>OX030952.1:85010949-86210949 GCA_943735915.1 Pherbina coryleti | reverse complement strand
AGCCACACCCATTTGTCAAATCCCCATCCCAGTACCCTACTTCCCATATTCTACTTTCTAGTAGAAGGATATACCAAGTAAGAACTCCATACATATTGAGTTTCATTGTTATACGGCATTTACTTCCAAAGCTATTCAAAGACAGCATAACTCCAAGCGTTCTGCTGTTGTGTACATAACAACATAACTTTCTAGTCAGTGCACACTTCTTTTACGAATCGTGCCTAACATTGCTTTGGTTTTTGTTTGTTCTTGTTCTGCTCAATCGACGAGTGCTCTCTGTAGTGTTAGGCTTGATTTCATTGATGAGAGCAAAACATAGCAAAAGCTTGCACTACAAACGAGTGCTTTGAAACGCATTTCAAGCGCACTCGTGCAGAGGTTTAGTAAATACCTACGGCTGTGTGATGTACAGCCAACTTATTTTTTTTAACGCTTCGACCAGAATACGTTGATTAAAGCAATTTTAAATAAACTTTATTTTCCAAAAATGGTTTCGTTCCGTTTTACGATACTCGAACTTAAATTTAAGTCTCAAAAAGTGTTTCTATATCACGTGTTTTGAAGGGAACATAACAAGTGATCTTAATGTTATATTTTGAAGGGAAGATAACTTTAAGATCACGTGAAATATGATCGAGATATCAATCAATACAAAATAAATAGCTATAAAATTTTGAAAAGACGTCAATGAAGACGAGTGGGAATTTAATTATAGAAAGCTTAAGAATGATTAGCAAGAAATGAGACTTTGATAGTAGAATCCTTATATTCTTTACTTTATCATTTCACATA
The DNA here is from genome assembly GCA_943735915.1 of Pherbina coryleti. Classification (NCBI taxonomy): domain Eukaryota; kingdom Metazoa; phylum Arthropoda; class Insecta; order Diptera; family Sciomyzidae; genus Pherbina; species Pherbina coryleti. The sequence continues at coordinate 86,210,154 of OX030952.1, read as the reverse complement.
AAAACATTCAAATAATTAGTAAAGTTCACGTGAAGAACTTGATAATCTTAAAAAATGAAAAGTTAGCCCGACAAAAATGTTATCAGCAACAATCAGAAAAATACTAGAAAAATAACATTCATTGCTTATCTAGAAGTGATATGATTGACAAAAGCACGGTAGAAACAATTATAAAACAACAAAAATAATATGAAGAAAAGAAAGGAATCTTATCTAGTCAATAAACGCTTAAAAACGCTTCAATATATAAAGCGAAAAATCGAGAATGTCAGCTGTTATTATTATTTTCTTTTTTTTTTTTTAGTCTAGCTACAAAAGCTTCTCGCATGTACCAAAACGTGCAACAGGTGAAAATTAAAGTGTGAACTTTAACAAGTTTAAACGTGGATTTATTTTCGTTTTCTTTTGCATATGATTAGAATTCATTCTAATAACCATTTAAAGACCTCTTTGAGCTTTCCTTGGAAAAACGTGTACAGCAAAATGTAGCTATTCAAATAAAATGTTGCAAAAGCTGTCGCATGCTTTGACGTTGACATCAACAAGAATTAGCTGAAAATTTGAATTTCCTCAGAATTGTTATGGCTTCTGCGCCGAAAATAGAAATTTCACGCGAATGTTGTTGACATTTTTGTTGTTAATTTTGTAAATATTTTGCCGTGTCTCGAGCATGTTGTTCTTGAGCATCTAAATTTCCTTCACCTTAGTTATTTCGTATTTGATATTAGTAATCGTCGCTAAATTTGGCTTTGTTGGGGCGTTGAATTCTGCAAGAGAGGCACTGCAATCATACAGCGAAAAAAAGAAACAAATATTTTATCTCTATTTTGAGGAATTTGAGCATTTCTATTTGGACTAAAAGATTAGCAAATAGAAATGCTATACGAAGCTTTTTTATCGTTTTAAATTGTATGACAGTGTTGCCAATTGACAACAATATTTTCAAAAAGCTTAAAAGTCTCAATAGTTAAAACACACAAATCAACCAAAAATAACGAAATTCAAATTTTTATCATATACATCGAGAAATCTCGCTTTAAGCTTTCAGTCACCATAGAATATCTATGAAATCTCCTTTTTTTATATCAGAACCTCAAAATCTGGTGTGAATATGAAGATATATTAAGAAAAAACAACTTTATCAATAATTCAGTTCTGTCTAAGTCGGCCTAACCTAATAAACATTAACCTTGGAGATTGGCTTGACCTCAAGTGGAGCTCCAGTTCATTTCTCTTATCTCCAGTGCTGGATCTCCACTTGACCTCCACTTGATATCCAAGCCATTCTCCACGGAAATGGACCTTCGATCTCCAATTGAGATAAGGCTGGATCTCCACTTGATCTCCACATGTCTTTCTCAAATCGATCTCCAACCCAAATCTACAATTTCCTGCACTTCGCTCTTTATTCTCTTTCTCATCTTACCTTTTATTATTTGAATTTATTCATTTATTGAAATGATTTGCTACTTGTTTTTTCCTTCTTGCTTTATTATTTTGTTACAATTAATTTAATTTGACAATTGAACACAAATAAACAAAAAACACATTAACCAAAACAACCCAGTGTTGCCACATACAAAAAATGATTTTTTTTTACACCTAAGTTGAATTCAACAGTATTGCCACTTTGATGACTAACACACCTCAACCCAATTTCCAGTTCAACTCCAAGATGTTGGATTTGACTTGGAGAAATGAGTTGGAGACCAATCGGAGGTTGAACCCTTTTTTTCCAAGCATGGAGAAAAATATTTTTATTGCTTGTTGGGAAGTGATAATTGATTCCAAAGGTTGTTTCAACAAGAACTATAGTTCAACAAGTTCGATTAAATCCGAATCAACGCAAAAAAAATTTAACGAATATCGTTATTTTTTCACTGTGCAGCATTTTATGATTAATTTCTCGCATCATAAATGACAAATGTCAACATTTGACAATTGTCAAGCAACCAACTATAACAAAAATACGCCTTTACAATACAACCCAACCTCTTCTAGATTCAGTCCTGGGGCCGAATCGCCGCATCCGTGAACGAAACGGCTTTCGTATGAGAAAAAACTAATCGTATGAGAATCTCATGAGATACGATATAAATCTCATGAGATTCTCATATGATTATTTTTTGTCATTCGAAAGCCTTTACGTTCACGGATGCGGCGATTCGGCCCCTGATTTGTCAAAAATTATTTATTCTAAAGTTTGCTTGAGCCAGAAAAAAATCCTCTTAAAAAAATACAAATATTCTCTCTTTCCATTAATAAATACTTAGAACTGAATTGCTTAAGTAAGCTTTTAATGCAAAATAAGCTCATCTCAAACTAAACTCTCTTCTCTTTCTTTCTCTCTCTCGCCCTTAGGTCGTCAATAGCAGTAGTACAACAACACGTGTTGAAAAGAAATCACAACGTTTACATCACGTCACATCATCATCTTCCTCCTCATCATCACAGACATCATCATCCGAGATGAAGACCGCCGCACTGAAGCGCGACTTGAGCGAAATCAAGAATTCCATGTCAGAAATCAATGATCTGGCGTTAGGACGCACAACAGCAAATACAACAACATCAGCAGTATCAATCCATCAACCATGCATCAACGATCTCAGTTCGTTGAATGCGCTAAATAGTTCGGATGCCATAAATCAACTAAAGAAAAAGTTAGTAGCACGTTATTCAATGATATTCACACTCTTTACACACTCTTTACCTGTCTCTTTCTCTCTCTTTTCCGTCTCCCATCTCTTAGAATCCGTTCGTCCATTGAAAATCTCGTTGATGGCGATGACGAGCCTATGGTTACATTTCCCGATGGCGATGATGAACATGATCTCGGCAGCTGCATGGATTTAGTCAACGCCTCCTCAAAGGGTCATCATCAACTAACGTCCAATGGCTTAAGTGGCTCGAATAAGACAATCGATACTGTTAAATTCGAAGAGAAACGCACAAAAACCGAATCCAAAACGAAAGTTGTCACAGATGGTTTTAGTTCGGAACAAGCGACTAGCAACTTGGCCGAAACAAAGCGTTTGCAAACCGGCGACATAGACTATAAGGAGGCTAAAGCAGCTTCGGCGATGAGAAACAGACTGGAAGTCGACGGCGTAAAGACTGAAGAGAATGCCGCAGTAATACAGGTGAGTTCAAGGAAATAATTGTAAAAATCATGCGGCGCTGGGTAAAAGTAAAGTAAAAAACCCTTCAAGAGTAAAAGTAAAAGACCCTTAAAGTGTAACATTTAGCTGACATTGAGAATTGTTTTAAATAAAACTTGATTCAAATCGAAAAAGTAAATTACAAGGTAGAAATTGGAAGAGATTAATTTTCCAAGTCAAACTATCATGACATAAATTAATTATTTAATGATAAAAACGTTAGTGGTATCGATTTTAAAGTTAATTGTGGGTCTTTCCTCCGATTCTGTAAGCATTTTTCTAGAACCATGACCATCATGTCAAGCGCTAGTATAAAATTTAAATATATATATATATATGTGACCTATTTGTAGGTATATTTATAGGTATTTTTAGTATTTGTAGGCCATTTTATCCTAAAGCATTAATTAATCAGATGTCCGATGAAACTGATACAAAATTGTTAAATAATGTTGCACTGAAAGTTTTAAAATGATCTGCAAAGCAAAAATATATGAAAAATCTTTAAAAAATAATTTCTCGCATGAGATTTTTTGCTTAATTATACACATTGACAAGAACTTAAAACGTTAAAGTCTCTAAGTGAAGTTTTATACAGTAAAATACAGTTGTTATTTAATTGTGGTCAATTTATATTACCAATAAACTAATACTATACAAATTTAGGCCCCATAAAATCACATAGTAAATCGCATACAATTTGCATGAATTTTGCTAAAAAATTTGTAGCATGCAAGTATTTTTACATGAAGTCGCATTAAGATTCTTACTCCTATTTCAGAACATCAGTAACAAAATTTATTCTATGCAATTTTAAAGAATTTAATTAATGAATAGGACATAACAAATAGAAATTTTTTAATTAAATTGGTTTAAGCTTACAAATAATTTATTTTGGTGATTCTCGAATATTACGAAAATTGATCCCGACATTTAGAAATGTAATTATTGAACAGAAAAAAAAAATTAAATTTGAATATAACAACTTTAAATACACCGTTAATTCTGTTATTGAACTTTGCGTATCACATAATTTAAATGTTTCAAAAAGGCAATTTTTTTTTTAAATTTTTGTCGCGGTTCCATTTGAGACATGTTGAAAAATAAACAATATTCCGTGCAATAAGAAAAACAAACAAGTTTCGAAGAACTATTCTTCATCAAGACAATGCGAGTTTGAGGGTTTTTTGAGAACTCAAAACATCGAATTAATGGGTCATCCACCGTTCAATCCAGGGGCCGAATCGCCGCATCTGTGAACGTAACGGCTTTCGTATGAGAAAAAATTAATCGTATGAGAATCTCATGAGATACGAAATTAATCTCATGAAATTCTCATACGATTAATTGTATCTCATACGAAAGCCGTTACGTCACGGATGCGGCGAATCGGCCCCAGATTTGGCACCCAATGACTTCCTTTTATTCCCGCACCAAAAATGGAAATTAAAAAACTATGTTTTGGCGGTATGGTATCTCAGTGGAATAGGATAAATGTTATCACAAATGGTTCGAAATTGTAAAAAGAAATCATTAAGGAGAATATTTCGAAACGGAGAAAAACAATAAAGAAAAATTAGGTCTTTCTTTCACTGCGTAAATTTCTCGCTCTTGTAAATGATGAATGCCAACATTTGCCAACTGTCAAGTAATCAGCTGTTGAATAACTAATATACCTTTGCAACTCTACACCTCTTGTTGATAATCCCTTTATTTAAAACGTACTCTTTCACGAGCTATTTACAAACATTTTTCTTGAGAAAAATATAAAACAAATTTCTTTCTTTTTCGGTAGAACTTCTTCCTGAAATTTTACAAAAAATCGCAAAAAAGTTGAATTTCGCGTATCACCCAGATAGAACTATTATTTAATTAAAAATTTTATTTTTTTAACTTCTCTTCGAACTTCATTTCATCGAAAGGAATATTGATTGTTGTCTTCGACTCACTTAATCCGTTAATTGAACTGTGTTAAGTTTTAAGCTTTCTTTATTCAAGTTATTGCAAATTGGCTGCCAGTCTGTTATAATACTGAGCCTCTGTTAAGTTCAGTCTATGTTAAACTGGCTACCAACTGTCTGTTAACAAAACGTTACATATTCTATACAATTACAGATACCTATTTTAGATTTAATCATGTTTTAATGATAGCAGCTGTCCAAATTGTACATAAAAAACTGATTTCAATGGCTAAACAATCAGTGGAATTAAAAAAGGAGTCTTAAATGAAAAACAAAAAAAATAAAATAAAGTTGAATCGAATAAAAACAATGAATTTATTAAATTAACTGAATAATTGAAAGCATAGCTGTGAATAACTTTGTAAGCGACAAAATTCAAATTATTCACAATTCGTAAATAACGTTTTAAAAGTATGATAGCAGACAATTTCTAGATATTTTTATTAATGAATTATTGAAGAACGAATGTTAAAAAATAATTTTAGATATTTTTTGTTAATGCATTATGGAAATACTTAGGGTAAAAAACAATTTTAGTTGATAAATTTTTTTAGTAATAATATTTATTTAATAAATCTTATATATTAATACGCAAACACAAAACTTGAACCCCCTTTTTTTCAAGTTATAGACAACACATTTTAATGAAACTTTTATCATTTGAAAGATCTGGTTTATACCAAGTGCAGAATATAATTTAAAATTCAAATGTTTTGTCATTAAGATACAGCCCTAGTTAAAATTATTTACACTTTCAGAAGAAATATATTAAAGGAAGGGCTCGCTTTTTTGTTGTTTGCGTAATTTGAAAAGAAATTTTTTGTTATTATATTCTTTGTAGTATGCAAAGTAAAGAAAACATGTTTTAGAAAACCTAACGGAAAATATCATTAAAAAAAAAAATAGCAAAGTATAACTACTATTCTCTGGCCCATACAGTTTTGGCACAATAATTTGTGGACTGATGAGTCTTTCTTTAAATTCGAAGAGTCTTTTGGAAAAACATTCATGTATCTTCCTCAAATCCTAAAAAGTAAGGCAATGCAGCCCTTATGTTTGTAAATAATTGTGTTTAATGACTCCAAGAAAGAGTGTGTAAATACTTATGACGCCAGAGAGTAGTTCTCATTTACTAGTTTATTTTGTGATATATACCCAGCAGAAAAGTGGACCAAATTTGAAATAGTTCGTAACTAGTTCCAAAAAGGACCAGTACTAGTTCCACTACAATACCCTTTAACATTGAACGAACTGACGCTTTTTGCGGCTTGATGTCATAGGAAAAGACAATTGTCCCCAGAAACACTCCTTTTTCCCTATATTTTAACTAGTTGCATTAGGAACATTTTTGAACTGGTTGCTTTCGTAGTAGCCTGAAAGTGGTTCTTTTTTAACTAGTTTTAAAGTGAACATATCAAAAGTGTAAGAATTTAGTGCAATGGAAAGGTCCTAAAGATCTCATTTGAACCATCTTTTCCATCCACAATCCAGAAAACATTTTGTCTATAAACATTTTTTTTATTACTTTTTCTTGTGCGCAGCAAATTTTAAAAAGAAGCCAGAACGCGTTTATTTTTGTCAGCAATACTTTTGAAAACAAAAGCAAAGATAACTGTTCTACACTGAACGCTTTTTGTATTTTTTCAGAGCTACTGCGAAATGCTCTAGAAATGAACTAGTTCACTTTTGCAATTGACTCCAAAACAACTGCTGGGCTCATGCAGTGTTGCCATTTCTGCAGATAAAACTTGTTTTGCCAGTTTTTTGGGAGGGTAGAAAGTTTTCAAGTTTTTCCCAAAAAAAATAAAGTTTTATATTATTTTACCCAGTTTTTCAAGTTTGTACGATTAAAACGATGCTTTTTATTTTAGTTTTATGAATCAAATAGATAAACTAAATTGTATGTTACTACAAAAACATAAGTATCATTTGAAGCTGCTACTACTAATTGTCACTCCTTTTCAAAGTTTATTTATATGGCAGCGCTGTTGCTATTATTGTTGCTGTCATCGTTTCTGTTCTTTTGTCTCGGTTTCCCTTCGTCGAGTCTTGGCGGTCAATTTTTGGCATTCCTTCTTAAACTTGACGCTTCAGTTTACATTCAGAGTACATTCAGAGTTGACGATCAAGTCTTCCGTATTTTCCTGAGGAATGAAGTGGCCAACATAATGGGACAACGAGAGAACAAAGCGAATTGCCAAAAATTTTAAAGCACACATTTTAAAAATACATGTTTTAGTTAATTTTTAATATCAAGTTTTTTCACCAAAAAACAAGTTTTTTTCTGGAAATTAAAGCTTTTTTTAAAAAAATATGGCAACACTGGCCTCATGACAAAAATAGACAAAATATTCATGCCGTCATGAGACCGCGGAGAGAGCCAAAATTCATTAATCATTCAAGGGAGTGGCATAGAATTATTATTTGGGGTGTATATGAGGCACGATAAATGTGAAAAAATAAAAATTATTGAGCTACGATAATTAATAACAATAAAAAGTGGTTCTACGTCCTTATTAGGAAAATTTTTTTTTAAAGTAACTGCATCACATTGTCTCTCAGGGAACTCTTTAAAGTAACTAGAATGCACCAAATGCAAAAGCAAAAAAAAAAAACAAAAAGTAAAAATATATAAAAAGAAAAATAAAAATTAAATTAAAATTAAAATAAGGAAAAGTATTAGTATAAGGATTATAACAAGGTTTAGAAAAGGACGACTTCCACAAGGACTTCCAAGGACTTCCAAAGGGTATATTATAGAATTAAAAAAATGTATTTATGAAAAAAGAACTTTATACGAAAAATATAAATCCAACAACAAAACAAAAATTTCTTTCAAGAACATAAAAGAAAATATTTCCACAACTTTAAAAAATGTTGGTTTGCTTTCAATTTAATATTTTTTCTTTTTTTTTTTCCACATTACCTGTTCTGGAGCGTTTTTTTGTAGGTATACTCTTATTTTTTTTCTTGTAATGTACGCATTTCCAATATTTCTCAACTTTTTATTTTTATTATCTTTCTAATTTTCTACATTAGATTTTCTTTTTGTACCTCTGTTACACTTATCAATTACTTTTGACAGTTGTGTTCGTATAATTATATCAGTAACTTACAACGTTCTTCTACTGACTGACTGACAATTTCTAACTGCAGTTTGATAGCGGTAAAGGTTCATAATGTTGGCTGATTTGGTGTTTGAGCAACGTATTAACATGACAACGTCTTGTTAATAGTAATCTGCAAAAAATCGGTTTTGCAAAAAGTGGCTTTACAAAGTTATTCGCGGCTCTGCTTCAATGAGCAATGACAAATTACAACATGAGCGTAAATTTAAAATTTAACAAAAGAAATGAGTTTAGTTTTAAACTTCTTTTAGAATTTGCTGGAAAACTAAATTCATATCTTAAACTAAGTTTACCGCCAGTACAAAATAATTTTTTAAAAATTTGAAAATTCGAGTTTTTCCCTTTTTTTAGTTAATGTCCCATGTGAAAAAGAATTGATACACAAAAGCTTGATTCAACTTGAAGAAAGCTCTAATGCATTACCTTAAAAAGTTATCGTTAAGAGTTGAGTTAGTTGCCTTTTTTTTACCCTAACAACGGAGTAAACAACAAACAAAAATAGAGCTAGTAGCAAACTTGAGCTAATATTTAGCTTACAGAAGCACTAACACAGCAAAGCATTAACACTCCAACACATACACATACAGACACAATCCATTAAAAAGGGAGTGTTTCGTGTTAAACGAGCGAACTTTTCGACTGCTCCTCTTTTTACGTTTGGGAACTTTGCTTTTGGTCTTTAAGCTTTTCTGGTTGTATCGCAGAGTCAGAGTTTTGTTTCATTTGTAAAGTGCGCCCGAAAACACGCAACAGAAAATTTTTATTCATTGCAAATTTACAAAGCATACGCAAAGGATATTAAAGAGGACAACTTGTTCATTTGAGACTAAATAATTTTTTTTTCTTACATCATGGGACTGATTTAAAAAAAAAAAAAGTGTGATATATCGAAAAATTTGCAAATAATAGAAATGAACACGCATGTTAATTGAAGGTCATGAAAAGAAAAAATTTTATTTTATTGATTTTTACGTAAAATTAAAAAGGGTTTCTAGTGGTATGCTTTAAGTGAAGTTTAAGACAAAAAAAATTAAGTCTGTGAAAAGCTGCTAAGCTAATTAGAGAACTTTTCGACGTGGCAGGATGTGCCCAATGACAAGAGGATCGATAAAAACGAAGGAAATTCCAAACTTTTTCCATAATGTTGCTGACTAGGTTGGTGTTGTTGCACAATAACTATTGTTGGCAAGCAGCGGTGAGAAGTGAGCAGAACAGCAGGACATTCTTTAGAAAAGTCAAGGTAAAATTTTTTTCAATAAACGTCCTTGGGCGGTGCACAAAATATAATGAGGGCGGAAAAAACCGCATAATGGGTGTTCATTGCTTATGTACGCCCACTAGGAATTTCATTTTTATGAGTGTCAAATTTAATTAATCTCTATTAAGCACTACACAATAATAATGAGCCTTAATGATGCCTTAAACGTTCTCTAATTAATTTGTGCTACTATCTTATCACTTTGTCTGTTTAACGTGGACACGTATAGCCAGCTAAGCTATTATTAACCATTGAAGTTTTTTCTGTTTTTTTTTTTTTTTTTTGTAGCTAAACTCAAATTTATTCGCGCGCCTCCAATCAATGCCCGCTGATGCAAATGTTGGGGTTTTCCATATCAGCTAATTTGTTTTTCTTGGAAGTGCCTTTACCAAAATATGTTCCATGATCTATTTAGTGCAACTTTTTTTATCACTTGGCATCTCTTAGGGTGTAGTTTTATTTGTTTTTGATATATATATTTTGATAAGATTAAAGTTTTTTCTGGGTCATTTAATGTTGTGATGAAATTTTTAACATCTGTTAAAAAGATTGTTTGGCTGCACGCCAAAAATTTTCTTACATTAACTTGATTTTTGTTTTTTTCTTTTTTTTTGTTAATTTAAATTAAAACAGCTGAGCGTTAAATCTGACAATATTTCGATTTCCATTTTCGAGAGTTTAAAAAACATAAGAAAAAAATTCTTTAAATAGAGTTTATCTGACGAAAGTTGTTTTAAAAAATTTTTAATAATTTTGTTTTAATTGTTTTAATTTTCTTCCTTGTTTTGTTTCTTCTTTTACGAAGTAATTACAACCCTCCTTTGTCTTATAAGAACAAAGAAATATAATAAAGAAAATATTTCTTGTCTTCGAGAAAATTGCGCTCATTTTATTGAAAAAGCTGTGCAAACTGCTACTTTCGTTAAGTTTGTTTACACACGCATTTTGATTGGCATTAAAAACCAAAAATACATGAAAAAAAAAACAAACACCCAGTCAGCTATTCAGCTGTGTTGCCGGAACTGCTGGCAGCTCTATTGTCAATTGTTGTCACTTGGTTCTGACAAAAAGTTCAAAACATCTAATCGACAAGTTCAAAAACCATGTACGCCAAAATAACGCAAGGCAAAAAAAAAAAGTTTCGTTAAAGATCAGAACTTTCTAGCTTTTGGGTAGCAATTCACGATGCTGAGTTCTAAACAACTAAACTGACAAACTTTCGTTCGCTCACTCACTATAAAGCTTAAATCTACTCGTAGCTCCCTGCTCTAAACGAACAGATCAGTCTCTCTTCTTGTTTTTATAGAAATTTACAAACAAGCGGCACGAATTTTCAAAACTTTTGTGTTTGAAAGTTTTGTCGCTTCCGTTAGTCTTTCGCGATCGCTCGACAAACGCTGGCTGTCTAAACACTGGATGGACGAACGCTTGTTTCGTCAAATTCAAAATATTTTTATACAATTTTTCGCCTATACAAGAAATACTTGTTGCTTGCTGCTACATATAGAAAAGCACATAAAAAAATTAGTTTATATATAGTATAAATATTAAAACGACCTTCTTCGCCGTCGCTTCGGTTTTAATTTGCTTCACATTAAACGTCATAGTTATAAATGTACAAACAGTTTTTATAGTATTTATAAATATTTTGTGATATATGCTGCGTTATTTGTGCAAAAAATAAGAGCGCGTATTATTTTCTAAAATTTTTTTAGTAAAAGTGCAAAGTTTAAAAACTTAACGAAAGTTTTTTGTGCCTTAAAAGTTATAGTTATAATTTTAAAAGCTTAAAAAAATTACTTGCAGCTCTTTGGAGTTAATTGAGCAACTTAACGAAAGTCGCTGCAAAATAACGAAGCTCTCTTTTGCTTCAGAGTGGAAAAATAAAAGAAGTAACATCTTAACAATGTATTCAAAGTGCTTGAATAAGTTTTTTTATGAAATTTTTGGGAAAAGTGTAAAGTTTCACAACTTAACGAAAGTTTTTTGCTTGATTAAAACAGTTTGGAAGCCATGAAAAGTCAGAGTAAAACTTTTTGCATTTGATTTAAGAACTTAACGAATTTAATTACAAATTAATGGTCTAAGTTACTTGGTTTAAAACTTAACGAAAGTATTTTGTGCCCTGAAAAGTGCTCAAAATAGTTTTAAAACTTTAAAAAAGCAAAACTAAACTTTTTCGAGTTGATTAAGTAACTTAACGAATGTAGTTTAAAGTGATCAATATCTATCTTGTTCAGAAAATATAAAATAGAAATAGAAGCTTCGAAATTAAGTTAAACTTTAGCGAAGTTAATTTTTTGTTGTGTTGCAAGTTTTGTAACTTAACGAAAGTGTTTAAAACTTAACGAAATTTTATTTGCTCAAAAGTTAATAGATTCAAATTGTTAAAACTGCAATACTGCAAGACTGTTTCATAGCTATTAATTGCCTGATCATTAGATATTTGTGAAATTTTCAAGAAAATCGCGAAGTTACGGACCTTAACGAAACTTTTATTCCAAAAAATAAAAAAAAAAATATTTGAAACCTCTACAAAGTTATTTTTTACCATTGTGTACTTGATTTAATAACTTAACGAATGTGCTTAAAACTTAACCAAAATAATTTAAACTTAACGAAAGTGCTTAAAACTCCAAAAAGTGCTTAATAAACTTGACGAATTTTTTTTTGTTTTTTTTTTTTTTGCTGTAATGTCAATAAATTGAGCTGCAATGAGCTACCGTTTTCGAACATATGTGAGCAATTATCTTAACCAGTTGTCGGTCAAGTGTTGTTGTTTCGTTCAGTTTCATTTTATTAAAAATATTCTTGACACTTCTATGTTAACAAAACACCGTTAATGTTGTTAATTGCATTTTGTTTAAGTGTTGAATACATTTTTGTGCACTTTTAACACGTTCGTGAAGTTTCGTTAAATGTGTTTTTTATCATAAATATTCTCTACTTTGTCTTGAGAACGCTAATAACGCGTAGTTATCCATTAAAATTCTTTGTTTAGTTTGTTTTATTATTGATTTTTTTTATTTTGTTCGTGAAAATTACTGAAGGTTGACATTGAAAAGTTTGCAAGCGAGAAATTCCTTCGCTTCAACCCACTCACTATAAAAGTAGAGAAAAGCTTTCTATAGCTTATAATAAATTCAGCAAAATGTCTCAAAAAGCGCCATGGCATGTACGCAAAGGCATCTTTCGTTCGAGCGGTCAATCGGATTTCGTGCGTACACGTTCACCAAGTCCCATCGTTGAAATGCCTCTCTCTCCGCCACCACGAGGTGCTTCACCCATTAGTCGCTTCTCGAACAAATGCCCCTTGTCACCGCCGCCACAGCCTATACAATTAATACAAGCCGGTTCGTCGGGCATGGCTACAGCAACAACAGCTTCCGCAACAATGTCATCGTCAACATCTTCGTCCGCATCGGGCTCATCAGCAGGCTCTGCATCTGCCGCCGCCTCAGCCTCCGCAAGAATGTCCGCTGCCTCGTCTACGTCTTCGTCATCGTCACGTTCTCTACGACACAAACATTCTTCGCCGCCTCTACCACAAATCACACATGTATCCAACCACACAAACACTACAACTACTTCCATCAATGATCACAACCACAACAATGTGACTTCAACGACAAACTCCGCAAATTACAGAGAGAATATGAAAAATATACGTGAAATACCTATTGAGGTGGAGCAGAAAAAGGTACACACAGCTTTTAGAACTCTTCCAAAATTTTAAGAGACGTGTCTCTCAAAATTTCGCCGTTAAACTCCTTCGGGAACATTGATCTAAGACTTTGTCTTAGTCTTGGTATTGATCGTGTTTAATGCCTGTTGAGACACTTGTTAATCTCTCAGTTTGTTTCTTATTCATCCACAGTTCGTCCTCATTTATCAATCCAAATTATTTGGCAAGACCTTAAAAAAAAAACAAATTTATTTAGTTCAAAGTTTGTAATGAGAGAAAAAAAATTCCGAAACTATCTACCCTTCAGAATTAAAAACTCACGCCAATGGTCACCTTCGTATAAACGTATATTTAATCGCTATGTTGTAACTGAAAGCTGGGCGGCTACAATTCTAGATGTCTGTCAATTAACGCATTTGTTTAATCAGTTGCTGTCAAACTTTATCAGTCAAATATTAACTCTATTCTCTTTCGTTCTCTTTTCAGGAAGCTCTTTCCTTACGTGCTGGCGATGTCACCCAACAAGCTAGCAATAATGTTGCTGCCGCCAGTATTAAGGTCCAAAGTGACACCTTCTCCGCCGACAAGAAAGCCATCTCTCAATCCCAGCAATCCCAAACTATGACATCGAACGGCATCATCAGCCAAGAGAAACACGTCTCATCCGCCTCTCAGTCCAACTATACCATGACCCACAAGGGTGTCTCCAGCTCGGGCAGCAGCATGATCTCTTCCTCCTCTCAAATGTCCGCCACAAATGGACATCTTCTCAAATTAGCTGATCTAAAGTTGGATGATCTGAAGGCCTTAAACTCCGCTAGTGGTCCACGTGAGATCGAACAGGCTATTACCAAGTATTCTAACGTGCTCTCGACATTCGTGAATACCCTACAGGACTCAAAAGCTATGCCCGAAAAGTCATTGTACTTGAATAAGATCAACGAGGTGATACGCCGTGCCTGGGCAGTTCCAACGCATGGTCACGAACTGGGCAATAGTCTATGCAACTCGCTGCGTCAAAGCGGCGGTCTGGATTTACTGATGAAGAATTGCGTGCAAAGCGATAAATCCATTCAGTTCTCCTCGGCTCAACTGCTCGAACAGTGCCTTACCACCGAGAATCGTACCCACGTGGTTGACAACGGCTTGGATAAGGTTGTTAACGTAGCCTGTGTCTGCACCAAAAATACCGATCCGAAGGACATGGATATGCGTAACACGGATATGAACGCTTATTCACGCGTTGGAACTGGCATTCTCGAGCATCTCTTTAAGCACTCCGAGGGCACTTGTTCGGACGTCATTAAGCTGGGTGGTCTGGACGCGGTACTGTTCGAGTGTCGTAAGAACGATGTGGAAACACTGCGTCATTGCGCCAGCGCCTTGGCTAATCTGTCACTTTATGGTGGCGCTGAAAACCAGGAGGCCATGATTTACCGCAAAGTACCCATGTGGCTGTTTCCGTTGGCCTTAAACGATGACGACAACATCAAGTACTATGCCTGCCTGGCAATCGCTGTGCTAGTGGCGAACAAGGAAATCGAAGCCGAGGTACTCAAGTCAGGTACTTTGGATTTGGTGGAGCCTTTCGTCACGTCACACGATCCCTCGCAGTTCGCAAAGTCCAATCTGGCACATGCCCATGGACAGAGCAAGCACTGGTTGCAGCGTCTGGTGCCCGTACTCAGCTCGAATCGAGAGGAAGCGCGCAACTTGGCTGCATTCCATTTTTGCATGGAGGCTGGTATCAAACGCGAACAGGGCAATACGGAAATATTTCGGGAAATTGGTGCCATCGAGGCTTTAAAGACAGTAGCTAGCTGTCCTAATGCTATTGCCTCTAAGTTTGCGGCGCAAGCCTTACGTCTTATTGGCGAAACAGTACCACATAAGCTATCGCAACAGGTGCCACTATGGTCAGTGGAAGATGTACAGGAATGGGTGAAGCAAATTGGTTTTGCGCAGTTTGAAAGTCAGTTCGCAGACTCTCAAGTTGATGGTGATCTACTGCTCAAACTGAACGAGGAGAATCTGCGTGATGACATTGGCATCTCGAACGGCATTCTGCTGAAGCGTTTCGAACGTGAACTACTTAATCTCAAGAAAATGGCCGACTACTCATCGAAAGATTCGGCCAAGATGCACATATTTTTGGCGGAAATTGGACCCGAGTACTGCACCTACACCTATTCCATGCTACACGCAGGTATTGATAAGATCTCGCTACCACAGCTGAATGAGGACATGCTGATTGCAGAGTGTGGCATTAAGAATTCAATACATAGACTGCGTATTTTGAATGCAGTGAAGAATTTGGAAAACTCGCTGCCTAGCTCATCAGAAGAAAGTATGGCAAAGACGCTGGATGTCTTTGTAAGCTACAGACGGTCAAATGGTTCACAGCTGGCGAGTCTACTGAAGGTAGTTCCAACACTTACACCAACCACAAGCGACAAAGTAACCAACCTCTTTTCTTCTTTTCAGGTTCACCTGCAACTACGCGGTTTCTCGGTGTTCATTGATGTTGAGCGCCTTGAAGCGGGTAAATTCGATAACGGTCTGCTGAATAGCATACGTCAGGCGAAGAATTTTATTTTAGTATTAACCCCAAATGCTCTCGAACGTTGTGTTGACGATGAGGACGGAAAAGATTGGGTGCATCGTGTAAGTTTGCTATGGGAAGTTGAAGAATTTTTTGTTTTACTATTTCACGTTTTCATATACATAGGAAATAGTGGCCGCTCTGAATTCAAATTGCAATATTATACCGATCATTGATCAGCAGTTTTATTGGCCGGAAACAGAGAAGCTACCTGAAGATATGCGTAGTGTTTGTCATTTTAATGGTGTGACATGGATACATGATTATCAGGATGCTTGCATCGATAAACTAGAAAGGTAAGATTTAACATTAAACCACTTTTCTTAGAGAATAAGCAGTTGATCATAAAAGACATACTTATTTTTCAAAGAAATATTGCTGTAAGCCCTGGGTTGTAGGAATATAAGATTCCTATTCTTAATTTTTCCATATTTCACTTCTGCTTTTGTTTTTCGAGATCTGTTTTAATGTGTATTCACAACGTAGGAAGTCAGCACTTACCGGGGTTTATTGAAATTACACCTTCTCAAGCAACTCTCAAAGATAAATAAGTAGATAAAGTACAGGAATTATATGAAAAACATGCAGGATTTCTAAAGTTGCTGAAGATATCAGTGCCCTTACAATATTTTCAGAGATGAATCAGGGTCAACTTAGTACCTTCGTTTTCACTTATCCCAGCTGTATGTTCCGTGAATCCTCAACGTTTCCATTGGTGATTTATCTGACTTTTGTCAGCTATGTACATTCTTCAATACTTTTCACGTTTTCCAACTTCGTATTTCGTGGATTATGCAAATTTCCAAAGGTTAAACTACCGACTTTTATTCCACCAAGCAGATTCTCCTAACCTATCTTATGCTTTACGAAACTGAACCTATTTGATGGGCTAGCGTTTTAGTTCTTCCCTAGCGCTCCTTTTCCTTCTGAACCTTTATGTAAAGGTACGGGTAGCTTGGACGATAAGGTCAAGCTAGAAGGACGAGTAACTTAAGACTGCATAGGCGGCTACGTATTTTCCAATTTTTTTTATTCCCGATATTTATGGTACAGCCAGAAATTAGCCAATGCGGATATCTCAATAAGTCCATCGCTGGTGCATCTTGAAACTTTTACAGTTACAAATCTCCAGACAGTTTTTCAGAACTTATACCTTTCTTCGTAAATTCTCTTCCCCGTTTGTATAAGTACAGTTGACGTTTTTTGGAGATAAGGACATGTCAGATTATTTGAATTTCCTGATCTTTCTGCAAAGGTCCATGAGCTCCTGATTAAAATTTTGGGGCCAGCTTTGCTCATCGATATAAGTCCCTTTTTTGCGGAGAATTGGCCAAAGACTACTTAGCATAGCACAGTCACTCATATTAGACCAAGAGGTGCTAGACTTGTCCCGAGCTTATTACCTTTGCTTAACCCTCCTATCCCAATAGGAGTTATAGCCATCGCATGAGCTGTGGTTCTCTCAATTGCAAGATAGGTCAAATATAGTGTTGATAGGTCATATCTGATCAATTTAACTACCATTTTATTTCGATCTATGCTGCAATAACCAAGAATCGACCAAATTGATCGTTTATTCGAACAATTTATTCGCATAGCAACTAGACGGTGTTTACAAATTATTCAAGATTTCATTGATTCGCTGCTGTAACTACAGCATTACAGTCGAAATGCACCCTTCTTACAGCTTGGCTTTCCTTATGACAGAAATATATAAGGTAACTGGCAATATTCTTCGCCATCTGTGTTACTTTTGGGATTTTTGAATTGTTCAATAAAAATATGGATAATGCTTTCATAAAACTTTAATTTGGCAGTCCTCCTAGTCTTCCTCCTTTCCAGGAAGGAGCCCGACTGGTTCAGGTTAAAATTTATTTTTTAGAGATATCTAATTATTAATTTTAATGCTTTTTGTGAACTCGCCCAGATAGAGATGTTTAAGCAATACCTTTAGACTTGATTTTGACATCGATCGCTGTGCGCTTGTAATCCGTAGATTCCCAATGTATATCCTATGCCAGACCTTGGTCTTCAGTCCCAAACCTTCGACATATGATGGAAAATATCATCCTGTACCGAATATTTTCGTGCACACATTGGATTAAGTGAGCTGAGAGTTCAGAACAATTCTAAGAAACAGAGATATTAAACTCCATTAGACAACTTCAGAGTTTTGGAGAGTCAAAGGTTTCGAGAGTCAAGTTTTGACAAATTGTTTACATCAAAATACCTCGTTGAGACTGTATCCACTGACCTTTCTTTGAGATAGGCGTGTTGGTTGCTAACAAAAGAATAGATTAGTTGATTTTGATTATTGAGGACTGATCTTAGGAAGAAAAGAGAAAACCCTTCTTCTCTCTTTTACCTAGATGATTATACCTTTGGGCGATTAGTTCAGACTTTCCACAAGACATGTTTTTATTTAACCCAAGCTACTTGAAACCGGAACTTTTACGGGATTTGGTTGGTTATTCCAAGCTATTTGACCCGGATCTACAGTTCAAACTCAGCAGCGTCATGTTTTTCGGGGTCTCCTACCTCTTTTGATGTTGACCACCAAGCTTTTCGACGAACCCTGAAAAATGTATATGACTCAGAGGCCAAATGCTTTCAATCGTTTCATGTACTCCATTAGCAACTGAATAGTTTTATCTGAAGTCCTAGCCTTATATCCTTACTAGCCTAGTAACCTTTATTTTGCCCATACTTCTTATGTATGGAAGAGTATGGAGAAAATACAAAGACTTCCTCCATACCTAAGGTTACCACCACCGGAAAGTTATGTAGCAATGTACCTAACTGACTTGACTTACATGGCTCAGTTTGGACCTAAGGCATCAAGTGAGTCTCTTTCGTTTCACAGGTTAAAATCCTCCACGCTAACGCTCATCAACATGGGTCATTGCTTACTTAGAAGTCATCAAGTAGCATTTCAGATGGTTTTCGGTGAAGCTAGAAGGATTCAAGTATAGAATTTCTAATTTCCTCTGTTCAACATTCCTTAAGGGAAGAGAGAGATCTAGTTCTCATCTTCTATGTTCCGCAAAACATATTGTTTTATCATATTATTTGCCGAAATCGTGTTAAAGGTTTCCAAGGCATAGCTTCCAATCTCCTCTAGACCGTTATCCCAGAACTTTAATGGAGACGTTGTGTTGGAGCATAATGAAAGAGCATAATGAAAGCAAGGAAATAGACGGTGATTGAATTGAACAAATAGAAAACTGGGCGGGGTTTCTCCAGAAATATAAGATTGGTACGCAGTGCTTATACATGGCATCAAATTAGTTTAACAGGAGGTACTTTTCTATAGGCTGACAGGTATTCCCTCCTTCTCAGTTAATCCTTCAATTAACTTCTTCTCCTATTAATCAACTTCTTTCAAATTTTTTTTAACGTTTCCTCTTTTACAATTTTAGATTCATGCGCGGAGAGAAAAATATCGATCGCCTAATAGGAATGGCGCCGAGCACACCTGGATCGGCATCGGTGACATACCAAAGAATGCACAGCAATGATTCTGACTATCAGAGTGGTGTCAGTGGCGTTGCCGGAAGTAGTGTTGTTGGCGGCGGCAGTAGTAATTCAGGCAGCGTTTGCTGCGATGGATCTTCTTCAAATGGCGGCGGACAAGGTGGGCCTCAAAACACAACAACTGCAATACAAACTCAAACGGGACGATCAAGTGTTGATTGACTAGATTGTACCCAAAAAAATACAAATAATTATAATCATAATAATACTGATTACAATGATCATACTTGTCCAACAAGTACGCAAACTTCGAATATTACTAGTAATTCTTCTTCTAATCATTTAAATTCTAAATTAATTAAATCTAAACCTAATTGTAAACGTAGAAATCTTAATCATCCCTATACAAATTCAAATACAAATATCTTTATTTATAATAATAATAATTTAATTAATACTAATCACAAACTAGCAGCTAATCACCAGGCAAATAGATACCGACAATCCTCGTCACCAGCACGACAACGCATCGGAGCCGGCAGCAGCATCAGTGGAAGTGGTGTGTTGGCATCCAGTGGTGGGCAACTGAGTGGCTTTGGACGCGGCTCAAAGCGCAATTTACTGCCGCCATATCGCACGCAGCCGCTACCACACAAAACCATACCGATGGGTGGTTCCATGCAGAATGTGTCACCATTGGCCTATCGTCCACCACGACGCAGCTCCGCGGTGGGCATCTACAACGACAGCAGAAGAACGAATGCGACAAATTTACGCAGTCACAGCGTTGACGGTCTGCTCGATGGCAATAAAGATGATCATAACGATCAGCGCATTGCGGAAGCGGCAGCGCTAGTTGCTGCAGGCAGCATGGCGCTAACAAATGGTGGCACAGCGCATGACTCGACGCATACACTGCGCGCCAGCAATGAGAACAGTCGAAATGGCTCGCACGATTCTATTGTGGAGCCGAGCGCTGATGGCGATGTGTCAGTAGCGCGTCGCGATAAGACGAATTTAGCGCCAAACCCACAACATCGCAAATCGCGCAGTTTGGATCACTTTCTCGACGAGCAGACGCTGCAAGAGATAGTTGCGTCAGCTGAGCCTGCAGATGGCACGCAAAGTATGCAAAATCTGGCCATGCCCCTAACACCAGTGCTTAAACGCGGAGTGCTAACAAAACCCTTCGGCCATCGAGCTGCATCGCAGCGTGACTCAAAATCGAATACACCGGAACGTATTGGCCAGCGTAATAATGCAGTGACGCGTCAGAGTCCCGAAGGCATCAGTTCCGCAGAGGACGAACATGAGGACACGCAATCTACGAAATGCTCGCCAATCTCGAAGATACAGACACGTGGACACTCGAATCGGGGCAGCACGAACAGCAGCAATAGCGATAGCCACCAACTACAACAGCCACACAACCACCACAATACGACGTCTTCATCATCGCTAGGATCGAACAATACAAATAATAAAACTCTATTCAATCGAACTTTGAAAAAAGTTCGCTCGCTCATCAAAAAGTAAGCATCACAAAAACAACAAATACTACCAAAAACAAAACAAACATATTTGACACACACTTTCTGTCTCTCTCTCTCACTCGATCTTGTTCGCCCGCTCGCTCGTTCGTCTTGTGCTCCTTTCGTTCGTTGCTCGTTCATAAACTCATTTTAATAACATTTCAATCATCCTGTGTATAGCTCATTGTTCGCTCTCTCACTCTTTCTCTGTCTCTCTGACATAATCGCTTTGCTAAGGCAGTGTAACAAAACGCACTCACTTGCTCAATAGTGTTGTGCAAAATGGTGCTAAAGTGTAAAATTTTTAGTTGCGTAAAAGTTAGGTAAAAGTACATTTTTTCAAATAGGGTGTCCAGGTAAAAATGGCAGGACTTAACGCAGGGAATAATTTAAATTAAAGCATAAAGCGTTTGTATTAAAATAACTTTTTAAGGAAGTTCACGATAAATGTATAAAAATATTAAACCCAAAAATATTTCCTTCAAAATCTGAACGTGTAAATCAAATAGACATTTAATGCAGTGTTGCATGACGCCACAAACACTTTAAATTAGGAACATGTGTAAAAATATTGCTACACTATCGTTATTGCGCAAATATTTTTACCATTTCAACAGCGTCTGTAATGAATTCCTTTTAAATCATAAATTGCTATTTTGAGAATTTTGAAAGAGTTTCCTTGTGAAATCCTGCCATTAACGCACATTCAAAGCCTTAAGTACAAATAGTTTTATACAAAAATATAACTAAAACTGTAAACAAAATAATAGGGGTATTCACGATAAGACATAGTTGATGTAATATGTAGTAATTGTAACATTTCTTTTTTTTTCGCCCAGTCTGATATTAATGCTAATATTTAACAAGTATTTTACAATGACTTCACATCGTGAATATCCAAAATAATTTTTTTTATTTGTTATTTAGAAAAGTGCCTCAAAACTGCAAAAAGTTAAAAGTGCCTCAAAGTTTTTAGAGTCTATAGCAAAAAAAAAATAAAAAAGAAGAAATAGCTTAGCTTATTATATGAATAAATGAAGAAGTTTCCGTTGTTATTGGCATCTATTTTGCACAACTCTGCTGAGGCAGTGCTGCCACATGTTAAACATTTTGTATAGTTATCCTCATTAACTGCATTTTATAAACTACTTGTTTTAAGCCCCACATTTACTCTAAACACTATTTCTTAAACAAAAAATCATTCCAAGCCTAAACTTAAAACTCAAAAGCTTACCAAAACTTTAACAATAACCAACAGTTTATAGCTGACCCCCCTCCGCTTCCCCCCTGTAGCCTAAAATTAAGGTGCTGGCTTCGCTGTTTTATGACATTCTACACAACTGCTGCTTAAATCATACCAAATTCTACTACTACTACTATTACTACTACTCTTTCTCTCACTGTCTGCGTTGGCATCGGTTTTTGTGATAAATGATTTATTATAAACTTTGCTTTAGAGCTGTTAACAACGAGTAACCGGTTTTGAATATGAGCGTTGCCACATCTTTTTGCCTTGTGATTACCTAAAAGTTGCGATTATATAGGTTTTTTTTTTTTAATTAAAACAAAACCCAAAAAAAAAGCAAACTAAAAAAACTAAGTGTTTTAGCCTAGTTTTGCAAAAGCTTTTTTCGAATAATGATCATTCTAAAGAATCGTTTAACTTATGTTTTAAAAAATTTTTTTATAAATTAACGTTTTTGTTAACTGTACCGTCCACAATTTTAGGCGAAAAAAATTTTGCAAAGATTTCTTATTTTTACAAAAATGAATTTAAAATTTTGTCTTAGCATTGTTTTTGTAACAGTGATATTATTTTTTTGTTTATATTTATACATAAACTTAAATTAACAATTTAAAAAACTAAATAATAACAAACAAGCTCTATACTATATTATTTTAATGCAGAATTTATATTAATATATTTATATTGTTTTTATTAACTTTAATTTAAAGAAGAAAAAAAAAACATTTCAATAAAAGATTGGCTTGAAATAAAGATATTATTAAAAACAGATTTTCTTTAATTGAAATGCATCGAATTTGGGGTGAAGTTTTTGTAAAGTTAGAGTAAAGTGTTCTACGAGACAGTCGAGTTCTAATGGAACGCAATGGAAATGGAATTTCTGCTCAAACTTAAGCTTTTCATCAAATGTCGAACCCATTATTTTTATAATTTTCTTATGTGTGTCTTTTGTTTGTAAATGTTTGAAATATTTTTGGTTCTGTAGTATTTTTGTTAACGCAGTTTTCACTTTGTTTTTGGTCTGTTGCATGTTGTAAATACCTGTGAAATTACCTGCATGTTTTTCATTCATTTGCATTGTTAATGTTCTTAACTCATTGCGAAATCCCTCTCCCAACATATGACTTTTTTTCGAAATTTATTAAGAAGTCATAGATTCCGGTTCTTAGAACCATTTTTAATCGCAATTTTTGTTTTTGTTTTTTTTTTTTTTTAGTTTAATTTTTACTAAAATTTTGAATTTGGCATTTTGTAAATATTATATGAAAAATATCAAAAAATTTTTTCAAAACTTAACCAACACTGAAAAAATATCGCTGGCGATAATTTTTACTTTCCTTTAGAATTTCTTTGACTTGATTTTTCTGGTATGGTTTTTCACGATTTGATGCATATTTGAAACATTAATTCATTGTAATAGTAGAGGCTAAATTTAATTTTTCGCCACAAAAAGTTCTTTTTCTTTATGCAAAAATTTAGAGTACATGAAATATTTTTAAAAAACTTAAAAAAACTTTTTGAAAGATCGAATTGTTCATTTTCCATCTTAAATACATTGATTCTCACGAATTCGATTTTATTAATCTTCACTTTTGCTATAAATATCAAATTTATCTCAAATACGAACATAAGTTAACATGCAACCCATCATGAATACCCCCAACTAATTGCTCGTTTTACATTTCATTTGAGTTTTGAAGCATAACCAGCTAAAATTTGCATATATTTCACTGTAAATCATAAATTATCTCAATTTTAAATTCATTGATTTCAAAACTATGTTTTTTTCGTTTTTTTTTTCTTTCTCTTCCCTTTCTTTTTTTTCATTTTCTTACAATTTTTTTTTTCTCGTAGACCCTAAGCGAGCATCATCATCTTGTTGTTGTGAGTTTTGCCTGAAATCCTGTTGCATCTCATCATCGTGTACTGCGTTAACTCCTTGTTCCACTGCTCCACTGCATTCTAGAGTCTAGAGAATTGGATTGAAAATTGAGCGTCTAACACAAATTGATATGTTGTCAAAATTTAAGAAACAAAAAAACAAAATTGACTTAATTTTAAAATTTACCACTTTAATTAATAAGCCCGAAACAATTTTGATGCACTTTTTGCAACTCTGAACACCATTAGTTTTAGTTAAAAAATAGTTATTCATTAAAAATTTAATACTTATTGTTTACCATAAGTTTTTGTTATTGTAAATTTGTTTTTTCCTTTTTGTTTAAAATTTTAAACTAATTTTTATTGTTTCAAAAGTATTGCATTTGTTTTTTAAAGAAAAGCAAAAAAACAAAATTTTTATGACACTTTAAAAACTAGTTAACTTTAAGTTTGTCCATGTCTCTAAATTTAACCGCTTTGATGATTCATAGTTTTGTTTAACATAGCTTAGGCACATTTCCAGACGCATTAATGGATTTATACTTTGCCCCGTTCAAAGCCATCCACTTGATTCGCAAAACCATCATTTAAATTATTATCTCATATTCTGTGTGTACTAGTTTAATTTATTTATTATTGTTATTATTATTATTATTTTTGTCATGCATTTAGTAACGAAATTGATGATCCCGAAATGCCAGGATTGATACTTTCAAAAGTGACCACGCCCTCATCTGGTAAAATGATATTCTGGTAGCATCATTATTTTGCATTTTTTTTTTTGGTTTAAGATGCCAAAAAAAATTTAAGCAAAAAACCTCGAAGTCCTCACAATAGTGAGTCTGTTTGCTAAGAATACGTAGTCGTTTAAGTTTTAAATCTTTTTTTTTACACTTAATACGCCATTAATTTTATGTAACTTGCTTTAAGATGTAAACGATTAAGCCAGAACAACGAATTGAAATAAATATTGAAATAAACTAAACTAAATTTGCTCCCTTTGAATCAAGTGTTGTTTTTTATTTCTGAGCTTGAACAATTTAAAAGTGGTAAGTTGGTATAAAAATATTACTTTTTATTTTGTCGCTATTTGATAAAATTTGGTATTTTTCTAATAGATTCCACATGCTTCACATGTATAGCGCAGAATAGACAGGGTATAAGTTTATACGGCAATTTGCTATATGAAAATTTACTTTTTTCACATTGCTCTGAGTTTATTACTCATCTCTAAAGGGGTTTTTATTTTAAATATTTTCAAAAAGAATCTGGTATATCTAATAAAGCTTTTAAAAACAAAACGGCCTTAGTAGAGTAGGTAGCAAGCTTGATTTCCATCCCAAGGGTCTCCGGTTCTGATCTGGGTCAGGCCATGGTCTTATGCTTTAACAAGGCTGCATTTCTTTCTTCATTTCTAATTAACTGAAATTGAAAAATCATCAATGTTTACGACTTAAATGTTGTAGTTGGTGTTATAGAAGTTTGTGGATGGGTTATATTGCCTAATAACATGAATTGACTGAGGTAAGGCAAACACTTGCCTCAGTTTCTTATTCACCTGTTTTACGACTTTCCTACACATCCTACATATGTTTGAATTGATTTCTTTCTCACCAATTTATCAGCATTTTTAAACTGAACCAAGGCAAACTTGACTGAATATTTATAACACCTCCAATCCTTGGTTCAAAGCTAAAAAAGCCCATCTGTCAAGTGATGTATGTGGTGCATTTAAAATATGTTGAACAAAAAAAATTAAATTAGAATTAATTAAAAATTTTTAACTTATAAAAAAAGAAATGTTCAAAATCTGTAATTATTTTATTTTACTGGAAATTTAAAAAAATGTTCTTTAATGTTTGGGATTAAACAAAAATTTATCCATATAAACTATTTGCTTTTAATTTATATGACTAGCATAACTCTTCCTACCTGATTCACATTTAGATAAGTTGCTCATATCATTAAAAAAGTTAAAAAAATTAATATTTGAAATCAAATAAATACTCCCTCATAGCTATTCTTCGCTTTAATATAAACAAAAATTGAAACCATTATGTTTCTTGCACTGGCCATTTTGTAAATTTTTGACTTTATTATTAAATTTAAATTTATTTTAATTAATAAAAGAGCAAATTAAACATTTCAGCAATTGAAAGAAGTTAGAGCGTACTTCTTGTGATCAATTGTGGCTGTGAGAATTTGTACACAAATAATCGGATCGAGAACTGGACCCACAAGTGTTATGCCCACTCGAAACGCCTAATCCCAACTAACAATTTTCATCCTACATAATTTTGAGAAGATTTTCAGCAGGGAATTATAGGACAACATATAAGATTTTAAAATAGTTTTGTATCATCGTCGTATTAAGTTATAGAGATCTTCTTATCTAAAGATTAGTAGGGAATTCTGAATTTTATGTCAACATATTTAGTAATATGCAAGTATATAGGGACTAAATAAGAAAACAAAACATTGCCTATAACAAAAAATATCCAAGAATATTCGATAATAACATTATGTACAAGAACACACAAAAAAAAAACACTATTTTAAAGGAAGTGGTATGATTCGTATAGATATCTAGCTTTTTTTATTTAAAAGTATCAAAAATATATATAAGCTCGTCATTGCGTGAGTGTCCTTATCATTTGTGTGTAACAGAATCAAACTGAAGCGTTGACAATTCTACCCGATGCACATAGATTTATTTTATCGCATGCGATATATTTCCAACATTGCAGCCCTGGCTTATAACAAACTTGCAAATGTGCCGAGTTGCCAAAAACAGCTGTTTACCATTTGTTTACGGTTCCCGTTTTTACAACCAAATGGTGATGGAATATGAAATAACAACAGAAGAAATAGTAATTAAACCAAAAACGAAGCCTTTAAGGTAAATTATCACACTGTCTGAGAAGCTAATAGATAAATTATTATTTTTCTTCAAATAGCGCCGAAGAACTAACAAAATATCGCAATGTAGACATCGAATCGCTAAGGCTGGGATTGAAGCGCACCCAGCTATGTGGAAGTCCACAAGAAGCAGAAGAACTGCAAAAGCTGCACGGTATGAAGTAAAACTTTATTGAACAAAATAAATATTTATATTGGATTTTCTCCCCCTTATAAGCGGAACTTAAGCAAAAAATTTCCTTGCCACGTATTGAGCGTTTATCCGGACGTTCGTTGGCTGAATGGGATGAGCTAGAGCAAGCTGTGCGTGTTACACGCAAGGACGGAAAATTTGGCAACTTCGGCTATAATCGTAATGGTCGGCATTATTTGGAATTCTTCGAGGCCCTCTTTCTGCTAGAGCTGGTGCGTTCAATAATATTAAAAATAATATTATGTTATATTGTATTCTCATCCCCAGGGACGTCTACAACTCGAATATAAACAGCAACTTATGTCCGTGGAACAGACTTACCTGCTGCTGCTGGGTGAAGCTCAAACAACTAAGTTCAATGAATATCTCGTCTACTCTAATTTTATGCGTGTTGGCTACATACTCGTAAAGTATCAAAATATTGTTCACAAACCAACTCAAGCGACAACACATGATTGTATTTGGGCATTGCTGTTGCATGCGGTGCAGAATAAACCCATCGAAGCACAAATTGTACAATCGCCGGAATACAAGAAAATCATGCAGTCAATGGACAACATCAAGTTGACCATTCAAGAGCAAACAGAAGTTAGCAAAGATTTGCCCTCTATGGATAATGAAACCCTCGACTTTCAGCGAGCAATTCAACAAACCGCAAAGCGAAAAGCTGCGGAACCATTATTGTGGAACAATAAGCGCACCCGCTATCAAGCCGAGGGAAATCATCAAAATCAAAGCTATTTGGATTTTCTTAAAAATGAGCCCGAGTTTGAACAATTTCGAGAAATTTTTAAAAAATTCGATATTATTCAGCTTGAGCTATCCACAGAGCATGCTGTAAACTGCCGAAAGCTACAGATCCACTTTGATGTGCACCTTCACAATGATGGCTTCAAAAAGAGTGCACCCAAAGCGCCTAATTTTCGGTTGATTCTATTACAGCCCAATGAAAAATTTCCAACGCACACCGAGTTGTCTAATTGCTACAATCAACAACAGTTCAAGTTGCCGTTGCTGATTGTTTCCATAAGCGAGTCCAAGCAAATTCAAGCATTTCTCTATTTTTTTACATAGCATCATATTATTTTCAATCATGGTTATGATACAATTACAATGTGAGCTCATTTTTAGATGTCTGCTCAAATGAGATATTTTGCAACATCAAAGCTGTAGGAGCTACAAACGTCAAATGACAAAAGCAACAACAATTAGAAAAACTCGAAATTAGCAGCTGATTTTGACAACTAGCTCACCCTGCTCTCCAATATGAGCATACCTTGTAATTGTATCATTAATCATGGTATAATAATACAAGGTAGCATTGACAACTGCTTATTTTCTCTTCTACAAGAAAACATCTGTCAAAAACAGCTCTTAAAATGCATCTGCAGCTGCTGAGGTTTTTGTTTTTTTCACTTCAACGTTTTTAACCATGATATAATAATATAAGGTAGTATTGACAGTTGCTTGGGCATCGACCATCTGTCAAAAAAAATGTCTAGAAAGAGAGCGTTCAATTATTTCTTATGTTTTCGCCATTGTTTATGTTTCAGCGCTTGCAAATAACCAAACATTTTCTTACAAAATATTGCCTATTTTATTTAATCAATAGTGAATTATTATTACTACAACGAAGATAACTTGTGAACTTTGTGTTATTAAGTGCAAACATAAGAAAAAATGTTGAAAACGTTCAAAAGCAGCAACCTCAGCAGCTGCAGATGCATGTGGACGAAATTGAAGAAGTTTTCAATTAAAATTAAAACACCACGGCTGGAAAACGTTAAACACATATCACACATAATTTTTTCACAACTTTCATTATTATAATTGTGTATTTAACGCACATATTTTGCGGAATTTATTTATTTTTACATTCGTTTAATTCTTGTTGCACGAACAACTGTTTTTGACAGATGGTCGTTGCCTTGTTGCTGAGAAAATCTATACTTGTCAATGCTACCTGTATAATTATATCATGGTTTTTAACATTGTTTGTTGGTTCAATGGCCGATTGTGAGCGCTCTCTTTTTGAGTTCATTTTTTGACAGAAGATGGTTACTCGAGCAACTGTCAATGCTTTCTTGTAATTATTATACCAATATTTCCAATAGTTATGTGAAATTAAGATATTAAAGAAGTTGGTACTGAGAAGTGTACACAATATACCATCACTATTTATTCGTGTAAAAAAGCACAATTTTTTACAGCATGTGTGGAGAGCTCTTTCTTGTTGCACTTTTGTTCTTTTGCTCAAGAGCTCTACAAAGAGCTCATGAATACCTCCTATAATATTTGTAAATTTCGCCAGTAGTGACACGAAAAAAATTAAAACAAAATCAAATGAACAAAATGATTTCGATTTTCCTTGTCATACAACGATATTTTGATTGACAAGCAAAACTTGTTTGTGATTTTATATGACAATCAGTAATCATATATGACAACAAACGTAGCTGACAATACGTTAAATTGACATCATTTGTCATTGAAAACTGACCTAGTGAAAACCAGGCTTAATAGAACTATAATTTTTTTTTTATATAAAACGTATTTTTGAGAGGGGAGAAATTTAGATTGGCAACACTTTGCCTATGAACATGCCTATGAAATTTGCCTATGAACTGGCCACCATGTTCTCAAAACAATCCTTGTCGTGGATTATTTTCTTTGGGGACATGTAAAGTTGCTTGTTTCGACTGATTTCCTGCGAAGAGTGTGTGAAAAGTGGACCTCCAGAACAAAGATAACAAGATGGGAAACTTCTGTGGGGAATCTTAAAATTGCAAAAAGTAAACACACATACGAGAGAAACCATTTCACCACAAATAGTGAGGTGAATATGTGAGTTGCGGGTTATGCTACTTAACCCTTCCAACTCGTTTTTTATTGATTGGCTTTATAACAAAAAGAAGAATATCTAAAGTTCTTTAAATATTCTTATATATGCTAAAAATATTTATTTTTGTGCTTTAGCTTCATGTTCAATAAGATTTTATACATAAAAAACCACATTATTTCCTTAAGAAAAGCAAAAAATTTTTGCATGTAACGTAAAGGTTAATAATATCAGCTGGGTGAATTTATGAATGAAATGTTTTTTTCCATTCGTGTGTTAGAAGTAGTGTTGCCAATTTATCTTCTTTAGGATAGCTTTTAATTTTTCCTTTTATTAGGTTTTTAATTTTTATTTCGTTTTTAGGATAGCTACGCCTAAATTTCTCTTATAAATCTGCAATGATGATCATATGAAGTCAAAATATATAAGCTGGTAAACTTAATTGATTCATAGTCTGAATTTTAAGAAATAACGTGGTTGAAATAATAAAAGCATGTGTAATTAAATATTTTCTTATTATTTGCCCAGAGATACATTTATTATTGCTCATAATTTCTTATTATTATATGAGTCAAAATTAAGTGTCCGGAATATTTTCATAAATGTAACAGATATTCCCTTAAAACTCAAAAAGGATAAGTAATGATATAAATTGGAGTTATTAGTTTGAGGACTGAGCCGTAGGAATATAAATGGAAAAATAATATTTATGGCAAATAATGGAATAATATGTGAAATGACTTTAAACTCAATACATTACGCAAATACATAATCAAAGCAGTTTTACAAATTTTATAGATAAAACAAATGCTAGTTCGTACCAAAGCAATATTTATTCCAACCAAGCAAATTTTCAAAGAAAACAATGATAGTTGACAACTCTGATGGGATGAAAAATAACAGAACTTTTACAAAACGGTCGTGGTGAAAATAAAAAGCTATTTACAAATACAACAAGTGGCAAAATTTGCAAACTTTGTTAGGCGATTAAGATTAAAATAAGAAAATGCATGTAATTATTTGAGTGTTAAACAGATTCCTGTAACATAACTTAAAGATTTAAATATTCAAACACTCAATCCATACATTATTTTTCTTGTTTGTAAACGAAGTTTCAGCAGAAAAATGCAGAAGAAGAACAAGAGCGTTCCTTTTTTAAATTTCACCTCGAATAGCGGGGGTTTGTGTAGAATAGCGGGGGTTTGTGTAAAATTAAAATTTTTCAAAAATGTTGACAAATACAACAACTGAAGAAATTGGCAAACTTTAAACGCATGTATGAACTAAAATAAAGGGACTTTGTAATCAGTTTTGGTTGCAAACAGTTTATTGCAACTAAACTTAAAGATTTATATCATAATAAATAGATAATATGCATTATTTTCAGGGGTTGCAAAGTGAGTTCTTCGAGAGTTTGCGGCCGATGAAGAACAAGAGTAAAATTCAGGGTTGATTTTTCATCGCACTAATACATGCAAACTTTTTTTGAGGTTATGTTTTTTAAGTTTCCCATCTTGTTATCTTTGCTCCAGAATACTCTTTTTACGGGCTCATGCACGAAATGATATCAAAACATAAATGTCAAGAAATATTCTCTTAAATAAAGTTTATTTCATGTATTTTTAAAACATTATCCTTATTTTTATTTCAATTTAAAACTCTCCTCCTCTAAAAACAACGCCCTATATATTTTTGTAAAAATATATCAAATTTTTAAATAAATTTAATAAAAAGTACTTAAATGTTAAAGGTAAAAGTATCCGATATTGATCAACACGGCAACACTAATTCCAACACTAACAATCTGACAGCTACTAACTTAATAATATGCAGATAAAAAAAGCTCCTACTTGTCATCAATAGAAATCGCAGCAATCGAGCGAATGCTTTCGTAGCAAAAAAAAATATAGAGAAAATTATGTAGAAGTCATTACACCAAGGAAATAAAAACAAATTTTCTGTGATTTTTTAATAAAAAACATTTCACCGCCGTAAATTTCTGAGTGAGCAGAGCGGTAAAAGCTCTGTTAGTACAAACGAACAAAAATAATGTGCACAGAAGACGCTTAGATTAACGAAACGTTGGGTACGTTTAGTCGTGAATAAAACTTGCTGCTGCATAGACGGTGGATAAAGTCGAAATAGGCCGCTGAACGAGAATATATTAAAATTCGCGCAGTGTGTTGCCAAAAACCACCAAATTTCGCAACTAACAAAAAAAATTAAAGAAAAATCAACAACTGTGAAATCTAAAATCAAGACGAGTTTCTATAATTTTGCATAAATTTTACTTTATACTCTGCATCATCATGGTGAGTATTAGTGAGTTTAGCAATGCTTTAAGCATGGGTACACTGACAAAAAACAAAAAATTTACCAGCAGACAAGAAGTTGTACATGTTGGCAACAAAGTTTAAACAACTGATAAGTTAAGCTTTATGTTAAAAAGCTTAAAGTTTACAAAAGAATCAAGCTCTTGAATTATTTTAAGCACTAATGCATGAAGAACACGTTCTTTTTTCGCATGTGATTTTAGTTTTTAGAGTGCCTTGTGAATGGTTTTTTTTTGCGTTAATCTAAGGCTAACTAAGCAACGACCTTGACTCTTGCTCTTCATCTTTCTTGTGTTAGGTAATCCTCGATTGCAGACGAACGAGCTTCAACCCAACATCGTAGTGTACTTTTCATATCCTTGGCTGTGTTCACGTTGTTGTTACTTGACTGTGACAATGAAATTTGAGTTAACCGTGTTTGCCGATCGCGTAAAAAGTGTGGCAAGGGGCAATTGCAGCAGCCTGTCAATGAGATGTTTAGTGGCTATTTTTAGCTATTGATAGTTTTTCTTTTCGGCCTTGCCGAGCAGCAGAGATTGTTAATGTTACCGTCAAGTGTTTTCATTTATCGAGAATGTCATGAAAATTTATTATTTCGGTTTTTACGAACATAATTGCTATGAGCGCGTTTTTGCTGAAACGCGCCCACGTTTTCGCTAGACATTGGCAAATCGTGACGTAACCAGTAACAAGCCCCTTTAATTAAAAAAGAAGCACGAAAGTTAGCAGGTTTAATAATTTTAAATTTAACAAAGTTTTTGGCATTCAGAGTCGGAGTCGGAGTCGGAAATGAGCCAGTTTATTTCTATAGTCTTTCATAATTGCTTTCGTGTCTTCTCACGCCATTATATATCTGTAGCCTTTTATAATTGCTTTCGTGTCTTCTCGCGGAAGTTGTTATCGCAGTACTTCCTTTAATCTTTGTATTCACGTCTCTTTTCCTTTTCGCGCCTTTAATCTTGTGCGAGTGAAGAAAAAAATTTCAAGTAGCTTAAACTATGTTCGACTTATGTGCTTTTGTAGGAATATAGGATGTGATTAACTGCGCAAATTTTTCGAATTCAAATATATATCATATTAAAAAATAGAAGTTTACGTATTTTAGACAAATTTTTAATAAAAACTTAATTTTATTTTTTACTTTAGATTTTTGTTCTGCATAAATCAATAGGGGGTTTCAGACAGTACTACATGTCCGATGGACATTAGGCCAAAACACATAGAAAGCATGCATGCCTCAAGCATGCATCATGCCTGTGAAGCATGCTTGGTTAAAGCACATAGAAAGCATGCATCCCATATGTGATAAATTTAAAATATGTTAAACTGAATAGAAATTTTAAAGAAAAAGTAGTAAAAATACATTAAATTTAATCAAAAGCAACTAAAAATGGAATTGGAGGATATTTTATGCTAATTGGTTGTGTTGATATTGCTTTTATTTCACACATGTCTTCTGTCAATGCTTTGATGCCTGCAAAAAGTTAAAAGTTCGCTAACTTCAGGAATGCTTCAAGCATCATGCATGCGTGCATGCTTTTAATGTGGGCTATCTCATAGGAATATGTATATTCAATCACAAATGACAGATGCTTGAAGCATGCATGCCTCCTATGTGCTTTGGCCTATTGCGTGTCCGATGATATGTCCGATGTGTGAAAGCTTAAACTACATGTCCATCGGTCCATCGGACATGTAGTACGAAAATCAAATGATTTTGATTTTTCTGCCGGTCCATCCGACATGTAGTATTGTTTGAACACACGTTCATCGGAGAGACATGTAGACATGTAGATAGACATGTAGTATTGTCTGAAACCCACTAATAGGGCTATTCCCGATTATGGGCAAATAGCATTGCAAACGTATGCCCTATCAAATATTCGCCATCAACTGTGAGCACACGTTTTAGAGCAAGACTGTTGCAAACAAAATTCACAGCCGGTTTTGCAGAAAATAAAAACAAGTTAAATAATATTTATGGTAATTTGTCCTTCAAATCTATTTAAGCTGTGAAATCCGATAACTATTTTGACTTACCTCCATCTCCGAAGCTTCTTGCAAATAATTTAAAATTATCTTTAACTCATCCTTCGTCCACTTTTTATTCGACTTCTCCCTCTTTATTCTTTTCTTTGCTGGCTCGAGTTCCATTTGTGCTTATTGTTTTTTTAGTTATTATGACTCTGAATTGACAACTGATTGATTGGAAAATCAGTGATGCCCATGCCCGACTACATGCAATAGGATTTTAGTGTTGCAAATTTGCCACAGTCGTGCAAATGCAACTCTACGCTATTTTTATTGCGTTGAAAATATTTGCCATCATATATTGTAAATGTCAAGATGCCAGGCTGTTTGCCCGTAATTGGGAATAGCCCTTATATTTGTTGCTTTCACAAAAAAAAAAAAAAATATGAACTGAAAATGGACTTTCAATACTCTATTAGGCGTTTTTCTTTATTACATCCGAGCTGAGCATGAGTTGTCAAAAATAGATTTGCGTTTCTTTTTAAGGTCTGGCTCATGGTAGAATTATAAGGTAGGACCGACTGGGCGACGAATGGAGTAGAAAGCAGAAAAAAGCTGGCTAGTTGTCAAAATCAGCTGTTAATCTCGATTTTCTTTATATTCATGTTTCGCAGTTGATTTTAGGTTAAATGTTGTACAAGCTTTTTTTCAAATTTAACACTTCCGCGGCATTTTATAGATTTATTTAAAATGTTTTTACAATATTTCCACTCAAATTAACACAAACTTAACACGCACTATTTACAACTTGAAAACATAATATTTTTATTTCATTTGAGGTTTCTACGAACTTCGTCATTTTGACAATTAGCCAACCTTTTTATTATCCACTCTTTGTTGACGCGTGAGGGCACTGAGCGACTCGGCCCTACCTTGTAATTCTACCATGGTCTGGCTTAGCTGTGTTCAATATTTGTGTTTCTTTTTTGCATATGATCAAGGTCTGATTTGTTGTCAGATGCTGTCGACGAGCTCAGCTTTTTTTTCTGATCACTAGGCAAACGGCTGTCATTTTATTTCATTTGGAATATCAGAGGAAAAAAAAATATAAACACATTCAACAAATGCCGGACATCATGAAATTTACTGATTTAGCTTATATAAAACAACAAATCACATATTTTAGGATTTGGATTTATTAAGATACCCAAAATGTTTCACAAACAAATCGGATCAATCTATGTTTGATTTGAGGTTGTCAGCTCATGGCATGGGCGGTTTTGATCAGTTTCTACTCAGATGTGTGGCCTGACATAAAAACGAAAAACGCCAATTCCATCAAACAAAATATGGAATCAGCTCCACACCTGCATTAATCAGTCATAGTTGCAAACTTCTATTTGTCTGCTGCTTAGTAGCAAATAATTCATAAGAAGTGTTAAAAGTACTTTTATGCACACAAAACGAAACAACTTCACAAAATAGTTGGTAGCAGAAAACTACTAAATCCTTGCATAGGCTATTCAATAAAAAAATCACATGTGAAAACATATTGAATCAAATATTGCAAAGCGAGTCAAAGAGGACAAAAAACACGATTTCCATCATTCAATTTGAATAACGTAAACTGTGCTATTCGATAAAGCACTTATTCTTTGAATAAAAAGTCAAACACTCTTAAGCGGAATATTCTTTTTATTCCTTCTTAGTTAATGGAATAAAAGAATTCCTTCGGTATATTTCCAAATGGAAAACGAATAATCAGGGCTAAATTAAAGAAGCATTGAGAACCTCTGCGATGAAAAAAGAAATAAGGCCGGAACACATAGAACGCATGCACGCATTAAGGCATCTGAAGTTTAAGTTCAAAACAAGTAAGCTTATGGGGTGACGCTCATACAAAGCATGCGCGCATGAAGCATCAAAATGCATGCTTGAAATTGGCAAACTTTCAGCTTTTTCAAGCATCAGGTAATTTTGTACAACAAACAAACTAATTTAGACAGACAATGTCAGACATATGTTTTAAATGCTTGTTATGTGTTTCAAAAAGCATGCTTCAAAAGCATCGATGCTTTCTATGGCCCATGTTACACAGCAAACGAACACCGTGTAATATTGGCCTATGTGTTCGGGCTTCATGCAGCGCTGTGTTTTTGCTCGTAATTAGGTACGTTCAGTGATGTTTTGTTAATTTGTTCTCTCTTCTGACATCTCTGTCTTGTGTTTATTTTGGGCTGATGTCACACGGTGATCATTTGATCGGCGTAAAAACGATTTTGTTAATGCTTTCAATGTGAAACTATCAAAAACCATTGAGAGTGGGAAAGGATTAGCATTTTAAACGGCATGCAAAAAGTAAACTCAATTTATTGAGTCTTCTTTTAAGCAATATACATTTCGTTTTCTCTTTATGAAATAATAATAAGATAAGTCAAATTATAAGAAGATAAAGCCACTTTAAAAATATTTAATACATGTAACTGCCTCGCTGCCGAAAATAACTGATATTTTTGAAATTTCAATTCAAAAAGTCACTCGGAAAAAATTAGTCTTTTCGATATTTGAAGAAAGCAGTGCGATGCTTGTTGGTAAAGAAATAATAATCTGTAAAGCTTTTTATTTATTTGACTTTTTTATATTTTTGACCGGAAAAATAAGTCATATTTTAACTTTTATTTTTGACCGAAAAATAAGTCATATTTTAACTTTTATTTTTGACCGAAAAATAAGTCATATTTTAACTTTTATTTTTGACCGAAAAAATAAAAGTCAAATTTTAACTGTTATTTTTGACCGAATAAATAAAAGTCAAATTTCAATTGTTATTTTTGACCAAAAAAGTAAAAGTCAAACTTTAACTTTTATTTTTGATCAAAAAACAAAATCGGTCATTAACTTTTTTGAAAAAAATCATAACAGTAACGGTCCCTGATTAAAAGAGTACAATGCTTGCTCCCGGGAACGGCGTTTAAAATATGTTCATTCATGCACGATGTCGGTACCATAATATAATTATGCAAGGTAGGAGTGACAGTTTTTTTCGTCTTGCACCAACTGTTTAAAGTAGTATAAATTAGAGAACGAAAAAAGTAAAAAAGAAATTAGAAAGTAAAATATACAGGCAAATGTCATTTGATGGACTCAGCTCGTGAGAAAATAACCAGCTGTTAAGGCTACCTTGTAATTATTTTAGCATGGTAGGCACAGCGTTCACCGTGCAAATCAGAGTTGCTGAATGGTAAAATTTAGTCGTTAAAGTAGCAAATAAGTACTTTTTTGAGGGGAAGTGCTACAGACATTGTTGCCAGATGGTCCGATATATCGGATTTGTTACGATTTTCAGCATTGGATATGATGATCCGATATTTGGCCAAAATTCCTCAAAATGTTACGATTTTAGGAAAAATAGAACCGACGTCCGATTTCACAAATATGTATTTCTGTATGTACATATATGAAATGAAAAAAATTTTAAATAAAAAACATGGTGCCAACTTTGAAGCATTATTTTTAATTTAAAATCATTGGTAACACTTCTGATTGCATTGCTTTCAAAACTTTTCTTTGAGTTCGAATTATTTACTGTTATGTTTGTGCTGAACTGTGTCGTTGATGAAATAAATCTCTTATTTGGATATGATAAATTTCTGATTAAAAAGGGTAAAAAACTAGTTAATTATTGTTGCAAAATAAATGCACGAGTTAAATAATAATATCTACTATTCTGTTAAGGTATAAGTAGTTTGTACCTCAAATTCTGCAGAGCAAATTCTCTAATTTTGTATGTTTGTAGTATTACATTGCTTAAAGAAATGGATTATGTAGAAAATGTAATTTATTTAAATAAATCTTAAATGTGGATCATACATATATATTGTATTTTATTTGTCTTCCTTCCGACAAACGCGACGAAAATCCGATTTTTCGCAAAAGTTACGATGCGAATTTTTTTTTCCTGGCAACACTGGCTACAGATCATGACCACTTACGTTCTAAATTCTTTTCATCATCTCCATCATGATACAATTCATGGTATAATAATACAAGGTAGCATTGACAGTTGCTTGGGAAATCATATACTGTCAAAAAATATACTCAAAAAGAGAGCGCTCACAATCCGCCATTGAAAACACAAGCAATGTTGAAAACGTTGAAGTGAAAAAAAAACAACAACCACAGCAGCTGCTGATGTATTTCCACAAAAAGCTGTTTTTGACAGTTTATGATTTCCTGTTGAAGAGAAAATAAGCAGTTGTCAATGCTACCATGTATTATTATACCATGATACAATTATACAGGTAGGTTTGACAACAGGCTATATTCTCACGAGATCGTTCATGGATTGTCAAACTCGTCTGTTTTTTTTTTTGCTTGCTTTGTTTTGTATGATTTTTGACAATTCATGTTCGATTGAAAACTGTCACACCTACCTGATTATTTATACCATGATCTCCATGACAAAATTCTGGTTTACAATTTTAAAAATTTTAAAATTTTTATTTGTGAGGATAGTTTTGATCAACTATTTTCGAATAAGACACAGAACTGAACATATCCTATGCTCAAGTCCCATCTCCAGATAAGTTTTTTTTTCTTGAAAAACTTGTTCCAAATTATTAAATTTTGCCATTTCTTAGCCATTAAGACACAGTTCACCGAAAATGTTATCGAACATTTTCTCAGAAATAAATATGACAAATTCACGATGACAACCTTAATTGTCAATTTACACAAGGTAGCTTGTAAAGTGTCCAAAAAGTTTAAAAAAACATCACAAGTTTTCTTCCAGTGAGAAATAACATAAATATGTAAATTCTTTACTATCAGAAAATGTATCAAAATATATGCTATTGATGACGGATAACCACATGTAAAAGCAAAAGCGACGCTACTGTCCCCTTGAAAATGTTTCACAAAAATCTCTCTAGAATGCTTAAAGCTGACAAGTTACGATCTACTGATTGATTTTAATGAATGTGACGACATCGCATGAAAAAAAAAGAAACGAACTATCGGATGCGTGAATTCAGTCAACTATAAAGGGAAAATTAAAGCAATAATTTTTGGCAATTTGAGTTTTTTATGAGGGTGTTGAAATATATCAAATATGAAACTTTAAATAGCTGCTACGATACAAAAGGTCATATCGTTAACGATAACGAGATTGAATAAAATTTCGATATATGACTTTGTCAATGCTGAAATGAATTTCGATATCGAAATGATCTCAATGATGACTTAAATTTCAATATTATTATTATAATAAGATTGAATATCATTTCAATTTCAATATTATATGGAAGTTATATAAAACTCAGTCAACCCGAGTGATATGAAGATTAAATGAAATATAGTCAAAAACAGTCTACAACAATTTTATCCATTCGATTTCTTAAAGCAACCGTTGAGCCCTAGTTAAATTATGCACTGTGGAATGACATACACAATTTGATAGAATGTTCAGATTGACCACTAAATTTTGTTAAATCGAGTACATGAAGTTTAATTGAAAAACGAGTTCTCAATTGAAGTTGTAATGATGTTAAATTTAACACGTTTCAACAACATTTAACAAGAAGCACGTTAAATTACTGATTTGTGTTCTTACTAACGTCAGAAAAGCTTTTTTGCTTCCAAATTTGAAAAAGCTTTAAGATTTGACCTATTTAATGAGAACAAATAAATTATTTTGATTTTAAAGCAAAATTAAAATTATTAAAAATTAAATGTGAACGCAACAAATTGAGTTGGCCTCTCCTATATCTTACACAATTGTGCAAATATAGAATTTATTGACATTTGTGGCAATAAAGCAATTGCAACGCCCATAAACAAAAAAGGCCTGCAGCTGCAGCGATGCAGTCGCCATTTCATATTTATTTCCACAACAATTTTTTATTTACTCCAAAATGTAAACAAACAAAGCTTTAAAGCTGTCATATTGAAAGTAGTTCAGGCCAAGATATTAATGGAAACGATTACGCTGCCTGTCGTGAGGCATTGTGTGTCGAATGCAAGTCATGAAAGCAAAACTATAGAAAATGGGATTTGACTTGTCTTAAAATTAAGTATTTCAAATTTTTAATTTCCATTTATGTGTATATGTTTTTGCGTTTGTTTCCTTTATAAAATTGCTATGTGTTTGAACCCTTTCTTTACAACAATGCAAGAAGCGTTATTGTTTTTATCATTTTTATATTTAGACATGGTAGAATAAACAAGGTAGACTCGTGGCTGAGAGCCAAGAATCAAAAAAGAGCCAAGAACCAAATAAAAAAAAAACAATAAAAAAAAACAAAAAACAACAACAAAAAGAAGAGGAAAAAACTATTTGCATTGATTTTGACATAGTTGAATAAATAAGGTTGTAGCATGGGTGAGAGCGAGTTCCCATAAATGTCAAATCAAAGTTGACAGCTCATACAAAATCTGAAAGCGTAAATTGATAACATGTAAAGTAATTGTTATTGATTTTCATTAATTTCGACAATTGTGGGTACTGAGAAGAGAGTACGATCAGCCTCGAGACAACCTTATTAATTCAATCACGAATTTTGACAGTTTTGCCTCAGAGCGAGAGAGGACTTTAAGCCGAGGACTACCTGCTTTATTCTACCGTGGTTCAGGCAATGTAAACGATCATGTTTAAATAAAAGTTTTTTACGAGGGCAGTTTGAGGAGTCAGTGACATTTTTAATTTCTCGTAGAGTAACTTAAAATAAAACACTGTCCTGTCAACTTACATCTGTTAATAGGCTACTGTCAAATTTTGAGCAAGCTGCGTCATTTAATTTGTGTTTCGACAGTCATTGAAAGCAAACAAACTCGTGAATTTCGACGAAAATAAAAAAAAAGATAATTTCGTGTACTCATCGATCATTATTTTTTGCGTAAAAAAAACACCATTGAAACCAAGGAAAAACTTGACAAATACTATGTGGATTTTGCACCATCAATTTCAATGGTTAAGAAATGGTCGTAATAAATTTCGTTGTGGTCGTATCAGCACAAGTGACGCTGATAGTTGACTCCGAAAAGAGGTCGTCACGTCAGAAATCGTCTTTAAAATCCATGGAATGATATTGGAAGATCGAAGAATGAAAGTGCGTGAGGTGGTTGAGGCTGTAGGCATCTCAACTGAGCGGGTACATCACATTTAACATGAATATTTGGACATGAAAAAGCTATTCGAGCGATGGGTGCCGTGATTGCTAATACTCGACCATAAGCGCAACCGCATGACCAATTCAAAGGACTGTGTGTTAAGACGCTGGACTATCGACCTATCTATTTTGACTAAATAAAAAGCTTTTTGGCCGAAAAAAAGACCTTTTATATAAAACGTCACTGACTTCTAAAAATGCGCTCGTATATCATGTGATGAAAGATACATTCTGTGTGCTCTCTATGATTTCTCGCTGCATCATTGTCGTTTTGTACTCGTATTGTCAAGCACTGCTTCGACATTAACGAAAATATTTTAAAATATGTTATAATAATTACAAGGTAGCATTGACAGTTGCTTGGGAAAACATCTCCTGTCAAAAAATATACTAAAAATCGGCCAACAATCGGCCATTGAAAATACAAACAATGCTGAAAATGTTGAAGTGAAAAAAAAAACAACAACCTCAGCAGCTGCAGATGCATTTTCAGAAACAGCTGTTTTTGACAGGAGATGTTTTCTTGAAGAAGAGAAAATAAACAATTGTCAATGCTACCTTGTTATTATTTATTATACCATGATTTTAAGATATGCAAGCCTTGTTTTGTTAACTTCGCTTTATACAGAACATTTTAATGCGATATCACGGCTACGCTGAAATACACTGCATCAATATACTGTACATAAGGGTGGGTCGCACTGTACATAAAAAAAAACTGTTTCTGAAGCCGCGGAAATAGCGCCAAAATGGTATTTTTTCCATAACTCATGCATTTTATGTCCGATCTTAGTCAATGATACAACGAGCTTAACAAGTACTCCATTCTCCTATCAGAGCTTTTGGACTTCCGAAGTCATATTCAACTGGTAAACTCTGTTACCTTGAGTTACCCTCCCTGAACTAAAGTATTTAAAAATTTTTTTTAAAGGTATAGGTAACAATTTTTTGTTATCAGTGGTAGAAAATAAGTTAAGCCCTTTTTAACGGTATATAATTTCCTAAGATCGGACATAAAATGCATGAGTATGCCTTTTCATATTTTTTTATTGTGTGTGGAGACCGACCCACTCTACTGTACTGTACAATAGACCGTCTCGAAAAAATAAATTTCTCCGCGCACCAGCTAATCCAAAGCATTT
Organism: Pherbina coryleti; assembly: GCA_943735915.1. Lineage (NCBI taxonomy): Eukaryota > Metazoa > Arthropoda > Insecta > Diptera > Sciomyzidae > Pherbina > Pherbina coryleti. The sequence goes on along the minus strand of OX030952.1, from coordinate 86,167,663 downwards.
TTAAAGAAAGCATAAAAAAAAAAAACCGAACATAGGGGTCGCGCATCGACATATTTCTTTATAACTTCGGTACTTACTGTCCGATCTTAAAGAATGATATGGCTATGTTTTTGTCTAAGGAGACCTATTTTTTTGTTTCTGGATTCATTGACCTCACTTGACTCCTTATAGTTCTAACCCACCGGACCTCAGTTTCTACCATCTTAAGGAACTATTTTGATTTCAGAAATAGAAGCCCGTAAAAAATCATTAATCATTCACAAAAAAAATTGTTCGCTATCTCCACTGGAAATATTTTTAAAAATTTTTTTTTTTAATTTTTTTACAAAACGTAGGGAAAATTTTTAAATTTTGGGACAAATCGTATTATTTTTACAAAATATGAACCGAACACCTTTCGCTGGTGGCTACATTTTTTTTTTTTTTTTTGCCTATAAGGCGAGACGGTCTACTGTACAGTAGTGAAGAGTTATGAATAGAAAGTTGAGTGCAGCTTTTTAATAGAAATTCTAATATGTAAAGAGCCTTATAAATTCACAAAGAAAAAATTCATACATGATATTTTCAATTTCATCAATTTTGCCATCCATTTTCCATCAATTATATTTTGCCATCCATCATGTGTGGAACCATCAATTTTGACTGGTTCCACACATGTTCCATCCATTGGTTAGTTTTACAAAAAAAAATCATTCAAAGTTTCAAGTTTTATATTTAGAGAAGACGACATTGGTATTGGTTTCTTATATCTTCAGATATATCATATCCAATATCGCCTCCATTCTTGAAGGGCTCAGAGGGTAAGCCATCAGCTCCTGCGGCTTTGTTGTTTTTAAGCCAAGCTATACTGCCGTCCTAAGAAAGAAAGTCGCATCTCCATTTTTGTAGTTTTGAGATATTTAGCTTTAACGTTTTTTATTTTTCGTTTTTTATTTTTCGTTTTTTACACTAGAAGTGAAGATGTGACTATTTTACTTAACGTTTTTAAGTCATTTCCAGTTGCAAATCGATATTCTCAGCTTAATACAAAAATCAGAAACTCATTCATGGTTCCGAATCTGCCCTTATCTCAATTTTGGAATCTTGGCGTTTATAATTTTCTTTCTTAGAACGGCTTAGAACAATTGGGGTTTCCGGGATATCATCTCTATTGGCGGAATTGTTGTCGTGTTCCCTCCACATCATCAGTGTACTCTGGATATATGTCACTTGATTCCCGTTTTCATCCTTGCAGGAAGAGGCCCCGGTCTTGAAACCATCTGCCAGGCGTCTTATTTTTTCGAAAAATTTTCGGATCTCATTCCTATTACCATGCATCTCAATCTTCCCGCACTCACGCTTTTCCGCTTCCCTTTTCTTTCGCCTGAAAATGCGTCTCTCTTCCATCCTCTTCTCTTTGTATCGCTCCATAGCAGCACGCGTTACAACCGACTGTAGGGTCGGTTACAATCTAACAAATTCACAAAAGAAAAATTCATCGTCAAATTATAGTCTATTTCGACGGGTTCCACACTTGTTCAGTTATTTTGGCTCGTTTTACACAAATAATTATTAAAAGTTTTACATTTAGAGAAGATGATATTGGTATCAGTTTCGTATTCAAATAATTAAGAGAAAAGTTTGATTAAAATAAAGCTAATGGATAAGAATTTTGTTGAGTTGTGTTATGATTTTAATCAAATTAATAACTTCAGATTACGTAAGAAAAAAAAGTAACATTAAAATTCTTAATACTATTACTATGTAGTATACTTCGACCATTAATACTTATAATTGTTGCATACAAGTTTTCTTAATCAACTTGCATCACCCTGTTTTATAGTTACTTTGTTATACGCCTCTGTTATAGAACAGCTTTTATTTTGTCTTTACACGCAAATTACGAATAATTACCGATACTTACTGCTAGTCTCCTTTGCAGAAAGGTAATATATCTGTTCATATGTCAAGTAGGATAATAAAAATATTGTCTATTAAACTGTTCATAAGAGAAAAAAGTCATAACATTTGACAGAAACCTGAACTTTCAACTTGACGACAAATTTAAATTTGACTCTGACATGAAATAGTGCCAAACGGAATGAATATTTATCAACTGATTTTGATACTGATAGAATTTTTTAGTTTCCTTTTTGTTTTTTTTTTTTTTTTTTTTTTTTTTTCATTGTGATTTTATCGTTTTGCATATGAAATGAGTTAGACACTTAAAAACAAAGTTGAAATTTCGCTTAAAAAAAAATGTTCTAACGTCAAACACACATGAACTTTAAAAAAATACAAAAAAAAAATGAACGGGTAAAAATTTCTTTGAAATAGGCAAATTAAATTTTTTAATTGCTTTCTTTATAAACCATTTTTTATTAAGTTCTTTATAAACCAAGTTCAACATTCCCCCTTTTGAACTTTTCATCATTACTATTCCGAAATTGCCCATCTGCTGATGCCGGTTTTTGCATTACTTTACGTCGAGACTGTTTCGCAAAGTGTGATTAAAATATAAAAGGTAAACAAAACATGTGAAATGCGAAGAACCCGATAAAAATATGCGGCAACTTGAAAACACCTGTTTTAGTTGAAACATGAATCAACTGAAAAAAAATCAATTGAATTAACTTGGCACCAAACTTTAATTTATATCGGAGACATTAAAAACTTCCCGATTAGCTAATAAAAAAATTAATAAAAGCAAAACCTCAAAACAGAACAAGTGTTTGTCAAATATCTAATAGCTAATCTTAAACAGCTTTTTAGTTCGTGAAATTCGTTTAGATACTGAGTTGAAAATATCTTAATAATTATGCATGGGGCGGATAATCAAGGCGGTCGTAGTGGCTGTATCTAATTACGGGAAACTAAACAGCTGCTTCTGCTATGACGATATTTTACACACATACCACACTTTTAGGCATTTATTAAGGCATGTGTCGCTTATTTAAGTCAGCCGTTAAATTTTTCTTATGAACATAAATCAAATCTTCACATAACGGGAACTTCATTAAATATTATAATTTTTTTCAATTTTGTGGGTTGAAAGAATTAAGCTCGTTGAAAAAGCGTTCGTCGGAAGGCGACAGTCTTTTTAATTTAAAAATAAAATAATTTAGGTAAAAAAAATTTTTAATATACCACGTTTTTAAATCGAACTAAAAAGTATAAAATAAGTTCTGCTAGAGTGGGGCTTTCAGTTCTCATAAGAACGTGGAGTGCATCCTATAGGGAATATTAAGGAGTTCAGAAAACCTTGGTTAAGAAAGTAAACATATTCAAATTTTTAATTGGTAACAAATAATTTCTCAATAATTCATCAAAGATAGGCATAGATAGAAACATTTTTAACAAAAAAACTCGTCAGCCTTGATAACTTCGAAACCAAGACTTATTGGACTGAACGGAATAAATTTAGGCAAACTTTAATCTGCCATCCATGCAAGGTCTTCTATTCTGACAGTCAGGGGACCTAAGTTAAGAAATAATTTGTTCACTAACGTACTAGAATTGTTAATAACACTCCTTACTATTCTCTATAGCATGCGCACCACGTTTTTATGAAAACTAAAAGCCCCACTCTAACAGAAATTATTTTATACTTTTTAGTTCGATTTAAAAACGTGGTATGTTAAAATTTTTTTTTCCTTAAATTATTATTTTCTGGTTTTAAGTCTTTGTCCATTTTTTTTTTCAGTCTCAGTGGTGAATTTTAAGAAATTTCAATTTGTTTAATAAAAACAAAAAATAAAACTTAATTTACATTGTTGAGGCTCGAACTCACTACCTAGCGTATAATTAGGCGATCGCTTTACGCTCTGAGCTACAGAACTTACAATAAAAGATATTCTAAATAGCAATAAATCAAACTACTTTTTAAAAATAACTAAAAAAAATTTTATTTCAACTACTTTTTAAAATTTTTTTTCACCCTCAGAGGTGAATTTTAAAAAATTTAAATTTGTTTCATAAACAAAAAAAATCATTTACATTGTTGAGGCTCGAACTCACTACCTAACGTATAATAGCGCGATCGCTGTACGCTTTGAGCTACAAATCTCACACAAAGATATTTTCTAAATCAGATAATAAATTCAATACAGTTGTGAATTTTTGAAATTTAAAAATGACAATAAGCTTTTCAATTTTTTTTTGTTTGATTTTTAATATATATGTATGTATCAAATAATTTCGCATTAACCAAACAAATAAACGCACAAACAAATTAGATAATATTGTGTTGTCATCCAGTTCTGAGCTACATTTTAAGTTTCAAAACTCATCGGGAAGTTGGTTAAAAATGGATTCCAAGATTTGTAAGGGACAGACAAATAAAGTGAAGCTAATAAAAACGTTTTAAAAAACATTGCAATTTACACTTTTTTTTTTAATTTTAAGGTGCCTTAGCACCTTAATTTGTCCGAAATTAACTAAATTTATTTGCAAATGAATTGATATCAAGAAATCGCTTCCATTTTTATCAGTTAGCCTTTAACCCCGAACGAATTCTTTGGCGTTCAACAGAAATAATAAAACTACTATCAAAAAATTTCAGTTTCCTCGTTCAAAGTTTCTTTATTTTTAACAGCTCTATTGATGTTGATTTTAAGTGTTTGGTTTTTTTTTGTTTTGTGTAAAAATTATTGGGTGTATATCATCAAAAGAAATAGAAGGGGTATTCACGATTCAGTGCAGTTGCGGTCTTGAGAACTTGTGCATTTTAGGTTTTCGTGAACACACTACACTTTTGATTGAGAAATTTACTGAAGTGAAGTAGGTCTTGTTTGTCAAAATCAGCTGTTTGTTTTTTTTATCGGGAACCAAAAGAAATTATTTCATAAACTAAATATAAACATGTCGAAAAAAGTGTTAAAACAAATATTAGGTACGTTTTTTGGCATCGCTATATGCTATTGTCCAAAAAAAAAACGCTCATAAGCGCTTAACACTTTCTCGTCAAAACTTGACAGCATTGGCCATTTCAATTGTTTTTCTTTATATATAAATAGACTTTTCTATCACCGATCTGACATAAATATGGTTGTTTTCCAAAAAGTTCGGCCACTAAATTACTAAATTTCTTGATCTGGCAAAAGTGTTTCTATCGGCAACTTTGAGCTAAGCGGCTATAATTATCCTGTCTAAGCTATGCAATTTTTTATATAAAAAAGCTTATTGGATTAAGCGCATATAGCGATGCCAAAAAACGCACCTATTATTAATTTTGGGGGAGCTTATCTATATTTTTGCCATCCATCTCTAATAAAATAAAAATAATAATTAACCACTTGACAATTAGTTATGTACAATTTATTTTGTACAAAATACCTAATTATGTGGTATTTGGCTCAGAAAGCTCATGCTAATTTCGAAGCATAAATAAAGAAATTTTTGTCTGCTTTTAACAAAATAAATACTATTTTTATTTATGAGTTCACATAAATAGTCAATTTATACATTTTGCGTTAAGCCACTAAATTTATTTATCTAGCAATTGTTATATAAACTTTCGAATGGTGCATCCCTATTTCAAAGCTGTAAAATTTTTCAATTTACACAACTGCTCAAGTCCTCAAGTTTAAGGCTATAGCAGAAATGCAAATGAGCAGATTTTTCACGTACGTGTATTTTGTTTTTGTAAAGTGTACAAGTCTTTCCTTTAATATTAGTCCAAGTTATTACCCTACGGAAAAAAGAACCATTTCTAATCTATCACGTGATAAGTCCCTAAGGGAGAGGGATCAGTCCCAATTCTGCCACCAACATATGAAACCGACCGGTCCGTTTTACACGGCGTTGTCATTGAAAGGGGTTAATTGGCACCTGCTGCGTCACCTTGAACCATTCCGGTGACCGGCGTCCAAGAACAAATTTGTGATCTATCCCAACTATCGAGTAGTTCGTTGAGCAATTTCGTTTGTTCGCTAAACAATCATTTGATATTGCGATATTCGATAGATGCAAATTTTTTTCTTTTCAACTTTGAATTTCCACACGATACTAATACAGCTTTGAGTTTTGATCGATCTGTATCCGCTTGTATCATTTTAAATTGGTCCGTGCTGAGTAAAATAAAACCTGCCCCGTATCAAACACATAGAATCTGTTCGGTGACAAGTTATATCAGACCCGTCTTGTGATAGGTTTCATTTGAGCTGCCACGGGACCAGTCACTTAAGAGCAATTAACCCTGCTTTCTTAGTAGGGTATTTTTGATTTAACAACGTTACGTTTTACAGCACAGGTTTTCCGTCACGCAGACAAAAATGGATGACGTCATTAGGTCGTGAAGATCCAAGATTGAAAATGCAGCTATCATGCAACAGCGTTGCATGAAATTATTACTCGACAAGTATATTCTATAATACGCAAATGAAGAACTTGTACTCGGACAAACTTACAATAACAATAAAAAAGAATTATGACGTCGTCAGGTTGCGGAAATAGAAGCTTATGCAACAAAAATGCTATATTGCTGCATGGAATTATAACTCGCTGAGTAGAAGTGCTACGAAAAATTTTATTTTATAACAGCAAAAAGTAGTTCTTTGAACTCATAACGTAAATGAAACAAAATTGAATTGATTTTCAGCCACGATATCACGTTGGCAACCGCCGTATACAGTAAAAATGCAAAAACAATCAATAAAGTTGCATGCAATATGCAACATGGATAATATATCCATGCAACGTTGGTGCATTTAGGTTACTTTAAACGGTGCTCTGAAAGGCCTCATGATGGCATTATTTTTTGTTTTATTTTAATCATGTGGCCGAAAACCTCAGCTTTACTGTCGTTCCATGAAATTAACCGACCGAGTTATTATTAGCAATAACATCACGCTAAGGTTAATGTAAGTGTACCACATAAAAGCAAAAAAAAAAAAAACTATAAAGTAAAAATAAAAATAAATTGAAATTAGAACAAGTATTAGGGCAATAATTTTAAACCTATTTTCTACAACGGGAAAAAATTGTTTTGTTATCAAAGCTGGCGTCCGTGGCGTAGTTGGTTTAAGTGCGTAGCCGCTATGTCAACCAACTTGGAGACTCAGGTTCGAACCCCAGTAGCAACAGAAAATTATTTGAATTAAAATAATTTTTTTGTACGGCCGCCACCTTTCTGCAGACAATGGCAAACCTCAGAGAGTATTCAAAATGCCATGTAAAGCTTCTTGAAAACAAGAACATTCCGTTCATCGCCGTTCGGAGTCGGCGTTAAACCTGTAGGTCCGGTTCTCGGTCAATTGTGTACAAACTTTATAACACGCACAACACAATTCATCATACGAAGCTAGGTCAAAGTCCTTTCAAGGGCTGAAATGGCCAGTTATTTATTTTTTTTTTTTTTTTATCAAAGCTGAGTCGAAAAATTGAACAGTGGTAGAAAATGGGTTAATATAGATAACAAAAAAGTATTAAAAAAAGGATGAGGGCAAGGATTTGAACAATGATTAGGACTCAGAACAACATAAGGAGTAGGACAAATATTGGATATGGATTAGAGAATGGAATTGAAATGGAATTCATCGATTAGAACTGAAAAATACGAGTCTACCTTGTAATTGTATCATCATTTATTCTAAGTATGCCTCAAATGACAATTGTATCATGTGAAAAACGAAAAGCAATGCATTTGGCATCTTTTCATTTTGGACATGTTCTCAGCGATTGAAAATCATCGGTCGAGAATCATTTTGATTCTGTTCTGGTTCTTACTGTCAAACAAACAAATTAAAACACAGAGTCATGAGGTTCGAGTTCCATAAATTGACATTTACCGAAAATAAACATTTTGGTTAATTTTCCTGGTCGCTGCCCTAACTTATCAGCAGTCCACTGTGATTTCTAAAGCTCACTATGGCATTAGTCTACACAGAGTTTAATTTGAATTTAATTTGAGTTCAACCATAACTGTTCACACAGAAATGCTTCGACAGAGTTGTATTTAGTGTGATATTTCTTTGTTTACTTTTGTGTTCAAGTACGTCCACAGGGGGAGCCGGTAGGGGCACTTGCCCCACCTGGACTTGAAAAATTTCATATATTTTTATTTCCTATGTTTATATGTAACATTTTCATGTAATCATTTTCATATACGTCCACACCAATACATACCTTTTTCCCCCCCTGGAAAAATTCCTGCGGACGCCTATGTGTTCTCATTTTTTTTCCGCACATCCAGCACCGTGACATCAATTCCATTTGAGGACAAGGCTGCAGCCATTCTTTGCATACACATGTGAGTTCTTTCTTGCGCTACTCAAATCTGAATTTTTATCGGCCCACACTGGCATAAAAACCTAATCTTCTACACTTGCCCCAAGTTATGTTTTCTTTTTTTTTTTTTGTTAATTTTTTACAAATAGTAAATTGCACAATTTTAGAAGAGAGGTTTTTGACATTTATCACCACAAAATCGCATATCGTACCTTGTCATCTAATGCCATGTCTACACAAAGGGTTTCGTTTGAGTTCAACCATAGCTGTTCACACAGAGCTGCGTTGATAGAATTGTGTTTAGCGTGACATATCTTTGTTTACTTTTGTGTTCTCATTTTTTTTTCGGCACATGTGGACCACCATTGATTCCACTTGAGGACCAGGCTGCAGCTATCTCTGCGTACACATGCGAGTTTTTCCTTGCGCTGCTAAAATTGAAATTTTTATCGACCCATACCGATATGGAGACCTCATCTTCTACACTACCCAAGTTCTGTTCTTTGCTCTTTTGTTAATTTTTTAAATAGTAAATTGCATAATCATAGAACAGCTAGCTGTTTTTGACATTTCTCACCACAAAATTGTACAAATTGAGTTTTGATAAACACAGAAACAAAGTTGAGTTTAGTTGAGTTTTATCCTACAAAATTGTACTGGAAATCTTAAGAGTTTATTTTGAGTTCAATTGCAAAACTCAACTTTTTGCTGGAAATTTAAACTAAACTCTTAGTGTAGACATGGCATAAAATGTTGCATCTGAACATGCCTTTTTATAAGAGCATTAGCATACTTTTAGGCATTTTCCAAATTGAGTTTTGATAAACTGTGTGTTTGAGTTAAAGTTGAGTTTAATTGAGTTTCTAAGAGTTTATTTTGCGTTCAATGGCAAAACTCAACTTTGTGCTGGAAACTCAAACGAAACTCTTTGTGTAGACATGGCATAACTTGAGTAACTACTTAACACCATATTCTACTAAACTAAAATGGAATAATAAGTGCTTTTTACTATAAAGATTGTGATTTTTCTAGTTTTTTTTTTTTGCTTTTTCTGGTTTTTTTGTAAATGTAAGCATTGCAGTAATTTTTCTCATTGCAATAAACCTCGATTTTATTTACTATAGGGAAGTGTTACATTATGACTATAGACAATTTTGTATTCCGAATGACTATTGATATCACCCGAAATTCGTAAAATATACTAACTGGTATCTAAACGATATCAAAACGATATCACTTAGTTTGCTGGGTTGTTCCTAATGAAGTATTAAAGGAGTTTAGCTTTAAGTTTTTGCTTTACTCCTAGATCGAACTTTTCGGGAGGAGGTGGCAAAAACAAACTAATTTTAAATACTAAGTAACGAGCGATGCTAAAACCGCCACTGATGAAGCGCACTTAACTTAAATCCATGTACTTTGTACAAATGCCGATGGTTATGAACTCTTGAGACTGTTACTTTTAATCAAAGATAAGGTTAACTATCAATGGTCAATATTTTCCAAGCAAAGATAAGATAAGAAGATTAAACTGAATTGTGGAACGTGCTGAAGGTATTAAAACGATGACAAACATTGTAGTTTTTAAACAAAAAAGACAGCAGAGAAAACTATTTATTAAATAAGCAATATACTGATAACTAGAAGAAGTTACATAGAGCCAATTAAAATTGCAAAAAATATGCAACACTACAAACATATTTTAAACACATATTTTCATATGATACTAAGGCTGTGTGCGAATTGGACTAAAATTTAGGAAATGACTTTTCTTTTCATTGGAAATTTCCAGCCCTGCAAACATTTAGCAAAACAGCTGACCCAAACTGTGCGAAACAACATTTGACAACTAAATAAGCAGCCATGTTGTACGTGCTTTTTAATATTTTACTTTGATAAAAATGAATAATATAAATGAAAATATTTTTCTTGTGGTTGGATTTAAAATAAGTCTTTTTAATTTATACCGAAAGCGACGAGAATTGCTAAGGCGACGAGGAACACGTGTAGGACGAGAGGTACAATTTGTCCAAGTTTGACTAATGAATTTTTAATCCCAATTCAAAATATTTCTCTACATAATTGGTCAAAATTAGGCTTGTTTATTATAGGAACTTTTACTTGACAGGCCCCACCACTTATTTAATTGGTGGAAAATTTCAGAAATTTTCATTTTTGAAAATACCACATTTTGGTACACATTGATGCTGGAATAATGAAATTAGGTGAAAGAGTAGAATAGGTCAGCTCTAAGCATCTTGCTCAAAAAGGGCCTAACCAGAAGTAGCCGAAAGTAATCAAAATTATAACATGTATAATAAAAGTTGTATCTACACTGAGAGAATGAAACTTGAAATGTATGTATAACTGTTTACAAAAATAAAAGTAAGACGCCCACTCAAGCAAAAGTTATTGTTATATACTCAGTACAATAAAATATTGACTCTATCCATACTAATAAAATTAATCTTAGTACTTTTGCTTAACCCTGCAGTAGTCGCGTACCTAAATGTGACGAGAGTGGTCGCGCGGATTACATATGTAATCCATGTTTTAAAGTTTAAAATAAGAGATGGCAATTTGAAAATGCTTAGTTATTTGTTTTAATTTTTATTATTACTTTATTTTATATTATATTTATTTAAAAAAACAACATAAACATAATTCTTATAGTACGTAAAATCAATGAATATCGGTTGCAGACAATTGTGAAATTCATAATTTTGCATGACTGGATTACATATGTAATCCGCGCGACTACTGCAGGGTTAAAGACTTTAAAAAAAGATTTTCTCAGTAATGAGCATTGCAATTTTACGAACATGGAAGTCGTCTTAATAAATATTAATATTTGAAAATAATAATAGGGAATAAAGATATAAAACGCCATAACGATATTCATACCATTAGGTTCAGGTTCAGGTTCAAAGTAGGAGGGTTGCTACATATATTTCGGGAATATATATAAAGACCTACATTTTTTTCATTGCAAAAAACTTTATTGTTTTTCAAAATATGAAAATATATTTTTCTTATGACTAATATATTCTTGCATACGTTCGAACCATCTGTCATAGCATTTATCCCATTGCGCTTGAGACATCTCCAAAAGATAGCTTTTTAACGCATCAACGGCTTCTGGCATCGCAAATTTTTGTCCACGCAGTTTGTCCTTAAAGTACGGAAAAAAAGAAGTAATTGAGTGCCAAATTAACTTGAAGGCGGATGACCCATTTATTCGATTTGAGTGCTCAAAAACGCCTTTGTTCCAGCCGATATGTGGAAGCTCGCATTGTCTTGATGAAGAATAATTCTTCGGCGCTTTGTTTGTTTTCCTTATTCCACGGAACACTTTGGTAAAGAAATGGTTATGCACCATTCCGAATTGATCGTTTTACGTGTGTTCAGTGGTACCATGGCTATATGACCAGTTTTTTTTTTTTTTTTTTTTTTTTTTTGAAGAAACACGACCATTTGCTTCGGAGTGCTTCGAGCTCGAACAACTTTTGTTGGATTTGGTTCGTCTTGAAAAATCCACCCATACATTAGACTGCTGTTTACTTTCCGTCTTATACGCAGAGATCCATGATTTATTTTTGATGATCCTTCATCGCCAAAAGCCGAATTGAGTTCAACGATACACTCTTGTTGAGATAAGAGTAATTCACGTCGAAGGTTGTAAGAAATAATCACACAAAAATGTTCACGTGTTAATTTGATTATTTTGCTGTAACAACTATACAATAAGCGCGCGTACAACAAAACGTTGTGAGTACGTTAAAGCAAAAAAATGTCAAGCTTTCCAATGGAAACGTCAGTTTCACTAGAACGGCATTAGCGTTGTGTACCACTCATTATTAACAGTTCTCCGTTTTTCAAGTGGTACAGTTGCGACATTACTGGTTTTTCTGAAAAATATGGCAACCATTTACTTGAATATGCTCCGTCCGCGAACAATTTTATTTCGTGCTCATAGACCAAGATTTATGATTCTTCACCTGTGGTGATGATGTGTTTGATGACGAAATTCGTCTTGAAGAGAACGACGATCACGCTCGAAATCATTGAACCAGCGTTTTACAGTCGCTGGCTGTGGTAAGTTGATCGATGTATTCTTATCTTGTCAATCTACGTCGAAAATCTTAAAAAGTCATCACCCGAAAATGTTCACATGTTAATTCCATTTTTTTGCTGAAAAAAAAAAAAATTTAAATAAGTGCACTACCCAAAACGTTGTCTGTACGTTATGCTAGAAAATGTCAAAATTTTTAATGAAACTATCAAATTCATTTGGCAATGATTAGTGTTGCCGAGGCGCAAGACTTAAAAGGCAGTCGTCATACTTGATGCAAATGAAGGTGTGGAAACTTCTTAACACGCCTGCCTGAAAGAGGACTCATTAAACGGGGAATGATACAATTTTGATAAGATAAAGGTCAGAGACTAATAATGAATAAAATTAAAAGGAGAAGTGAAAAGGATAATAATACCAACATAGATAAAGGTGACCACATGTATATTTACTGTGCTTACGTAGACATTTTAAAAAGCGGCCGTCCAATTGGTACAGTGTCATTTTTATTGGTTTTGATGCATATTTGACTAATTGAAAAAAAACTAAAAAGAGGTTAAAAGAATATTTTTAAATATTTTTAACAAGAAAAAAGGTTTTTTAAATTCACAATTTTTTTTTATTTTATAACTTTTTGGCTTGTTCAGTAAAAGTATAAAATGTGTCGTTGGGGGACAATAATTCTTTCTTCTCCTAATTCTCATAATGCTTTGAACATTATTTTTTAATAAATATCAATTTTTATCTAAGAACATTTGCACCAATATCGAATCGTCTATTGATGGAGTCGATTTAAGGCTTTGTTTAATTTTCGACTAATAATCAATGATTTATGGCTTATTTGATTGAATAAACAGAGCAGCACACCACCATTTTGTAAACTATCTTGTTCAAATGCGCATTGTTCCATGCAACGTCAAATTTCGCAGGCAAAACGCAAAAATTAAAATTAGAACAATAAATAAACAAATACAAGATATTAAAACAAATCGATTTCAATTAATTTATTGCGTTACTCAAGGTATTTATGGGGGGAGGGGAGAACTAATGTATATGAGGCTACATCCATTTGATTTCTTCAACATTTAATGGGTGTCAGAATCTTGTTAAGAGAAAGATTTCAAAATCGAAAAAAGCCCATTAAAATACCTGAACTGGATTGACAAACGTTTTTTAATAAAAAAATTATTTTTGTGTCTTTATATTTCGAAATACAACTCTTTTCTATTTTAAAATAGTGAATCTTTCGTTTTTTTTAATCTTTTAACATCATCAAGAAATGAAAAGAATTCAAAACGACTAAAAACTATTTTCACTTTGTTTTTATATTGTTTTTTGATATTTATTTTTTCTAATATTAATTTTTTGTTGCAGAGTGTGGGAATATTTGAAAAATTCGGTGCTATTTTTGTGTTGTATTTTAGACGTTGAAATTTCAAGTTTTCATGTTGTTACTTTGTTATTGTAATTTTTCTTTTTTTTTCATTTATTTTATGAACATTTTTAGAACACAAGTTGGCAGCATCATACATTTTTTTTTTTATATCGATTTGAAAGATTATTATGTATACGAGGGCAATTTGAGAACTCAGTGACTTTTTAATTTCCTACTCACTTTAAATGCAACACTGGTTCTGTCAACTAACATCTGTTAATAGACTACTGTCAAATTTTGAGCAAGCTGCGCCATTTAGTTTGTATTTGACAGCCATTGAAAGCAGACAACCTCGTGAATTTCGACTTAAATGGGGAAAAGTTCATTTCGTTTACTCATCAAGTATTATTTTTTTGTCGAAAAAATCATCACTGAAACCAAAAAAGGACTCGTTTTAGAGCATTTTCCATAACATCTTTCAAAATTTGTGGCTGTACCGCTCGAATTTCTGCAACAATGTTGGCCTTGAGTTCAAGGATTGTCTCGGGCTTGTTCATATATACTTGCTCCTTCAAATAATCCCAAAGAAAATAGTCGGGTGCTGACAAATTAATTTCCGAATTTCTGGAAATTATTCGCTCTCCAAAAATTTGACTTAAAAGTGCCATTGTGTCTCGGGCAGTGTGGACAGTGGCTCCATCCTGCTGAAACCACATCTCATGTCTGTTTTCAAGAGCAGGACGTAAAAAATGTTCTATCATAAACCGATTCCGCTCTCCATTTACGGTAAGAGCAATTCCATCTTCATTTTCGATGAAGTAAGACCAGTGGCGGATCTACATACGGGCTGAAAGGGCTTTAGCCCCCCCTTGGTGAATTTTTTGTCCTCCTCCCCTTGGCATACAAAAGTGTAGTTTCAGCCCCCCCTTTGGTGAATCCTAGATCCGCCACTGAGTAAGGCCCAATGATATTTTCAAATGTAATGCCACACCCTACTGTACACCTAATGGGGTGCAATTGGCGTTGATGAATGGCTCTTGGATTTTCAGAACCCCAGAACCTACAGTTCTGCTTATTAACAAAGCCATTCAAATGAAAATTAAATTCATCACTCTTAATCAGATTTTGAATAAAGTTGATTTAATTTCTAGCTAACTGTTGAAATTCAACTGCAAAATTTTGACGTTGCCGATGATCTGTGGGTTCAAAATTTTTGGATCAATTGCACCTTATATGGAAATAACAGTAAATCTTTTAAAATACGCCGTAGTAACTTACGAGCCATTCCTAGCTGAGCAGAATGCCTTCTGGTAGATGTTTCTGATATTTTGTTAACACTTTGTTCTACACGCGGTCTACTCTACCGATGCCATGTTGGTGGTGAAGATGAAATAAACAACGAATCATTATTCAGAGGGTGAAATTCTGACTTTAAAATGTCGACGATATGCTCTTTGCGTTAAAATAATTGATCGCTGATTTAAATAATAAAATTCTATAATTCTGGTTCTTTGTTCAGTTGTGAATCTCTCCAATATTTATTCTCCAGGTGTGTGTTATTTATATAATCTGAAAAAAAAACTAAAAAAAATATATATAAATGTAAATATATAAAAACTATAAATGTATTTCGTATGAATTTATATAAACGAAAAAGTTATTAAATTTTTAAAGCCCATGGTGACTTTTGGCCCAGCCTTTACTATGTGGCTTTGCACCATCAATTTCAATGGCTTACTGAATTCCGTTGTGGTCGTACCAGCACAAGTGACCCGCAATTTGAAGGAGTTTTTGAGCAATTCATAACCGTAGATGAAACGTGGATGCATCAGAAAACACCAGAGACCAAGGAACAGTCAAAGCAGTGGACTTCTCCGGATCAACGTGCACCAAAGGTGGATCTGTCTGCCAACAAGGTCATTCACATCGATAGCCTTGAAAAGGGCAAAACGATCACTGGCGAATATTATTCACGACCGCATTTGGCGAAGAAAAAAGTGCTCTTCCAACATGTCAACGCAACAGTATTCACGTCTGTAGTCGCTATGGAAAAAATCCATAAATTTTGCGATAAGAAATTTGGGTCGAATGAAGATGTCATCAATGCTGAACTAAATGCTGAACTAAATGTATCGATCTAAAAGTAACTGTTTTGGAATAAAACGCTTTTTTGCCGAAAAACAAACTTGATTTATCAAATCGCCCTCATATGTATATTTTTAAATTTTCCGCTCAAGCACGTATGTTACGTAAACGATTGTCAGTCAAATGTTTACTAAAATATTTTTTTTTTTTTTTAAATTTGATGAATGAAAGCTCTACAAAAATTATACAAACTGACAAGCTATCGGCACGTTTAGTTTTTCTTAATATTTGCTCATTTGTAAGTTTAAGCTTTTCGGGTTAATTGAAATAAATAGATAGTAAAATAAATAGACAAGTGCAAGAAAATTATAAAAGATGACCTCGTAGAGTACTTCCTCTCAACACTGCCAACATTCCACATAGGCACTCAGGCATATTTTAAACAAAATTTGTGTTTACATCAAATAAGCCACCCTCAATTACACAAAAACATTTGTCTGTTTGTTGAAAAAAACTATAAATTTATATATTTTTTGTTCAATAGTGTATTTAAACTTGAATTTTATTTTTACAACTTGAACATTTTGTTAGATGCTCTTTTAAACATTTGAGGCTTACATTTTTGTTGGCTACAAAATTCCATTTAAATTCATATAGGTACGAAGAGTGTTCAAAAAGTAATGGGAATTTTTTAAGTTCGCAGGCTGTGTTGGTCTGATTGGCATGATTTTTTTATGTTATTGTTGTTGTTATTGCTGTTGTTGTGTTGCATGTCTAGAAAGTATCGAAAGTAAAGAAAGGATTTTTGGAGTGGTCAGAACTTTAGAACTCAAAAAGGTGGTTCCAATACAGTAGGCAGTGATTCGAAAAAGACCTTATGATTCGCTAAAAATATGTTATCGAAGATTTTTTTGCGGTCGCTGGTTACGAATCTGTAATCAGAAAATCGAAATTTAAAGTGGGTGATCTAAAACCACAGACAAAACTGCGAAAATGCCTGAAGAATTTCCATATTCTAAATACATTTTATCATTTTTTATCATTTTTATCATAACGGAAAAGACGTACAATTTTCATTTCAATTCTTTTATATTTTTTTTTTTTTTTGTCTTTAAATTGTTTTTATTTTTTCCGTTATATTAGTTCCGCAATCTTGAATTGTAATTTTTTTGAAATCCAAATCGAGGTCAACGACCCGAAAAAACAAAAATACTTAGGTTACCTTTTGAGTCTTGCGCCTCGGCAACAATAAGCTTTGCCAGATGAATTTTGACAGTTCCATTCGAAAATTTTACATTTTCTAGCATAAACGTACTCACAACGTTTTGGTGTATGTGCGCTTATTGTGTTGTTTACAGTGGTTTGAAAATAGTAATTCTACAAAAAAATGGATTTTACACATGAACATTTGCGGGTAATGATTTTCTTACGATTAGCGACGTCGATTGACAAGAAAAGAATGCATCGGTCCACTTAGTTCGACTTTTGGTGATGAAGCACCAAACCAGCGACTGTAAAACGCTGATTCAATGAGTTCGTCCTTCAATGATAGTCGTCCTTCTCTCCAAGACCAATTTCGTGAAGGTAGTCCAAGACCTTTATCGGCTGTTGTGGCAGAAAACATCGGTGCTGTGCGTGAACTGTTGGAAGTAAGCCGGCATGTGACATACCGTTAGATGAAGTCATCCTTGGACATTAGTCCCACTGCATACATTCGATTTTACATGAGCATTTAGGCGTTAGAAAGATTTTTTTCCTGTTGGATATTCCATGATTTGACGGTTGCTCAAAAAAAAAGGCTCTTGTTGATTGGTGGGGTGGCTTGTAACGCGTCTACGACATCTCCCCAGATAACGAATCGTGGATCTACGCTTATGAGCCCGAAACAAAGCAACAATCCACTTCTTGGGTCTGTCAAAGTGAGCAAAACCCGAAAAAAGATGCCCGAGGACGGAGCACATCTAACCAAATGGTTGCCACTTTATTCAGAAAAACAGGTCATATTGCAACCGTACCACTTGAGCCATGGAGAACTTTAAGTGATGAATAGTACTCAACCATTTGTTGGCCGGACAATGTGAGTTCCCTCACTTCAGCTCAAACAAAAAGTTTTTGAGGAATAAAAAGGTGGAATTAATGGGTCATCTGCCTTACAGTCCCAACTTGGCACCTAATGACTTCTTCTTGTTCTCTCAAATTAAGAAGAAAATGCGTGGCGATTGTTTTTCGACACCAGAACAGACCATTGAGGCCTTCAAAACTCTGGTTTCGGCGGTACCAACTTCAGAGTGGTAAAATTGTTTTGAAAATTGGTTTAAACGAATGCAAAAGTATATTGATCACCTCGGAGAATACTTTGAAAAACAATTAAAGCATTTTCACTGGTAAACCACTGTATTTCATTGTTAGGCGCAAGACTTAAAAGGCAACCCTCATAGTATTTTTTTCCGTAGACTATTTACTTAGGGAGTAATAACTCCATGCAACAAATTAACAGTTTCGTTGCTTAGACAGCACCCTTCGCGTTCCGATGGTGTGTTTGATTTTTTTTATTTTTGTCATAAGGTCAATGAATTTACTTTAACTCTCGTACAATGGCTTTTCTCTTTACGCCTTTATTCTGAGAGTAACAATTCCATGCAACGCTGAATACTTTTTTGAACTTTTTTAACGTAAAACGTAACTCTTTTAGACATGTTTAATATAAAACTTATGTAAAAATTTGAGACTGAGCGGTTCAGCAGTTTTCGAAATATCCTGTTCGCCGACTTCAAAAGCATGGTTTTGGGAAAATTGCCTTGAAAGTTTCAAAAAAACTTTACTCCGAGACGTCTTTACAATGTGCGTTGGCGGCCTCGGTAATCGAGTAGGTAGAGTGCTCGACTGCCACCCCAGAGATCCCGGGTTCGAATCCCGGTCAGGTCATTGTCCTAAGCTTAAACCTTTCTGCGTTTTTCGTCTTTATTTTTAATCAACTGGAACTGAAACTAATTTAATATAATGAAATTTAAATAATAATTTTATTTTTCTTAATTTTAGTAACATTTTTTCTTTTTTTTTCACCAGACTGCATATAACCCCTTAAGGCCTTGCCTCCTAATATTTAAAAAAAAAACTTCATAAAAAAATTAATGGCAATTTTATTAAAATTCACAAATCATCAAAAGCCATTATTCTCCGGCATCTATTCATCTATTTTTATTCATTATCTTAAGATATGCTTTAGAATTTTTATGAACATAAAACACCAGAAGCTTAACTTTTGTTCAGATGACATTAATCAAAGCATCTTTATACAAGAACGCGTGTTTGTTTGTTGTTTTTCGCCCAAAACATAAATAAACAACCAAAGTGTTTATAATTTATTTAAATTTATTTGTTTAAAATACAACTTCTTCTGTTGTTTTTATTGAGTCAATAAATTATAGCAACCCATCAATAATAGTTCGAATTCTGTTGCGTATTACAAATTTGAATAGCTACCGGTGTTGTTCAAAATGCTTTTATTTTTAGTTAATACTCTGTTAAAAGTTGTGCTAAGGCCCTTAGGCTATGATCGAATAAACAGAATAGTAAACATTTTACCGCGCATATTTCCAAAAATGTTGAACAAACTTTTTTCCAAAATGTTGTTGGTGTTGAATGGAGTGGTTTCTCAATGAGTACAGGTGTTATGATAAAAGCAATGAGGCGACATTAAAGGTTAACTGCTAGACTTTATATAAAAAATAATAAAAAAGTTAATAACGTCATCGGGACGCGGAGGGGCTACATAAGCAACGAAACTGCAAATTCGTTACATGGAATTATAACGACCTATGCATAGGCGCAACGGTATAATTTATTATATGTCACTAAAAGCCGGTTCTTAGCCCTCATGACAAAAAAAGCCAAAAAAGTTCATTTCGTCTTGGAGCCACAGAGAGAGCAGCTACATATCAAAAATTCAACAATTATGCAACGCCGTTGCGTGGAATTATTACTCTGTGAAGCGGCACAGCCAATGTTATTAAACAAAAATCAAGGATTTTTACTTGACCTTGCAAAAAAAAATAAAAATAAATTATGATATTACGTCGCAGCTTGTGCAACGAAAAAGCAATACTGTTGCATGGAATTATTCCTCTCCGAGTAGAAGTGCTACGAACAATTTTATTTTACGATAGCAAAAAACGGTTATTTGACCCCATAACGAAAATAAAATAAAAAAAAGTCATTTTGAAGCCACGATACCACGGAGGTTAACCGCTTAATGCAGTAAAAAAGAAAAACAATGAAAAAACGTTGCATGGAATTATGACTTTCTGACTATTGGCGCTGCGATTTATTTGATGGAACGACCATAAAGCGTAGAGTTGTTGATCACATGATAAAAATAAAATAGAAAAATAATGGAGACATGAGGCCTCTCAGGAAACCTCTTAAAATAACTCAAATGCACCAAATTCAAAAGCAAAAGCAAAAGCAAATGCTAAAGCAAAATCAAAATCATAATTAAAAATAAAAATAAGATTCGGAAAAGGGTTTGTATAACGATTATGAACAAGGTTTACAAAAAGGATTTAGGCACGAATTTGAACAAAGATTAGGATCAGTAATAAGATTAGAAGTAGGACAAAGATTTGGACAAATATGAGAATATTGAATTGGATAAGAATTCTGACAATAATTGTGAAAACAAGCATGACCAGGATTGGAACAAGGGTTAGGAAAACGATTCAGCCACACCTAAAACAATTTTTATGACAAGATTGGGGGAATTTTGAGGACATAAAATGGGACAAGAAATGGTAAAAGGATTTGGGAAGCTTAAGACAAGATTTTAGGCAAAGATTGGGAAAAGAAATGGTACAAGAATTAGGAAATTAATTCGAACAAGGATAAGGTCAGGAAATTAGATATAGATTAAAACAAGAGTTTGGACATGAAGTGTTTTTATTAGCTTTGAAAATAAGATTTCCGGTGAATTCATATTCCTATTCAGTCAAGTCAGTTAAGATTCATGTGAATTTAAATCTGAGGAAAGTGTTACATATGCTCTTACCTGAGTCAATTTAAGTTATGAGGCAACCTCATCCACCAACTTCTCTACCACCAACTACGACTTCAAGTCGTTAATATTGATGAGTTTTCAATTTCAGTTGATTAGAAAATGACAGGAAATGAAGAAAGGTTAACGCGTAGGACCAGAGGGCCTGACCAGGACTCAAACCTGGGACCTACGAAGTGCCAGTCGAGCACGCTTCCTATGCCGCCGGATTTACGGATTTTTTTTTTTTTGGTTTTTGAGGAATTTGTCGTATTTTTTAATTCGAGGAAAACTGTTAAACAATTAGTGATTTTTTCAATTACAGATGTTTGTAAGGATTTCGAATAATTTTAAGAATAGAATTAGGTGGTTATACTAAAATCGAATTAAATTTTTGAAATTTCCGAAACAAAACAAAAAAAACAAAATAAAACAACTTAAACCCCTTTAAAAAATAACCGCGTTTTATTTTACCGTACTGGCCAGATAAAAGTTAACACCATTAAAAAAGCTAGTTAAACGGCACTTAGAACTATTTTTATTTATTTAATGTGCTTTAATTAGTAAGAATTAAGAAAATAGATTACTTTGAGAAAAAGTGGCAACACTGTTATTGCATCATCTTTTTCCCCTATTGCATTTTATTGATCAGTCATCATTTCAAGTTCTTGCGATAAACATGACGCGTCAATTAAGTGAAGAGAAAAAGTGTGTTGTTGTTGCTCTGCATGAAGAAGCGTTATCAACTCGGCAAATTGCAATTCGTATAGGCTGTAGTTATGTAACAATTGCTAAAATATTAAAAAAAAACAGTACTTTTGGTAATATCAAAAGAAAATCTGGTACAGGGAAAGCTAACAAATGCAATATCGAGGGTGAAGACAGCATTATCACAAATACATATTTGCCTTAAGGGCAGGAAAAAAACGTCACGCGAAATTAATTTTGAGTTCGTAGAAATGACGAACACAAGTTTAAGGGATAGAACGGCCAGGAGAAGGCTCCAGAGTAGAGGACTTTCGGCAAGGCGACCCTGTAAAAAACCGGGGTTGACCACTTAAATGCGGTTAGCGAGGCTAGAGTTCGCGTAAGCTCATAGAAATTGGACTGTGAATGAGTGGAAGCATATCATCTTCACAGATGAATCAAAATTTAACATGAACCAGTCTGATGGAGTGCGGTAAGTTCGTCGTAGAACTGGTGAAAAATTCATAGATGCTTGTATTGTGACCAGGCACAAATTTCCAGTGAGTTTCATGATATGGGGATGTCTTACCTACTATGGACTTGGTGACTTGGTTTTCTGCACTAGTTTCATGAACTCTGTGAGTTTTAGCGACACTTAATTCCCCCAATTGATAGGCTGTTTCCGGTAATAATCGGCCCAATTTTCCAGGACGATTCTGCGCCCTGTCATCGAGCGAAAAAAGTAAGGCAATTTTGTTTTATAGTGATCAATGTTTAAGTAAAAAACAAAAAGAAAAAAAAATGCGTTCATATTTTTTTAATAGGTGAAGGTTTTTTTATCGGAAGTGAAGTTGAAAAGCCTAACTTGGCCTGGAAAAAGCCCAGATTTAAACCCAATAGAAAACTGCTGGTCACTTCTTAAGCTGAAAATCGCCAAGAAAAATTCAAGAACGAAGGAAGAATTCAAATCTTCCATCACAGATACTTGGGAAAATGATATTTCCCTTGAATATTGCCAAAGTTTAACATTTTCAATGTCAATACGAATAGAGGCCGTAATAAAAGCTCGAGGAGGCCATACAAAATATTTATTTCCTATTTTTATGTTCTATTTTCTTTATTTTGAAAGTATTATTTTTGTTATTTCATTATTTTCACTCTATTTCCGTTGTAAACATCTTTGACATATGTACTCTTTTTATTTTGTACTTTTATTCTACTTTTAGTAAGTCATTTTGAATTTGTTTCCTTTTTTTTTACTTTAAGTTGTAAACGAACGCCATACCTTTAATAAAAATTACTTGAAATGAAATGAACATAGTTTAGTATACTTCTTAACAAATTAAAACCACGTTATAACTTGGTTTATATGGTTAACTCTCAATTATCGCACTTTTAACTTTTATCTGGCCAGTACGGTACATAACCCTTTATATCCCTGTTATATCCTCTACCCTGCAAAATCAATAACTGTGAAATCTTGAAATCTCTCCACTCAAAGAACTTTTATTTTCATTTTAATGTCTCGCCATATTAACGCGAGAAGCAGGAAATTCCACGTAAAGTTATTAGCGAAAGACTATTTCACGCTTCTGAATTAATCAATAGAAAATCGTGGCATTATTTGGCACAATTGGCAAAACATGTCGACATTTGGCAAAATGCCCCAAGTGCTTCTTGCGTTCAATTGATTTGTTTTCTTTGTTGGACTTGATTTGTTATTGTTGTTTTGATAGAATTGAAATAGATTTTCTCTTTCGAAATGTGCGCCGATTTAGAAAGTGATGATATCATTGGGCGTTGTGAGCTGATTTCTCGATAACTGACACACTAAACCATTTGTGCTATTTTGACCACCAATTCTGTGTCAACAAGCAATAATCGCTTAAGTCGACTTTAGTCAGAACTAAGTTATTTATATTGCTTTATTCCTTGAATATATCGTCACGTACACATAAATTCTGTAGCTTCTAGCGTGAAACAAACAAACCAAAGTTATGACACAAAAACCAATGAAGTTTTCATAGAACCTATATAGCGATTAAAAACTTTGAGGTAAGATTTTTCAAAACATTGAAATTCGACCTAAGCTATTATTGTTTATTGACATAGAATTATAAAAAAAATTACCCTCTCTGGGGATGTGCTCTTTAAACGACCTATCTTACCTATCCTTAACATCTTATACGACTGTAATGGCAGCAAATGTTGTTAATTAGCTTTTGTAGGGTGTATCAACAAGAGGTGCAGGATTTGTTTTTTTGAGTAAAAGGAACATTTGTTGAGATGCTCTTAAAATTCTTACTGAATTATAAAGTAAACACGTGGAGATTATGTACGAAATGAAATATTCATCGAGACTACCGAGCAACCAGCTGATAGTTTTTGATAAGCTTACTTACTCACCTTGGAAATGGCACGCCCATTTTAATCCTACCCATTTTTTAGTGCCTTTGATTTGCGTCATTAATGCATTACTTAGCAACGGACATAAAGCTTTTTATTTATTTTTCTCGTATAAAAACTAATTGCTGGGGATACCAAGCAATAAAATTTTAATAGTTAAAAAATTCTTGAGAGAGTTCACAATTCATGCCAATATAAACAGCTTTAATATTATTGGTACTCAATGTTTTTGTTATTTTGTTTTTTTTCGAAAACTTTATCAATATAGTCTGGAATTTTTAACAATTTAACTCTTTAGTGCTATAACATTAATGTTCACACAAGTTTGTTGCAAAAAAAAAAAAAAAAAAGAAAAAAACAAGATATGATTTTTCTATATTTTAGAGATTACTAGGTAAGAGCTTGTTTTTAACATATAAATATGAACGCTTCCTAAATTTTGCTTTGCATTTTTATTACATTCGAAAAAAGGCCTATAAATATTTAAATTGATTTTAAAAGCTTTAAGCTCAGAATTTCGACTTTTATATAGGGTGTTTTTTAAGAGCTTAAAGACTTTAAATATTAATACAAGAGAGAAATATTGTTGGAATAAATTTTTTATTATGATAATCTGGTAGATAATTGCATGGCATTTATTTTTTAATTATGATTTTCGGCATATAAAACCGCCTTCCATATATCCATCCGTACTCGATCAGTCCAATTTTTTACTACTTTTTCCAATAAATCTGGCCGTATGACGTCAATGGTGGCTTGAATATTGGCTTTCAATGCTTCAAGAGTTGCTGGTTTGTCGGCATAAACCAATGACTTAATATAGCCCCATAAAAAGTAATCGAGAAGCGTTAAGCCGCACGAACGAGGGGGCCAGCTAACAGGAACACTTCTGGAAATAAAGTTGTCACCATATTGATTTTGCAATAAATTGATGGTTCAAAGCGCGCTATATGGCAAGTTGTGCCATCTTGTTGGAACGAAATGTCGTCGATTAATTTTTGGAAACAAAAAATCAGTCAGCATGGCTCGATAGCGCTCACCATTAACCGTAACGGCAGCTCCTTCCTCATTTCGAAAGAAATAAGGACCGATGGTGGCGCCAGCGTGTAAACCGCACCAAGCAGTCAATTTAAATGGATGTAATGGTTATTCATTAATGGCTTGAGATGTGTCTTCGCTCCATATACGGCAATTATGCTTATTGACGAAGCCATTTAACCAGAAATGAACTTCATCACTAAACACAATTCTTCCATAAAAATGCTCTATGAACTTCGCGAACAGATTTGTTTTTATTTCAAAGTAAATTTCCACAATTTGGAAGAGTTATTCTGACGTTAAACGATTCATGATGAATTGCCAAACCCTACTAAACAGAAATGTCAACACAGTTTGACATTCTCAACTGTCAAACCATAGACAACAACCATCTAAACTTCTCATGCAACTAAAAAAACACCCTATATTACTTATATGTCATTATCATTTGACAACAATATTCAATTTCCCTTATTTAAGAATTTAATTTATGTTACTAAAATAATAACAACATAAAAAAGGACGAAATATCACAATGTTTCACTCGAACCCCCTCCTCCTGTTCTATATAGTTATTCATGTGTCACCAAATGGCCATGAAGAAGGAAGCCAATGAAAAAGCTCAGGCTGAGATTTTGCGAAGAGCACAATATGGCGTAAGTACAAAAAAAAAAAAAAAAACAGCAATAAAATTAAAGAAATAAAAAAAAAATATTTGGCAATCCCAAAATGTCACGTAAAGCGGCTTGTTGTGCTTCTACTAGGATTTGGAACAACTAAATTGAACAAAAAGAAAACAAAATTTAAGCGCTTTGAAAAAAAAAACAGCCACTAACTCGAAAATTTCACTCAGTTAACTCAAAATTAAGCTTTTCGCATTTAAATCGAATCCAAACTAAAAGCTTTCTCTTCTTAATGACCACAATAAAACGATAACAAAATTCTTAAATATTTAAAAAATTCTCTCTTCATTTGATGAAAATCTATCTGCAACTCAATGTTTTAATTGTGAAAACTAAGTGGGGCATTTCGGGCCAAACCAAACACTTTTGAAGTTATAATTTAATTTGAACAAAACATTACAGCTCAAAAGAGAACTCCATGATATGTTTGTTTTAATTTTTTTAAAATGTTACCTTGTTATAAATGGAACTTAAAATAAAAAAATCACAAGTGTCCCCGATTTGGCTTGAAGTGTCCCATATTAAGGCTTAAATGTAATAACTTATTTTATTAAAAATATCTTATTTACAGATTGGCGTACCAATTGTCTGGGTCTTGGGCGGTCCTGGCTGTGGCAAGGGCACTCAATGTGCTAAAATTGT
The DNA here is from genome assembly GCA_943735915.1 of Pherbina coryleti. Lineage (NCBI taxonomy): Eukaryota > Metazoa > Arthropoda > Insecta > Diptera > Sciomyzidae > Pherbina > Pherbina coryleti. The sequence continues at coordinate 86,141,444 of OX030952.1, read as the reverse complement.
TGAAAAATATGGTTTCACCCATTTAAGCAGCGGCGATCTGCTAAGAGCTGAGGTAAGTAATAAATATCTAAAGTACTCATTTTTTTAACAATACTCACCTTATCTTATTTACTTACTTAAGGTTGCATCCGGCTCCGACAAGGGTCGTGAATTGGAAGCCGTCATGAAGGAGGGTAAATTGGTCTCCAACGAAGCCGTATTGTGCCTTTTGGAACAAGCTATACGCTTGAAATTGGGCGACTCAAAAGGTTTCCTTATTGATGGGTATGTGAAGAGAGCAATTATCGTTTTCTTTTTTTTTTAAATCTCAAAATTTATTTTTTGCTTCCTTATAGCTACCCACGTGAGAAGGATCAAGGTGTGGCCTTCGAAAAAAAGATCGCTCCTGCGGATTTGATTATTTTCTTCGATTGTGCGGATGTAAGTTTAAGTATTATGTTGAGAGAAATTTCTTATAAGTAGGTGTAAAATTAAGCTCTTGAATACCCGTTTGGTTTAGACAAGTAACATCCAATGAAATAACGGCTTCATGAAGTAACCCCAAAAAGAAAAAACATTTAATAAGCCCCTAAAAAGCCCCAAATAAAATGAAATAAAACCAAACCTTTCTGGTCATTACGAAATAACGCCCAAGTTTGTATGGAAAACTTTGGTCTTATTTTATATTTAACTTATAACGTTATATCATTGGGCGTTATTTCGCTTAAACTATCCTTTCACTTCCCAAGTCGAACAATTCCCGTTTTAATTAAAAGGTATGATTAATAAGCCCGATTAGCCCGTGCTTAAAAAAGTGAGTTTTAATTCGATGCCAGTTTTCGAGCCCAAGGTTCGAACCCCAGCTTTTTCAATTGAATTAATTTTTCTGATTGGTTGTCACCTTTCTGCAGACAGTGTCAAACCTTAAAGAGTAAATGAGGCACTAAGAAGCAAAGTGGTTCAAAATTCACATGTTTCTTTGGCTTTCCCCCACGTTTAGAACATCCTACACGGTTTCATTCGATTGACCCTTACCTTCCCACTATTCTATCGCCCCATTTCGAACCAAAGCACTTTCGAACTTGACTGAATAGGTTATCCACCTGAAATCCTTGGTTCATAGCTAAAAAAAAAAAAAAAGATACAGTAGTTTCGACTATGTCGTAACACAAGACGTAGAATTATTCAATTCGCTTTTGATGACATCTTTTTTAAAAATATTTATTCCATACACCTGAGGATATGACCTTTAAGAGAGTGCCGGAGAGGGTTAATATGTATCACCAACCCCCATTACTTTTGCAAAAGGAACATTTTTGCCTTTGACACCTATTCCCTCCGACCACTCCTTAGGGGCGCTCCCATACAAATTTTATGCTTTTGTCGATAAAACCGGAAACTGTCCATAAATAGGTAGAAAACAAAATTTGTTCAATGCTATCAAGTTCAACAACCCATGTGTCAAAATTTCACTGTCGATGATATGCCCGGATATTTAATTGGCTGCGTTTGACATTTCAATAACTGATTCTGTTAAAAAAGCATGCCCCTCAAAATTACTCAGTATTACTGGGCTACGCGAGTCTGTTAAAAACAACATGCCCCCAAAAGTATGCTTTTTTTTAATTATAAGAGTTATGTCTTCACGCTAGATGGCGCTGTCTTCGCTGTCGAAAAAACCGGAAGCCGTCGATGAATAGGTAGCAAGTTTAAGCAAACAAAAACATCAAATGTTGGCTTTATATTTCATGTAATTGTGTAAAATTGATATAAGGTAGACAGTTCTAACATGAATTTTTGTCGCATTGAGGATCAAGCAGACCAACAAGTGCTAAGATCAACATTGTACGATTAGTACTTTAGGCCCACCAAAGGCTCAAAAAGTAATGTAAATACCGACACCTTATCACTATCAACCACCCTACTTACCTCCGAGAACGACGTATTCTACGTCAAAAAATAATCTACATAAAATCTAATTCACTTTTAAATCACTTTTGATTTTATTTATTTTTTTTTTTTTTTAAAAAAATTTTTCTTCGACCACTGCCGAACGCGAAATTTTGAATTTTAATATGAAAATGTAGGTTGGACCAATTTATTATTTTCATTTCTTTAATAAAAACGAACAATAATTTGTTTAATTTAAATATATTTATTTAAAAATAAAACATAAAAATATTCATTGAAGTTGAAAAAATTAAATTTTATTATCTGAAAAGTAAAAATTAAATAAAGAATTAGACTTCAAAAGAAAGCATTTACAATGTACCTTTTTATATTTACAATATATCATCGCCAAAAATATCAAAGTCATCAGATTCACCAGATGCTTTTGTTATGCTTATTGTTCGAAAGAAATATTATTATGTTTATTTTTCAAAGATTTGTTCATTCATATTTGAAGATTCTTTTCCGACTGCCCTTTTTGCTATATTTTCATATGTATATAACTTAAATTAATTAGCCAGAAATGTACGATTGCTGACTAGGTGGTGTCATGAATTATAATGAATAATGGTAATTTGAACTTTTGTGTATGACCGTTAAATGTGTTATATCGGTGGTTATACTAGGTGGTGTCATGAATTATAATGAATAATGGTAATTTGAACTTTTGTGTATGACCGTTAAATGTGTTATATCGGTACCACATTGATTAGTTAATTGAACTATTGATTTAGTTCGGTCAGCTTGAGTTACAATGTATTACATATCGCATTGGACTGGAGACTGACTTTAATCAACTTGAGTCATAATTAAATGAACACGTTATGTGTTACTAGAACATTATCCATGACATTTTCAGTGCCTCATAAAAAGTGTGACAGACTAACGATATAAATGGCAGCAAATCTTTTAAGTCTTTTAACTTCAATTTATCAATTACACGTCCATTTGGAATAAGTTTAGGTAATGGCTCTTTTTGGTATGTTAATTTTCTTTTTGCCAAGTTTACTAAATGGAAAACGTCACTGTTGCTGTTGGAAATTTTGTAACTCCTCATTATAAATGGCTTATCGTTAGTCATTCATATCCACTGTATTTCATGCCATACTAAAAATTGTATGTGGGTTGGACCACTATTGCATTTCCATAATGTATTTTTTTAAAGGAAGTAAAGTGATATTTGCAAAATTTGAAAATATTTGCTATAACAGTTTCAATAACGCCAAAATCTTAAGGAACTCATTTTTATCCCAAAATATAATATCAATTATCGTGCCTGGTAGCATAATCCCGAAACAAATTTTTGTGGGTTGGACCACTTTGACTCTGAGCGCCTCAAATAATGACATGTAAAACTTCTTGAGAACAAGCACAATTAGCCGTTCGGAGTCGGCACAAAGCTAGTAGGTTCAGTTTTTGATAATTTTCCACCTAAAAGAAACATTAAAGATCGTTAAAAGCAGCTTGCGTTGTTGTTGTGTGCAGTAAGTGTTTTTGTTTTTACAAAACAAAAGCATGTATGCAGTAAAGAGTTGATAGCTAGTTGAATTTGTTTTGAAAATTCGTTTTATGGCATAACTCCTGAACCCTTCAAGATCGCTCCTTCATTTTATATCGTTAGAAAGGTAATAAAACTTGAAAAAAAAATGAAAATAATGAAAACAAAAAAATGTAGGCATCTGTTGCTGGCACGGTATTAAACTTGGATATTAAGAATGGGTTAACTTACTGCAAATTTTCCAAAGTTGTATATTTTTCCCTTAAAGTAGACGTAGTAACCTTTTCAGTGATATCCTATTTACGAAAATCGGATTTGAAATAACTGAGTCTATGTTGTCTTAAAATAGACCCCATTTTGGCAGCGAAAAATGATTCTAAAAATTTATAACTTCGGATAAGAATATCAATAAACCAATCCAAGAAAAAAATTTGAGCCAAATCGGAGATGGCCAGTGCAACTGCTATTACACTTGAATATGAAATTGGAGATAGTTTTCTTATTTTGCTTAAATATTAAACGAATACGAGTGCAATTTGAGAAGTCAGTGACTTTTTTTTTAATTTCCCCCGTAGTAACTTCAGATACAAAACTGGTTCTGTCAACTAACACAGTGTCAAGTTCTGCCAATTCTGACATTGAAAGCAGACAACCTTGCGAATTTTGACGAAAATGAGGAAAGTGAACTTCGTGTACTCCTCAAGCATTATGTTTTGCGTTAAAAAAACCACCACCGAACCAAGGAAAGGCTTAATAAATACTCCGCACCATAGTGCTATCTTTCAATGATTTATTGAATTCCGTTGTGGTCGTACCGGCACTAGTAACGCTGAACATTTAGGTGGCCCGGAAAAAGTCATCACTCCAGAAATCATTGATAAAATCCATGGAATGATATTGGATAATCGGAGAATGAAAGTGCGTGATGTGGCTGAGGCTGTAGGCATCTCAACTGAGCGGTTACATAACATTTGACATGAATATTTGAACTTGAAAAAGCTATCCGCCAAATGGGTGTCGCGATTGCTCCCACTTGACTATAAGCGGAGCCATGTGACCACTTCACAGGAATGTTTGGCGATGTTCAACAGCAATCCGATGGAGTTTTGGCGCAGTTTCGTAACCGTAGAAGAAATATGGATACATCACAAAACACCAGGGACCACAGTCAAAACAGTGAACTTCTCCGAGTAAACGTGCACCAAAAAAGGTCTAGGTGTGTCTATTGGCCAACATCTGTTGATGTAAATAACCTTTCGTCATTTAATTACCTTGAAAAGGGTAAAACGATCACCAACAAATATTATTCACAGCTATTGGACAGATTTGACATTGATTTGAAGCAAAAGCGACTGCATGTGACGAAGAAAAAAGTGCTCTTCTACTATGACAAGGCACCGACGCACACATCTTTAGTCGGCATGACAATAATCCATAAATTGGGCTATGAACTGCTACCCCATCAACATTTTTTCCAAATTTTGCTCCATGCAATTGTTTCCTATTCCCAAACATGAAAAAATGGCTCTGCGATAAGAGATGATTTGGGTTGAATGAATTTAGGTATCACTGAAACAAACGCCTTTTTTGAGGACCTTGATAAAAATCATTATTTGCAAGGAATAAAAATATTTGGAAAAACGCAGAACTAAATGTATCAATATAAAAGAAAACTATGCTGAGATATAAAAGGTTTTTTTGCAGAAAAATATCTCTTATTCAAAAAGTCACTGACTTATCAAATTGATAAAAAGTCAAGATAAAAACAGACGTCAATCAATGTATAACTTTTTTCGATTATTAAAAAAGAAAAAATAATTTTATGCTAGATCAAGTTTTTTATGTATTTTTATTTTATTCTTGACAAGAATGAAATTAATAACCGTTCGATCTTAAAACATGCCAAAAATAAAATCAAAACAAGTTTTTTAGGCCTTTCTCTAATAAGATGTTAAAATAAAGTCGTTAAATAGTCGGTTTTTTTTTATTTTTATAGCGATTGAATAAAAATAAGTTTATTAAAATGTAAATTATCAATAAGAAAACTAATAAAAACAACTAGATATCTTAAATTCTTAACAGCCAACTTAGCCAAAATTAGCTATGAGATTAGCTTAGCAAACGAAGGTCAGGAAATCGGCTGTAATAAAAAAAAAAATAATAATAATTCCAAAAAATTAGAGTTAAAAATTCGGGTTTCAAAGTCTTAAGTCTGAAATTTTGAAATTGTTTTTTTTCTATCTTTATGTTCTTAAAACTGTTTTTCATTTTTACTTTACCCCAATGGGTAATTAAAACAGTAAAATCTGCATTGTTTTTATATATTTTGTTTTTTATATCAACCACAAACAAAGAACCTTCACTACTAAAATCTTTGACTAATTCTTGTGTTTTTTTCTCAACAGGAAACGCTCATAAAGCGCATTTTGGGTCGTGCAGCTGCCTCGGCCGAAAAACGTGCCGACGATAATGAGGCGACCATTAAGACTCGCATTGCCACATTCAGAAGCAATACAAATGCCATCTTGTCGCAATACACCGAAAAGACTTTAACGGTAGGTTATATTTAAAATTGTAACAAGAAAAAATCAACCTAATTTTGTGTAAAAATATTGTATTTTCAGCTTAATGCGGAACGCGATGTGGATAGTATCTTCTGTGACGTCACAAAAGCCCTCGATTGCCTTATCCAAAAGAAGGCTGCAGCCGTTGCTTGTTCCAATTAAACAGTTCCAGATTATCACAAGTTATTTCAGCTATTTTATTTTTTTATTTTTTTTTTTAATTTAAATCAAACCCAATTTTTGTGTAGACAGAGATAGATCCAGAAATGAACTGTTCGCTTATATTTATTGTGTAACGAAAACCATTACCATACCAAAGATAGGTAAATTAGTTTTCATGAAAATCTTGACCGAACCAACAAATTCTACTTAAACTGCACAATAACAGCTAGTACAAGAATAAAATAAATAAAAACTCAAAGAAAACTGAAACTTTTTTGAACTGTAGTGTACAAATTTCTTAATTCTTGGAGTGTTTAGTGTGATGAGTAACAATTAGACAAAAACCCAAAAGTTTTTAATTAAACCCTATTTGCTTAAAAGTAATGGAAAAAAATCACAGGAGAGTTTCGATACAACTTTCGATACAATCAGCTTAAAAAAACAAGAAAACAAATTGGCGATTTCAGCACTTGAAAAGAGTTTGACCGAGCTTTTTAAGATTAAATTGTGTTGTGCGTCTTATTACATATTTGTACACAAATGATCAAAAACTGAACCTACTAGTTTTATGTCGACTCCGAACGGCTAATGTAGAAGTTCTCAAGAAGGTTAACTCTGTGAGGTTTGCCATTGCCTGCAGAGAGGTGACGGCTTATCAGATTTCAACTGTAAAAGATATCTGTCTCAGCTGGCGTTCGAACCTGGTCTCGAATTGGCATCGAGTGGACCACGCATTGTTTAACGAACTTAGCCACGGCCGCCACTTAAATTAAATATATATATTTTCTATGCAGGTTTTTAGCTTCAAATTCAGCCTTTACATTGCAAATTCATTTTTTAACAAAAAAATTCAACTTTTCAACACTTCAAATTCAACTCTATATAACTCGAAAGGTTATGGGATAAAGAAAATCAAAGGAAAAATAACGGAACGGGTCTGAAATAAATAATTTGCAACATCGGAAAAAATTCACAGAAATTACTCTTTTTAGATTAAACCATTTGAACTTTAACTTTAACTTTAACTTTAACTATAATTTTATCTTTATCTCTATCTCTATCTCTATCTCTATCTCTATCTCTATCTCTATCTCTATCTCTATCTCTATCTCTATCTCTATCTCTATCTCTATCTCTATCTCTATCTCTATCTCTATCTCTATCTCTATCTTTATCTTTATCTTTATCTCTATCTTTATCTTTATCTTTATCTTTGTCTTTGTCTTTGTCTTTGTCTTTGTCTTTGTCTTTGTCTTTGTCTTTGTCTTTGTCTTTGTCTTTGTCTTTATCTTTATCTTTATCTCTATCTTTATCTTTATCTTTATCTTTGCCTTTATATTTGCCTTTGCCTTTGCCTTTGCCTTTGTCTTTGTCTTTGTCTTTGTCTTTGTCTTTGTCTTTGTCTTTGTCTTTGTATTTATCTTTGTATTTATCTTTCCTGACACCACGAGGTCCCGGATTCGAATCCCAACCAGACTAACCATTATTAGTTATTTATTTGTTGTTGTTTTCGCATTCATTTTTAAGACAATAGAGAGGAATATTTCCCTCCAATGACTCAGTGTCAGTGTCATGATACAATTATAAGGTAGGCCCAGCAAAAACACGCTCTCTATGACTACAAATCAACAACAAAACAATAACAAAGGCGTAGGTATAATGTCAAAATACAATACAAAGCGATGCAAATAAATTGGTTACTGAACAATCGAACTAAGACGTCGAATGAAAATAATATAAAAAGTTCACTTTTATTTGCTTCGTTGAAAGCTAACATACAATTCATTTTGTATTATATCTTAAAACATAACTCATTTTGTTAAATTTTTAGGGTTTTTGCTTACTTTTCGTACATTATTCCACATAAAATCTGGGTACTCAATACCCAATACCCAGATTCATACTGATAAAAGTAAATTATACATCCCTATCGCTGAACGAATAAACGTCAATCGTTAAAAATGACATTATACCTACGCCAATGTTTTGATTTTCTTTGCTTTGCTTTGCTTTTTCGTTTTTTTTGTCTCCGAATTGGGCCTACCTTATAATTGTATCATGACTCAGTGTGTATAAAAATAAATAGAGTGTCTAACGAAAGGGAATGAAATGTTTCCTGCTTATATTCAGGAATGTTTCCATTGCCCAGAACGTAATGTTGCGTTTAATTTGTATGTATGTTTGGAATGGACTCTTAAATGACTTTATGGATTTTTATAAAACCTATATCAAATGATTCTTTAAAATACTGTGCTAAACATAGGTTATATAAATTTTGCGACGCCCCCCTTTTACTGCCCATAAATCAATAAAAATGCTAATTCGGACTAAAGTATTGTAATATTAAGTAAGTAAGTTATATAGTATTGGACTAAAATTTGGTAGTTTAGTGCTTACTGTCTAAACGCTTATGCTTACTGTCAGAAAATTTAATAAAAGTGGGCATGGTCGCATTATAGGTGCACCCACTTTTCAGAAATCATTCTAATTTCCGAGTTGTACATGAATTGATAGTAAAACTTGGTATGTGGTATGATTCCAAGTGCCGAAAAATTTTTAAATTTATTTTGCTTTCTGCACGAACTTTTAAATTTTACGAAAGATATTATTTTAAATTATTTTGTAAAAAATTAAAAAACAAATTTAAAAATAAAGCTGCCCGTCTCGCTATTATTTAAAAAAATTTTTAATGAATCTTTTGCATTCTGCAAAAAATTAATAATTATTGCATAAGCGATGATAGCAACTTTTAAAATATACTTGAGTATACTTTTAGGGATGATAAAAAACCTGCTATCAATCTTCATATCCGTAGTTCATGCTGTAGCTTTTTATGAGTATAAACATATGTTTATCTTTCAGAAAGATTTTCATATTTTTTTATAGTTTTTTGTAGTAAAAAACAAAATATAAAAATTCGTTTGTGTGCTTCAAATGGTCAATAACACGGTGCAATAGCCACTCACTAAGTATGTCACACTTTTGAACAAAGTGTTTAGCTCAACAAGCCATGCCGAAAAGTATACTAAGGAAAATTCTAAAGTACTAAGCCTTGAGACTGAGCAATTCGATTTTTATTACACAAAACGCATTTAGTTTGTCATTCATAAAAACTGTTTTGGCAGCTAATTTTTTTTTTTGTAGTCTTAGTATAAGCCCGGTCGACTCTGGAAGATAGTTATTCTATGCCGAAATGGCATTAAACTGTTTGTGGAGTTTAAAATATAAAAAGTTATTTGGCTTGTAAAAGTAAAAAAAAATACAATGCATTTTAAGTCTAACTAAGCATGTTTCTTATTTCATATTATTTCTTTAAGACTAAAAAAACCAAAACACATTTTTTTAGTGATTCACATTATACATACTTAATTTGAAATATATCTCTTGTTACCAAGAATTTATTGAACGCTTTATTATACAACTTTGATGGTTTCTATACAAAAATCCTGTAAATATTTCACCAAGACCTTTTGGAAACATTCTAATTAGACAATTCTTAAAAAATAAAAAATTTAATATCGGCCATAGGAAGTCATAAGTTTTCATATTTTTTCAACTTTTAAGCCATTGTGTGCCGCCATCTTCTGAAAAAAAATAGATTTATTGAATATTCAGTTTGGGAAAAACAACGTTTGCGAGGTCAGCTATTTTTAATAAATAACTGATGAAACAAAAAAAAAAAATAAATTTACTTTTTACTCGGATAACAAATTATGGTAAGCTTAGTAAGTTAAGCAGACTGTCCAAGACCTAGTATATACGCTTTAAGAAATTATTTTTTCAAGCAAAACATATACATACGTTGATTGAAAAGGAAAAAATTTTCATTTACCTTAGAAAAAATTAGTTTTTCCGTCTTTGCTATTAATTCAATTCAACTCAACTTAAGTCTATCCAGACAAGGTCGGGTACTCTGCTAGTTATTTAATAAATTGAAAATGTGGCTTAGCCCAGTTGCATTACTTCCTACCGTGATTTTTGATATCTGTTTAAATTATCTTGTGACATGTGCAGCAATTGCAACATTCTCAGCTTGAAGTTATTTTACATTTACTAGTTTTGCTGCAGCATAGTGCGATTGTGGCTAAGATAAGAAAGAATTAAATGACAAAGCGGATTGTTTTTTAGCGCAATCAATGAATTCCCAGTAACACCTATCTAACTGTTCTAAGCTAAAGTCTAGACAGTTAAGAAGTTTTAATATAGAAAAACATATACCTATAAAAAACAGAGCTCCACAAACGTCAATGTCGATAATAGAAAAAGTGATCAATGGCACACGTATAAGCGGAAAACTGTTTAACTATAATTTGGCTTTTCAATAAACGAATCAAAAAACTTCGGCAAGTTCATGAGGAATTAAAAAAAATCAAAAAAAATTCTTGATTATAAAATTCTTGACGCCTACTAGATATTATGATTATATCAAAAATTATGCAAACTATTTTTAATAAAGCTCGATCAAATTAATCAGCATTCATCTAGAATCCCAAACAAGTATATTTAAAAAAAACAACATGGAACAATAAGTCCAAGAAGCTTAGAATAAAATTTGTCATTAAAAGTTCTTTTTAATTTTAATATGTACCTATGTACACTCAAAAAAATTACTTACTTATCAACTTACTTACTTATCAAAACAGTTTTTTGTCCCTCTTGCGATCCTATATTAAGTGTGTAATATGTTCGATTGGCTTCAAGTCCAGGCTTCTGAATGGCGACTTCGGAAAGAAGCGTCGCATTATCATGCATAAAAATGTAGAATTTACCAAAAATTTTGCTCGACAAGGCACCACATGCTCTTGTAGGATTTCCCGGATATACCGTTCAACCACCACTTCCACTGGTTTATAAAAACCAAATCTGTTTTTTCATCATATGATATTCCAGCCTACATCACATAACATCCTAGGGGTATTCTCTATGCATAGGATATGCCGTTGCACGGTGCAAGAATAGGAAATGTACAATCCGCCATTGTTGTTTCTCAATTGCAGGAATTATACATTTCCTATTCTTGCACCGTGCAACGGCATATGCTAGGCATAGAGAATACCCCTCCTATGTTTCTCTTATGTAACATTGAACATAAAGCTCACCTGGACTCCTATAGTCGCGTTCTTTTCTGTTGCTGCCATGTACACACATTCTGGACTCATCGGAGAAGGCAACTGATCTCCATTGCTCCAATCTGCATGGTCTTTAGGGCGGGCTTGTCGGTGTGCTGCAGTCAGTTGTGGGCCTGTTGCCGGCCTTCATGTGATGACGGAATGGTTTCTTGAGCTTTCTTCTTATAGTCCACTCACTAAAACTAAAAGCCGATTACCTCAAGAAATGATAAAATGAACGGAGAAATCGTCATTACAAATGTGAAGTTGCGAATTTAAAAATCTATACTTTTCAAGAGAGCAAAGAATACCTTTTTACACCTTTTTTACACCGATTTGCCGTGGCCATCATTATCATTCTTGTTACCATATTTACGTAGATTTATTTAATGACATCGGGACGCGAAGGGAACGGCTTAAGCAACGAAAGTGCAAATTTGTTCCATGAAATTATGTATAGGTGTTAAGGTAAAAGTTATACTCGTATGTCAGTAAACTCTTAGCCCTAAAAACAAGCATTGTCAAGCAAATAGACAATGCTTGACACCATAAGGTCGCAAAAAATGCAACGGTGTTGCATGGAATTATTACTCGATGAGTAGAAATGGTATGAAAAATTTGATTTTACGACACAAAAAAATGGGTTTTTCATAACGAAAATTAAAAAAAAATTCTTGGAGGCGGAAACAAGCAGAAAATCTCTTAATGCGGTAAAAAAGCAACAACAATGAAAAAACGTTGCATGGAATTATAACTCCGTTACTGTTGACGCTACGGTTAATTTTATGGAACGAATGTAAAACTGAGGTTTTTGGTCACAGAATAAAAAAAAAGTGAAAAAAGTTAATGGTCTCTCAGGGAAACCCTTAAAGTAATCTAGGTACACTAAATGCAAAAGCAAAATTAAAACTAAAATAAGAACAAGTATCAGGACAATGATTTCGATCAGCATTATGACAAAATTAAGAAAAAAGTTTCAGGGCAAAGATTTGCACAAAGATTAGGAAAACCAACACTAGGAATTAGATAAAGAGAAGAAAAAGTTTTGAAAAAAGATTACAGCATGGAATTGGACAAGAATTTAGACAAGGATTGGGAGATATGAAAAAAGACATGGATTATGACACGGATTAGGACAAAGATGAGGACAGAGATTTAGGCACTATACACATTATTTCAAGACTATATTAAGGACAAAATTGAAAAAATTATAAGTATGAGAAGTGGGACTAGAAATAAAACAAGAGTTTATACACACTAAGGACAAGATTTAGGACAAAGATTGGGAAAAGAAGTGGTACGAAGATTAGTTTAGGAATTCGAACAAGGATATTGTCAGAAATTTGATCATAAATATAAAAAAGAGTTTGGGTAAGAAGTAGGACAATTATTTGGACAAATAAAAGAATAAGGATAAGAATGAGGACAAGTTTGGGAACAAAGACAGGGTTATGGACAATAATAAGGAAAAGGATAAAGATAAGCTGTCACGTTAAAACGTACGGATGTGTCTACGATACAACTTCTTTTTGAAGCGAAGCTTTTTACGCTTCGTTCTGCGATTTGCTAGAGTGAAATCAGAAAAAACGACACTTTTTTCCGACACCTTTTTTCTTAGAATTGATATTGTTTTTTGCTTGCGTCTATTGCAACAAGAAAATTTGAAATTAAAAATAATTTTTCGTTCACTGCAGGATTTGAACCTATGTTAGTCCTCTTCACTGAAGTTTAACGGTTTAACCATCGAACCAAAACCCTCCGTTGGGAACTATCGCTGATTCAGTATTTAAAATTAACTTAAGCTTTGTTACAATAGATCAAAACAATCTATTTATAGGAATTGTATTGGCTACATATACTTCATCTCCTACAATAACCATTAGCCAATACACAATAGCCAATAAAGGTTGTGTATTGGCTATACACATAAGAGTACTAAAAAACCAACACGTGCTTCTACTTACTACTAGATGTCGTTAAGCTACAAACAAATTAATTGATTTTTGTATTTTTATTCACTACAACTGAACAGGTGGGCCTTAAGGGTGGGCCGGAGAGGGTTAATATGTATGAGCAACCCCCATTATTTTTGCAAAAGGAATATTTCTCCTTTGAGGACCTATCCCCTTCGACCACTCCTTACGGGTGCTCCCATACAAAAACGTAAAATTTAAAGTTTTAAATTTAAAAATTATTTTAATCAAAAAAAGCCATTAAATTATCAAATCTATGAAATTGCGAAAATGCTTCGCTTCTCTCGTGTGTCCAGTGACGCACCTGTGTTTTTTTTTATTAACTTCTGATTTGTTATTTTGAATATTTTATATTTATTCTTTGTACTTCTTTTTTTAAGTTATTTCCTGTTAAATAATTATAAATCGTATAAATTGAAGAATTCTTTACATTATATTTACTTATATAAATAAATATATAATATATTAAAGTAAATTTTTGCTTATTTCTATAAAATATCACAAAACTTTATAAAATAATTTCCAATTTTTCGTTAAAATAGTTTTACTCATTGCGTTAAGTTTGAACTTTGACTTGAGAAAAAATTATATCGAGTATTAAACATTTTCTTAGACTTAATACTTTAAGGAAATAATAGTATTTTTTACTTCTTGATAAAAATAAATATTTCTAATAAAGCTATGATTCAGTCGATTCAAAATAAATAAACTACTTCTGCTATCACTCAACCTTCTATCATATCAAACATATCTATACGGTATTGTCCCGTTCCGTATATTGCACCGCATATTTTTCCTGATGATTTCCCCCACCAATAATGCGCATAATCCAACCCAAATAGTAAGTAACTCTTGTGAAACCGCCAGGAATATTTGTCTCACAGCCATCGGCAGGGCCAAAGCTTGTAATGCCGATCACTAACTGGGTGCCCTTGAGCACGAGTGGACCACCAGAGTCCCCAGAGCAGACTGTCTCATGTTCTAGACCCTTGGCACAGATGACACCTTTAGTGATCACTTCGTACTCCTCAGAGCACGCAGCATTCGAGATCACACGTAGTTCGGTGTATTGCATGGGGTCCGAACTGGTTGTCTCACCAGCTGCACCCCAGCCAGTAGCCACCGCTTTGTAGCCAGTAAATTGTTCTTTCGCGAACTTATGTGGCAGAGTGGCGGGTTGTATGCGTGCATTGAAGGTCACCTCTTCGGGTAGCTTAACCAGCGCAATATCATTAGCCGCTGTTATCGGGCTAAAGTTTTCGTGCACGATAAATTTATTGGAACGCATTACCAAACCACCCGGCTCGATAATGTCGTCGATGGAGCGTGAACCCAGATAGACATCAAAGTGTGTGACACCCATTGTACAGTGACCAGCGGTGAGTATCCAACGTGTATCCAACAGCGTGCCACCACAAAGAACCCGCCTGCGCCACAGCTGCTTACCGATGAGCATCACTTGGTATGGAAACCTTTCCATTTTACCGTATTTGTGCTGACCAATAGCGTAGCTCTGCGCCTGTGGCAATAGAGTGACCAGGAGCAAATAACTCAGGGCTGAGAGTAATGTTCTTAGGATATGCATTTGCAAATTCTTTTTGTAAATGTGAATCGCATAAACTTTATCAAAGCTGCGTGTTTCTGTCTCCACTTTATCTCACTTTATCAAAACTATTTTTTTTTTTTTTACCTTATGGTTCAGCGACCTTTAATTTCCATTTTTTCTTAACTATTTTATAAACTTCTGTTTTTGCACTTTTTTGTTTTTCGACTTTATAAATTCTTTATGATTGTTGTTAATGTCTATGCTGTTTATTGTGTTTCTTCACGACTTGTTGACGCTTTGAGCTCAGAGTTAAATCTAAACTCATTCTAAATGAGACGCGAAATTTTATTTCGAAACAGATTTTTTATTTTTATCTCCCTCAAAGAGATAACAGATTTTTTATCTCCATTTTTACGCTCAAAGCTTGTAGTGATCATGGGCTGCTGATTAAATGCTGCTCTTCATACAATACTGCTACTGCCACAATCAACTGTTGAACACAATCAGCAATCCAGCATTTTTAGAACTGATGACAAAAAATCGAGTTTGTTTTTTTTTTCTTATCTCAAAAAATCTTATATCTTGTATCGGCAAATTTGTTGTGATTCTCAAATACACGCCCGTTTCTTAAATTAAATAACTGCAAATTTGCTATTATCATTTCAATGAGGAGTTCAGGGTGACCATAGGTAAATATCATAGCAAAAATATTTTATATTACTTAGGGTGTGAGGAAAAATATACTCCTTTCGCTAAGGCAACAGCAAAGTGTAACAAATCAAAATTAATGAAATCTATAAAGATATAATTCCAATACCAGAGTGAGTATTGGTCGGCAGTAGTCATGGGCAAAACTGCTACTTTGCAGTCACTGTTACTCACTGTGATTGCTACTTTAGAATCACAGTGAAAAATACCTGTGATTGCTACTTTGGTATGTTATAGAGAACAGTGACTGTTATTAAAATAGATTCTCTGCAGTATTCATCTAATATTGAAGATCTTGGTTCAAAATCCCAATTTTAAAGTAAAACAGGTAAAGATTAAAAACAAAAACGCAGATCAATACGATGAAAGTTAATTTTATGTTTTATGTCAGTTAGGTAAAAATCTTCAAAAATACAAAGGCGAGTCCGTACTCAACAACAGTGAAAACAGCAGAATTAGTGAAAATATTAGGATTGGATAGATTTTATATAATATATTTAATATATTTTTTATACAAAATATTTGATACATTTTTTATATAATATATTTTTTATACATATTTTTTAATATATTATAAGATAATATCAGAAGAGTTAAGATAAGAAAATTTAAGAAATTAAAATAAAAAATGAGAAAAGAGAAAAAAAAATATCCAAACACGATATTCCGTTTATCTGTCGACCTTTAGACGAACTGTTATTTTTTTTATAATTTTAAAAAAATAAGTAACGTATTTAATTTTTAAATCAATTTGATGTTAGCTTTAAAAAAAAAATATTTAATCCTCAAATGTTATCTATATTATATTAGATATAATATTGATTAGATATGAAATAATCAATATAGATTAAAAATAATAATAAAAAAATTTAGTGGCATTAAATCAAAACATAAATTATTTCAATTTTATTACGAAAAACATAAACAATCCTAATTTATTGAATTCAGCAAATATATAATATGGCTTAGATCAGTTGTTCATTCAAGACTTATGATCAGTGTTGCCAGAAATTTTTGGGGAAAAAGGCTAGATGGGCTTTAAAAAAGGGCTAGAAAAGGCTAGATGGCTTAAAAAAAAACGGCTAAGAAAAGGCTAGATTTGTTTACATTATTTTTTTTCTGTGAATATACGTACGTATTTATATATTTACATACTATATGAATATGATATAAAAAAATACCAAGAACAAAACATGTTTGAAATTGATTAAAATTGAATTCTTTCAAGTCTTTCAAGCTCAAATATATAACAAGAATAAAAACCGTATTTATCGAGTTTTTCGGATTTTTCTTGCTTTCACTCGGCTCCTCAAATTCCATTAATCAGCTCCCATTGCTGGAGCTGGAAGTACTTTAGTTCATTGGAAGTTCATCATCAGGATCACCTATTTTCTAACTAATTTCTCATATGAATTTAGAAAATTTATTGAAATATCTAGTAAATGGAAACCAGAATTTGTAAAGAATATTTGTTTTTTCCATTTCCAGCTGAAATAACGTTTCATTGATGAAGTGCTGCCAAATATATTATTTTTGGAGTATGTCAATTGAAAATCAAGTAAGTTGAAAAAAAATCAAGTTTTGACTTGACTTGTTGAAACTTGATATGTTTCTAACCTACAAGCCACGACTAGCTTCTGAAAAACGTATCATAAGTCAGACTTGATTCTATTTTGTTTCTACCCTACCTTAATTGATAGAAAACATCAAGCTTTCTACTTTTCAAGTCTAAGCGACTGCGCTGCCGTAGAAAGCCACTGACGAGCGTCTACTTATATTTTTCTATACAAAGTGACGGAATTAATTAACCCCAACGGAGTGGTCGGAGGGAATAGGTACCAAGCGAAAAATGTTCCTTTTACAAAAGTAATGGCGGTCGGTCATACAAATTAACCCTCTCCGGCCCTACTTAAAGCTCCCCTGTTCCTCGAACTTCGAAAACAGACTTGAAAATAAACAATTTGTAGGCAAAATAATTACTTTTCCCTACAGTTCAAGTTTCTACAGTTCCAGTTTTCTACATTTGGCGACTTAATTCTTGCTGCCTATGATTCGCGCAAACTTGGTGAATCCCTGCCTCGACTTGCAGGGAGTTGAAAAACTAAAGGGACTTGAAACAACAAATGGATCCATTCACGCAGATCTCTGGTCCATACATCTTAAGCAATATATCAAAAAAGGCTAGAAAAGGCTAGAACGAAACAAAAAAAGGCTAAAAAAATGGCTAGAGGCTAGATGGTATTTTTCGAGGCTAGACGACAGAAACAAAGGCTAGATCTAGCCTCAAAAAGGCTAGACTGGCAACACTGCTTATGATTTTGATTAATAAACAATAACTTTTCCACTTGGCTGGACTTAAGATTGCATCTGCGGTCGTTTAAAATAAGTCCAGCTTTCGAAAAAAGCCGCTCACAAGGAACTGATGTTGCCATAGCACACAATTTTTCCTCCGTAATGTGACGCAAATTAGGAAAATTGTGTCGATTTTTTGACCACCACATGAGCGGATCTTCATTTCTTGGCAAAAGGGGTTCATCTAAATATCTCTGAACTTCAACAATTGCACGAGATGAAGCTGTTCCCTTAGGTTTAAAATGAGCTGCCTTTTCATCAAACATACTCCAAATAGAAGGTAATTGCTCAGGAACTGTTTCAATTTCAATTACCTGTGTTTCGTTGTCGCTGTGAACATTTCTTAAAGCTAGCGCATTTATAACCATCTTTTTAACTCGATCCGCCACCGTGTCATTAGAAAATGCAATATTTTTGAAGCGTGGGTCAAGAAATGTAGCAAAACATAACGTGGTGCTATTTTCTAAGTTTTCCAATCTGTTAAGTACACCTGTCCTCAAAGAAGTTATTAATATTTCAATTGCTTTATTTTGCTCTACTAAATCGAGTCTTTTTTGAAGAATATCAGAGTCAAGAATATTTTTCAATCCATTAGCTAATATTATCACAAGTGACGCTGACAAATATTTCTCCCCACTAACTAAGTTTGTTATTGACTCAAATGGTTTCAAAACTTTAATAGCATATCCAATAGTTAGCCATTCCTCTGGTGTCAACACTGGAAGGTCTTTATCAATAAGAGCCACCGTTGCTTTAACTGCATTTTGGAGTTCAAAAAACCTCTCAAGCATGTAATAAGTCGAATTCCAACGTGTTGCAACATCAAGAACAATTTTTTGGAATGCATTCCTGGTTCATAATTATTTTGCTGGTTTATTAATAATTTCTTATTTGCGGATGAGCTCCTTTTCAAATGAACCACAATTTTTCTAATTTTTTCAAGCAAGGGAGCTAAGCATTTTAGGCCATCTTGTGTGATTAAATTAATAGTGTGAGCAAAACAACCAAAATGTTTCATTTTTAAATAATTCACTACGGCCGATTTAATATTTGCGGCGTTATCTGACACTACTATGACTACCTTGTTTGAAATTTCCCATTTATCCATGATATCTTTTAATTGTTTAGATAAATTAAGACTCGTATGATCTTCATTAAAGCTGATACATTCTAGAAGGCATGATTGAAGTTGGAATGTTTCGTTTACAAAGTGTATAGTAACTGCCAAAAAGCTCTCATTATTACGGGATGTCCAACAGTCAGTTGTTAAGCTATAATTTAAAATATTTCTAACGATTTCCCTTGTTTCAAATAAAGTCTTTTCATAAATTGCCGGTATCATTGTTTTTGAAATTTTTTTGCGACTTGGCAAAACATAGGAAGAATTCAAAGCTTGCACAAATTCCTTAAATCCTTTGTCCTCTACCACTCGGAAGGGTTGAAAATCTTTAGTAAAAAGCCCCATTAGCTTAGCATCTATTTGTTGTTTCTGTGGTACCTTCATTTTTTTCGGTAAAAATCCATGAATCGTATCTTGAATCAATCCCGGCCTACGTTTTTGATCTGAAGTTGTGGCTATTAAACCTGAATGACCAATATTACTTGCATTATTTTTATGTGCTTCACAATCAATGGTTTGGATCCAACTTGCAGCGTCACCGACATTCTCCTTTGGGAAAAAAAAAATGTGGACTATTGCATGGAAAACATAGATTGCATACCAGGCTAGCAATTATTTTTGCTAGCGAAAGTTATGTTAAATTTTTTAATTCCCACTCTAATATGTATTTTATTTCGAAATACTACATAGACCCGTCAGCTTGGTGCACATAATAGGTCCGTTTCCGTACTCACTTCAAATAACTTGAAGTAACTCGAAAGCGTTTCTTTACATATTTTTCAGCTCAAGAGAGAAGAAGCACAATCTAAATGTCACTCTCTATTAATCGAACTTTTCTTAAAATGAGTTCGGAAAGAGACCTAGTATGAATACCATTTTTTTAATTATTTCTATTTTTTCCTTAGTTTTATTCCCAGAGATTGACGTCTTGCAATGCAATGTAAATATAATCATTGTCTGAATATTTTGAACAGTTTTATAATATTTCCAAATAACTCCCAGCCTATTTTATATAAATATAAGCTATATATGTATATATCCAAGCCACTACCCAAATAAATTTTGTTTGTTCCCACATTTTTTGAAACAAACAAAATGTTTTTTTTTTTTAATAAAGAATTGAAATCGATAATATGGATGGATTTATGTGTACCACATATCTGAAAAACTTACTATAGGTTTCTGTATGGAACTTCTTGCTTCGATGTCTATGTTCATTAACTGCACCGTAGGATGTTTGCTCTTTAAATGTTTTTTTAAATTACTGACCGACGTTTTAAATGACAAGTTTGTTTTGCAAATATTGCATTTAGCAAAACTGCCATCGACTGGGGTGAAGAAGTCCCAAATTGGGCTGATTTTTTTTGTTATCAACGAGCTCATACTAAAATTAAATTGATTGTTATAATTTAAACATATATATATAACAGTACATAAAAAATTACCTAAATTAGTCGAAACCCTGAATTCGAATAAAAAAATCCTTCTTTAAAATTATATATTTTTAATAATACAAATTTTTATATCAATGTAAATGCTTGAAAAATGCGCGCAGAACTCACAATACAAAACTAACACTACACCATATGAAAATAACCACACGAATAAAAAAACACAACAGTCAACGTACATTCAATGAAATAAAAATCACTGCTATTGTGATTTTGTGCAAGGGGAATACCAGTATCAGAAATATTCGATACTCAAAGCTTTTAAGAATCACAGTCACTGCTACTGTGATTGATACTTTCACTGTAAAACAAAACAAAAAAAAACAAAAAAATAACAGGAGTAGCCATGATACAATTTCAATTGTATAATTGTATCATGGTAGTAGCAATCACTGTGACTGAACTATTTTGGTAGCAGACTGTGATTGCTATTTTCTAGTAGCAGTGAAAAAATCACTGCTACCAAAATATCGACCCATCTCTAGTCGGCAGGAAACCTGATTTTCCAAGAGTAAAAATTAAGTGCTTCTTTAATAAAACGTTATCCATTTTCTCCTTCTGAAAGTATTTCATTTATTTATTTATTAAATTATATTTAATTATAATTAAAATTAAAACTAAGGAAGCACTAGCTACCAGGGCTATCGGCTCTAACATCTAAATTTGTAGATCAAATTATGTATTTGGATATTACTTAAAAAATTATAATTCTTATGTTTTGATCACTAGATTCACAAAGGAGATCTATGGGATTTGAATTTTGAAAGAAATTTTGTCTTTAAGAGTTGAGGAGTGGGCATTCTGTAAGGATGTGGATGATTGTGAGGGGAGACGAATGACAAAAATGACATACGGGCTGTGTTTCTTTTCTCAGAATATAATCGTGAGTTAATCTTGTATGGCCGAGTCGAAATCTTGTATGGTATTTGTTCATTATAGTTGTTGTAGAGGTGGGAAGTTTCTTGACTTGTCTATGAGGGTTTACCATCTTATAGTTATGGGTGTAATTCTACTAGTTATTAATTATTTTTTTATTAAAATGTTTTATAGCAAATTGTCCGATGGAATGTTTTGAAAATGGCATAAAAGTGAATAGGGGTAATTTTACAGCAGATTTGGCAGCAAGGTCTGCGAGTTCATTTCCAGTTATCCCAACGTGACAAGGAATCCACATAATTTTGACTTTTTGTTGCATTTCTATAAGTAATTGTCTTATTACATTGATTGGATCAGAGATGTTCGTTTGGTTTCTTGCAGCATTAAAGACCGATAGACTATCGGTACATATGAGGAAATTACCTTTTGCAGTTTTGGCAATGATAAGACTAGAAAGTATTGCTTGCAATTCACAGTCAAAGGAACTTGCGACTGATGGGAGTAGTCCGTGCGCTTTTATGGACCCATTAATGTCAACTACTGCAAATGCAGCTTCATTAACAAACTTTGATCCATCTGTAAAAAGCTGAATCCAGTTCTGCGTTAAAAATGGATTGATGTGCTCTGCGTATAATTTTCGGTACATTTCTGGTGAGGTTTGTTCCTTCTTGTAGGTTGTTAGGTTGCTTACAAAGGAGCAGTTTGAAATAGGCCATGGTGGATGTTTGATTTGAGTTGGGTGTATTGAGTTGGCTACGCTTAGTATATGGTAAAGGTCAGATTCTTCTTTAAGCTTTCTTTCCCTAATTTTCAATGTATGAATTGCATTTTGAGGAATTGAATTGTTACAAAAGATATACTTAGTTCAATATGATCTTCTATTGTAGTGAAACTTCCTTCTGCTAATAAATTTGCTATCGGTGTGGTTCGAAATGCTCTCAGGCTGCATCTTATAGCTGCATGATATGGCGATTTAATATCACCACACACTTTTTTTCCACAGATTTTTCCCTTCGGGACCTATTCGGGTCCCTCCGACCACTCCTCATGGGAGCTCCCATACAAATTTTATGATTTTTGTGTATTTATTCCCTACACCTGAAAAAGGGGGCTTTAAGGGAAGGCCGGAGAGGGTTAACATGTATGATCGACCCCCATTACTTTTACAAAGGAACATTTTTCCCTTGGGGACTTATTTCCTCCTACCACTCCTTCTGCAGGCTCCCATACAAATTTTATGATTTTTTGTATATTTATTCCCTACACCTGAACAGAGGGGCTTTAAGGGTGGGCTAGAGAGGGTTAATATGACTCTCATTACTTTTGCAAAAGGAACATTTTTCAAATTTCCTGTAGAATTTTGTATCAAAAACATACAGATATAAGGAAAATAAATACAATACAGAAATATTAAAATATACTTTAAAATGTTGTACATTAGAACTCTGTTACTTAACAGCAGTCAGTGTTTGTCTTTTTGTTTAAGGTTGATGTTTTCAATGTAAATATCAAAGACATGCTCCATATGCTTCGAATTTTTATGGCAATATTATAATTACTCGATGTTTTAACCATGCAGTTGAAAAGCTACTGTGTCCATACTATATTATAATTATTTAGTTTTGCGTAACACTATGTTAAAAATACGCCGAAGCGTTTTAATGCGAAGTGTTTCATCCGCGAATTGATTCATCGGTTTTACTCCCCATCGCGTCTAAAGAAGTTTCACTTCAAAAAGTATATTTTCGACTAGTCACAAATAATTTCAATAAAAATTTTAGAATTTTTCCTATGTTTGTATATTATTTTGACTTCAGACGCTAATGTTGGGCGAGAACATGAGGCTGAAATATCTCATTAATAATAAATAAACCAAAATGAAGGCTGATGAAGCAATGGGTGTTCTCATACCTCAATTAGTGTAATCAATTTTAAAAAATCGTTTGGTATTGTTGTGTTATAGTTTTCATCCATTTTTTTTAATGTGCCTATTACTTCATCTTAAATCTCACAATTCAAATACACAGCTGGTCAGCTTGTTTTGTCAAATAACTGTTGAGTTAAATACACAGCATTTTGTTTTTCTTTTTTTTTAATAGGTGTCAAAATCAATTATCTTATTCATCAAATTCGACAGTTTAAAGTTCAGAAACCATACAACAATTAAAACAACAGTAATAATCACAAAAGCCACAAAGTAAACAAACTACTGAAAAAATAAATAAATAAGATATAACAAAAAAAAAAAAAAAACATGGATATAAACAGTTCGATATTAAAACCAGAACATGACAGGTTTTGCCAGTAGTTATTTAATAAATTAATTATTTAACTATATCTCTTAATACGAATATGACGTCAATCATGTTGTATTTATGGCTGGTACTTACTGCGACGAAATAAATACCTTCAAAATATTAAAAAAAAAACTGCAAAAATGTACATTAACATGGGGGTAAAAACCAGCCGTAGACGCCACACAGACGGCGCGAATGAGTATTCTATGGTGACAAATGGATTTTTAATTTGATCTTTAAGCATAGATTCTAATGTTAACTAGTTCGTCGCCAATTTTTAGATATTGCGAATAATCGACAACACCGCACAGTGGTGCGAAATGGACTTTTGGACTCGAAATCGCACACTTTCTGGTCTCGTTTCTAATCCTCTTTTTAGTTAAATTTATAAAATTATTCCGAAACTCTAGTGGGTATAATTAAAAGGTATTGTAGAAGTAGGAGACAGTTCTGACTCTGAAATTTAAATGTTTTTTTTTTATTCTTGAAAATAGTTTTGATAAGAATTACAAAATAAAAAAAGTTTTCAATGGATATGTCTCAAATATATTGGCTAATCGTAACAAGCCAATAACTTTTAACCTCAATAACATTTTAAGAAAGGAATAATGAATGAAATTATCCTTAATATGATATCAATATCGAGTTACTAAAATATTTTCAAAATCTTCAGAGATAATGTAACGACTTTATAATACGAGGGTTGATATTTATATTTCGGGAATAAATATAGAGACTGAATTTTTTCATTAAAAGCAACTTTGTTGTTTTACGAAATATTTTCCTTTTCTACTGTGGTCAAAAAATACCGGAATACCCAAAAATAAATTTTATGGGAATTCCGATAGGGAAAAATGATTTTATTTTTAAGTTGGCACTACTGTCACTGACATCTGTGTCAAACTACACGTCAAAATATTCATTAGTGTTTGAGATACGCGCCTTTTTGCAAATAGCCTTCAATTCCTTCTTCGTTTCGGTTTCTATCTCTTCTATCGATTCAAAACGGTAATCACGGAGCGATTTCTTGAGTTTAGCGAATAGCCAGAAGTCGAATGATGCTAAGTCAGGCGAATATGGCAGTTGCGGAATGATATGGGTCGAGTTTTTGGCGAAATGATCACTAATTACGAGTGCAGTGCGAGATGGTGCAGTATCGTGATGCAAAAATCAAAAATTGTTTCCACAAATCCGGGATATTTTGAAGCACAGCATTACGCAAAGGACTCATAACACCCAAGTAGTATTCTTGCTGGACACTTTGGCCGGTTGGAAGGAATTCATAAAGACCTCCATATTTGACTTGTTTTGACGTGTTTTTTTCAGTCTCGGCTCATCTTTGGTGCGGTATTTACCCAATTGATCGGCTGTTTCTGGGATGTAAGCGTAGACCCAAGTCTCATCTCCAGTTATGTTGCGTTTCATTTTGTCTGGACAGTCGGAAAGCATTGTTTCACACACATCAATGCGGCGCTGTTCCATGAAATTTAGCGTTTTTGGCACCAATCGAGATTTCACTTTTCTGAGGCCCAAATGGTCACTCAACATGGTTTTTACCGATCCTTCCGATTTTCCAATATGATCAGTAAGGTCTCGGAATGTCATTCGGCGATTTGGGAGTACCGATTCTTTGATTGTATTAACGTGTTTGAGCTCATCAGTTGATGTTGATGGTATTCCTGGCCGTGCCTTGTCTTCAACGCTTTCTTGACCCTCTTTGAACCCTATTTATCTCGACGCTATTTTGTACCACTCATAAACTCTTGTTTTCGATAGAGCTTGCTCACCTTGCAACATTTTCAACGTTTCGGCAAAAACATAGTGTTTGAAAGCATCAACAGCTTCTCATGGCGTCGAAAATCTTTGTCCATTCAATTTGTCCATGATGTGTGGGAACAAAAATAAATCATTGGGTGTCAAATCAGGACTGAGCGCCGGATGGCCCATTAATTCGATGTCTTGAGTGCTCAAATCGTCTTTGTTTGAGATGATGTGTGCAAGCTCGTCTTGATGATTGATTTCATGTATGAAGAATTATTCTTCGGCTCTTGTTTGTTTTCCTTATTTCACGAAACACTTCTGGTGAACAAATGGTTGTATACCATTCCAAATTTACCGTTCTACTTGTTTTAAGTGGTACCATTGCCACATGACCAGTTTTTTGGGAGAAATAGCTCGAACAACTTTTGTTCGATTTGGTTCATCTTGAAAGACCCATACAGTCGACTGCTGTCTACTTTCAAACTCATACGCATAGATTCATGGTTCGTCGCCAGTCATGATTTTGTATACATCTTTTGAAGAACCGCGATTGTACTTCTTAAACGTTTCTTTGCACCAATCGACACTAGCTTCTTTTGAGCGATTGTTAAATTACGTGAACAAAACTTCATCACAACTATGTGTTCATGTAAAATGGTACCTATGTACTGGTTAATGCCCAGGGATGCCTCAATCTCAAGACATGTCACATGACGATCAAGCATCAATGTTGTATGGCACAACAACAGATGTTAGATGCCCTTCACGAAATTCGTCAGTGAGCGAAGTACGACTTCGCTTGAATTCTATGTTCTACCGATTTACAGAGGTTTTTGATGGTGCTTTATCGCCAAAAGTCGAATTGATGATCATCGATGAACTCTTGTTGAGATAACTCACATCGAAAGTTATCAAAAATGAACGCACGAAAATGTTCACGTGTTAGTTCCATTCTTTGTTTGCTAAAATACAATTTTAAAATCACTGTTAACAACACAATAAACGCACGTACACTAAAACGTTCTTAGAACGTATAAGCTAATAAATGTCAAACTTTCCAAAGGAAACGTCAGTTTGACTTGAATTACATTAGTCTAGTCAGTTTCTGAAATATAACTAGTAGCGTACGTATTTGGATATTTGAACCAACTATTGACAATATTCATTAGATGAAGTAGGGAGAACTTTTCATTTCTATTTTTGTAAAACATCATTTTCTAAATTTTATCAATCCTTTCTACTTTTTCTCCACTGTACCACTGCGTTTTGTAATTGAATTTTTCGCTTTTCAATTATTTTTTAATAATTCCTTATGATGAAAAAAGTTTATTAATCACAAAGTAACTTCAATTTTATATAATTGTTTGTAATTGAAACACGCTATTTTTCAATTACAAAAATATGCAATCATAAAGAAATTTATATTTAACTTTCAAATCGTGTCTTAAAATGTTTCTCAGATTATTTCAATATTTTTCTTTTTCGCCTATCATTAATTTCGACCTAAAACAGTTGGAAACCAAAGAATTATAAAATCAAACGGAAGTTTAAGATTTGACTCATTTGTTGTTATTTTTCAATAGATTTCATTAAAATTTTTTAGTCTTCAAGGTCCTCAGGGAATCGTTTAATGCAACATAAATGACCATCGCAAAATAGATAAGGTTAATAAGGAAAATGTAAATGAACCAATAAAATCCAAAAGCAATAGTAAAACAAAAGAAAAAGCAAAAGCAAAAGTAAAATCAAAAGCAAAAGAAAAAGTAAAAGCAAAAGTAAAACAAGAAGGAAAAGCAAAAGCAAAAGAGAAAGCAAAATCGAAAAGAAAAGTGAAAGCAAATGTAAAAGCAAAAGCAAAAGCATTAACAAAAGCAAAAGCAAAATTAAGAGCAAAAGCAAAAGCGAATGTAATAAAAAATCAAAATAATGACAAAAATTTAATAAATAATATAATAACAAGGATTACTACAAGTATTTGGAAAAGGATAAGAACAAGGTTTACAGAAAAGATCCTTGTTTGACCAGGATTCGAGCAAGGAATTGGGATAGTTTGGACAAAAATTAGTGCAATGGATTCGAGCATTGATTAGGTCAAGAATTGGGACATGGACAAAGAGAAGAACAAATATTAAATATTAGGACATACAGCTCACAGCTTATTTCAATAAGCATCTAACAAGCACCTTTAAGCAGCTATAACAATTAAGCTAAATATGAAAGATATCAAAATTATATCAATCAATGTTGTTAGTCCAATGTTTTAACTTATCAAATATGACTTCATTAATCTAAATATATAAAAAAAGTGTACATTTTGATGTCACTACTAAGTGCGGAAACGGGTCAACTGATTTCAACCAAAATTTCGTACGTTGAAGATGGTCTGTAGATGGTTTATGTGAAGTTAGCACGAAATCGCCCTAGTAGTTCCGAAGATATCGCAGATTTTACTATTTCTAACACATGGTCCAATAAGTCCCGAGACTAAACAACAAAAAAACTTTTTTTTGCAAATATTCTTCTTTATTCATCAACATAGGTTCCTTGAAGAGCAATACATTTATTCCACCGCTTTTCTAACTTTTCAATACCGGCTTTGTAGAACGATTTGTGCATCACCTCTTCATTGGAGCCAAATCTCTTGCCGGCAAGTATTTTTTTGAGGTCAACAAAGAGCCAGTAGTCGCTGGGTGCCGATTTTTCGCCATTTCTTCCTTCAAACGCTCCAACAACGCTATATAATAATAGCTGTTGATTTTTTTTCCCTTTTCGAGAAAGTCGATGAACAAAATTCCATGTGCATCCCAAAAAACAGAGGGCATAACCTTTCCAGCCGACTGTTGTGTTTTTGGTCGCTTTGGCCTGTTTTCATCGGTTGCTCTCCACTCAGCTGACGACCGTTTTGATTCCGGTGTGTAATGGTGGATCCATGTTTCATGCATTGTCACATACCGACGCAAAAATTCCTGTTTATTCTTTGTAAACAATGCCAAACAGCTCTTCGAATCATCGACACGTTTTTGTTTTTGGTCCGGTGTAATAAAACGCGGCACCCATTTGGAAAGCAGCATTCTCATCGACAAATGTTCCTGTAATATTGTTCCCACACTGCCTTTCGATATCTTCAGAGCCTCAGCTAGCTCGCGCACCTTCACTTTACGGTCGGCCAATACCATTTTGTGTATTTTTTTTATGTTTTGTGGAACAACTGCCTCATTTGGGCGTCATTAAGGTACAGCATCATTTGTGTCTGTACGACCAAGTTTAAACTCAGAATACCATCGGAAAATGGTTGCTTTTGACGGAGCAGAGTCCGAATAACACTTTCGAAGACATTGTTTGGACGATAGCTTGGACGGTATTTTCCCATCAAAAAACATTGATAAATCAACACACGGAATTGCTTTGAATCTATTATTTTGAAAATAGGTCTGTTCCCGTACTTTTTGGGCTAAAAATGGTAAAACTGTCAAAAACGTGAGAGTAAGGAAAAATCTCTCAAAAATATTGAAGAACACAAAAAAGTACGGGAACGCTTTTTGGACTAAAATTGTGTAAACTGTCAAATAAAATCGTTTGTTTGATGTGAAGCATTGGCAGTGCAGACGAAATGCTAAAGATTTTGAACAATATAAAAATTAATTCTCAAATAAACATTTATATTTAGTTTTTATACAATTTCCCATGTTTTTGGTTTCCATTCCAACAGTTTTTTATTTATTCCAAAGAACTTTTATTGTTTTGCAAATTCTTTGCTAACATGTAAACATATGATTTTAAGCAGTTTGACACTTTTACCATTTTTGCCAGAAGAAATTTCTCGGACTAAAACTTGCAGCTTTTGACAGGGAGGGGAAATTTTTTACTCTCACGATTGCACTCTCTTTTACCATTTTTTCGAGTACAGGAACGCTTCTCGGACTAAAACCTGTAAAAATGGTAAATTGGACTAAAACTTTAGAGTACGGGAACAGACCTAATATCAACAGTAACGTCACTTAAATCACTGCAACTTCTGAACTAAACGTTAGATTGGCATGAAATTTGTACACGTTTTGTTTGAAGGTTAGAACTATCGAAATATTATATCGATATTTCGTTAGAGGTGCCACCTAGTAGTTAGTGTCGGGACTTATTGGACCATGAGTTAAGTCACACATCAATTTAACTCTTTAAAAACGAACTATTTGTGTATTTTGACTGGCAAAAGTGAGTGACCATTGGACAAGGGGGCGTGGCACTGACGATTCAATTCAAATTGATGGTAACCGAATATCTTTGGAACTAAATGTCGGATAACGATAAAATTCAGTATGGAGTTGGCACTTGGGGATATCCATCTACTAGAAAACCGTGGAGGGCATTGGACAAAAGGGTGTTGCTCCGACCATACAAGCCAACTTTTTTATATTGAATAGCTTTGGAACTTAACTTTGTGTTTTGCAAATGTAATGGGGGTCGGTGATACATATTAACCCTTTCCGGCACAAACACAATAAAATTTGTATGGGAGCCCCCCTAAGGAGTGGTCGGAGGGAAAAGGTGTCAAAGGCAAAAATGTTGCTTTTACAAAAGTAATGGGGGTTGGTCATACATATTAACCCTCTCCGGCACTCTTTTAAAGGTCATATGCACAGGTGTTTGGAATAAATATTTTGCTTAATCGTTTTTAAAAAAGATGTCATCAAAAGCGAATTGACTAATTCTACGTCTTGTGTTACGACATAGTCGAAACTACTGTATCTAATATATAAAATTCTTCTGTCACGGGGTGCGTGATCGAACTCCTCCGAAACGGCTCGACCGATTTTCGTGATCCTTAGCGAAGATATTAGTCAGGGGTGAGAATCGAACAACATCTATTTTTCATCCCCCTAAAATAAGGGGGCGTGGCACCTCCCATACAACCTAAATCTACGGTAGCGGATAGCTCTGAAGTTATAGGTCGCATAGTATCGGAATTCGGTGTTCTATCTCAATTTACAAGAGCCGTTCCACACGTAAAATTTTATGGGCGTTGAATGTGGGGCGTGGCAATTTTTCAGCCAAATTTTCAGTATAACTTTCAAGCTATAAGTCACACATTAATGAAACTCGGTTAGAACGTTCTATTTAGTCGTGTCTTTCGACTTGCAAAATTGAGCCAGTATAGGCCAAAAGGGTGTGGCACCGCCCATACAATTAAAATTTATGATATCGAATAGCTTTGGAACTAAATGCCGTATAATAATGAAATTCAGTATGGAGTTGCCACTTGGTGATATATCTACTATAAAACTGGGATGGGTTTTGAAAAAAGGGGTGTGGCTCCGCCCATACACTTTAAATTTTTGATATCAGATAGCTTTGGAACTAAATGTCGTTTAACAACGAAATTCAGTATGGAATTAATATTGGGTGATATTCTTCTACTAGAAAACTGAGACGTCATTGAACAATGAGGTGTGGCTCCGCCCATACAAGCCAAACTTGCGATATCGAATAACTTTGGAATTGTAAGTAGCACAGCCTCGAAATTTGGTTATCAATTTCCACGAGTCTTTCCAGTTAGAGATAGAGATAGAGATAAAGATACAGATAGAGATAGAGATAGAGATAGAGATAGAGAAAGTGATAGAGATAGAGATAGAGATAGAGATAGAGATAGAGATAGAGATAGAGATAGAGATAGAGATAGAGATAGAGATAGAGATAGAGATAGAGATAGAGATAGAGATAGAGATAGAGATAGAGATAGAGATAGAGATAGAGATAGAGATGAGATAGAGATAGAGATAGAGATAGAGATAGAGATAGAGATAGAGATAGAGATAGAGATAGAGATAGAGATAGAGATAGAGATAGAGATAGAGATAGAGATAGAGATAGAGATAGAGATAGAGATAGAGATAGAGATAGAGATAGAGATAGAGATAGAGATAGAGATAGAGATAGAGATAGAGATAGAGATAGAGATAGAGATAGAGATAGAGATAGAGATAGAGATAGAGATAGAGATAGAGATAGAGATAGAGATAGAGATAGAGATAGAGATAGAGATAGAGATAGAGATAGAGATAGAGATAGAGATAGAGATAGAGATAGAGATAGAGATAGAGATAGAGATAGAGATAGAGATAGAGATAGAGATAGAGATAGAGATAGAGATAGAGATAGAGATAGAGATAGAGATAGAGATAGAGATAGAGATAGAGATAGAGATAGAGATAGAGATAGAGATAGAGATAGAGATAGAGATAGAGATAGAGATAGAGATAGAGATAGAGATAGAGATAGAGATAGAGATAGAGATAGAGATAGAGATAGAGATAGAGATAGAGATAGAGATAGAGATAGAGATAGAGATAGAGATAGAGATAGAGATAGAGATAGAGATAGAGATAGAGATAGAGATAGAGATAGAGATAGAGATAGAGATAGAGATAGAGATAGAGATAGAGATAGAGATAGAGATAGAGATAGAGATAGAGATAGAGATAGAGATAGAAATAGAGATAGAGATAGAGATAGAGATAGAGATAGAGATAGAGATAGAAATAGAGATAGAGATAGAGATAGAGATAGAGATAGAGATAGAGATAGAGATAGAGATAGAGATAGAGATAGAGATAGAGATAGAAATAGAGATAGAGATTGAAATTTAGGTTGAGGTTGAGGTTGAGATTGAGATTGAGATTGAGATTGAGATTGAGACTGAGTTTGAGATTCAGATAGAGATAGAAATTATTTCCGCTACGACAGCAACGCGTCGGGTACCAGATAGTCTTTTTATATTTTTCTTTTTCTTTCCTTATTATTCTCCCTTAACTTGTCCTCATACTTATATTTGTTCTAATAATTGTTCTACTCCTTGCCTAAACTCTTTTTATAATCCATGTCCAAATTCCTGACTTTATCCTTGTACAACCACCGGAGGATTTTTTTAAAACCATCTGGTCTATATCTTCAATGGAATTAATTTTTATTTAAGTAACTTGTTTTTCAAACGACAAATTTTGATGTTTTTTTGCTGGGCCTAATATTTTCTGTTTTTTTTTTTTTTTCTTCATCGTTCATGTTTGCTGATCAATTATGTATTATGCGAGTTTTTTAATTAATCAGACAGCTCACTATTCTACTCAGCTGTGGAAATATGAGCTATGATTAGATGTCGACTACCGCCATTTGTTTTTCGCACTGGTATTTATATTTACTATCATGGGAGTGTTAAAGATTTCTCCAGCGTACTGTCAGTCATTTCGTTTGTTTGTTTGTTTTTTAATTAACTTTAACGTTTACATTCATTTTGTATTTGCTTTCGTTATAAACCATTTTATGTCGAATTTGCATGTTTTAATTAAATAAAAATTTTGTTGTTTTTTCTAGCTGCCAATTTTAAAGTTACTTTAAACGATAGTTGGAAGCGTTGTATTGGATTTCGTTTCTATACTATTTCGATAAAGTGGGAATACAAAATTAATTTAACTTGTATATATTTTGCGTTTTTATTTTTTATAAGAAAACAGAAAACTAACTTCAATGGCGCTTCAATTCCTTTTCCGGTCGTCGGCTTTTTAAGATAAGTCATATAACAAACAGCATTGCGACTGCGCAGTAAATAAATCAAGAAAACAAAGTAGGAAATGTGTTAATTTAATAATTTAAAAGGTCCGCTAATTATAACATATTCTCTTACAGCATTTTGCCCAATAAACTCTTGGCGCCGATCTTATTTGAACTTGTTAATTTTGTACTAATTACCTATACACGTTATTAAGTTGTTAAATATTTAGAGTTTATTGACGTGCTGAAGGTCATTTCGTTAAATAAAAATTAAAAATAAAAAAAATTAATAATTAACATATTCTCAAATGATATGCCAATTCTACAAAAACGAAATTCTCAGACATAAACGACCTACCAGACCGGTTCGTTCATTTTAGAAAGTCTTTATAAATGTTTAAACGTAGAAATTTCTAATAAATATCAACAGAGTTAGAGAATTATATTTGCATATCAATTGGTCTTCTCTATGACGCAAGATATTAACGGGTACAAGATAACGAATCGAAAATATTAAATAAATAATTAAACTGGCCATTCCAGCCCTTGAAAGGACTCTGACCGAACTTCTTATGATTAAAATGTGTTGTGCGTGTTATTTAATGTTTGTACACAATTGATTGAGAACTGGACCTACTGGTTTTATGCCGACTCCGAACCGCTAATGTACATGTCCTCAAGAAGCTTTACATGGCATAATTTTCTCTCTGAGTCTTGCCATTGTCTGCAGAGAGGTGACGGCCGAACGGAAAAATTAATTCAATCGAAAAAACTTTCTATGTCTGATGGAAATTGAACCAAGGTTCTTTGGCGTATGGGTCACGCACAGTACTGGATTTAGGCCTAGGCCCGTGAAGCCCGGGCCTAGGGCGGCAACATTTTAGGGGCGGCAAAATTTTGGACGGTTGGAATATTTTGAGGAAAACAAAATTCAGGAACGGAATCAATTTTTCTGTAGCAGAATCGACAGGCGGCAAAATATTTCCATCGCTAGTTTATAAAGAAACTCAAACTAAATCAATTAGCTAGTTTGACCCGTACTGTAAATTTTTGGTAGGCCTTATTTTGAGCGACAAATGTATAAGGAAAATTAAGCAGCAAAAACTTTGCTTAGAAGAAATGAAGAAAATTGTGTAGAAAACACGTATCGATTACTTTTTGGGTTACCGAAAGCAGTGTTCCCAGATTAGGGGATTTTCCCCTAGATTTAGGGGTTTTTTTTCGGTTTAGTAGAAAATTTAGGGGTCAAAAATCTTTAGGGGAAAACTTTAGGGGATTTTAATTTTCTGTTAGTGTTTTTTGAGAATTTTTAGGGGTTTCTAAAAGAAGTGACAACATCAACTATGAATTATATTTTTTTGGATTTGATGCACCCTTTTGTGTTATATTTTTCATTTTGTTTTAGCTCTTACAAAGTTTATTTTGTCAAAGTGAGTCAAAACAATTGTGTACCATCGAAACAATGCTGATTCGCAGCTGATTGTTTGTCGAATGAGCGGAATAGCACCAGAATATGTGTGAAACGTGAGACTGTTTTAAATTCTGACGACTAGGAAGCATATATTGATTGATAAATACCATTGTGGCGTCCGTGGCGTAGTTGGTTAAAGTGCGTGGCCGCTATGTCAAAGAACTTTGGAGACCCAGGTTCGAACCCCAGCAGCGACAGAAAATTATTTGAATTAAAATAATTTTTATGTACGGCCGCCACCTCTCTGCAGACAATGGCAAACCTCAGAGAGTAATCAAAATGCCATGTAAAGCTTCTTGAGAATAAGAACATTCCGTTCATCGCCGTTCGGAGTCGGCGTTAAGCATGTAGGTCCATTTCTCGGTCAATTGTGTACAAACTTAATAACACGCACAACACAATTGATCATAAGAAGCTAGGTCAAAGTCCTTTCAAGGGCTGAAATGGCCAGTTATTTATTTTTATTTTATTTATAAATACCATTGATTTTGTAACAAACGAAAAAAATGTTAAAAAACAAAAATTAGAAAAAACGTGGAAGTATGTCTCTAAATTTATTAAGCAGTTTTTATTTTAGTAAAAATTAGTAGAAAAAAATCTAAATAGTTCAACCTAATTACAATCGAAGAATTATACTTTCATAAAATATAGTATATCTGCCTTGTTTCTTAAAAAATTGGCTGCGTAAAGTTGCGCATAAGATAAAACACTTCATTTAAAACAAGCTTAAAAACAAATTTTCCTCAAAACGCACTAATTTTCAAGACAAATTCTGTTAAAGAACTAAAAGATGTTTGTGAAAGATGTGTTTGTGTTAATTAACAAAGGTACTTAAAATTAGTAGGATATATTTTTGTTTTCTCCCGCCTTTTGCCATGTTTCCGTCTTTCCGATTGTCTGTCTGTTATGGCGATTAAAGCTCTTATATTGAAGCGATCTTAATGAAATTCAAAATATGTAATTTCTTTATTACTTGAGTTTGTGTTTTTAAGTTCCTCAATGAATTACTATGTACAAAAAAAACAATGTGATTGTTTTTAAGTCCAAAAATTTATTTTGATATTGAATTTATTTACATCAATTAAACCAAGTATTTAATAAATTTAAC
Source organism: Pherbina coryleti (assembly GCA_943735915.1). Taxonomy (NCBI): domain Eukaryota; kingdom Metazoa; phylum Arthropoda; class Insecta; order Diptera; family Sciomyzidae; genus Pherbina; species Pherbina coryleti. The sequence continues at coordinate 86,105,978 of OX030952.1, read as the reverse complement.
TAACTCAAAAAAATTTTAGGGGTTTTTTTTAATTTTTAGGGGAAAATTCAGCAAATTTTTTCAGATTTAGGGGAAAGAAGCTCAACCTATCTGGCAACACTGACCGAAAGTATGAATTTAACATGGGAATGTCATTGGCGGTAATTTAAGAAATCAATCAATTAAGTAATGCAACAAACGCATATTCGGTTTTAAATATTTTCCAAGTAAAAATTTTCCAAGAAGGGGCAAATGTAAATCTTTCTTTATCTTTAAGACGAAAATGCTGAAACACCTGTTTTCAAAATCAATAAATAAGCATTTCAATTTTTTTATAGTCTGAATAAGTATTAAAGGATGCAAACAAACTGAAAAAAAAAAATTTAAGAACACTCACCACAAAACGCATTAGGTCTGTTTCCGTACTTTACACTGTGTAAGATTTGTGTAAGATGTGTGCAAGAGAGTACAAACGAAATGTGAGAATAGTTGCAAAAGTACGGAAACAGCTTCTAGTAAGTTTCAAGCACAAAACAGCTGATTTTGACTGCAGACGGCAGCACAAAATTTAAAACACGTTCACTGAAATTATTAAAAGCCATTTTTTAATGCAAAACTGAACAATTACTAATTTTTATTTAGCCCCCTCGGTAAAAAACTCTCACAATAATTTTTTTAATACAAATGTTTTTATCCAACAGATTAAATTATTTAATTTTAAATTTAATCTAATTTTAACTACAAAACAATTTTTAATTTCTCATCACATCAAATTTTTGTAATCAACTGTGAAGCATTAAGCTCTAAAATTACAATTTTAAAAAATCACAATTTTAAAAAAATCAGTCATTTACAATCGGACGGAAACTACACATCGCCTTGCTTAACGTTCACCCTAAATTAGCAAAGTTGTAGTGAAGTTTACAACTCTGGTTAAATGATAATACATATTTTATTATATTTTTACATTTTTACATTTTTAATCAAAAATAATATATACAAGATTATGCCATGCGCATGTCTGCCGACGTCATAATCGACTCATTGTCAAAATCAGCTGTTTTTCACTGAGCAAAACATAAACAAACAGAACTGTAACTGAAAAATAAATCGCACAAAACTATTTCGCACTATATTTCGCCTCTTCTTGCATGAACAGAAAATCAGTGGGAAAAACAGAGAAAGTGTATTTTCCTATCTACGTCACGAAAGACCAAACGTCAGTGCAACTTTTTATGCCTCTGTTGGCGTAATCTGATTTCTATTATTTTTGATTTTTAATGTAATAAAAAATGTTCTGCCCCCCCAGTTGTACTGCCCACCCGGTTGAAATGAGCTTCCGGCGCCTTTGTCTCACTGCTATTGCTAAATAGTTCACATGGAGCATGTTTATAACTGTAGCTCATCCATTTTGTGAATAGTGTGGACTTTTTTGGGCGTTTTACTATTTTTTTTTTTTCAAGTACCTTTCATAGAGAGGGGGAGCACGGAGAACCAGCAGCAAAGAATGATTTCACTGTATCTACTGTTCAGTCACTTTAGTATTTTTAATAATTTCACTAATATTGATATTAATGAAATAGAAAAACAAACAACAAATTTATTATCTCCGTGAGAAATTCGTTAATTTAAAAAGTTTTCATTTTATATAATTGCAAAAAGAGGAACAAGATATAATCTGCATCAGAAATAAATAATATTTTGCATTTTCGTGATCTTTGCGATATACATGTATCGAAATGTAGAAATATTATTGAGGATTTATTTAAATTGGGCCTGTGTCGAATAGCTCAACTCGAAACTCGAATTGAAAATCTCGTGTTTTCGAGTAATTCGTTTGAGCAAAAACTTCGAATTGTGGAATAACTCGTAAATTTCGACTTTTTCCTAATAATGTGTCAAAAAAATTTTTATATTACTATTTCCCTCATTCATTTCAACTTATTATTTTTTAACTTAGCATTGTTGCTAAAAACAAAACTCGTGACGATCGAAAAACTCCCAATACAACTCGAAAAATACCACGATTTATACGGTTTGTTATCGATGCTTTTCGCACAGGCCTAATTTAAATATTCCTGCTACAAAATGTTCATGAGAACGATAATTTTTAAAATTAAAACGAATTGAAAACTATTTACGGGCAACTATGAATGAGTAGCGATTAAATGTACTGATCTTATTATGAATTGAAGCAGATTTAGTACAAAAACTAAGTTATGAAGACGTTATAAATGCACGCTAAAAAAATTTCATAGATAAATTCACACCGATATGTGGATATTTACATCTTTTACACCGAACGGTGTTAATCTACACCGCTTATCCGGTGTGAAATGCTGAACTTATCCGATCGGTGTGAAATAAGAAAGGAAAACAAGAAAAGCAACATTGAAATCACATTATCATTGACAAAAAAATTAAAATTTGAAGTTTCTATGACCAAAAGTGAAATTATTAATTAAAGAAAAAATATTTAAACTAAAAATTAAACTTTAACAAACTTAATAATTTGTGCAGTTTTTGTGAAAATACTGTTACAGTTTTTGTGAACATTTTGAAGCGGAACTTGAAAGTAATACCTACATATGTGATACAAATGTAAAAATTTAAAAATATGTTGAGTATTGCTTATAATAGCGATTTGACCACCGAAATTACACCGTTCGGTGTAACAAATAACACCTGACAGGGGTACAAAATAAACATCCTATCCGATATTTACTTTTTTACACCGATCGGGGTGAAACAAATATGCCCTTTCGGATATAAAATTATAGCACTTTGACACGGGGTTTTTTAACACCGCATGGTGTAGGAGCCATGGAACACCATTCGGTGTAAAAATGCTACATAAATTTTTTAGTGTGTGATTTCCAACGAGCAAAAGCAAGAAAAAACCATTTGTTGCAAGCAAATAATGAACTCAATATTTTCGTACTTTGTAGTACAAATCACTTTTTAATTGTATGTGAAAAATTAAAAATGAAATTTTTATAATTTTGTTCTATTGTAAGAAAACATTTAAATCTTAGAAGCGGCGCCAACGTTGAGCCTAGGGCGACGAAATGCCTTAATCTGCCACTGGCCACGCACTGTAGCCACTGCGCCACAGCCGCCGATACAACAGGTCAATATTTTTTACTTTACCTCATTGTCACAGCGGGGATTTCATAGGAATTATTCAGTCCAAATCTGAATAGAAACTCCCTAGTGAGATTCCCCACTTTTCGTTTTCCTCCCTTTCTGAACGGAGTCACGCTACAGAATTTCTCCCTTTTCACATTCCTCCTTTTCTAAACAATCTTTAAAAATGGGAAACGGTGAAAAAAAGTTGTCATCACGAACGTTAAAAAAGGGGAGAATGAGTTCACATTTCATGTGAGTCTTTCCGGCAACAATTCTCAATAGTAAGTTTGAGAAAAAATGTAAGTGTTTTGCTTATATTACTCGTAAGCTATAAAAATGTTATTAAAACATAATTGTTATTAAGGGCCTCCGGGAGTATTAAAAAAAAAATACACTTTTTTAATTTTTTTTTTTTTTTTGTGAAGCTATGTTTTATTTTAGATCAAATGTTCTTACATTATTAAAGTTTAACTATTCAAGACTTATCCCTGGTATTTTGGTCCAAAAATATTCGGCGAGAACGCAGAAAAGTACAATGCCGCGCAAGAGCTTAAATTTTGCGGTGAGCAAGATATCTGGAGACTGGTTCATCTGAAAAAATAAAAAAAATTAAATTTCCGGCTTAGTAAAGAGTTCTTGGGCGTTGAAAATCGTTGATTTTTTAAAAATATTCATTTTTAACAAAATGGCGGGAGTAAAAAGGAAATGTTCATTTCTTGTACACGAAATTGAGGTCGTTTAAGGTAATAAATCAAAGAATACAAATAAAAAAAAAAATAAATAAATAACTGGCCATTTCAGCCCTTGAAAGGACTTTGACCTAGCTTCTTATGGTCAATTGTGTTGTGCGTGTTATTAAGTTTATACACAATTGACCGAGAACCGGACCTACATGCTTAACGCCGACTCCGAACGGCGATGAACGATGAATGTTCTCGTTCTCAAGAAGCTTTACATGGCATTTTGATTACTCTCTGAGGTTTGCCATTGTCTGCAGAGAGGTGGCGACCGTACAGAAAAATTATTTTAATTCAAATAATTTTCTGTCGCTGCTGGGGTTCGAACCTGGGTTTCCAAAGTTCGTTGACATAGCGGCCACGCACTTTAACCAACTACGCCACGGACGCCACATGGAAAGAATACAAATACCAAAACAAAATCGAACGATTAAACGCCCCGTAACGAGTCCTTAAGTAAGTGTCTTAAGTAAGTGTAAGTGTAAGTGAAAATTTGGTTGCAATCGGATGAGTAGTTTTTGAGCAATCTTGCTCACCGCAAATTTAAGATCTTTCGCGGCATTGCACTTTTCTACCTTTTTGACGAATATTTTTAGACCAAAATGTCAGGGATAAATCTTGAATAGTTATACTTTAATAATGTAAAAAAAAAATTGGTCTAAAATAAAATACGGTTTCAAAACAAAATTTTAAACAAGTGTAATTTCTTTTTTGAGATACTCCCGGAGGCCCTTAAAGGTCAAAAACAAGAAATAAGCCGCAACTTGCAACATTATTGCCATTAATGGAAGGCAATCCAAAGGGGAGCAAAGAAGAGCTTACCCGATTCTGGGAAAATGCTGAACTCATTGGGACCACCAATAAAAAACATAACTGAATGGACAAAGGTTTGTTGCCAAAAAATTAATGTTTTGTATAAATTTGTGTATAATTAACACTTTGACGACCATTGGGACACCAGTGACCCTTCTACTTTCGAATTTTTCTTGGAAAAACTATGCTAATGATCTTTCTTAACAAAGTATCATTCAACAGGGAATGAATATGGCTTCCAGAAAGTACATAATTTTCAAGGGTAGATTCATCCCTTTGCCTACCAGACCACCCCAAATTCAAAAAATATTTACGTTTTCTCCCCCTTATTCTTGCTGCAATATTTTAGGGGTAGGAGGAGCTATAGGTAAAAAATAGCTTTTGGGGAAGTTGCGGGCAACCTTCCCCTTTTTAACAAAAAATAGCAAAAAAGATAGTCCACTCGGGCTATCCACGCCTATATCTGACGGGACCTATATGTCCCATTGGTCGTCAACGGTAAAAATCTAAGACATATTTAATTTTGTTGAAAAGTTGATTTATTTGAAATAAAAATAAGTTTGTTTGCATTTATGATGAATGCATTGAATTTTTATTTTCTTATGATGATTTTGAAGTTATTTCGATCATTGGCGAAGCAAAATAATTTTTTACAACAGGCAAAAATAGTAATTATTCGTTGGCCTTTGTGTTGTTTTGAGCAGAAAATACATCCTTACGTCCCGTTTCACTTATGCAGAATTATCGGACATGGAAGTGATATCCGCAAGTTTAAATCTCTTAGGTACCTGTCTAACAACTTCGCGGTTGGTGACCGTATTGATCATTTGAGTAGCCAGTTGCCCGCGGACATCCAATGCAGATAAAGAAAATGAATCATTATTCGAAGTAGAAATTTTGTTGTAACCACAGTGCACAGCGGCGGATTTATATACGCGTTGATAAGGCTTTAGCCGCCATCCCCCTTGAAGAATTTTTTGTGTGGGAAAAAAAATTGAAAAAAGCGCTAAAAGCCGTTTCAGCCTCCCCCTTGGACTATAAAACTGTTAGCTCAGTCCTTCCCCCCTCTGGTGAATCCTAGATCCGCCACTGATTTTGCACACTCAAATCAAAGCGATCGCAGAAAAGACGCAAGTAGAATTTGGTCTTTCATTTGCGATCGTGTACGTAGTAACACTGAAATAAAAACACAAAATCAAAAGTATAATTTTCTTTCTAATGGTGGTACTTTGGCCACTCTATGACTATTGGTCCAAAAGATATTTTCAAGGTTAGGTTAGGTTGAAGTGGCTGAGCCGATAGACGACTAGTACACCTAGGCCAGTTGTGACACCACATAATCCCTTTTTAACTAGAGATTCCCCTCCTCTATAAACCAGTTCGAACGGAGTATGAACTTTAAAATATGCCTAATTTCCAGGCATGAGACTTCGGTAAGGCCACTTAGGAAGGGATGGCCCAAAGTTGCCATTCTCCTTCTAGCTAGTGCCGGACATTCGCAGAGGAAGTGCTGAGTGTTTTCTTCTTCCTCTTCGCACATGCAGCTTCTGCAAAAGTCATTAGATATAGCTCCTAAGCGAAGAGCATGCGTTCCGATTAAACAATGACCCGTGAGGATTCCTATTATTTTAGACAGGTTTACCCTGTTAAGTTCAAGCAGCGAGTTGGTGCGTTTTAAGTCGTAGGAAGGCCACGTTAGCTTAGCTATCCTACATGTGTCAAGTTGTTCCCAGCGTTTTTGTGCAAGGCTTAAAGTTTTGCTCCTGCACCGGAGTTTGTAGGAGGAAATGGGTATACCAATAAAGTCCTCGTTTAAGAGGGTGTTAAAGGTCGTACCCTTCCTTGCCAGTTCGTCAGCCAGTTCATTGCCCTCGATATCCCTTTGTCCGGGTACCCATACGAGGTGGATCCTGAATAACCTGGCCATCTCGTTGAGAGATCTGCGGCATTCAGTGAGAATTTTGGAGTTGTCAATATGTGAGTTTAGCGCCTTGAGCGCAGCTTGACTGTCTGAAAAGATGTGATATTTAAGATATATAGATATTTTCAAAATAGGTCAAAAATTTATTAAAAAATCCCAACAATTTTTTGTTACGGAGTTTTGTTTTGCATCAAATGAAAGATCCGATTTTTTGGAAAATTTAACCTATTTTGTGATATTTTTAATAGTCGCAAAGAGGTCAAAGTACCACCATTGGAAAGGTTATTTTTTAACCCTTCATTGGATATCAAACATTACGTCGTAGCAATTATAGAAGGCCAGATATTATGATAGAATTTTTGGGGTTTTTTAACAATCTTTTTAAATATTTTGGGAATATCTCTCAAACCAATACTCATATAGAGGTCAAAGTACCATTATTGCAAAGGTTATTTTTTAAACTTTCATTTGTAAACCTTTAAAACAGATTAAAAACAACGAGTTCTCATAAAGTAAATCAAAATTCAACCTCGAACTTTTCGTTCGCATACTGTCACCGAGAGAAAATAGTGGTATACATTTTCACCGTTGACGACCATTGGAACATATAGGTCCCATGATTTTTCACACTTTTGCAGGTAAAAAAAAACTGTTTTTTGTGACACTTTTGTTTAGTAATTTAAAGTCGCTTAACACGAATCCGTTGTCGGATTAACGAATTTTCCAGCGATTCAGGAGCGGTCGTCAAAGGGTCAAGGTATAAACCGATCAAAAAGGACATGTGCGTCAAAAAGCAGCACAAAATTTTAAAATGAACCAATAGAGATCCATGTGGTGTCCGTGGCGTAGTTGGTTAAAGTGCGTGGCCTCTATGTAAACGAACATGGAGACCCGGGTTCGAACCACAGCAGCGACAGAAAATTATTTGAGTTAAAATTATTTTTCCGTACGGCCGCCATCTCTCTGCAGACAATGGCAAACCTCAGAGAGTTTAATCAAAATGCCATGTAAAGCTTCTTGAGAACAAGAACATTCCGTTCATCGCCGTTCGGAGTCGGAGTTAAACCTGTAGGTCCGGTTCTCGGTCAATTGTGTACAAACTTAATAACACGCACAACAGAATTGATCATACGAAGCTAGGTCAAAGTCCTTTCAAGGGCTGAAATGACCAGTTATTATTTTTTTTTTATTACATATTCATATGAGTAATTTTTATGCATTAGTATATGCAATATGAAATTCATTTGAGCTCGGTCAAGCTCGGTCAAAAAGGATTAAATTAACCACTTATTTTAACAAATTATATTATATATAAAATTTATTAATGTGTTTTTTTTTTATTTTTTTGATGTCTCATTTGCGTCTCAATTTTAAGTGTGAAATAAGCTTAACTAATGACCTTAAAATCAAAGCACTAAAATGAGTTCAAAAACCGTAGTCAAGCTATTAAAGCAGATATTTAAAGTAATTTATTAAAAAAAAAATTTATATAAAAATAAATCCAAATTAAATTCAATAAACCTGTGCAAACAACAAAGTATCATACAGCAGGAAACCGAAGCAGAACATATCCATTTAACAAAATAATATAATAAATTACTATATGAATACCTTAATATATAGTGTAAAACCAGCAGCTGTTTATTGTCTAGATAAAGAACACGAGTGCTAAAACGTGCATAGATGAAAGATTATCAAAATTACGAATTATAAATATAATGAAAGCTATAATAAGAGAAGCACATTATAAAAGACTTACTGTGTAAAAGTGTTTGTTTCAGATACAATAGAAAATTAAATACAAAGTCTTATCGAGCTTATCTGAGTTCGAGTTGACTGAATAATTTAATTTACTTTGTCACCAAAAAGAAATGTCAAAGTAAAATAAATACTTTATGTGGGAATTCCAAAAACCAAAAATTTATGATAATTTTTACCATCTATTAATGAACGAGCAAACGAAAAAAACCGCTTTGTCCTTCTTCATCACCGCTTATGATGTTGTTTGTTTTATATCTATTTCTTTTATTTCTATTTTGCTTATAATTTCTGAAAGCTGCTTGCTTTGAAGTTTAGTTCTCTGCTCCCGGTTTCGGGAATTATAATAAATATTACATCTATCCGATTAGACACCAAAATCGATATAAAAATAAGTATGATAGTTCTATGATGCCGAATAAATTAAAATCTCAGTAAATATGTAACAAATGTGTAACATTTCGAATGTGTGAAATAATGGGCTATTAACATGATTTCTATAAGAATGGGCTCTATACCATATAGAGCGTCGGTTGGATATCAAAGAGGTATGAGAAACATAAATCTCTTTGACACACATGTCTTACAGAATTTTCCAAACAGAAATTTGGAAAAAAATGTTTATCCAAGATGTATTAAATTTCAAGAAGTTTGTCCCGATTTTAACTTTTCTTTGTCTTTCAATGCTTTAAATATCTTCGACTTCGACTTCGACTTCGACTTCGACTGAAAATAATTTACAAATTGTTGAAATAATTCTTGCTAATATTTGAGAATCAATAGCAATTTGTTTACCAACACTTATTCTATTTCCAAACAAACTGCATTCTTTGCAAAATCAAGTTTGGCACAGCACTACTTTTTTTGCCAACTTTTGACAGCAGTGTGTTATGTGTCATAAATACCAAAATACCATGCTGTGTTATATTTTTTATATAATTCCATTTAATGATGCTATTAACATCATGTTCGAATACCCAAATGTGATTTCTTATGGTCAGGCGTCAACTCGGCGCCAGACACAAAAATTTGCTTTAGTTTTTTATTGTCTTTCTATATATCTTTTCAAATTAGCATATTAATAAAGTCAATTAATTAGGAATTTTTTCACAGTTTTTTTGGTTGATTTATAAACCTGTCACTGAAATTGTTGAACAATAAAGTTTTCTAACTAATTTTTATTGCAATACTGAAAATACCCATCTAAACGCGGTTATATATATAAATAAAATTTAAAAATACTTTAATTTTAACAATTTCTAAATGCTGTCTATAGAATGGAATACTTTTTAGAGGTGAACTATAAAAATGTGTTATATAAGAAATCAAGAATTGAAGAAATGAAATATATACTCAATTCTTTGTAAAAAAGGCAACAACCAATAAAAAATGTTGGTTCCCATTTCGAAATTTAGAGAAGAGAGATTTAATGATATAGCTAACCTTCGTATAACTCTTCAGATGGAAAGAAATACTGTTAAAGGGTTATTTATCGCTATAAAAAACTGCACGAACATTCTCTGAATCACATTATTCAAGGTTTATAGAAATATTAGTCGATTTATATAATATTACTATTAGGGTCAATATTATTATCTAGCCCAAAGTGGTTGCTGTTGAAAAAATTGTTCCTTCTTTTGACTTACGACGTTATGTTCTAATTGAACTACAGTGACTTTCCGAGACGAGTTCCGAGACTCTGCTTCAAATGCAAATTCTTCCTCGTTTAACACCAGACCGAGCCAACCCTCAATGTGACTACATTTCTAAGTTGGAGAATATTACACTCACTGCAATTGCATTGCGACCAATAATGTCCAAATTATCAGCATATCCAAATAGCACGGGACTTCTGTGGAGGTTATCGCTACTGCGGTTCAGTTCCACTGGGCTTATTACCTTTTCTAGCATAAAGTCAAAAAATTGTGTCACCTTGCTTGAAACTTCGTTTCGGCTAGAAAAGCTCAATTCCAATTTTGACTGAGCTGCAACCCAATAAGCCATTTTGCTTGGTAGCCAATGGAATTCAAACAGATCTCCAGCATTTTTCTCCAACAAGGCAGTCTCCAGGAAAAAGGTACGTTAGTTCTCTAACATTTTATCTACTTAACCTCCATTGGATTTCAGCCTTTTTTCTCCATTTTAATTTATTAGTTATCTAGTTGATTTCGTTTTGAATTCCAATTTGATTCTCCATTTTAGAACATTGGTTTTCCAACATTTTCTCAGTTTTTCACCACTTTTTCTAAACTTATGTTTGTGGGAATCACTTAGAAAATTATTAAAACAGTCTGAAATTAATTTTTTTTTTTCTATTCATGTTTTTAATTTTTTGCATATAGATAATATAAACAAATAACGAAGTTCTTAAAAATACTAGCAAAATCACCATAAGTAAGTTCGTCGCTGCCTTCACTGCCTCTGTTGCTGCTTCCTTCCTTGTCTTCTTCACTGCCTCCTCGAACCGCAAGCAACTGCAACACCTGCCACACTTCTGTTTTAATTTTTTTATTTTTGTACATTTTCACAAATTTCACTGTAGCATAATTAATTCACCTTTAGTTTTAAATTTTCTTTATCTTTCGCACAACTTTCACAATTTCTTTTTTTTATAATTTGTTTTCGAATTTTTTTTACATGTTTTCCATGGCCAACTATGTCTCAAAAGTACTTAAATTAAGGCATTGAAAAAAAATTTATTGTTGGAGTAAATTTGGAGAAAAATTTTGGATATCAGACCGAAAAGTAAGATAATCTCCATCATTGAAAAAAACTGCAAAATTAAACTGGATATCTCACAGAGAAGTGGCGTCCGTGGCGTAGTTGGTTAAAGTGCGTGGCCGCTAAGTCAACGAACCTGGAGACCCAGCAGTTCGAAACCCAGCAGCGACAGAAAATAATTTGAATTAAAATAATTTTTCTGTACGGCCGCCACCTCTCTGCAGGCAAAGGCAAACCTCAGAGAGTATTCAAAATGCCATGTAAAGCTTCTTGAGAACGAGAACATTCCGTTCATCGCCGTTCGGAGTCGGCGTTAAACCTGTAGGTCCGGTTCTTGGTCAATTGTGTACAAACTTAATAACACGCACAACTCAATTGATCATAAGAAGCTAGGTCAAAATCCTTTCAAGGGCTGAAATGGCCAGTTATTTATTTTATTACCTCACCGAGAAACTTAGATTTTCACTGAAATTGGAGAAAATCAGTTTTTGTGCTTATTGGGAAGTCAGTTTCTTTTATGTTCCCTAAAATAAAAAGAGCCTTGAAGGGCTGTCGTTTTATAATCATGAGATGATGAGATTAAAAGTTAATCGCTGAAAGAGCTTAAGACTATTCCAAAGAACGAGTTCAAGTAGTGTCTTAAGGACTGGAAGAAGCCCTGGCATATGTGCATAAGTGCATTTCTTATGGAGACTTCTTTAAAGGGTTTTCATACCCTTATAAAGGTAAATTCATAGGGAGTTCATAATAACATTAAACTTAATGAATAAAAAAAATTCGTTGCAAAAAATTAAATTTTCCATTATTTCTTAATGAATTTTAAATGAATAAATAGTGTAAACAATAGTGTTATACAAATGATTAAGATATATACAAAATATCCGCAATATACGAATATTCTCATTCGGGAACAATAATTTTAAAATTTTTAGCTCTAATTCCAAGCTACATTATATCACGAATTATTAATAAAAATTTTAATTTTTATGTGATTATCATATTCTTTGTTGTCATATTTATTTTGGACATAAATATGATCACTTCATATCGAATATAAGTGAATGACATGCGACTTGTGCTTAAGAACAAGTTATTTTGAAGTGACATTTGAATAATTCCCTCATATTTAAAATCTACAGCTCGTTTTAATAACCACGATAAGCTGAAAACCACATTAACATAAATTGTTTATGGGGGCTAATGCTAAAGCGCCAACGAAAGGTAATAATTAAACGAACTAATTTTTATTACTCCGCACTGCTTATCTTACAACAATTACATTAATGAAATTTATAAGAAAATTATAAATTGACAAGAAAGTTGTTGTGCTTATCCTTGAACTGTTTCTGTTTGATTATATTAAGAAATTTGTATCTTTTTCTAAATGAAAGTAGTCTTAAGCTGATGCTAAGATACTCTCATGTTTAAGATTTGAATTTTTCAAAATTTCCAATTTTTTATTTTTTTTAGTTCTCTTGGCTCAACCTCTGTTAGCCACATATTTTTCACATTTTAAATAAAAAAAGTAACTTAATTAATAAACATTTAAAGAATATGCATTGTCAACCGTATAAAATAATATGCAAATTTTAAACGAAATTATTAAAATATTCTGTACTTATATGATTTTGATATTTCTTTAAATTAAATAAGTGCAAATTATCATTATCATATATCAATGCTATAATTTATTTGTTATAAACTGAACTCATTACAATAAAGTTGGATATCCACGATGCTATACGTCTGGTGTTTTTGGTGGAGATAAATTTAATGTTTGTGACAAATTTCTTATAACCAATATCGTCAAACATTCATCGGAGCAACTTGGGATATCAATATGAAACATAAATGTGAGATAACCATCAAGACATATACATATACTAAATTTCGTCCAATTTTAACCAATTTCAAACTTAATAAGGTTATGAAATACAACTTTATGTATAAAATTCATTTTTCTGGTATTCATAAATTTTGGTTTTCTTATATCTTTTTGAAATAGGACTGATAAGAGCTAAAGTTACCTCAATACATAAAAGGCAAGAGTGCTGCTCCACACCTAATATCGTTTACACTGTATTTATTTCTTGGCATTACCTTTCAAATTTTAACCCTGAAAGTATGCACAGAAAATTTATTTTTGCAAATTTAATAACTTAAGATGAATAAATTGAACATATTGTTTCTCGTATTTTTTACTCTTAACCCATTTCTGGCCAAGCCAAGCAAATTTTTTTTCCCGGTGAAATCCTTATAATGGCTAGGTTGTAGATTCCCCAAAATGGATCTGAAATGGTCAAACAATTTTTCCGCTTTTCCGTTCACCTGGAGCAGCAGGGTGCGAAAACGCACCCGTGGCAACTAAGATGCACAAGAACTTTATTTGGGAATAATATAAATATATGAAAAATCAAAATTTGCGTGATTTACTTTTATTTGTGTTTAATTTTATTGATGTGTGGCAATGTTGATGGTCAAAAATCTTCTTCATCGCTGAGCTCCTCCACATTATCATCCGACTCAGGTTGTTTATCATCCGCTTATATTAGATTTCTGGCTATCTCCGATCTGTGGCATTGATTTCATATTTTTCTTTTTACATGCAAGACAGTGTAATTTCCACGCGTTAAAGTGTTGGTAAAGTACTAAAATATTAGCACTAGCAAGCAAACCCCAATACAATAAATTCAAATTAGTTTTGCAATTAAATTTTATATAATAGTTAGTATGCATTAGTATAATAGAAAAATCAGGCTAAGCGCGACGGGTGCGTTTTCGCACCCAACGAAAAGTAATGCATATATATCGCAATTACATTTACTTTACGTTATACAGGAAATCATTTATTATTTTTTTATTTATTTTCATCACATTTAGATAATTCTAAGACATTTTTTCCTTCGTTAAGTATTTTTTTTTTTTGATTTTTTTAAAAATAGGTAAAACATGGAATTTTTTTATATGGTAGAGTATGGTTGGGGGAATGCTTAATTCGAACTTACAATACGAATGTTACAATATCAAACATTCTTTTTATGCATTAACATCAAAATAAAGTTACATTTATTGTTTATTAAAAAATGTCCCAACTTTTGGATGCGAAAACGCACCCTTTGGCAAGAAATGGGTTAATGAGCTTCTATAGTAGTTGTTTTATAATTTTGAAAAAAATTAATTTTTCCAATTTTAAGTCACAAAGATTTTTTTTATTTAAATATAGCTTTAACTATAAATATTGAAAGAAGCTTATGTGCACAAGCCCACTTTTTAATCCCTTAGTCGGAATCCCTTAGTTAAAAAATGTAGATACTTTTGTATACTCATACTTTTATATACTTCTTAAGACTTTAACAAAAAATAAAAGCAAATATTTTCCGTTAGAACTATGACGAAAATGTTTTTACAGATAAACAGTTTATTGGCTGCTTAAGACTTTGAATATACTTGGGATTGGCAGTGGGGTATTTTAACTTCGGCCCAGTCAAAGATAATTTCTTACTAGTTTTTTTTTTTGCTTTTATTGCATTTGGTGCATTTAGCTTACTTTAAGAACCTGAACCTCACTAAAGTTACATGAGAAGCCTCATAACGACATTTATTTTTTTTATCATGTGACCAAAAACCTAAATTTGAATGTCTTTTCATAAAATTTACCATAACGCCAATAGTCGTGAAGTTATTCCAAGCAACGATTTTTTATTGTTGTTGCATTTTTACTGCATTATGCGGTTGCCTCCGTGGTGTTGTGGCTTCAAAACATTTTTTATTTTCATTATGTAGTCAAAAACTATTTTTTGGTATCTCAAAGTATAATATTTTCGTCTACTACTTCTACGCTTTGGCTTCTTTTAAGATTATAAATACTTGCAGCTGTATTCATAAGAAATTATGAACCTCTTATAAAGCCTTCATAAGGAAAAAAATTGAAAAACATTATTCATAAACGTTCAATAGCCTTAAAAATCTCTTCTAAATACTTCATAAATAAGAGAATTTTATAAATGGTTGAAACCTTTAATAAACCCTCGATAAAGAATTTAAATTATTTTTTTGTTCTCATCTGAGCACAAATTTTGTCAAAAATATATCAATTTTTTTCGAAATATATCAAAAACAAAGATAATGTCAAAAAATGCTTGAAAATATTTGTTTATAAATGAGAGGATTTTTTAAAATAACTGAAACGTTATATAAACCCCTCATAAAGTATTTTTAAAATTATTTGGTCCCAGTTGAGCACAAATATTGTCGTAAATAATTCAAAATATTTCAAACATTTGGAAAATATGTAAAAAAAATTCAAAATATATTAAAATATTCTAAGAAATAGAAAATAAAAACAAGAACATTTATCAAAATCAAAATCAAAATTGCAAAATATTTATAAAAAAGATAATAAAACGACAATTTTTGTTCAGTGCAGAGGGTAGTTTCGAAAAAATTTTGATGTTTAAATATCAAAATTTTGATGAAATTGTGACAAATAAATAAAAAGTCATAGAATTTGTCTTATACAATCAAATCGAAAGTGTTCATATTTTTACTACAAAGCAGCTACAACATATTTATGAATAACAAAATTTTTAAATACTTTTTAAAATTAAATGCTTTTTAACTATTAAACGTTTTAAAGCTTTTATAAGTTATTTTTATGAATACGGCTGTTGATTTGCACTAACATTTTTTCATAAGTTACACTAAATTATGAAATGTTTTTTTAATAGTGATAAGCAAATCAACACATTTCGTTCTTACTTGATATTTTCCATAAAAAATTGCATTAAAATTTCGTAATTTAAAATAAAAACTTAGTTTGAATTAACTTATATCTGACCCATTTTATATAATTTTAATTTTAGAATTTTTGAGGTCACACAAAATAAATTTTTGCTTTACAACACTATCGCCGGCTGTCAGAAACATATGTAGGATACTGTGTGACTACCTTAATTATGTCAAAAAATCGTTTTTGTTGTTGACGCTAAATTTGCAAACAATTATTTTTAGCCAATTTCAAACTATTTTTATAATAAATATAAAAACAAAGAATGGACAAAATGAACCAATCCGAAATGTTAAAGATTATGTATAATAACGTTATCTCACAGGTATTATCGGAATCTGGAAGGTTTCTCTTTGCCGGCAATCGATTTGGAGACATTTTCATACAAAAGTAAGCTCGAATACCAACCAATTCCAAAATAATAGATTTAAAGAAGTTTGAACTCGTTTTAGCATCGAAGAACTCGACAGCACAGAATCTCCGCGTCCCAAAGTGAAGCTTTACCCTCAGGGTGATTCTGGCAACGATATCAATAGTTTGGCCTTTCATCGAGATTTTCTCATTGTTGGGTCTATTGGCGTCATCTATGGACTAAAATGGAATGAAGATCTATGCAAATTGAGCACAACACGCGCCTGGGAAATCAAAATTCCCCTCAAACCAGATGCCATGGAAGTGCCAGATGTAGATTCGCTGTGGCTGCGCAAGGCCACAGACGATCTATACGCGGGTTGTGGAGATAACAACATATACCAGATCAACCTAGAGGATGGACGAATTGTGCGTACGTTTGAAGCTCATTCTGACTACATACACTGTGTTACCGGCTATGAGGAACAACTGTATTCTGCCTCTGAGGATGGTACAGTTCGCATGTGGTCGCCGAAGCAGAAAGAACCTACGGCCATAATAGAGCCCAGCACCCAATCCCAACTAATACGTCCAGAATTCGGCAATTGGATTGGCAATGTTGCTGTCAATGCCGATTGGTTAGTTTGTGGAGGTGGACCAAAGTTATCAATTTGGCATTTGCGCTCTCTGGGTTGCACGCGTGATTTTCCTTTCCCAGGAAAAGTGCATTGCTGCGATTTTATTGATGATTCCATTATTGTAGCTGGTGAGCACAATACGGCGCAGCTATATGCAATGAGCGGCGAGACGCTAGCCAACATTCCATTGGAACATACATCAGCGTATTCGATTGTGTGGCAGCATCAACCAACTAAGTTTATGTCTATCTCTGGCTATAGCAATAAGTTACACATTCTTAATCATTTTAGATTTTTAGATAGTAAAATCAATTTATATGGGAACACAGAATAAAACTTGATGGTAAATAATTTTTAATATATACTAGACATTATTAAATTGCCTGCCATTCAATTTCTTTATAGTGTGTCATCTGTCTGAAGCATCAAATGGTCTCTAATGATTCTCTTTATTATCTTTGATAGCTAATCAAGTGCAGGGTGATCGCGGTTTAATTATTTTCTTTATGGAAATTTCACATCGGCGTCTACCGTCACTGGAATGAGCTATAACTGCTTTCCCCCATAAAGATGCGATTGGTCTCAAGATTTTTATGCATTATTTTGAAGTAGTATTTGTATAAAAAGGAATTAATATACATATATCTATAACATCCTAATTTGAAAACAATTTTAACACGAATTAAAGTTCACTAATCGAAAAAAAATTTAAAAAAAAAACTAGTAAGAAATGATCTTCGACTGGGCAGTCAATAAAATGTATTCTATGGGAGTTAGATGTGGTTTTCACCCGATTTCCTTGAATTTCATACTCAGTGTATATTAAATATCAAAGAATTTTTGCAAAACTTCAAGTAATACATTAACTTTTGTGGGTTAAAAGATATTTGACCTCTTTGATAGTTACATTGTGTGGGAGGTAGGTGAGGTTTTTTTCGATTTGGTTGAATCTCATACTCAGAGTATATGTTAAATATCAAAGCTTATATACAAAATTTCAATCTCATATCGTCGTTACAAATGTGAAGTTGCGAATCTGATAATCATAACTTTTCAGGAGGGCGAAAGGAAAACCTTTTTCAATCAACAGCAATTCGGCGCAGCCATCACTATTGTTCTTGTTACAATATTTGATATGTGTACATAACCTTATGCATGTTGTTCATGGCTTGGTACGTATTCGCATCAACAAAAAACACCTACTTTACGATCGTGTAGTAATTAGAAGCAACAATTTTTATACCCACACGTTTAAAAACGTAAAAGGGGCATATAAATTTTGTCACTCCGTTTGTAACGCCCATAAGGAGGCGCGGTAGGTACGTGATCTAATTAACAAGGTGGTGGTGAATTTTTCACCACATTCAATTTTGCTGAATCTGTTGGTAAGTGTGAAGTCATTATTTGTATTGTTTGCTTGCTTGTGGTAGTTCTAGCTAATAAGTAATAAATTGCAATTATAAGTAGTTTCGTCGGACTTTCATCAAAATAATTGAAAAAACAGTGAAATACTATAGCCAAAACAAATATCAGAAACTTTTTTTACTATAGTTTTGCTTAAAATATGCAATCAGCTGTTTTTGACAGATCGAGAGTTCATTTTTATGAGAGAGGTTCAAAATTCACTACCACCTTGTTAATTACATCATGGGTAAGTACATGGTATAATAATACAAGGTAGCATTGACAGTTGCTTGGGAAATCATCTACTGTCAAAAAATATACTCAAAAAGAGAGCGTTCACAATCCGCCATTGAAAATACAAGCAATGTTGAAAACGTTGAAGTGAAAAAAAACAACAACCACAGCAGCTGCTGATGTATTTCCACAAAAAGCTGTTTTTGACAGTTTAGGTTTTCCTGTTGAAGAGAAAATAAGCAGTTGTCAATGCTACCATGTATTATTATACCATGGGTAGGTATAGAAAAGTATATATGTATATTCTTGATCAGCATCACCACCCGAGTCGATTTAGCCATGTCCGTCTGTCTGTGATCACGATTACAGACGTAATTTTCAAGCTATCATCACGAAATTCGATATTCGAATTTCATTCGTTCAAATTCGAAAATGAGCCAAATCGGATGAAAACCACGCCTACCTCCCATACAAACTGACTTTATCAAAACGGTAAAATCCTCTTAGAATTCCCCAAAAATTAATATATGGACTTACAAATTTTAATATAAAATTTGATATAAATATAACATGTGGCGTCCGTGGCGTAGTTGGTTAAAGTGTGTGGCCGCTATGTCAAAGAACCTTGGAGACCCAGGTTCGAACCCCAGAAGCGACAGAAAATTATTTGGATTAAAATAATTTTTCTGTACGGCCGCCACCTCTCTGCAGACAATGGCAAACCTCAGAGAGTAATCAAAATGCCATGTAAATCTTCTTGAGAACGAGAACATTCCGTTCATCGCCGTTCGGAGTCGACGTTAAGCATGTAGGTCCGGTTCTCGGTCAATTGTGTACAAACTTAATAACACGCACAACACAATTGATCATAAGAAGCTAGGTCAAAGTCCTTTTAAGGGCTGAAATGGCCAGTTATTTATTTTTTATTTTTTTTTTATACATATAACATGTACTCTGTGTATGAAATTTATCCGAATCGGATGAAAACCACACCCACCTCCCATACAAAGTGACTGTATCAAACAGTCACAGTGTGGGGGTATTTTAACTTCGGCCCAGTCGAAGAAAATACATTTCTTACTAGTTTTTTTTTTTATTTTTTTTGTTATTATTTTTTCTTGTGTGCAGCTAATTTGAAAAAATAGCCAGAACACGTTTATTTTTCAGCAATACTTTTGAAGAGCTACTTCGAACTGCACTAGAAGTGAACTGGTTCACTTTTGCAATTGACTCCAAAATAACTGCTGGGTTATTATTGGATTTCGCATTTGTGAAAATATGTTTACTTAACTCCAGTTCAACCAGACCTGTGATGTATTTAAATACAGCGTATTTAAAATACTATTTAAATACTTTTTAAATACTGGTCCAAGTAATTGAAAAATAAATACCAAATACAAATACTAGGTATTGGTATACGAAAAAAAAACACAAATACTTGGTAATACTTGAGTATTTACAGAGCTGAATTTTCAAATGCAAATACTATTTGTAAATATTTAGTAAATACTTTCAAATACTTTAGTAAATAGTTAGTCAACATTAAATGTAACGTACCTGTTTATTTTTATATGCAAGTAATAATAAATAAAACACATTTTGTAATGTTTCGAATCAAGTACAATTTTATTTATATTTATTAACTTAATTAATAATAAGCGATCTTTACTGATCTCACGGTGGTTTTCTACTGTCGCTGCTTACATTACCTAACATTTGTTATACTACTCTTCTTGTTTTGTATACTGATATACTTTCTTTCTTGTTTTGGTTTTTTTTTCGCTAACATGCATATAAAAATAAAAAGGTACGTTACATTCAATGTTGACTAAGTATTTACTGAAGTCTTTGAAAGTATTTACTACATACTTTTAAGTAGTATTTGCAAGTATTGGAAAATTCAGCTCTGCAAATACTCATGAATTGGTATTTGTATTTACTTTTTCAAATACCAAGTATTTGTGTTTTTTTTTTCAAATACCAATACCCATAGTTGAATAAATAAGGTTGTCTCGTGGCTGATCGTACTCTCTTTTCAGTACCCATAATTGTCAAAATCAATGAAAAGCAACAACAACAACTTCAACGGCTTTTCATGTTATTAATTTTCGTTTTCAGATTTTGTATGAGATGTCAACTTCGATTTGACATTTATGGAAACTCGCTCTCACCCATGCGACAACCTTATTTATTCAACCATGCCAATACCTAGTATTTGTATTTGGTATTTATTTTTGAACTACTTAGGTATTTCTATTTGGATTTGTATTTGTATTTGAAAATCACAGGTCTGAGTTCAAGAATGGTCCAAATCCGAATCTTCTCGAAAAATATTGCAGTTCTTAACAGTTTTGAAAATTAGTTGTTGAGCTTAAGGCCAAGTATGTTAATGAAGAAATCAACTTATAACAACAACGTCTCTGTATATAGCAAATCATACAGCAGACTAGGCAGACTGTTTCGTTGGCCGCAACACCAACGTAGCAAGTAGTCTTGCATGAATTTTACTGTGATCCACTCAGTTACTAAGAACGACGCTGTCTATTTTTAGCAACTGAGCTTCTATCTCCTTTCAGTTACATACCATCAGAGGGCAACATAATCGTAATTAAACTTTTAGGCATGGCTCTAATTGTATGTAGCTTTTCGAAGCTTAATCACAGCTGTTACTACTATCAAAGCTTGTAGTTGTGTTTTATCGAAAACTCAACCATCGGCAAACCCGGCATGTGCCTTTACTATACAAATGGAACTCATTATATTGATAAATATCTCAAAAAATGGTCTGCCAAAAATAACACAGCGTTATTTGCAAAGCATAACAGTTTTCAAATATTCCCCTACCTCAATCGAAAAACCATTTAACCCCAGTTTTTATGTAACGGGTGATTTTTTTGAGGTTATGATTTTCATGCATTAGTATTTGACAGATCACGTGGGATTTCAGACATGGTGTCAAAGAGAAAGATGCTCAGTATGCTTTGACATTTCATCATGAATAGACTTACTAACGAGCAACGCTTGCAAATCATTAAATTTTATTACCAAAATCAGTGTTCGGTTCGAAATGTGTTTTATCGACAAATTTTGTTCAGCGATGAGGCTCATTTCTGGTTGAATGGCTACGTAAATAAGCAAAATTGCCGCATTTGGAGTGAAGAGCAACCAGAAGCCGTTCAAGAACTGGCCATGCATCCCGAAAAATGCACTGTTTGGTGTGGTTTGTACGCTGGTGGAATCATTGGACCGTATTTTTTCAAAGATGCTGTTGGACGCAACGTTACGGTGAATGGTGATCGCTATCGTTCGATGCTAACAAACTTTTTGTTGCCAAAAATGGAAGAACTGAACTTGGTTGACATGTGGTTTCAACAAGATGGCGCTACATGCCACACATCTCGCGATTCTATGGCCATTTTGAGGGAAAACTTCGGAGAACAATTAATCTCAAGAAATGGACCGGTAAGTTGGCCACCAAGATCATGCGATTTGACGCCTTTAGACTATTTTTTGTGGGGCTACGTCAAGTCTAAAGTCTACAGAAATAAGCCAGCAACTATTCCAGCTTTGGAAGACAACATTTCCGAAGAAATTCGGGCTATTCCGGCCGAAATGCTCGAAAAAGTTGCCCAAAATTGGACTTTCCGAATGGACCACCTAAGACGCAGCCGCGGTCAACATTTAAATGAAATTATCTTCAAAAAGTAAATGTCATGGACCAATCTAACGTTTCAAATAAAGAACCGATGAGATTTTGCAAATTTTATGCGTTTTTTTTAAAAAAAAAGTTATCAGGCACTTAAAAAATCACTCTTTATATTATAAAATATGTAAATAATATATATAAATAATTTGCAATCAATAATTTAAAACAATTCACAACCAAACAAATGTCAACGAAATATTTGAAAAGGTCACTAGAAGCCGATGCTGATCACTTGGTATCATAGAACACTCAATCGTCGATGAGAGATTGGTGTGTAAATTAGAAGATGATAAGCTTATAGTATACAGGCTACTGCTAGAGAGTAAAACAGAGAAAAAAACAAAAATTAGATAAGCCAAAATTTATTGAGACAATATTATCAGCATCTGAAGAAATTTGGTGCTTATTTGAGATTTGAAAAGAAATTGAGCGTCAGTTTGAAAGCTCAGTCAGTGCGTTCAAGATGCAATACGTAAAACTTATAACTCTAACACTGCTGGTTCTATTAAATACTGGTAATTTTGAAGCAAATGAGGTGAAGGAAAATTCAGTTGCACCAGAACTAGTGGTGGACTTACCCAATGGAAAAATACGTGGGAGTTTCAATGGCATCTATTACGCCTATCAATCGATACCGTACGCAATGCCACCAATAGGTGAGCTGAGATTCGAAGCCCCACTACCATACACTGCAAAGTGGGAGGGTATACTTGATGCTACACAAAAACCAGCCCTCTGCATGCAATGGGATCAATTTAAGCCCGGTGGTGGTGATGATAAGCTACACGGTGTGGAGGATTGTTTAACGCTTAATGTCTACAAGCCGGATGTTAGCCATAATAGAACACTACCAGTGCTGGTACTTATACATGGTGGCGCTTTTATGTTTGGCTCCGTTGATGCCAACAATCATAAGCGTATTATGCGCCGACGAGGTTTTATAGTGGCAAAAATGAACTATCGTCTCGGTCCTTTGGGTTTTCTTAGCACTGAAGATACCGTTATTTCTGGCAATTATGGACTCAAAGATCAACGTTTGGCTTTGCAGTGGATAAAGACAAATATTGCGCGTTTTGGTGGCGATCCGGAACGCATGTTTGTTTTGGGTTTCTCTTCCGGTGGAGCTGCAGTACATTTGCACATGTTGCGGGAAGATTTCTCCGAATATGCCAAAGTAGCAGCCTCTTTTAGTGGCACTGCTTTCAATCCATGGGTGGTGTTACGGAATTCACGCGCACGCGCTCTCAGTATGGCCAAAAATTTGAATTGCTCAATTGCAGATAACACCATGGAAATAAAGCGTTGCCTGCAGTCAAAACCGGCCAGTGAAATAGTGCGTGGTGTGCAAAATTTTTTAATTTTCGGCTATAATCCGTTTACCACATTTGGTCCGGTAGTAGAGCCGCCTGAGGTTAAGGATGCTTTTTTGACGCAAACACCAGAAGAAATTGTGCGTTCAGGCAAGTTTGCGCAAATACCTTGGTTGACTTCGTACTCCGCCCAAGATGGTGGCTACAATGCGGCGGAGCTTTTGCAAATCCGACCACGTCGTGGTGAAATGATTGAGGTATTCAATGAGCGCTGGTTTGATTTGGCTCCATATACGCTCTTCTTCAAGGATTCTATGTCAAGCATTGAGGAGCTTGACGACTACTCGATGGCCCTGAAGAATCGTTACTTGGGTGATAAGGAATTTTCTGTAGATACGTATCTCGAAGTACAAAGCATGTATACCGATATATTGTTTAAAAATGGCGTCGAAAAAGCGGTGCGTCTACACCGGAAATACGCAAAGAGCCCAGTATATGCTTACGTCTATGATATTCCAGCGGAAGAGGGAGCAGCTACAGCACTATCACATCGAAAGGATATACAATTTGGTGAGTTTTAGAGAAAAAATTCACATCTACCATATCATTTTCCATATCGAGTCCACTTTCTTCTTACTATTTCCAAAACTTATCCATAATTTTTTTTAAATTACCGTTCTTTTCTTAAAGGACATTATTTTTGCTTAGAAATTATGCTATGTTTTATTTTAATTTTAAGGAACCACTCATGGCGATGATTTTTTCCTAATATTCCATAATCCGGCACGTTTGCCAACGTTAAGCGATGACGAAGTTATCATATCCAATAATTTTATCAAAATGTTGGAGGATTTTATAGAGAACAAGTGAGTTGTTGTAAGATACGAGCCTTTACTTTCTCTTAACCTTCTTTATTATATTACAGCGATGAACTTACCTATGGAAATTGTAAATTTGTCAATAATGTTGGAGAGACTGATCTGCAGTTAATGAAGATCATGAAGGAAAAATGTGAAAATTTAAGTGTCCAAAACTATCCATAGAGTATTAAATATTTTTGAAAACAGAATTGCCCGAATTAACTTTGAGTGTTCCAATTAAATTCAAAATAATGTTATGAAAGTCAAAAAAAAATTGACATGTTATTAATAAATAGATTTGATATATTTTACCAACAATGATAATCGTTTATTATTTATTATTATATGTAATTATGGAAAAAGACCGCGGGAAAAAAATTTGGGGGAATAGAAAAGAACAGGGATTAAAAAAATAATAATTTAAAAATACTAATTGTGAACATGGCCAATGGCTCAGAAGTTCAGCGATTACGAATCAGAGCTGTAAAAGTGTGAATTCATTTTTCTCTTGTTCATTCTCTTGTTTAAAAATTCAAAAGCTGAAATCTTTTTTTCTAGCATTCAAAGTGTGAACTCTTTAGGCTTAAGCCTTAAGGCTGATTAAAATTGTTTTGAAGTCATGAATTGCAAAACGTAAATAATGCACATTGAATTGAAATTTTTACGAATGCAGCCACCCATGGCTTCAGCCACGATGGCTGCAACCATCGATAGTTGCAGCCGAATTGAAATTCTAGTGAATGCAGCCGGCGATGGCTTCAGCCGCAAAGATTTGTTGTTGCGTCTGAAGTTGTTTTGTGTGTATTTGTGTATGCGTGTGTGACTGTTGGGCATGACTGTGATGGGTTGCCATTGGCTGATATCATGTATAGAAAAAGTATTATGGCTGTGTGCGAATTAGACTAAAATTTAGGAAATGACTTTTCTATTCAATGGAAATTTTCAGCCCTGCAAACATTTAGCAAAAAAGCTGACCTAACTGTGCGAAATAACATTTGACAACTAAATTTAAGAACCTATTGTAGCACCTATTGCTATCTCTTTTCTTCACATTGGCGAGCATGCAATAATACATAAAAGCTCAACGCTGCCAGATGATCGACTGCATAACGTAGGTTTTTTTGTGGCAATTAAGAGCTTATGTTTTCTTAATTCGGATGAAATCTACAAAGAAAATATTGTTAAACAAGCAATATATAAAATTTTAATTAAAAAAAATTAACCTGTAATAATTGATTCGTCAATTTGGATGCTTTTTTCCCTTTTGTTCAATTCAAAATTCCCACTTAGTTTCCCAAAAAGATCAGACACAAAAATATGGTAACTTTTAATTTAGTCATGAAAAGTCTACTCGAAAATTTACTAAATTTTAGACAAGCACTGCATTACCGACAAACTTCCAATAATTTAGAAAAGTCAGTCAATTTAGACCAATTTGCACACGGCCTATATACAAAAAATTGTAGAAGTTAATTTTTATACATTTTGTTAATAATATCCATTGTTAATAAGCACTTTATTATTCTAGAAAATGTCAAAGGAAAGACAGAAGCATGTCACTAAGATCGGCCGTCGAAAACAAACGACAACAAAAATGCAAAATGCTGTTTTATATTTAGTAGTATTTAATAGTAGTAAATAAAATGTCTAGTGTTTCAGAGTTGAAAAGAATGATAAAACTGAGTGCATTCATCAGATTTTTTAAGCCAACAAGAATGGGATTGATATTTCCATAAGTCCCATTCCTTACAGAGCATTAGGTGTGCATTCTTTTATCTTCAAAGAATAATGAATTGTGCATCTGTAATTCATTTACTCTACAGAAGCATAAGATTGCAATCTGGTTGATGCAGCTTTTGAATGCATTAGGAGTGTGTGCATTCCGAAATGATTCAATCTTTTACAGCTCTGTTACGAATAAACAATTATAACTAATATAAAAAACTTATCATGCTGCACAATTTCAGCATTCTTATTTTTAATACACTGAAAACATTGACGACTACAACGACATTACAACATCTGTCTAATTTTTTTGCATGCTTTTCTGTGGTGAAATTTTCGCAGCGACATAGGAATGTTGCTGAAATCGGTTTAGAATAATTTCTAATTTGAAAAGCGACAACAATGTAAATATAAGGATTTGTCAAAGAACTTAGATATAAGGAAGCGCTGTTGTTCCTCATAGGCCCATATTACACGATGATCGTTTGATCGCGGTCAATGAACACTTTTTTACGCTCTTTTACATTTTGATCGTTGGTAGGTCACATGATGACCTACCAACGTAGGTAGGTTTGATCGCGATCAACTTTGACGTTTCAATAATATTAAGTACTTTTTCCACTCCATTACCAACTCCACTTTATTTCGTATTGTAAAAGTTATTGTTCTTAACCTAGCTAGTTTAATTTTATTTTGGTGAGGCAAAATTAATATTTTCCATTTTAACTCTATTCTGATATAAGGGATCTTTCACATCCCACAGCTGTCGCTTTCTTTCGAACAAAGTTATAAGTACTTCCTCTTCTTTCTTCGACCAAGCAGCCATTGCAATCTGAAATTGAATTAAATTATTTTGCATTAAAAATATATAAACTCTATATTTTTGCTTACCAAGTCTTGTTTGTTTTTTTATTCCAATAAGAATTCTTGTCTAAAATAAGGGTTTCATGCAACTTTTTTTTAATACCTTTCAGTCGAAAAGTAGTATTTTTGGTACTTTTTAGCTACTAAAACTCAACACATCGAAAATTTTGCTACCCAGCAACACTGTTTTGATCGTGATTGGCCCATATTACACGGTGCTCGTTTGCTCGGCGTGCACATAATTTTGTTGTTGTTTCCAATGCAAAACTGTCAAAAATCAGTAAGGCCCATATTACACGGTGCTCGTTTGCTCGGCGTGCACATAATTTTGTTGTTGTTTCCAATGCAAAACTGTCAAAAATCAGTGAGAGTGTGAGAGGATGAACACTTTGTAGACCGAGCAAAATATGTTCATTTTTGCTCGGTGTAGGCCCATATTACACGGTGCTCGTTTGCTCGGCGTGCAATGAACACTTTTATTCTCTTTTCTCAATTTGCACGTTGGTATGTTAGGCCCATATTACACGGTGCTCGTTTGCTCGGCGTGCAATGAACACTTTTATTCTCTTTTCTCAATTTGCACGATGGTAGGTTACATGACAGAAATATGCTCGCCGAGCTAGTTTTGACATTTCATTCAGTTCCTTGCTTTTTCTCCTGCACTTTATTCCAACAAGGGTTTCCTACAACTATTTTCTTCATACTGTTGTAGTACAATAGTAGTACTTTTCTTCACAAAATGTACTTTTCAGCTACTTAAACGCCCAAAACTTTCATTTCACCACCCAGCAACACTGTTGCACGGTGCTCGCTGCCATGTACAGCGAGCAAAAATGAACATATTTTGCTCGGTCTACAAAGTGTTCATCCTCTCACAGTCTCACTGATTTTTGACAGTTTTGCATTGGAAACAACAACAAAATTATTTGCACGCCGAGCAAACGAGCACCGTGTAACATGGGCCTTACACGACAGAAATATGCTCGCCGAGCTAGTTTTGACATTTCATTCAGTTCCTTGCTTTTTCTCCTGCACTTTATTCCAACAAGGGTTTCCGACAACTATTTTCTTCATACTATTATAGTACAATAGTAGCACTTTTCTTAACAAAATGTACTTTTTAGCTACTAAAACGCCCAACTCTTTAATTTCACCACCCAGCAACACTGTTGCACGGTGCTCGCTGCCATGTACACCGAGCACAAATGAACATATTTTGCTCGGTCTACAAAGTGTTCATCCTCTCACACTCTCACTGATTTTTGACAGTTTTGCATTGGAAACAAAAACAAAATTATGTGCACGCCGAGCAAACGAGCACCGTGTAATATGGGCCGTACATGGCAGCGAGCACCGTGCAACAGTGTTGCTGGGTGGTGAAATTAAAGAGTTGGGCGTTTTAGTAGCTAAAAAGTACATTTTGTTAAGAAAAGTGCTACTATTGTACTATAATAGTATGAAGAAAATAGTTGTCGGAAACCCTTGTTGGAATAAAGTGCAGGAGAAAAAGTAAGGAACTGAATGAAATGTCAAAACTAGCTCGGCGAGCATATTTCTGTCGTGTAACATACCAACGTGCAAATTGAGAAAAGAGAATAAAAGTGTTCATTGCACGCCGAGCAAACGAGCACCGTGTAATATGGGCCATTGCTGTCATGTACAGCGTTCAAAAATGAACATATTTTGATCGCCCTAACAATTGTTCATCCGCTCTGGCTCTCAGTATTTTTTGACAGTTTCGCATTGAAAGCAACAACAAAAATATTTTGACCGCGATCATGATACAATTACAAGGTAGGCTCATATTGGAGAGCAGGGTGCGCTAGTTGTCAAAATCAGCTGATAGCTTTTAGTTTTTCTTTGTTGTTGTTGTTGCTTTTGTCGTTTGACGTTTGTGGCTTCTACAGCTTTGTTGTTGCAAAATTTCACATTGAGCAGTCATTTTAAAATGAGCCTACCTTGTAATTGTATCATGACCGCGATCAAACGATCATCGTGTAATATGGGCCATAAATGAAGTACTTATCATATTTGTGTTGGTTCACACAAATACAGAAACATTCACTAGGGGCCGCATTTGGATGTTGCGCAAAAAAGGGCCACACATTTTTTCAAAACATATGGACTATCTTGGATTAATATAAATCTCTTACTTGTTTGGATAGGGCGCCAAGATAGTCAAAAATGTCAATCAGGCAAATTTATGTTATTTAGAAACTCTATATTCTTTCTTTTCACTATATATTTTCTACGTACTGTTTTCCCAAAAATGAGTATGAGCCCGAACAGAATTAAATATCGTTGCGACCACCGATCCTCTCTGGTCGTCGATCGTAGAGAACACGTCCAGAATGAAACGATTGCGACTGACGATTCAAAGTTGCTTTTATTTAGTATTTTTTTATTTATTTTTTCCATTTCATTTTAATGTATTGGTCTCTTCAATTGTGTGAATACAACACACACAAACAAGAAATGTCAGAAGATAACAAAAAACTAAGCAAATTTCATGAAACACAGCCAATTCTTAGCAAAAATATGGCAACACTAATGGCACTCAGAGAGAGAATCGTCGGTCGCAAGAGAAGAAGTTGAATAGATTCTAATTGTGCGATTTATCGTTGCGATAAAAGAGCTGCGTTTTTTTTCTACATTTTGCATGTATTTTCCAACAACAAAGATCGGCGGCCGCAACGATTTTTGATTCTGTTCAGGCTCTATAGCTTGGAAACAATAGTTACTTATATTAACGATTCAAATTTTTCATTTAACAAACTGGTAAAATTACGAGGCTATAACCCTGTATATGGGTTTTTCCATGGCTACGCACGTAATAGTCGTACATCTGAAATATGAAGAAAAATATATAAAAACACAAATTTTTTTTTTGTTTTGAATTATGGATAGCACTTTAGTAGCACTATATTCAGTGTATAAACTACAAGCTGTGGAAAGTATGGGGATAAGATATAAGGCAACAAAATGGGCTACGTGACGTGACAGAAAATATCTATAAATCTATAAAAAAGCAAAAATCTGCGAATAGCGCAAATACATTCTGCGAATAGTATGTATTCATACTTAATAAATCCATAGAAATTAAACTATAAATAAATAAATAAATTTTATATATAAACATATACGTATGCCATGCATCCTGAAAACAAGGGTGCCCTACAAACCTTCACCTTCAAAAACTGAATGCGCCCATGATATTGAGCTTGTGTTTTGACAGTTCTTATATCGAGATATCGATTTCGAAATGGCGCGCAATTGATAGGCATATGTATGATATTTTCTTTGAAATGCTTTCGGAAAGAAATGACATGTGCGCTATGCAAGGCTTAAAATAAAATTACTTCGTATTTCAATATTCATAATCAAGCAAGTTCAAGTGATGACATTCATTGTCTACTCTGTATTTTTAACTTACGAAACAACAATATTCATTGCCTATGTTCACACGTCAGTCAAATGATTGAATCAGTCAAAATTTGTTGTTGCTTTTCCATGTAAAAAGAAAATGAACTTTATCTCAGAGCGAAAATGAACTCCAAATTCTTCTCTCGTCAGTCTAAATTTTGATTGAGCTCTAGACCTGGATCAATCAGTCAAATGGTTGCATTATTTTAATTGTTTGCTGTTTAGTAGGAAATTATGTCAAGAAAAGTAGTTAATTAGTAGTTTTTTGGTAACAAATGTAGTTTTTTGAAGAGAAAAGGATGTAATCTGTAACCGTTGTGAACAAAATGAAATGCAACACAACTTTTCTATTAAAAAATTTAAAGTCGGGTTTTGTTTATTGTGTTGTGTTTACTTTCTGTTTACAGCACGATACGATTTCACAAAATAGTAGGTAGCAGAAAAGTAACAATTGGCGTCGTCAGAGCATCAATGAAAAGATCGTGTGTGAGCAGGCGTCAGTCAAAATTTTCAGAGAGAGTAAAAGAGAGTAAAAAATCGTGATGAACTTCAGTCATTTGACTGACGTGTGAACATAGCCATTGTTTACATTTTCGATAGAAGCAGTGTCAAAAAACACTTTCTGTCTCGCTCTAACAGGTACTTCATCACACGCACGCTGTATGTGAGGGAAACACCATTTCCTTATATCTTATTTCTATGGGATTTGTCTATGCGTGAATGAAACAATCGTTTGATATTCCCAGATTGTTGACACTTTTCGCTATAAAAAGTTATATATCACCAAATCAACATGGTTTTGTTCGAGGACGCTCTACTATTACAAATCTTTCTTTGTTTACTGAATACTGTATTGCGTCATTTAAAGAAGGTTTTCAAGTGGATGTCATCTACACAGATTTCTCCAAGGCTTTTGATAAAGTTTCTCATAGTATTTTAATTAGAAAACTTGCTAATTTTGGCTTTCATTCAGTAATTCTCAAATGGCTCAGCTCTTATCTATCAAATAGAATAAATTATGTGAAAATTAATAATACTAATTCTAATCCTTTTGTTGCAACTTCTGGTGTTCCACAAGGTAGTATTCTAGGTCCGTTATTGTTTTTAATATTCATTAATGATTTGCTTTCTGTCAAATATGGTCAATGTCTTTTGTTTGCTGATGACTTAAAAATATACCTTAAAGTTCAAAACATGTCGGATATTACAAAACTTAAATTTGATTTAAATTCAGTATATGAATGGTGTAAAAAAAATGACTTATTTTTAAATATTGGGAAATGTGCTGTTGTTTCGTATTCAAAATCTATATCTCTTATTTTGACGTCCTATGAGCTAAATAATTTGCAACTCAATCGGGTGACAGTTATTAAGGACCTTGGAGTAATATTTGATTCAAAATTTACGTTTATTAACCATTTAAATTATATTATCCCTAAATCATACCAAATGTTGGCCTTTATTCGTCGGAATACTCTCAATTTTACGAATCCGTATGTGCTTAAGACTCTTTTTACTTCACTTGTCTGCTCCAAGTTAGAATATGCATCTTTTATATAGCGTCCATTTTATGCCTCACATATTACGCGTTTGGAGCGTGTACAAAAATCATTTTTTAAAATTTGCTTTGCGTTTCTTTACTTTTGAGGAACCAATTCCATCCTATGATGCCAGATGTGGTCTTTTACATTTAAAACCTTTATGTATTTTAGTTATAATTATTCGCAGTCAGTTAGAATTGTAAACATTCATTGACTTAGTAAATAAATAAATAAAAAGAAATACTTTCTTCAAGTCGCGTCGTAAAGTCGTGTTGTCGTCAATGTGCTTAGTGCATTTTGGTCGTGCAATGCATTTTCCCAACACAAGAGCCCCTCAAACTATCTTTAATACATAAGAGTCATCCTGTGCGGCGTTGACAGCTCAGTTTCGCGCAATTTTTATAGCAAACAAGCTAAACAAATCTGGGGAAAACAAGAAAAAAAATGGGTTAATTTGTTAATATTAAATCAAATATTTTTTTAACATAATTAAACAGTTTGGTGTTTTTCATCTAAAAAAAATGAGTGTTGAGGTAAATAAAAATTAAGAAATGTGAATAACAAATCAAATTGCTCATTAATCTGTTTCAGACGGTTGCAGTGCTCGAGATTGAGGGAAAACAATTTCCATTAAAGGCCGGAAGAAATTATCTTGTTGGACGTAAGACAGCAACGGAAAATGCAGCACATCTGGACATCAAATTGGATAGTCAGGTTTGGACAAGTGCATGGTAGTGCAAAGATTATATTGCATGATTTAAATATTTTGTTTTCCAGATGCTGGATGCCAAACATGCGTTGATTCGAGTCAGTGACGAAGAAACAAAAATACACGATTTATACAGCAAATCGGGTACATTTTTGAATAAACAACGGCTCGATAGCTTAAATGAGGCAACTCTGACGACTGCTGGCACTATTCAGCTGGGAGAGTTGGTCGGAAGTATACAGTTTAATGCAACGTTGGAGGTGAGTTTTGGATCACTTATAAAAGACTTAAATAAATTCTTAATTTTTTATTAAAAAGTCACAGGACAGCAGCGGTTTTCACGATGGACCCAAAAATAGCTCTGATATAATATGCTCCAGTCCAGAACCTACAGCACTCTCAGGCACTCGCTTGAAGCACATACAAAAAAATAGTCTAACATCAACTCCAAATGGCAATCAACTGCAGCCAACTGATATTGATCAAATCAATACGCAGTGCAATTTTCTTGTTCCTCCAGTTCCGCAACGCAAGTCGGATGCAACAAATACCAGTCACTTAAGTCTGACAAAACCAGACACAGCACAATCATCTTTTAATAGCTCACATGGAAACAAGACTATCGATAGCTTCTACATACCGGAGACACAACAATGCGCTGTCCGTGCATCACTAGGAAGCAATTCCTCCCGGGAGCTATCGCTAGCCGACAGTGATGCGGGCGCCGATGATATGCTAAACAGTCGAGTTAGTGCAAACGACCACGATAATGATTTTTGCATTCCTGAAACCCAAGAAGTAGCAATACCTGTGTTCTCTAGCAATCAAGCACGTCAACGTTACCAAGCTGAGCGAGCTATGCTGGAAGCAAATATGCCAGCAAATATATTTGCAGAAGAAGATGAGAACACTGCCTCCATTGTCGAAGCAAGTCAGTTTCGGATTTGTACACAGGATTTTAATGAAGTTGATTGTTTTGGTGACGATGATTCCAACTCTAGTGATTTATTAGCAGATGCACCCTGCTCCTTAGTGATACCGCGCATTCAACATGACGCCGTATTGCTTAACAATTCGGGCAAAGTGCTGACAAGTGACACCAAACAAGAAACAACTACTGGTAAGTGTTTTATTGAAAAACATGAGTTAAGTTTTACGTTTTTTTTTTACCAGTAGCAGAAGAACTTATTGAGGAAAAGGATATGTCCGCGCTGCAATGGTCTGAACAAGGTTCCCGCTGCTCTACATTGCATAATGAGGCATCAAATCGTGAAGGTTCTTGCACACCAGAATTTTTTGATTTACCGAAGGAAGCGCAACAGCTTGCTAAGGATGTAAATGACATAAATTGTGTTCCTTCGAATACCATGAATGAAAGTACATATGTCCCAGTCGAATTACCATCAACTAGTTTTAAGGCACCATCAAATCCTGTCATCAAAGTTAGCGAACCAACGCTGTTTGAGGATGACGATGATTTGCTGCCAACCCAAGTTTTTCCAGCTAAAATGGCAGATACTAAAAAAGCCACTACAGGCAAGTGCTCTCCTGAGTATCTGACACTTAGTGATAAAGAAAATATTCTACCAGCTGCAGCGGCTATTCTCGAAGCAGTGGACTTCATGGAGGCTACACAACTTTTCGGTATGTGCTCAAAGTAAATCTTTCAAATCTTTTAAATTTTCTCTTCCTTTGGCAGATGCGTCGAATTTAAATATTGGTTGTAGCAGAGAAGACCAGCAGTTGACGCCTCCCTTTGCAACAACAATAACAGCAACCACAACAACAACAACGGCTGGCGAGTCAAACTCAAATGCAACTAGCTTTGCAGAGCCAGAGCCGAAAGCCACAGAAGACGATAATGACCTCCTTCCTACCCAAATCTTTCCAAGCACCAAGCCAAAAGCAGCAACAGATATAAAAACGCCATCTACCAGCAAGCAATTTCTCAGCTCTACGCTACAAGCCACAAGCGAGGCAGGTGCATCTGATGCTGCAGCGTTCTTTGGTAAAATGCATCAACAAACGCCGACAATGGCAGCTGGCGACAAAAATTTCGCTAAACACCTCGGCGCTCTCGCTAAAAAATCATCTACGCTCTCAAATGTCAGCATGTCGGAGAGTCCTGACATTGATTTGCTCTTGTGTACGCCACAGATTATTGCCGAGAACTTCGTTAAGCCCGATGAGGAAGCAAAGAAAAATCTTATCGCCAAGCAGAAAACACTATTCGGAGATGATTCCGACGAAGAAAGCGATGTATTGGAGCTCATTAATGCGCCAAAAGTTTCACATGACTTTGACAAGCTTTTACCACATTTAAAAAAACAACAGTTATCGCCGAAGCGCGAAGAGGTGGAGTCTAAGTTACACCATTACAATCGCTCATTCGGTGAAAAAGATGATATGAATTCAAAATCGAAGGGGGACAACAAAAAAATGACAACACGTAGTCGTGATGAGCGGCATTTAGCGCGAGACAAACAACGCGAAAAAAAAGGTGTCAACCCGTCAAAGATGGAAACGAAAACTGAGAAAGACAAGAAACAAATGCGAAGTCGAGCAGCATCAGAACTGGACTCTGAAAAAACTTTAGTAGAGACGACAAAAAAACCCGACAGAAAGCGCAGAAATGTTGAAACTTTAGAAACTGAAACAGCAGAAAAAATTATAAAAAAGACAGATAAACAAGATAAAAAAGAGCTAGCGAAAGCAGTGACTGCAACTAAAGAAGAAGTTGGGAAAGCTAAGCATGAGAAAGTTGTCCAAGAGAAAAAAGACGCTAGAAGTGAAACGGAAAAACCCAGAAGGGTTAATACCGCAAAGCTAAAGCAGGAAGCTACAGAAAGTAAATTAAAAGAAACAACTACAAGACGTACAACACGCTCACGCTCGCAATCACAGTCACAGACATCCAACAG
This sequence comes from Pherbina coryleti, assembly GCA_943735915.1. NCBI lineage: Eukaryota > Metazoa > Arthropoda > Insecta > Diptera > Sciomyzidae > Pherbina > Pherbina coryleti. The sequence goes on along the minus strand of OX030952.1, from coordinate 86,070,448 downwards.
CGAAAATCCTGTCGAATTGCCTCCTAGACGCATAACGCGACTTAAATCGCGCATCGAAGAAGATGCACCAATAGAACCAACAACATCAACATCCGTTGAAGTTAGAAAGAACACGCGTAGGAAAAAGACCGACGTAGTGGATAAAAACGACAAGCCGGATGCTGGACCAAAGGAACTACTACAAAAGAACAGTAAGTAACTAAGTTAACGTAAAGTTTTTTATTAAAATCAAATACTTCTACCCAAACAGAGAAACTTTCAACTAGTAGCAGCAGCCAAGGTAGCAAAAGCAGTCAAGACACAAAAAGCGATGAAAGCGGAACATCTATGGAACAACGAAGAAAACGTTTGCGCAGCACGGTAAATTTTTTTATAAAATTGGTATGGTTGGGTAGAGACGTTTTTAAAATTTAATTTTTAAAATAGAGCTCGCTCGGCAGCACTCTCTGCAGCACAAGTTCCAAAACAACAACACCAGATACAGCTAGCGATGCACAAAAATTACGTCAAAATAAAAAAATACAGGTTTCCATGACAATGGTGGATCCAGAACATTTTCAAAATCTCGCCAAGAACGCTCCAGGTAAGTGTTAAGCAACTAACGGGCAAATTAAAAAAAAAACAAAAAAAAAAAAAACAACAAAAACAACAAAAAAACTACAAAAAAACAACAAAACAAAAAATATGCGTGGACAGGTCAATGGCCACGAATAAAAGGTTCTTAAACTGTAGCTGACCGAAAATTTCAATAGAATTAAATTCATCTGTACAGCTGTTAACAACGGCAAATATCAGAGTGCAAAAAATGCCATCTTGAGCTTTTGAGGAGCTGTTCGGTTGTGTAATAACCCAACAAACACCTCTAGGAAACTGTAATATTAAATTCTTTTTTTTACAATCACAAAAACAAAAAATTCTTGGCAATGATATTATTCAGCGCATTAGTATTCTTTAGCATAAGACTTATTTAAGCATGTTATCATAAATGGCTGCGTTCAGCAGGTACAACTGTTGTGCAACTGTTGAATGTGTTGAGCGCATAAGTATCAGTTTCTAATCAGCTCAACATGTGAAAATTGTCTGTGTTTTGTATCATTTTATTTTTCTGATACATTTACTCAACATGTTGAGCTCAACAATTGCAAAAGAGTTGTACCTGCTGAACGCAGCCAATATTACTTGTTTTAACAGGTATTTGGACTGTGGCCAAAGATCCAATGGAGAGCGATATTCTCATTATGGACAAGGGAAATCGTACATTTAAGTTCTTGATTGCCATGGCCAAGGGTATACCAATTGTGACATCCAGTTGGCTGGAGATTGTGAATAAGAATCGTCAAATTACCAGCATGACCGAACATCTCTATACCGATGAGGCATTTGAGAAACGTCACAAATTCTCGCTTTTAAAGTCAATTCAAATGGCGCGAAAGCAGAAACTATTTGCCAATTATCATTTCCTTATGACTCCTGGCATCAGACCACAGCCGGATGAGTTAGAAGGTATTTTTTTTTTCTTTTTTGCTAAATAAAATAAATTTCTTGTGTTACTACTTCTTTTGTAGCAATAATCAAATGCGCTGGCGGCACTGTACACATTAATGTGCCCGTAGGAATCAAGGATAATCAAAAATTGTATTTAGTTACCTCTAAGGATGATCAAAAATTATGGCACAAATACCGACGTCTCAATAACAAAATCATAATTATTAGCAGCGAAGGCGTTATGGCTGCTGTGATGCGTCAAATAGTTAAGCCGTTGGATACAAATTTGCTTGCATAACCGCATTGTACAGCATAAATGCAGCATTTCTAAAAGATATTCGTATACGCGTATTTTATTTGTAGTTTCGTTTTGAATATAAAATCTCTCGTGTCAATATCGTTATTATATTTGTTGATATATTTGCCATTGTTACATTGTTCAATGTTAACCAAATTTATTTTCATATCCCATCATCACAATATTTTTTCGTTAAAAAACACTGCGTTATATGCAAAACCTATTAACTATAAAACTTAACTGTTAAGTTTAAGAATTTTTCGATTATTTTAGCGTAATCAGAGAAATTCGATTTTTATATATTATTTTAATTTAGTTATTATTAAAATTCATGTAAAGATAATACTCGCCCAATGACTTTATAAAATACATATATTGTTTTTTTTTTAAAAAAAAAAGTTTATCTGAGCTGTTTTATCTGAATGTCTGCTGTTTTACAATTACATTTGTTTTAATGTTTAAAATAAGTTTGGCACAGTTAGACAAGGGTTTGTCTAGATTTAACTTCAATAACATTAACAAAAACTTACGTTCCGAAAGACGCCATTGGCTTGGATGTTGAGAAGTTTTGATGAAAAACCTTTTGCAGCCTTTATGAGAATGATCCTTCGTTAGATCCTGACGTGAAACTATTAACAAAAAAGTCAGAAAGTTTAATAATTTTATTGAGTTACTCGAAGGCGTTTCTTTATATATTTTTCCAGCACGAGAGAGAAGAACAAGCAAAATGTCTATTGCTCGAACTTGGAATTTCTTCGAGGACGAATCTCGAGTTTCAAACAGCTATAGCTCGTAACTGAAACTCTTGCGACAAATAATCACTTTTTCTGACGTCACACTGTTCGTTCCAAAATACTCACTTCTGCGAAAGCTAATGTTATTTTGATATTTTTATTGTTTACAAAGTTACTTTTGTAATATTTTTACCACAATTTGTTCACATAAGTATAGAAAAGCTACCGTATTTTTTTCTTTTAATAAAATATTTTTAAGATTTTAAGAAAATTTAAAATCACAAAAAAAAAATGTGAAATGAGAAAAAAAAAATATTTAGATCCTGAACGCTTTTGATCCTACCACTGAAATGTTTTGACCAAGGATGAAATATGGTCACCTCGCACAAAATTTGGAGTTTCAGTGAGACAAGTGGTACAAGCTTACCTTGTGGGCAACCATTCTATTTTACAAATAAACAGTATTTCACACAAGACACAAAGGTGGTTGGCAAGATTTTCGATGATAAAACTAAAAGAGTTGAATTGGCTGAGGTAAAGGCATATCACTAAAAATGTTTCAACTGCTTTACACAAAATATCCAACAAATGGCTTTGGTTTGTTTCTTGGTTTCCCCTTTTCATCCCTGCTTAAATTTTATCAAATTTTTTAACCAAGATCAATCCCAACACAAATTTTCGATCCAGTTTTAAATCAATGAGTTATAAAGTTGCTTTTATGAGTTATAAAGTTGTGGCATTTTAATATGTTTATTTATTAGCTTTTCAAAGTTAGTGGACTGCTAAAACCACAGATACTACTGATGAGTCGGAGTAGCGTCCGACGAAGCCATGGTCTAGTCTGCTCGGTCTGTTCTGCAAAGAACTTTTGTTGTTGAAGCAACCTGTTACTTCATGAATTATTTGGCATAAAGCTCAAAATATAATTCTTAAAAAAGATGTTTTTATTGCTTTAAGTCAGTTTTTTAATGACTTTTTGAGACAGGTCAAAATTAGAAAAATTTCCAAACATCCCTCTTAGACTAAGATTTTGAAACTATCCCGTTTGTGTTAAAACAATTAAAACTGTTCAAAGGGTTTTCTTTATGAGGCTGAAAAAAACACTTAGAAAAGTTGTTCATATATCTCAGCAGAAGCTATCAGCTCAAGAGATATTCCTGTATAATCTATTTTTGAAAAGGAAGTTTAAGGCACAATATTCGAAGACTATTGTATAGTGAGTCTTCGAAGGCTTTTGCAGATACAATTCTGCTAACAGTAAAATATTTTCTAAACGTCATTAAACCAGCTATCGTGGGATGATTGTGGTAAGATGATTAATTTTTTACTACTTCAGTAGGTTTAGTTAAGTGTTGAAATTCTCAATTTATTTCATTCTACACAAAATTACTTTAACATTACAGAAATCCAATACATAGATTTGAGAGGATAAAGACATCTTTGGCTAAGTGCTAAAAGAATTAAAAAACCCAGCTTATATTGTATTGTTCGGACAAAAAGAAATGCTAGCGTGATTGTCTGCCATCCTGAATTTGAGTCCCGGCCGGTCTATAGTGTTCACCATTTTCAATTCTTTCCTTATTTCATATAAACCAACATTAAAATTCGCCATAATTATCGACTTCATATGGAACTAAGGTAGCTTTATTTGAATAGGTGTACCAACTAAAATCTCTAATTAAGGCTTCACATATCTTACATGGAGAGTGAGACAGGGAGAGGGACAAGCAAATAAAGTGACATAAAAAAAATTGTAGAAAATAGATCAGGCAAAACTGGAGTATATCTCTAAAGAAGATACAAAAGGATATCTCTAAATTTATTTGTTTAAAAACTTTTACTAAAATAGCTTTTCATTTTCTAATAAAAAAAAAACAAAAACAAAATTGTCTCACCACGTTCGAATATAGTGAGATCTTCAAGCGACTCGAGTCACAAATTTAAAGTTACAGAAACACTTCGACTGTTGCATTCCTAGGAAAATAGAATTAAAACATTCGAGACGAGACACCGATTCGAATGTCGATATCTCATTTCATTACAGAAACAGCGCTAGTAAGAATGACGTCATAATGAAGTCAGAGTGAGAAAATCTGGTGAGAACTGCGGTGAGAAAAGTTACAGAAACGAGCTACTGATTGTCAAAGTGAGAAAATGAAATGATTGTTGTGTTGTGAAAAAAATGTATACAATTGGTTAGAAAATTAACAAAAATAAAGTTAAAATAAGTAAAATGAACGCAAATAGAATCGCTGATCTTTTATTTTACCACAATTCACTTGCAACTTTAGATTTCCCAATTTTTAAATAAACCATCTAGCCAATTCAATTTGTATTTAATTTCAAATGTCAAAAAGAGCTAATATAATAATAGTTATTTGAATAACTATTAACTATAATATATAACTATATTATTTGATAATAATAATAATAGTTATTTGAAGAATAAATAACTTTACTAAACACAAATTTTGTACTGTTCCCTTCCAACATGAGCTGTCGACTAAGCAAAATATGTCAAATATTTCTTTAAAACATTTATCGGGAAATAATTGGAATAACTTCGTTGAATATTTTTTTGAAATTAGACAATATATGAAATTCGAAACTCGGGTACTCGGAAACGGAGAACTAGAAAAACTGGATAACTTCGGAAGTCTGTGGGGTTCAGTATTCACAGGATTATTCCATAACTAATGCTAGGAAAAGAAAAAGTTACTCTTGTAGTTTCTGATTTTCTTTCTTCTGATTTTTTTTTTTTAATTGAAAACCGAATGTTCGCAAAAAAATGTATGCATAAAACTTGTAGATACAGATTACTGTCAGTCAAGTCTCAATTTTTCTTCACAGTAAGTTCGTGTGGCGTCCGTGGTGTAGTTGGTTAAAGTGCGTGGCCTCTATGTCAACGAACCTGGAGACCCGGGTTCGAACCACAGGACCGACAGAAAATTATTTGAATTAAAATAATTTTTCTGTATGGCCGCCACCTCTCTGCAGACAATGGCAAACCTCAGAGAGTAACCAAAATGCCATGTAAAGTTTCTTGAGAACAAGAACATTCCGTTCGAACATTAAAAATCCCTAATGCTATAAATAAACTATTGATAATACTTCAAGAATAAAAAATCATGTTATTCCATTGAAATTAATTATTTATTATGTATTTCAACAGCTTTTAATAAACAGTTTCGTAATGAAGAGACTTTGGCTATTTAACTTTTGCTATGGTTTCATTTAATTCCAATTCTAAATTTCATTCAAAATAACTGCATGTTTTTTTTATTTTGTTTTTCTGAACGAAACTTAGTTTATGGCTAGCCGAAGGTCTCTAATTAATTATTTAATATACGGTTGATGATCGAATATGAAACCGTATTGGAAAACTTTTGTGTTTAAAACAAATTTCGATTTCAACATTGATCGTTCGATAAAAGCCAATAACTTTCTGCTAGGTTTTTTTCTATTAAACCAACTAAACCTTTAAAATATTCAATTTACAAATTTTGCTTTTTTCGTTTTAATAATATTTATATTTGTTAATTTTTTTATTTTATATATTTCTCTTGTGTTCACTTCTTGCACAATGAATTATGCATTATTGTTATTATTACTAAAATGAAATATTTTTTGACAATTGTTATAATAATACAAATTGTTAAGTTTAATATTATTAATTCTTTTTGTTTTTTTTTTTTTTTTTTTGTTATGGTTGACTTTCAATTTATTATCGCACCATTGGTGGCAACGATGGCACCCCAGTGGCAGCCATTGCTGAACCTGGACCCAGCAACACTTGCTTCTGTTGAGTTTTCTGCATTTCCTCCATTTGAGCACGTTCAGTCTCAAAGATAACAGGTGCAAACAGAATTACTGAACTTGTAAAGAAGATCCATGATGCATTGCATGAGAAGCTGTACAAACCCTTGACGCTGTTCAATGTGAAGTTGGTTACTTTACCCGTGAAATTTCTCACTGGATCTGGGAACATTTCTGTTAGGCCCCAGAGTCGTTCGGTGATTGACTCATCGGGTTCCTGTGGAATTGAGGCGTATTAATTTCAAATTGATTGCAAAGGAGAAAATAAAATGAAAAATTAGTAATTACAATTAGTAAAATTAGGTACAAAAATTTGTTTCCGCTCACTGCCTATGACACTGGCAATTGGAAAACTTGCGATATTTATTGCCTGTTTTTTTTTCCGTACTTTTTGTCATCTTCAATAGTAAAATTGACGACAATCGTTTGATGATTAAATCAGAGAAGTGAAAAAGTGCAGTTTCATGAGCATATTAGGTGTAGAACTGGGATCCTAAAATGGTATTTCCAACTAAACATCTTAAAGCTAATTTCTGATAAATATAATTATTGTTATTATTATTATTATTATTATTACGTAAACAATTCAGGTGATGATGCTCATACATATCTACCCTTCTACTTGATTTTACAAAGTTACTGACAAAAATACTCTTATTTTCAAAAAAATGAGTTTGCTCTATAAAAGGCAATTATTATTAAAATGTTTGAAGACATAATTTTTCCGCTTTATAAGGCTATTGAAATCACAAATGAATGCTGTTAATTCATTATTCTTCATCTAAACGTCTTGAAAAGAAATTCAGTGGTATTTTTATGTAAGACACTGTTCTACTCTTAGTTAATTCATTCTAAATCAAAAGAATGTCAAGGGAGGTCGTTCAGTCTTAAAATCTTTCAAAATATTAAAGTAGTCACGACAGCAATTAAAAAAAAAAAATTATGTATTGTCCCAAAAATTTTTAATATAGTTTTTATTCATTTATTTATATAGTAAATAACACAGATTACATCACATCATCAGAACATATCACAAATTCACATGTTTCTTTGATTTCCACCACGCTTAGAACATCCTACACGTATTTCACTTGATTGCCCTTTCCTTCCCACTAATCTAGCACCCATTTGAACCAAGGTAGACATGACTGAATAGGTATTCCACCTGAAATCCTTGGTTCAAAGCTAAAAAAAACAAGTGGAATTCGAATAGCGCAAGGCCAGGCGAGTATGCTGGGTGTGGCAACACATCCCATCCCAGCACCAATAACTTTTGACTGGTCGCCAAAGATGTGTGTTGTCTCGTGTTGTCTCGCGTTGTCGTGATGGAACACAATTCCTTTACGATTGACAAGGTCCGAACGTTTCTGCAAGACAGATTCGTTCAAACTGTCCAATTCACGATAGTACTCATCCGAATTGCTTGTTCGGTTCCGTTAGGAGCTCAAAAAATAGCACACCCTTCAAGTCCCACCACACTGAGACCATAACCTTCCTTTGAAAAAGTTATAATTTTGAAGTCGTTTGAGGCAAATCACCACGGACCAAGACCGTTTGTGCTCCACATTGTTGTAAAAAATCCACTTCTCATCGCCATTTAACATGCTATTCGAAAAGGGAGCGTTTTTTCACGTTTCAGCAGTATATCGAAGATATACGCGCCGCCAAATTCTTTGAGCTCATGATGATCCAAATACCTAACTTTCTTACGTATCCGTACACATACTACTTTATTATTTCATTGACCTCGTTGGGCCTTCCTGGCAGTGGAGCATCTTTGATATCAAAATTATCAGCGTGAAATTTCTTGAACCATTTTTGGCACTGACGTTGTTTTAGAAAATCGTCACCACAAACTTCCCGCTATTTTTCACAAGCATGACGCGAGTTCTTCCCTCTACGGAAATAAAAAAGTAAAACATGACGAAAATCCAAGTTGGGTTTTTTTTAATTTTGCAAAATTACGCAATGACTATACTCAACTAAAAAAAAGTCACTTGAATTATATGCCCATGGGAATTGTATTTGTTTTTATAAACTAGAGTCGTACTGTTATTAATCTCAATAGGGATTTATTTCATCACATAATAGTTCAGACATAAAGTATTCTGTTTTCCTAAGAAAATTTACCTAGTTTAACTTCTGATTATGTTGGTTAAACCAGAAAAATAGTTCACATTTCAAACTGAAGATAGGTAAGATACAATTCTAAATGAACGCTTGATATCATAGCAACTTTTCGTAAAGGGGATAGGATTTTTGAAACAAGGAATGTATGGGCTGCAAAAGGATTTATGTCGACTTGCTTAATCTTAATTTGCACATCCTAATTTCTCTTATATTCAAGCAAATTACATTTGAGCGAACTCATTTAATTTTTAGCTAATTAAAGCATCAATGAAATCGGTCTAAGCTTTTATTCTGGAGAAATTTTTGAGGAAATATTACAAACGATGATATAATAATGAAAATTCCCTAAAAATAACATCGTCTTAACGAATTTTTTCTCCGAAATCGTTAAATCAATTAAGTGCGGAGAAATTATGCGTTTACATGTGAAAACAATTACGTTTCCGAAGAAATAATGACCCTTAAATAAACTAGCTTTAGTTTTAAAAAGTTTCTTATAAATATTATCTTAAAAAATACCATTATTTATTAGATTTCCTTTTAAACAAGCCCAAAATTTGTAAGAATTGTATTTTTGATTTTCTTGAATAGCCAGTTACCGAAAATATATGTTTCAAGACTTCGGCAGCAAGCTGAACTACGTAATAAATTCAAGAGGGTGGCAGCGCTTTTATCATAACAAAACAACAAATACAATTAGTTGCCTATAAAGTTGCCTAATCAAAGTGAGGTTAAGTGGCATGAGGTGCTTTACATTAGGAAAATATTTTTCTTTGCTGGACACTATATAATCTTTTGATTAAAATAAACCTGTAAACAGCGCAATTGGATATAACAATTTTACTTACATCGTCATAGTTTTCAGAATCTGGATTGTTGGAAGCCTGCAATTAAGGAAAATTTAATTAATAACTTTCGTATAGAAAAACAATCAAAACAAGATTGACGTTGAAATGTTAGCAATAGCGAAGCCACTCTTGGCCATTGGTTTATTTCGCGTTATGCGCAATGCGACATTTATTGATTTTTTTTTTCTTTTCTCCAACCAATGAACTTCAGTGACCCGGCAACAAAATTCTATAGGTTCTACATTTCTTATTTTTAGTAGAATACTTAAAAATTTACTTCTTTCCTTACACTGACTGTGGTCACAGTGCGACGCTCTGGCGTTTCATCCTTGCTACCACCTAACGATGACATTCCGCTATCCTTTTCGATAAACTCGATGTCTGGATCAGAGTCCATCAAATCTTCAACTTTTACGGAATCCACTTTTGCGGTTTTGTTGTACAACGAGGGAAGTACAAGAACAAATATTTGAAGCACTTATTTTTATAATCTTGCCTCACAATGAACTCAAAAATAAATATTCGTACAAATAAAATAAAATCACTTGCAAAATCTGTCGAGAAGCGATGCGTTCTGCATGAATTGAATATTATTGATTTTATGCTTATGAATTTAATACAAAAACATGTATCTGCTAAACTTTATCACTAGATTCCCAATTCAAAAGAAAATTTTCCACTTTTGACAACTGCATGAGCATGCGAGTTTCGAACAAGAAATGTCAAATTCGATTTTCGAAAATTAACCAGTGTGTTCTTGTTTGTTACGTCACAGTAAATGTTCTTTTTATATTTATGTTAATATTTTTTTATGGATTTCGGAAAAAGAATATTTCATATTTTAAAACTTAATTATAAATAAAAAGAAAAAATAAAATCGGTTGTATACCAAATACATAAATATTTTCGACCGTTGTGGATGCGTTCGGAAAAGAGCGGTGGTGCCATATCTAAGAGTTATTTTCACCGTAACTGAGGGTCTGAGGCTATGTGCTATTCAGAAACCTTTCACTCGGATGATGAAATTTCGACAGTTTGAATGATAATATTTGGCACTTGTGAGATGAATATGACTGTTAAAAATTCATGTAGCCCCAGGCATGGTGTAATAATAATGTGTTAGTGAATTTTTGAGAACACCAAGAATAGCTTTCTTTCTGTCAAAAAATTGAGTGCGAAAGAGAGGAGCCGTTGATAGTTGTCAAATTGTGTTATTTGTTTGAGTTGCTAGATGATGATGTGTTATAGTTTTTATAGGTTATTGTGCGAATAAAGTTATATCAAAGAAAATGAATATATAATTCAATTAATTGAGCCGTGTTGTGTTGACAAAAAGTTATTGCAGTTGTCTTCGCCCATTTGCCAAGTTCGCCATTGAATGGTTTTGTTATTTTATCACAAACGTGTGCTGGAAGATGCCACCGACATGAAGCTTTGGCCAGCATGCAAATTGTCTTGCATTCACATCGACTGCTTCAAGAAAATATCGAATGCCATAAAAGAATGTTCAATACCTCAACTGATAATAGCCATCAAAAGAAGTGGACATGGCATTGAGCTTCGATCGTCTGCACGTTACCTGATCTATTTTCATTCCAATTCGCAATCAGCTGTTTTTGACAGGAGCGGGGCGAAAAAATTTATCATTTTGAGAGAGAAGTGTCAAATTCACTAACACCTTATTATTATTACACCATGGCCCCAGGGGCTAGTTTAAATTTTGACAATCGGCAAGAGAATTTTTGACACAAGCAAACAAGAAAAAAAAACTCAGAATTCGTGAGTCATAAAGAAGTTAAAAATTTTTTTGTGCTTACGACAGCATAGCAACCAGAAGTGGAAAAAATTGGCGTAAAATTCTGTTCATTTTCAGCATTATTAACAATTTTGCAAATTAAATTAAAGTCTTGCGCTATTACATTGCCGAAATCTAAAACGTCAAAATTTCTAGTTGTCAAATTTTCATCGACCTGTTGGCACAGGAAAAATTACAATTTTATTTCAACAGATATACTATGTATACAACTCAGTAAATTCTATCCTACCAGGAGTGAAAAGTGTCCGAATAGCTCACGGCCTGATTATAGTAATCATCATGGTGCAATAAATGGTTGGTAGTGATTTTTGAACCTATCACAAAAATGAACTCTCGAACTATCTGTCCGTATGTTACTCCATCACTTCTGAACTGTTCCAATATTGTTGTTTAAATTTTTAGGGTGTATTAGTGGGTTTCAGACAATACCATGGTATAATAATACAAGGTAGCATTGACAGTTGCTTGGGAAATCATATACTGTCAAAAAATATACTCAAAAAGAGAGCGCTCACAATCCGCCATTGAAAACACAAGCAATGTTGAAAACGTTGAAGTGAAAAAAAAGAACAACCACAGCAGCTGCTGATGTATTTCCACAAAAAGCTGTTTTTGACAATTTATGTTTTCCTGTTGAAGAGAAAATAAGCAGTTGTCAATGCTACCATGTATTATTATACCATGAGACAATACTACATGTCTATCGGACATGTAGTTCTGCAAAATAACGGCATTTTCTTGACGAGCGTTCAGACATACTACATGTTGGATAGACATCATTATTTTGCAGCGCTCAAAGCGAACACATCATTATAATGGTACAACAATTGCTTGCTGCTCTAATTATTGATGAAGTATTGAAGGAAAAAGAGGACATGAAAAAACTATAAAACGGAAAAAAAGAGGATTTGGGTTAAGGAGTGGAGAAAAGAAAAGCTAATTTATTCAAATACATTTTTTTTGTTTGCTTTGCGTAGCTGTTCACTCCTCGACGATTTTTGCAGAATGAAAAATGCAACGAGTCCGATGAACGTGCGTTCAAACAATACTACATGTCGGATGGACCGGCAGAAAAATCAAAATCATTTGATTTTCGTACTACATGTCCATCGGAAGTTTTAGCTTTCACACATCGTACATGTCATCGGACACGCAATGTTCATCGGACATGTAGTATTGTCTGAAACCCCCTATTCGGTCAGAGATGGTACGGGTTTTAAACTTATTTTTGCAACATCGGATGAGCGGTTCTCGAGATATTGCAAAAGTATTGAATCCCTTTCGCCCATACGGTTTCTCATATAAGATCGCTAATAATCAGTTTTTCGTTTTTTTTTTTTAAATAAAATTCATTGAAACTCGGTGAGAACATACTATTTAGTCGTGCCCTTTGACTGGCAAAATTGAGTGAGCATTGAACAAGGGGGCTTGGCACCGCCTATACATTTCAAATTTACGGCGTCGAATACCTTTGGATCTAAATGTCGCATAAAAATGAAACTTTAGCAGTTGCCACTCAGTAAAGTCTTTTTACTAGAAAGATGAGAAAGGGGTTGTGGTTCCGAGCATACATGCCGAAGTTTTGATATCAGAATAGCTTTGGAAGTAAAAGTTACAGATGAAACTCAGAATTGAGTTACTATTTGGTGATGTCTTGCTACTGGAAAACTGTAACGAGCAGTAGAGAATGCCAATGGTGTCAAACTATGGGTCTAAGAAAAGTTTTGAATATACTTATTTTGTTCCCATATGTTGCTGGGTGCAAATGCTGGGTGCAAAAGACAAAAGCAAAAAAAAAACTTTTTTTGGATCGTTCACGGATAAAAATTAAAAAAAGAAAATGTAATACTAGCTGTAATCCACGAACTTACCCGCAATCATTTTGCGTAATACTGAAATTTCAAGACCTGTCAAGATATTCAAAGATACCTGCCGGAAGTTTTTATTGTTTTACCAAACTATATGATTACATTTAAATTAAATATTGTTGATATGAAAATTATATACAGGGAAAACTACATTTTTGTAAATAGCTCTACCCTAGAACCACCTATAGGGCCCAAATTTTGCCAAAGGCTTTCTTAAACACCATATATAAACACCACGTCTATATATAAACACCACCAACGTCTCTATCATATATACAATACACACAGACTTTCTGTTGTTGATAGTATTGCAAAGTAACGGGTTTCAGATTTATTTTCAAAATATATATTTCATTGTATATAAATTAAGAATTATCAATCTTCAGACTTTATTTTGTTTATTACGAATTAAATAATCCAGAAAATAAATTGGAAATGAGTTTCTGATTTTGGGCTGTTGGAACGAAATATTTTAAATGGGAACTACGTTGTTTCTTGAAGATTGTTTTTGGAATAAATTATTGAACAAAGTGGCATCCAAAGCTTTTTCCTTCATCTTTATTTAACAATTTTAATTCTTTCAGTTGATTCTTGATACCGTGATAACTTTCGAAACTATGTTCGAAATTTGTCAATAAGAATGTTTTTCTAAAATTAAAACATCCGTAATTCCAATTGAGGAAAAACTTGGAGCGAATTTTTCAAACAAATTTAAAAAAATTAACCGTAACACATTTTCGCCAAAGTGTGTGTTCACATTTTCGCGGAAATTTACTCAAAATTATCATAAATTATGCCGTTCCGAATCAAGATAGGCTTTGCTGTTACTTTATCTTTAAATAACTGTCAATGATATAAATATTAAGGGGCTTCTACACGGTACAACCGCTGTACAATCGCTTATCGTGCAGCAGTTGGAAGTTTCAACCATTCGACCGTGCAATATTGCAACCAACTCGTTGCATGCTTGCATCCAAACAATACAATAATCGCACACAACGATCAAATAGCAACCGATTTTGGTACAGCCGTTTTATCGTGTAGAGCCTCTTTTAAACTTACTTTTCCATACTTTGACTTGGGCTGTTCGTATGTCTCGACCTTTTCCAAGAATTCACTTTCTGCATCCTTATCGCGTTCCTTGGACATCTTATAGTTCGCTTTTAATTGCACTGCTTTTGATTTTTTTTTTTTTGTTTTTGTTTTTAATTTTCACGAATAAGCGAACTTTGACTTTAAGAAAATATACACCATGAAAAATACGGAAAATAAATTCTTTTTCTGATCACAAACAAAAATTTTTATGTGTCGAAAATAAATGAAATCAAACCAAGTGTTTTTTTATTTTTGAAGTAAAACACAACAGTTATTTGGGTTTTTTGTTTATATTTTTTAATTTTATTTTGATTATAAACATTAATATATTTATATAGTAGATATAATTTCTTCAACATTGAGTGTTTGCAATAATTCTGTACCCTACACTGTAACTCAAGGACTACGCTGTCTCAAATGGGCGGAATATTAAACGGACACGCCTACTTTAAGTGCATAAAGACACTGAACAATTTAACAGAATTACTTATTGCAGTTAGAAATAAGTCAGAGTTACTTGTATAGGGTACAATAAAAGTGCGTTCACGACAAGCGTCTGACAAAAGTAATCTTTATGTTGAGTAAACTATTTAGTGTAATTAGGTATTTATATTTATAATATAGGTATTTCGTTTTATAAACAACTTAATGTCTTGAAAGTTTGAAACTTTTTGAATTACTTAATATTTGCATAAATTTTCACTTAATTAGATATTTATATAAATTACTATGGAAATAGTAATAGAAATTTTGTAGTTATGAGGAGATAAATATTATGTTATGTCATAGAATAGTTTTTTTTTATAATTGATTGAAACTGTAAGAGACCATTCAAGTATTACGTAAGCAGAATTTTAGTAATTGTTAACCACACCCTCCCCATTGTCAACAAAAGTAAGCAAAGATCTTTCACCTACTCTTATCCTTACGTAAACGTTGGTATAAATATATCTACATATTTTTTTTTTAAATATGTGATCTGGAAAGAAGAAAGGGATCAAGTGTGCGAAAACAGGATAAAGGGGGAGTACCAATTCATGGTCGCAGGCAACGAGTTCGCCCTATCCCGTGTAAATGTGGAGAGACTACCCAGATCCTGGAGTTGGTCGCCCAATCGGGAGAGTAGGTGGACCGTTTGACTCGATCAATGGTAGTATATGCCTACGAAAAAAAAAGCAATGATCTTTAAAATTTCTTAGCATGGAGATGGTCTTTACGCTCGACAGACAACGCCGTAAATATGGGGGCTTCTGGGGGTTAAACCCCCCCTTAGCAATCCAAAATATTTTACTATATTAAATAAAAACGCAAATATTCCAAAATATTTAATTTTGCCATATTATGTGTGAAGATAAATTGCAAATGGTGTATTATTAACTGCTTATTTTTGTTAGCAGATATTAAGTAAGATATAATATAATATATAATTTAATTTTGCTTCATTAATGCCCCCCTTATGAAATACCTATCTACGGAGTTGTCGACAAACGTACTATTACAATTTTCACCGGCACATTGGCATTGGTTTTATAGACAGTGGCGGATCTACATACGGGCTGAAAGGGCTTCAGCCCCCTTCCCCCTTTGGCATAAACAAGTATACTTTCAGTCCCCACCTTTGGCGAATCTTAGATCCGCCACTGCTTATGGATGTCCTAAAACGACTGGCTAAAACGGTAGTAAATATGGTAAATAAATTGGTGTATAAGATTTATCAGAATTGGGTACTCCGAGGTGAAAAGTATATCTTAGTGGCCTCGTAGTGCCCGTTTACAAAGGTGCAAAATAGTGGTGACCATGTGTCACACTCAGTCAGAAGTGATGTGGTATACGCTGTTGCACGTCCAATAGTGTTGGCTTTTGCCATCACATTCATGAACGACGGTGCAGATGTGTCGGGGTGTGTTGGTGCGTGTCGATGTAAATTCCTTTTGTCCGAGGAGACTATCGCAGGGCTGGACCTTCGGGGAGTATCGTACTGGCTGTGGTAGTTCAATGTCGCGAACAGGTCTGTGATCGGCGTGGAGTTGCGCTAAACTACCGGGTGGAAATGCCCTCAAATTGTCAGAGATGTTAGATGGGTCTCGATTTCCACCAATAAATGTGGATGGTGAGCCAACTAATCATCCTTAATTGGTAATGTTGCGTTCTAACATTGGTTGTTATTCATACAGTATATTTATTAATTTAAATATACACTTAAGTATGATGTGCAACCGGTGTTGAAACTACTATGACAGGGCGTTGGTCGCGTCTGGAGTCATGGAAGTGACGCCCAGGAGAGGTCGGATGGACGTTGTATTTGTATTAGCATGGTACTAACGTCCTGAAGACTTATCTGCTGGGCATCAATTCCATGAACCTCGATCCCATTGCCATGGGGCAAAGTGAAGTTAATCTTATACGGCAGGTCTTCACGTTTCAATAAATTGGAAGTTTAATCTGTAGGTTAACATGGATTATTTTGAAAATTTCTAACGTGAATTGGACGAAATCGACTTGCTTTGCATACAACGATGATACTCTACATACAGCGATGATACTTGTTGCACGGATATTCCAACTTTAAAGAGCCGTGAGTATTCAATCAACTTGTTTGATTATTTTCACGTTTACTATGTTTTTCAAAATTTGGTCACCGACGCCGCCGTTAATTTGATTTTATCAAGAAACAAAAAATTCTTCAGAAGTGGAAACAAGAAAAAGAAACAGTGTTGCCACATGAGCCAAACGAAACCAGGGCTGTCGGTGACCAAATGAGTTTACATGTTGCAATAAATTTGGAAAAGGATAGTTAGAGAGAGGCTGAGTTGATAAGAATACTCCTGAACCAGAGTCTGGTGATGGCGTAGAAGCCACGAGTTCTTCGAACACTCGCAGTAGGTACGATAAGGAAGACACGCAGGCGCACGAAAATGCGTACGACGAGAGTGTCCAGTCTTGCTGCCCCATGAACTGCAATAAGTTGATTCCAGAGGATTTGGCAACCACATCCCGAAATGTGTTCATGGAATTGAGTAAAGGTGATCAAGATTTGGTGATTTTGTCTTACTTGGAAGCACACAGGCAACATTCAAGTATGGAATCTGCTTACGAAGAAAGGTCTGCGTGGAGTATAAAAGTAGATAACTTGGAAAAAGTAGGATTGATATAATCTACCAATTCTGAGGTCTTCATGTTTTCAGTTAAATGTATTTTTTCATTAATGACGTCTGGATGAAACGCTTTTAATTGATCCGAAAACATTTTGACGACAAAGGCTTGGTTCCTTGGACCCATGGTCTCACTAGGATGTCGGCAAGCCTCTCTAAAGTAATCACACTAGAGATAACAGAACATGTGATCACGTTTATTGCAAACTACGCAGAACAGAATGCCGTTCCATTACCAGGCAGAATTGATATCAATTCATTGTCTAGTGTCACTTATTTTATAATTAATAATAAACCCATATTTACTCACAAGATCATGATGGTCAAGTGATTGGAGAGTGTATCTTTTACTTTTGAACTTTTGAACCATCAGTTTTCAAGTTTACAACTAATATTAAGTTAAATTTTGAATTTACGACCCCCACTAGTCTATTTTCTATTCTTTTCTAAGCCAGAATTGACAAAAACCTTAAAATCAAGTTTTTGACACACTATATCCCTTTCTTTATTCCAGATCACATATGTAATACATTTCTCTGTTGTTCTTTATGAGTTGCAGTTATCAAGTCTAAAAATATGGCGTTAAAGGAATTTAATTTATTAAAAAATTTAGTAAAATCAAAGTTATCGTAATCAGTCCATGAAACTTGAATCCATGAATCTAAGTATTCGATGACATTGGATGTTTGCTACTCGATGTTGTATGTCTGCTCTTTTAGGTTTCGGTAGATATTATCAATCTACTAAATTTTGTAGAAAAATCAGAAAAATTAAATAAGTAAATATTGCTGACGTAATCGTGTACCATACCCCTCGTTCACCATGTCTTCAAAAATAAGCAAAGCGACCACTTCTTCCTGTTGGTGCTTACGTAATACTTAAATGGTCCCTAATCAAGCCAGGAAACGAAAATTATCGCTCGCGAGTGGCTCCTTTTGCGGATCCCAGCTCTAAGCTCGCGAGCTTAACCCTTATTTGAGCGACAAAAAAAAACACCTTGATCATAGTGACGAAATACCCGGCTAGGTTCATATCTTAATATATATAAATTACGTATCATAATTTATAAAGAAAAATTGCGTGGAAATGCTTTTATGATCAGCTAAATCAGTTGATTGTGCTGTTATTGTAAAAAAGGCGAAGTTAATGGAAAGTTAGGAGCTCTCAGCAAGTTTCTGCCCTTTAGCTTGGTTTTTAAGGATAAAATTCTTTGTTTTAAATTGCAAAAGGCACCCCGGGTACCTCGTCACTCTCCCGCTCTCATGCCGGAGCCATTCAATATTTTAAAAACACTTTCCTTCGGGCCGCAGATCTAATAAAAATGTTTTAACCGCTCACGCTCTCTAAATTAATAATTTTTTATTTGGATTAAGGTATAAACTGTAAATTATCATTTGCTGCAATCAATTTTTTATTAGCGTTGTTGTGTGTATGTTCATATGTAAGTTTAATGAATTGTAGTCAATTTTCTATCTTGACAGTTGTCGAAAATGTATGTTTGTGGCGCGCGAGCCAGTAAGACAGTGGGGCCCAAGAAATTTTAAGCGCGGGCCAATGCTTAAAAAAACAAAAAAAAAAAAACAAACACAAAATGTTGCTCATCGTTGCTTTTGGCAAAAAATCAATCAAAACAAAAAAAAAACAATTACAATGCAGTAAAATCACATGTCATGAAGTACACTGCCAGTGCACTGCAACAAGATTTAAATTTTATTACAATAACAATGCTTGCATGAGAAATTAATCGACACTCAAGTAACGGAACAATCAGCTTCAGCATCGACATCATCGAGTGTGCGTGTTTTATTTTGGCTTTGCATGACTTTGTTTTTGTAAAGTTCGCTGGAAAATGTGCTGAACATTGAACGAGTGCGTTTTGTGTTGTTGTTTTTTGCAGGCGTTCTTTGATTTTAGTTCATCGCAAAGACAAAATTAACATAGAAAAAAATTTGTATGAAGGGCCACGCGGGCCATACGGGCCACTACCTGGGCATGTTTGCATTAGGAGCATAGGCTTGAGCTCATGAGCAAGAGCGCAAGCGGTCGCGAAATTTTTAGTGGCTCTAGTTCGCGAGCGGAAGCTTCTATGAAATATTGTATGGCTCCGGCTCGCTATTTGTGCTAGAGATCTGGAAGAGAGAGCTACAGAATTTCAAAAATTAGCTCAGGTTCGCGAGCGGGCATTTCCGTTCCCTGAATCAAGCATAATATTAATGAAAATTGCTTAACTAATTGTAAAATTGTAAGCTTTCATACTAGAGTTATATAGAATTTAAATTTTTTTTTGCAAACTAAAATATTTATGTTAACGTCGTCGTATTTAAGAAAATGTAAAGTACGAGTACCTAGAAGATATTTTTCAATGCGAAACCGAGGAAAATTTCAAGCAATTCTTATGTTAACTTATGTTTTATACCTAAAACTAATGCTAAGTTATACAAAAACTAAATATCTCTATAATTATATAAATATATGTATGTTTTTTGTATGTCATATTTTAATTTTATGTTATATGTTAAAACATTTATTAACAATATATATATTTTTGTTTTTAAGTACGAACATCAAGATTTCATATAAAACGTTTTCTTTAATATTAACTTCGTTTAGACATTATTTAATTTTGATTTTTTTGTTTTCTCAAACTTAGCTCGACATACTGTATAACTGCTATTTTCAATACAATATATATATCTATATGTGTAATACCGCAAAATTTGTCATCTTTGTCATCTTTTAAGTTTTTGCATTTGTAATTTTATTAATTATTGAGTTCGGCGCATAAATATTTTTCTTTTATTAATTTTTTTTTTATTTTTTGTTTTTTTTTAATTTTTTTTTTTTTAAATTTTTGTGTAAATTTATATCAGCAAAATATATAATTTTGTCATAATGGAGTTTTTGTATTAACATAACTTGGATTTTGTAAATCTTTGTATGTTGTTTGTTGATTATGTCATAACAATTTTTGCCATTATTTTATTTCTTTCAATATCAGCTGTTTTTATTTGTTTTTCAAGTACTGTTGTTTTAACTAAAGGCCACATTATATGTAATTTTATTATCTTTAACAATTTTTGTTATATGCTTCTATGTATTTCTTATTGTATATATTTTTGTATATGTTATAAAAATGGCTGTCGCAAAAATAGTAATTTAAAATCTTTTATGTTATGGCAAAAAAAAAAAAAAAACAATAATAAAATAAAATAAAACGAATTCAGAAAGTGAATCACATTTTCGAAATTTGCTAAAATTGTGTGAATACCCCTTTTGTATGGTGTTTTATTTTGTATTTAAAGCAATTTGCATTGAAAGCAGTTCTATATTTATTAATTTTGTTTTTAATTTTGATCTTAAGTATAATTTTCAAACATTTTTAAAAAATATTATACAATTTTTTCGAAATTCACTGACTACATCATGAAGTTCTAAGTTTGAAACCATTTCTTTTAAAACATGTAAAGTTTATTTAATTTGTAGGTGAAAAGCTTGACTTAGAAGCTATTCAAGAATTTATTTTGACGTTTCGTAAAAATTTCTTGTTAGTTTTTGAGTAATAAAAATTTGTTAAGGGCTTAAAGGAAATTTTAAACATTTTGAGAAAAAGATAGAACAGTCAGTAATAAGCGGTTAAAAAGTGTACCCGGGTGCGATTGAAACGGGGAATGTTTGAAACAAAGCTAATATCTTTACACCGTGCGTGATGACAAGTCGAAACACGAATTTTCGTGGGGCGTCGCTCTTTGCTCACTGAGCTTGTGTATAGGAGGCCCCATTGTGTTTTTTGAAGGAAAAGTAAGTACTTTTGTTCGTACATTTTTGCAATCATTATATTGTATTGAGAGTTTTGTATCGTTTTAATTGAAGTTCGTTGAATATGGTTGTATGATTAGTTTTGATTCAAATTTAAGATCATATTTACTGTGAACCGTTTTAAGCCTAGAAGGGTGGTTGGGGACAGTTGAAACAATGTTAGCTGGAGTGCTAAAATCTAGTTTATAATTAATGCAGTAGAATTTTGAGAAATATAATAGCAAGAAGTACACAATCGTTAAAAAAATAGTCGTCACCAACATCTGATTATTATATAATTTAAGTTGTACTTAATTTAAACCTTTGAAAGCTGATTAAAAATAATGTTAGTATCATGAACGACTTGAATATTAATAAAAAATATTTGTGATGTTCAATTGTGCCATTACGAGCCGTCATTAAACGAAATGTTATTAAAATATGAATAAAGCATGTTCATTTACCATATTTTGTATTATTTGCATGTGTTTCAATTGACCCCAGGTACTGTTTCAACCGTCCCCATGCCAGGGTCGGTTACATTACATACTAAATACTCACTTTTATAACTTAAAAACTTCGTGTGAGTTATCAATATGTTTACGCAAAAAATGCAGCAAAATATGCAGCTGCAAGTAAAAAGTTAACGGTGCTTTAAGATCAATTGGTATACTAATAAAATACAAGAGAAACTAAAGTGGGAAGTTCATTTACTGCATATGCATATGCGTCCGTCTACTCGCTGAACGCAAAGCAATAGAAATATGTGAAAGCTTACAGATGAAAGTTCGTTTACTGCATTTGCATATGCGTCCGTTTACTCGGTACGCAAGCAAAGTCGAAAATAGTTCAACTTTTTTTGCGTAATTTGCTTTTTTTGACAGCTCGTTACTTATAACGAACAGAGAGAAAAAATAAAAGAAACTAATCAGAAACTCATTACTTTTAGGGATGGTTCTTCTAAATAAATCTTTAAAAATTAAAAATGTCCATAATTTTTTCATTGTTAATTTCTCAAAAGAACTTTTTTATACTCAGGATTTAAGATTTTTTAATAATAAATGAAGACATTTTAAGTATTTTTGTGAAAAAACGATAAAGAATTCCCCATTAAGAATATGCCAAATATTTTACAAGCTTGTAGCCCTGCTTAGTCTGAACGTAAAACGCAATCATTGAACTCTGCCATAATTTTCTTGAGTAAATTGTGCCAGCGAGTAGACGGACGCATATGCATATGCAGTGAATGAACTTCCCGTTTAAGATCGTTTTGGTTATAATAAGTTGATTTTTAAGTTAATTCATAAGTTTCATAAGTTAATATCTTAAATTATGCAATGCTGGTAAGTGGGTTATAATTATGTTACGAACATTGCAAAAATAGCAATATCATAAATGGTACTTTTACGAATATTGTTTGGGGTACCGAATATCATAACCATCTAATGCATGTTCAGGGAGGGTTTTTTTAAAAATTTTATTCATTATCAAAAATTGTTGAATTTTAATTTTTTTATTTTTTTAAACAAATGATAAATTATAAATTTTTTAAAAAATAAGGAAATAAAATAAAAATAAAAAAAAATTTTTTGAAAAAACTGAAATGGTTCGTTTCAATTTCAAATATTAATAACCCACTGAAGACTCCAAGGAAACGCCTCTTTCTACAAAAAAAATTCTTAACTGATGAATAAAGCTAAAGTATGTCAGTCCCACTTACAGTTCTACATTACACAGGATCACCGAAAAAATTTTACCAGTAAGATCTTTGTGGTGATAGCAATTTTCAATACACCATGATGTTGTGGTTGTGTGGAGAGTTTCTCGGTGAGATTTTTGCGGTCATGCAATTTTGCTAAAGATTGGCCCATATTACACGGTGACCGTTTGCCCGGCGTGCAATGAATCTTTTTTACTCTCTTCCACATTTTGCACGCTGGTATGTTACACGGCAGAAAAAGAATGGCGGACAGATTTTGACATTTCATTCAGTTCCATTACTCTTTCCCCTACACTTTATTCCAACAAGGGTTTCCTACAACTATTTTATTTATACTGTTATAGTACAATAGTTACACTTTCCTTAATAAAATTTACTTTTTAGCTACTTAAACGCCCAAATCTTTAATTTAATCACCCAGCAACACTGTTTTGTCCGGTAAACGCTGTATCGACACCGTGCAAGAATGAACATATTTTGCCCGCTGTTCCAAATGTTCATTCTCTCACACTCTCAATGGTTTTTCACAGTTTCACGATTTTCAGACATTCAATGATCCGGTTTATTTTCAACATTTTTCAAAGTGTTATGATTTCAGAAAAAATAAAACCGATCAAGAAGAATACGATCTTTTTATTATAATTAGCATTGATCAATTGCAAAAAAGTATATGCTTTGCCCTCAATTTGTGGATAGTTCTGGAAATTGAATAAATTTAACAAAAGGTTGTAATGAAATTGCTTTTAATTTTATTATTTTTTTTTAAATTACGATTCCATTGGCACTGTTTTTTCAAGTGTATCGGGTTCAAAATTAAAGAACTCGGTTTTTCCAAATTGCATATCTAATTTATTAAAACTGCATATCTTAGGAGTTTAGGAAATATCGCTCTCAGAATCTTGTGATATTAATTTATAGAAGAAGTTATGACTTACGGAGTTTTGTCAAAAAAAAAAAAAAATTGAAGAAATTGAATTATGAAACGATGGATGACTTTAAGAAAAGTAGAATTTCGAAATGCAGAATTTTCAATTATCAATGTTTGTGCTAATTATTACAAAAATATCATAAAATAAAAAAGAAATGATGTATTCAAAGTTGTTTTTTTTTAATGGGTGATAACCACCCTGTGGAGTTGATGATTTAAGAGTGATACCAGCAGATGGTGAATTTTATTTAGCAAAGTATGTAGCGAAGACAAAAACTGAGAAAGTTTTAGACTTTTGAAGTTAATTTTGATTTTGCGGCTTGTATATAAATATGTATGTATAGATAAAGAAAATGAAATAACTTATTATCTTAGCGTCTTATATGCCCTACAGTAAAGGCTAACATATTATTCCCTAAATTGAATTTTTCGTTCATTTTATAAAGCTTAAACTGTTAATTTTTTAATATTGCGTAAAAGAACCAAAAATTAAAAAATTCTAACACAACAGTTACAATTTGTTTTTTAAATCTAAATGACAAAAACTATAAACATTTTAAAACTATTTTGTTTTTTTTTTCAATTTAAATTTACAACTTTATTTTTTGCAAACTTTTTGAGTTGCTCATAAAATGGTAGACATTTTGTTGTATTTAACCGCCTTTGAGGTTGTTAAATTGTGTTTTTGTTTATCAATTATTTCAGTATTTTTTATTTTTAGTAAAATTTACAATAATTTTGGTTTTTTTTTTTGCTCTTAGTTGGATTTGTTAGTATTTGTTGTTATTTTTTGTTATTGCAGCACCCTAAACACAATATCACTCGCACGTTCAGACTTATCCGAAAATATTATTTATTTAATTTGCATATTTTAATTTTTCATATTATATATGTGTATATATTTAGTATTTAATTTTTTAAGTTAAGTCAATTGCTTATAATTACGCATAAATTATTTTAAAGTTCAGCTTGATCATAGAAATTAATTTTTATTTTGTTTTTTGCTTGTTTAATCATATCAACAATTTTTGCAAAAACTTATTAAAATATATTTTTTTTTAATATTGGCTTTTTAAGCATAGTTTTCTAGTTTCTTGATTATTTTGTTCTTATTTTTCATATATTATAAAATTTATTTTAACTTTTTTATTTAATTATAATTTATGAAGAATTGTTGTGTTCCACACAACAACAATTATGTTGGAGTATGCAGGTTTGTTGTTGTTGTTGTGACGTCTATTGTTGCTTAAGTTTGTCCATCGCTATTCAACACATGCTCTCATCGTACAACTCTCACGCCTTGCATGTCGTCTCGCTCTCTTTAAAGTAAAAGTCTTGTGAATTCTGTAAAATGAAAAAAGAGAACATGTTAAAAATTGAGTAATTTTATGAAAGAATAACTTTAAATTATAATGTTATTAAATTATTCAATAATAAAAATTGAAGCATTTCTGCTTTAGCCCTCTATCCCGAAAAGTTGAAATAGTGGGAAAGAGGGAACTAAACTAATACTTTTTGGTAAACCAAGAATCTTAAAGAACAGATCTTGGTCTGTTATTTTCTCTCAGCTATCAGCTGTTTTTTTACATTGCCCATGACATGACTCCCAGCGTTACACATGAAGAATTTACGCCTGAAAAAAATGGCAAAAAAGCCCGAAATTCTCCATACAAAATCAGCCATTAATTTATATGCAAAAGTGCCTGAAATTTCGGACGATTATGAATTTTTGCGGGTGTTTGTGCCAAAAAATGTCGGGTCTTTTTTCCTTTGAAAAGGAAGAAAGACCCGAAAAATAAGCTTGGAATTTAGGCCCGAACAAAAAATCGGCCATTTTTGTCAAATTAAAATATTGAAAACGACCGAATTTTTGTTTGTTTCCAAAAAGAAATCGTCTCAAAATCGCTATAATAAAACGGATTGCCCTTGTATGGAAGGTAAAAAACATCATTCCGTATAAGGGAAAATCATTTTATCATAAAAAAAAACACCATTTGGATCTTATTCGGACATAATGTCCATGGACCTCTCTTATTCATGGAATAGCATCAAAAACAAATTAAATTATTCGATGCTATAGAAAATCGGGATTTTTTTTTGCCGGGTGTAACTTCATCAGAAGTAAATTCTGGAAGCTGTAAATTCACATTAAAAGTCCGTTTATGCAAACAAAACGAAACAACTTCACAAAATATTAGGCAGCAGAAAAGTACTAAATCCTTCCATAGGGCCATTCAATCAAAAAATTACCTATTCAATCAAATATTTCAAAGAGAGTAAAAGAAAATAAAGAACGTGATATTCTTCATTCAATTTGAATGACGTGTGAACTCTGCTTAGAGCCACTTCTCGTATGTAAGTGTAACCATTGAAACACAATATTTCTAAAAAATCAGCTGATCACTGACACTGCCACTGTCAATGCCGCATAGTCTGGTGTAACACGGTGATCGTTTGATCGGCGTTCAATGAATCTTTTACCGGGTCACCGTTTGCCCGGCGTGCAAGCGATTTTGTTGTTGCGTTCAATGTGAACTGTAAAAAATCATTGAGAGTGTGAGAGGATGATCATTTTGAACAGCGGGGAAAATATGTTCATTCTTGAATGGTGTCGATACAGCGTGCACCGTGCAGAACAGTGTTACTGGGTGATGAAATTAAAGATTTGACCGTTTAAGTAGCTAAAAAGTACATTTTTTTAAGAAAAGTGCTACTATTGTGCAATAACAGTATGAAGAAATTAGTTGTAGGCATGGTACAATGAAAACAAGGTAGAAGCATTTCAGAGAGGCAGACTGCCGCAACTGTCAAAACAAAATTGACTGCTCATAGAAAATCTGAAAGCGATTATTTTTTTTTGTTTTTTTTTTTTTTTTTTTTTTCATTTTCAAATTACTATAGAAATACAATTTTGGCTATGAGAAGATGACCGCAGTCTGAAATGAGTCTACCTCTGTTATTCTAACATGGTTGTAGGAAACTCTTGTTGGGATAAAGTGTAGGAGAAAAAGTAATGGAACTGAATGAAATGTCAAAAGTTGCTCGCCGTTCTTTTTCTGCCGTGTAACCTACCCGCGTGCAAAATGTGAAAGAGAGTAAAAAAGATTCATTGAACGCCGATCAAACGGGAACCGTGTAACACCAGCCAAAGTAACAACGAAATAGTGTGCACGTTGATCAAATGGCCACAGTGTAACATCAGCCATTGTTTTTTCGCTACAACTGTATTGAGTAGTGGCACACGATGAGAATAAGTTCAATTCAGTTCCAATTGTATAACAAAGAATCGAATGCGTATGAATATGATGACTACGTGTTCCTATTAGTATAGATGAGTATAGGTACAAAAAAATCATGAATATACTGGCGAGTGTAGCTGAATTATGAACCACTTGTTGCAGATACACTGCAACATCTTTATTATCTAAAGCACAGCTTTTTTTGAAATCACCTCAAAGACACAACTGGGCATTGAATCGTATAGTGATTTCAAGTAGTTTAAGTTTACTTCATACCATGCCATTTTGATGGAGTCAATTAAAGAATTTTTGTTGTCGAACTGACTTCTATTTTCGTAAACTTTTCTCAAAAGCCTACCCCACAGATCTTCCATAAAGTTAAGGTCAGGTGTGTAAGGAGGCTATTCCAAGACCTCAACATTTTGCTCTTGAATCCAGGTTTTTACGAGTCTTGCTGTGTGAATTGATGTTGGTAGATCCAATTAAGTGATCCAAATAAATTATTATATTCTGGGAAAGCCACTTCCAGCATGCTTTTGTATGTTTGTGCAGTCATTTTCGCATTTTCAAATACGAGGTCAATCGTTCCATAATAGGAAATGGCGCACCATACCATTACACCACCCTCTCTACTATGGTGTCTATCTAAAAATCGTTCTTCTTTTCTCAAATCATAAAAGCAATAATTGTAGCCAACAGGGCCGTCTAAACTGAATTTTTTTTTCGTCCAAGAAAACAACTCTTCTCTTCTCCGTAGTCCAGTATATTGTACGTTTAGCAAATTCTAGATGGAAATGCTTACGTTTTTGATTGAGCGGTGTTTTTTTTTTAATTTTATTCGCCGTAAATGTTCTGATAACTTAATAACGCGAGGCTAGGCTGTTGAAAGGCTAGCTTCAACTTGCGTTACAGTCTTGATTTTTGCTGCAGACTTAGCCAAATTGGACACTGCACGTACTATTAATCCATTTTCTGATGCTGTATGATTCAATCATGTAGAAATTTTGGAAAAAATGTACATTTCAATATTTGAATGGACAATCTGAATTAAATACTACGGCTTAAACTAATTAATTTAAAAACTAGTAAGAAATGATCTTCGACTGGACCGAAGTTAAAATACCCCCACGGCCGAACCAAAGCATATTCAAAGTCTTAAGCAGTCAAAAAGATGTTTATTTGTAAAAATATTTTCGTCTTAGTTTTGACAGAAAATATTCGCTTTTGTTTTTTGATAAAGTCACTTTATATGGGAGGTGGGTGTAGTTTTCACTCGTTAAATTTTATACACATAGTACATGCTATATATCAGAGTTCATATGCAAAATTACAAGTCCATATATTAATTTTTGTGGAATTTAAAGAGATTTTACCTTTTTGATAAAGTGACTTCGTATGGGAGGTAGGCGTGGTTTTCATCCGATTTAGTTGAATTTCATACTCAGAGTATATATTATATACATATATGTTATATCAAAGCTTATATGCGAAATTTCAAGTCCATATATTGATTTTTTTTTTTGGAATTCTAATAGATTTAACCGTTTCGATAAAGTCACTTTGTATGGGAGGTAGGCATGGTTTTCATCCGATTTGGCGCATTTTCAAACTTGATCTTAAGTTTTTAGATAAAAGCCTAAATATTGAATTTCGTGATGATAGCTTGAAAAGTACGGCTGTAATCGTGATCGAGACAGACAGACATACAGACAGACAGACAGACAGACAGACGGACGGACAGACAGACATACGGATAGACAGACAGACGGACGGATATGGCTAAATCGACTGGGGTGGTGATGCTGATCAAGAATATATATACTTTTCTATACCCTCTAACGCCTCCTTAAGGGCGTTACAAACGGAGTGACAAAATTAATATACCCCTTTAACGTTTTTTAAACGTGGGGTATAAAAACCTGTACGAATTATTAATAATTTTGATTGAGAAAATACAAGAATGCACATTGCCCTGTCGTCTGGACACAGATTTACAGGTTCTGTGATCAAAAAGGGCCTATAATATAGAAATAAATAAATTTATCAAGCAGATTGGCCCTTTTCACACTGTGCGGATACAGATCAGCCCAAATCTCATAATGCAGATAGGCCCTTTGTTCTTGGACCTTGAATGGAAAAATTAGATTGACCCTTCCGAAAAAATGGCAGATTGGCCCTTTTGGCGGAAGACCATCAATATGTCTCTTTGTATCTATCAAATAAAATTCTCCAAAATTTAACCCTTTGATATGTATTTGTTTAGATTTATTCATTTTTACTAAATGATGAATGCCTCAAGAGTTAAAGTTACGAATTAACATTTAAAGCGACGTAAGTGGCTTTGCGTGCGTGACGCACATCTTATCGCACTCAATTTTTCACGTAAGTGAATTCCTTTTTTATTTTTATTCTTATAGTACCAACATTATTTTTAATTTTGTACTTTGATTTTTGTTATTAAATTATTTTTCTGCTTTTTCGTTTTGCTTTAATAGTTTTTATGACTTTTTATTGCTTTTTGTTGGTATAATTTTGCTTTTGTTGTTGTTTTTGTTGTTGCGGATTTTGTTGCTGTCAATTAAGTCATTATTTACTGTTATTGCATACTTACTGTTGCTTATTATTTTTGTGCAATTAATTTTGATACAAAAATTACTTAACCTCTGCAGGACCGTGGTTTTTTCTAATGTTGGTCCCAAAGCGGCTAAACTGGAAATCAATGAAATTCTAGGGAAATTACAAGATGGGCCTTTTTGAGCTCGCTGATACCGAATATGCAGTTGAGAGTTTTCGCCACAAGATAAAACAAAAAATAAAAACAAAAAAATATGTGTGTGGCCACCACTCACGGCAGAAGTGAAACTTTAACCCAAAAAAAGGTTGATTTTTAAGTGGTTAATTGATTTAATCTTTAATATAGTCTTACTAAAAAAAATCCCATTTCATATAATGGCAAGAGTAAATTAAATCTGTTTTAATCTGGGATCGTAATTATTATAAGCGATATCCAAAAACTAAAAGTTTAATTATTATTTTTAGATTTTTATTATCTTAACCATTTTAATTGTTTTGATCAGAAATAAAAAGTTAATTTTTTTATTTTTAGTTTTCTGTTTAATAGAACGTTCACATTGAGCACGTAATTATTTTAAATCGAGTTAATGAAATTAAATCGAAAAACAAGTTCACTCAAATGAAGTTGTGATGAAGTTTTATATTTTTTAATAAACAATTTTTCATTTCTTTCAAAGTATAAACAAATAAACTGACATTTTGAACCTAGTTAAAGCAGTATAAACGATGATGTTAAAAAAAGCTTTTTTCGAATAACACGCTAAATGAAGTCGGTTTGAACATGCTATAACGCATTATGAACACTCATGTTAAAAAAAAAGCTTTTTTTGAATAACGCGTTAAATGAAGTCGGTTTGAAAATGCTTTTCAATTCAAGTGAACATCGTTTTTTCAATTTTTATTTTTTCGCTCAGAAATAAAAGTTCTTTCTCAATTTTTATTTTACGCTCATAATAAAAATCATTTGTGCAATTTAATTTTTTTTCCTCAAACATAAAACTGAAAACACACAGACAGCTTTGTTGCTGGCGCATGTCAAGTTTTATTCCCTACACCTGAACAGGAGGACTATAAGGGAGGGCCGCAAAGGGTTAATATGTATGACCGATTCCCATTACTTTTGCAGAATGAACATTTTTCTCTTCAGAACCTTTTCCCTCCGACCACTCCTTAGGGGAGCTCCCATACAGATTTTATGATTTTTGTGTATTTATTCCCTACACCTGAACAGGGGGTCTTTAAGGGAGGGCCGGAGAGGGTTAGTAAATATCACCGACCCACATTACTTTTGCTAAAGGAACGTTTTTTCCTTGGAGACCAATTCCTTCTGACCAGTCCTTATGGGGGCACCTGAACAGGGGGATTTAAGGGTTGGGTGGAGAGGGATAATATGTATGACCGACCCCCATTACTTTTGCAAAAGGAAATGAATATCAAAGACATGCTCCATATGCTTCGAATTCTTATGGCAATATTTCGAAGTATCGTCAAAAAGTAAGGAAGTTCTTGTGTGTAAGCTCCAGAAAAGCTTATACGGGCTTAAACAATCGGCAAGATGCTGGAACTCGAAACTGTTTGACATTTTAAAGCAAGCAGGTTTCATCCAAGGTAATGCTGACCCTTGTCTCCTGAAGCTTAAGCTAGGAGATGAATTCATTTATGTTCTCGTATATGTAGACGACATTTTAGTTGCTACCAAGTTAAATAAGCATTTTGAATATATTGAGAAAATCCTAGAGAGCAATTTTGAAATCTCAAAACTTGGTGATGTAAGTTTTTATCTTGGTATCAAAATTGAGAGGGGTAATGACGAATATTTCTCGATACATCAGGAGAGCTACATTGATAAAATCATTGATCAAGCAAATTTAACAGATAGCAAAATTTCGAAGATACCAATGGATATTGGATATGTAAATCTTAATCGCAGTGAGTGCACTCCACTCAAAGATAACATAAAGTATCGCGAATTGATCGGATCATTGTAATATATAACTGTTAATACTCGACCAGACATAACAGCAGCGGTTTCGATTTTGAGCCAGCAAGTGAGTAAACCAACAGAAGAAGATTGGGTTGAATTGAAGCGTTTGATAAAATATCTAAAAGAAACAAAAAGTCTAAAGCTAAAACTTGGAAGCGAAAAACAAAATGGTTTAACTGGATTTGCCGATGCAGATTGGGCGCAAAACAGACAGGACAGAAAGTCTTATAGTGGCTATGTTTTTAAGTTTAATGGTGCCTGTATTAGTTGGTGTTGTCACAAGCAACAGTGTGTTTCATTATCTTCGACAGAAGCTGAATATATTGCTTTGGCTGAAGCTGCTCAAGAAGTCTTATGGCTGAGGATACTGATGTTAGATTTTGAAATTCCCACTAAAGAAGCAATTGTGATGTTTGAAGATAATCAAAGTTGTATCAACCTAGTTAATAACAAAAAGTTCAGCAGGAGAACAAAACATATTGACACGAAATACCACTTTGTACGCGATCTTCAGATAATGAATATTTTAAAGTTAGTATACTGTCCAACAGTAGTGGCGTCCGTGGCGTAGTTGGTTAAAGTGCGTGGCCGCTATGTCAACGAACTTTGGAAACCCAGGTTCGAACCCCAGCAGCGACAGAAAATTATTTGAATTTTTCTGTACGGCCGCCACCTCTCTGCAGACAATGGCAAACCTCAGAGAGTAATCAAAATGCCATGTAAAGCTTCTTGAGAATAAGAACATTTCGTTCATCGCCGTTCGGAGTCGGCGTTAAACATGTAGGTCCGGTTCTCGGTCAATTGTGTACAAACTTAATAACACGCACAACACAATTGATCATAAGAAGCTAGGTCAAAGTCCTTTCAAGGGCTGAAATGGCCAGTTATTTATTTTTTTTTTTTTAATTTATACTGTCCAACAGAAGACATGGAAGCTGATTTGTTCACGAAACCATTATCAGCTATCAAAATTAAAAAAATTAGAGATTTGTTAAATTTGTATTAATTAAGAAAGGGTGTTGAAATGTAATTAATACTTGCATAAAAAATACTTGTTCAATACTTTTTTATTGAAATCAAAATTTAACAAATTATGTTTTGTATTTTGTGTTCAAAATTTTCACTTGAATAAATTAAAGGCCTGACTATAATAGCCACATGCTGGCATACGCTAATGCCAAAATTTAAACGAAAAGCCAGCAGGCTGTTGTCAAAATCAAAAATGTCTATAATTGCCATATACTGACTTTGAGAAGTGTCACAAAATTGTTTGTTTTTATTTGTGCTTGTTTGTGAGATTTTTTTCAAAATTATTGTGCAAAATAATATAAAAAAATTTAATCATATGAAGCCTTTGCTGTTTAGCTTCAATTATTACTTCAATAAATTCGAATATACAATTATTTGACATTTGCCTATGCTGTGAGCGATTTGAGTCGCTCTACAAAAAGCCACTGAAAGTCAACGAAACTTAACGAAACTGTGGCAATTCCAATTATAGTTGTGCACATATATTTACATGGGCTCGCTTTAATTTTGACATATCCGTCTGCCAGCATGTGGCTATTATAGTCAGGCCTTAAGTTTTTCAGAAAACACGCTTCTCTATTGCTCTGTTTTAAATTTCCACCTCGAGGACAAATTGGATATAAAAGTTCAATAAAAGCATGTTAAAATAAACAAAACATTTAAATGCAATATGAAACGAAAAAGTTATTAGTTTATAGTTAAATTTATAATTTTTTAAACAACCACTTTATTTTTTCTGGTGCGAATTTGTACTAGTATGGACTCCACGGGTTAGAAACAAGTGAAAAAATTTTTTTCAAAACGAGAATAAAATTGTGAAACTTAAATATTTCCGAAATATTTCTTCCTATCCTTTCGAGATAAATGAATAAAAATGTAATTAATATAAAGTGAATATGAATTTAATATGTAATTAACATGAATTGAATTGGATAAAAATATTTGTATTAAAAAAATCATTGTGAGAGTTTTTTACCGAGGGGACGACTGCCCCACCCCTGCCGCCCGCTTCTGACGCCCCTGATCATCATTGCATGAATTTATTAAATTGCGGTAAGGTAAATGTTCATATACCACACAAAAGCAAAAGCAAAGAGAAAAAGCGGAGAATGGCCGAGCTTGCCTACTTTTTGCCAAGAACATTTTCTAACACTGCAGTTTATAGGGTCATTTGAATTTGCCCATATATATTGTCCATATATCTATATAATCAGGATAATTTTTTCGTTAAATTAATAAGAAAATGCTATGTATCAATAGAAAAATGCATTGAAAATTATAGTAACAAAATATTTTACATACATACGCTACTGAATCGCATTCTTTTCTCTTGTACAACTTAATGACTTTGGGTAATTTTAATAAGAAAAATATTACTTTTAAGATAAAGTTCTAACGGCTTTCACTTAATAAAACATATCGCTATAAAAGTGCATTATTAGGTTTTTAAAAATAAAGACTTAATTTGTATTAAAGAGGTTAATTTTAGCTCTGTTTCTAAAAGTTAAAAGCAAAATCCTTATGTTTATTGCTGGCTATTATTTGGGCTACAGTGCTTCTTAAAAAAGCATGTTTAATTTTTGTGTTTAAAGCTTTGAAGCAATAGCCAGCTTCTGCAGTCGCAATAACAAAAAACACGACAACAACAACAACAAATAGAAATAAACTCAATTTCGCTCAATCCAAGTTGTGGAAAAAAACAAAAGTCATTAAAAAGGATTTTCTGCTCAAAATAACTATAGCGAAAATTTCTTATTTAATGCGAGTTGGGCTTGTGTGAGTTTTTTTTGTGTGTATATGTATGTGTGTGTTAAATGCTTGCTTGCGTGCACACATTGGCACGCATACGATAGTAAAACGTATTTCATTTGATTTGGATAAAAATGCCGCAAGATATTTTTTTTCATGTTTTAATTTTATAGCCTTGATTGGACTGGTGTTCAAGGTTTAGGAAGAATTTAATATATCAGGATATATGTAGATATCTGCGTGAACATCAAAGCGGATTTAATAAATGAGCTTATTTCAATTTGTGATGGCATCAAAAGGGATTTTGATTTATAGTCTCCTTTTTTTTTAATATTAAGAAGTACAGTGTTTGCAGGTGGGAAAAGTGGTTAAGAAAATGAAATATTCAAGTACATACTCGTACGAGCTGTTTTCGTATCTTCAAAAACAAGATCTAATTTAATTTTCAGAATAACAAACACATTAATTTTTTTAAATTTGTAATAAAAAATTTTATGTATGTGTAAGTAAAATATTTTTATGGTTTGCTGTAGCCAGCATCAAGTCGAAATGTTTTATTATGGAGCGTTTACTGTGCTGCATGGAAGCAAGCATTTCAGCTCATGTGTTATGAAAA
Organism: Pherbina coryleti; assembly: GCA_943735915.1. Lineage (NCBI taxonomy): Eukaryota > Metazoa > Arthropoda > Insecta > Diptera > Sciomyzidae > Pherbina > Pherbina coryleti. Next base: position 86,035,572 of record OX030952.1, on the reverse strand, counting down.
GCAAACAGATGCCGCACAAAGTTGGCTCGTATAAAAAGTAGTTAAGTAAAATGAATAAAATGCAAAAACAAACAAATAAACAAACAAACAAACACACACACAAACAACAGACAAGGTTATCGCATGCCACATTCGCAGGAGCAAAAAAGTATAAACAAAGGTAAGCCGCTGACAGGATAAGTCATGAAAAGCAATATAAATCAATTCAATGTCTCTTTGGGGAGTCCGATGCTTGCAATCAACTGACTGTCAGAATTTGCCTACCTAAGCACACGATGCAAGAGAATATCCTCCAAAGACTATTAAGCAGGTTAATAAACCGTTATACTTGGCTGCGAAGGACAAAGTCTGCAGAAACTTTTCGTTGTCGTGTGTGTGGCTGGGTTCGAACCACAAAACATGTCAGCCATAGTGGCAATTTTATGACAACTCTTTGCAACAACACGTGCATCTTTTTCCACTGAATACTTAATTTGAGATGATTCTCTGTTATCCTTAGACTGTAGTTCTTACCTTCGTAGTTAATTTTTCCATCCTTGTCAAGGTCCGCAATGGCCAAAAGTTGTGTTAGTTGTGCTTCAGTCAGACTTTCACCGATCATTTCCATCGCAGTTTGTAGCTCATCGCGGCTAATGAAACCATTGCCATCACGATCAAACACCCTGTAAGATTAAAACAATTTAAAATTATATTGATTTCGAGTGCATTGAAATTGAATTGAACTTGAATTGAAAATGATTTGAAATTGAATTGAAATTGAAACTGAAATTGAAATTGATATTGAAATTGAATTGAAAATGAAAATGAAAATTAAATTGAATTGAAATTGAATTGAAATTGAATTGAAATTGAATTGAAATTGAATTGAAATTGAACTGAAATTGAATTGAAATTGAATTGAAATTGAATTGAAATTGAATTGAAGTTGAAATTGAAATTGAAATAGAAATTGAATTGAAATTGAAATGAAATTGAATTGAAATTGAATTGAAATTGAATTGAAATTGAATTGAAATTGAATTGAAATTGAATTGAAATTGAATTGAAATTGAATTGAAATTGAATTGAAATTGAATTGAAATTGAATTGAACTTGAATTGAAATTGAAATTGAAATAGAAAATGAATTGAAATTGAAATGAAATTGAATTGAAATTGAATTGAAATTGAATTGAAATTGAATTGAAATTGAATTGAAATTGAATTGAAATTGAATTGAAATTGAATTGAAATTGAATTGAAATTGAATTGAAATTGAATTGAAATTGAATTGAAATTGAATTGAAATTGAATTGAAATTGAATTGAAATTGAATTGAAATTGAATTGAAATTGAATTGAAATTGAATTGAAATTGAATTGAAATTGAATTGAAATTGAAATTGAAATTGAATTGAAATTGAATTGCAATTGAATTGAAATTGAATTGAAATTGAATTGGAATTGAATTGAAATTGAAATTGAAATTGAATTAAAATGAAATTGAATTGAAATTAAATTGAAATTGAATAACAATTGCATAAATATTGTGGTTAATTGAATGGAAATCAAGCATAATTTCAGTTCAACTTTATCTCAAATTCATATGAATTTCTTTCGTGAATTTCAATGCAATTAAAAAGTTTCATTCAGTTCCATTTCCATTTATTTCTTCTTCAGTCCCCATTTAATATTTTTGCAATTTCACTTCAATATCATTTCAATAGAACTTTGTTTATGCTCACCTAAACGCCGCTATTAAATCCTCGGTGACATCATCGCTTTCATCCTGCTTGCTGGCGCTCTCCTCCTGTTCATCGCGTATCGCCTGAATGCGTCCGACCCATTGCAGGAATTCTGCTTCGTCTATTAACCCATTTCCTGCAAATGACAAAAACAAAGGAAGTCCTTAGAAAAAACAATGCAAGAATAACATGAAAAATAGAAAAATAAAACTTTTTCTGTAGCTACATCAAATGACATGAGAAAAACATTGCAATTTTGTTGTTGTCGCTGTTGCGTCACAGAATTTCTTTTGCTGAAATGATTTGTGCACTCTGCTTATATAAATGGAATAGAAATTCCAATGAATAAAGAGAAAATATCACAAAAAAATAGAAAAAGAAAACAGAAACTTTAAATAATTGTATTAAAGTTAAGCATAAGCTAGGTTAGGTTAGGTTGACGTGGCTGTCTCCTATGAGACACACTTAGGCCAGTTTGGCCCGTTGTGATACCAGGGGTTAATTATTTCCACCCTATTTGAACCAGTTGGAGCTATTTATGAAGCTTTGTATTCGGTAGACCGAAGTTTTTGAGAGTTCGTCTAGGTCACTGTAGAACCAGTTACCTAGGAAGAGATGGCGCTTTCTGGCCAGCACTGGGCTTGTGCAGAGAAGGTGTGTTGTGGATTCAACCTCCTCCTCATCTCTGCAGCTTCTGCAGAAGTCGTTATGGGGAATATTCAGTCTTCGGGCATGGTTTCCAATCAGGCAGTGTCCTGTTAGAACGCCTATTACGATATTTATTTGGTCTCTTCTAAGGGATATTAGTTCTTTTGAGCGACTTAAGTTCAGTGTTGGCCAAACTTGACGCGTTATACTGCATGTACTACCCGTTGACCACCTGATGTTGGTGTTTTCAAGCGATAGCTCATTTATCAGTAGCTTACATGTTGCGAGAGGTATTCCAATTTGTTCCCTATCTGTCGATAGGGGTTTGATGGTACCGTTTCTAGCGAGTTCGTCTGCTTTGCAGTTACCTTGGAAGTCTCTATGTCCGGGGATCCAGCATAGGAATATATTGAGCTGCTCTGCCATCTCATTTAGAGATCTGCGGGAACTTAGGACTGTTTTTGATGTTATTTCAACAGATTCCAGGGCTTTCAAAGCGGCTTGACTATCAGATAGAATGCACATATCTTTTGCTAATATTTCGTTCATCTGAAGCCAAGTGACGGCGTCATGTATGGCAGTGACCTCCGCTTGGAAGACACTGCAGTGGTCGGGGAGCCTAAAGGCATGGTTAATGTTTAGGGATTCAGAGTAGACTCCTCCCCCTACTTTGCCATCTAGTTTTGATCCATCAGTGTAGATTCTAGTGGCATTGTTTGGTGGAGGGCTTCCAATATCCCATTCGTATCTGGAGGGGATTGATACATCAAACTTTTTGTGGAATAAAAGTTTTTGAGTGATGTAGTCTATATTCTTGGGTATTTGAGGAGTGAGTTTCCTGGTGTCAGAGTGTCCTATTGTGCCCTCTTTCCATTGGGAAGTGGCTTCTAAACGGATTGCTGTGTTTGCAGCTATCCGTTTTGTTAGGATATCTAGTGGAGTAAGATGGAGCAAAGTATCGAGTGCGTCAGTAGGAGTGGTTCTCAGCGCTCCACTGATGCACAGCTCTGCTGACCGTTGAACTTTGCGAAGTATATTGAGGTGTGTTTGTTCCGTCAGCGCATTTGTGATAGCCTCCGCCTTGACGTTGTTAAAGGCACCCTCTATGTCAATGAAGGCTATCATTGTATATTCCTTCTGATGAAGGGACTTTTCAATGATAGATACTATGGAGTGGAGAGCCGTTTCCACAGTTTTGCCTTTGGTGTAGGCGTGTTGTGCTGGTGAGATAGGATTTGCTTCTATTTTTTGTCTCAAGTAGATGTCTATTAGTCTCTCGAGAGTTTTAAGAAGAAAAGATGAGAGACTAATTGGTCGAAGGTCTTTTGGGTTTACGTGCGAGCTTCTTCCTGCCTTAGGTATAAAGACTACCTTCACGTGTCGCCATTGTTTTGGGATGTGATTTAGGTTAAGACAGCTTTGATAGATTATCATCAGCCACTGGCTTATGATGTCATACGTTTTTTGAATTTCAATTGGGGCTATGCCGTCAAGTCCTGGAGACTTAAACGGTTTGAAGCTTTCTATGGCCCATTTTAGCTTCGATTGTGTAATTATTTGTAGAGAGTTGTCAATGGATGGAAAATGCACCTCTTGTGTTGGAGCATTTCCTATCTTTGAACAGCCCGGGAAGTGAGTTTCTACCAAGATATTAAGAGATTCTTCGCTGTTGGTGGTCCAGGTTCCGTCTTCTTTTTTCATGAAGCTCGGGTTAGGTGGACTAGATGCTAGAATTTTCCTAAGTCTCGACGCCTCGGAGGTTTGTGATATTTCTTCACAGAAATTTCTCCAGGATTGTCGTTGAGCTTTGCTAAGCATAAGCTATGAATTGTCAAAGTTTAAGTGACGTGCTTCTTGCTGCTTTCACATACTTTGACTGAACATAACCAGCTTAGCAAAAAATGTAAACATTCTACGTTTTTTCCCGACTTTATGAACTTATTTTATCATTCCTTTTGGTGCATTAACGAGTTTCACTGAAATTTCATTAAGTTAAATGTTACTCATACGCCCTGTTGAACTTTAACAACATAAAAGGTACGTATCACATGTTCTTAAACAACAACAATTTAAAAATTATTTTATACAGAAATATTGAAAAAAAAAACTTTTTGCAGCATTCTTTACAACAACTTTTAGCACTTACACTAACACACACTGGCACCCACAGCCCAACACACAGAATAGTTTTCAATTAAAATCATTCATACGCAACGATGTGTCACTTTTTAATGTATTTTCCTCAGCAGAAATTTTAACGAGAGCAGCTCAGAAAAACCCAAAGAAGCATTTTTAATGAAAAACAAACACTTTTGTGCAATTACAAAATTAAGCAAAATAAAATTTTATGCTTCTACATCAACAACAAAACCAATCCGCAACACATTACAAAAGAAAACTAAGACCGAATTAAAATGTTTGCCACAAAGTGGCAACATTAAATTAAAAAGCATTTTGTGCACTGTGTGCTGTGTTGCCGGAGTTTTGCAATTTCCGCTGCAGCCCATGAGCTCAGACAGAGACACGCAATATTTTGCCGCTGTTGTTGTTGGTGTTGTTATTAAGGCTGTTTGTGCTTCAAGCGCAAGGATAAACTTTTGCGCTCGTAGAGAAGCTAAAGTTCTCGGCTCTTGCAATAAATAAATTTTGCTATTTTTCGTCACTTAATTGTAGGAAAGTAAAAATAGCAGCAAATGCAACGAGAGTGAAGAAAAAAAAATTAAAAAAATAAACGCAAGAGTCAAATTTCGAAAAATCATTAAAACTTTGCCTTGGAACTTTTATTTTTGGCGTGCTTTCCATTAAAAAGCGTAGCAGGCAAAAATGTTGCACCTTTGTTCATGCTTTAGACGATATTTATTATTAAGCTACTTCGAAAAAGAGCCTTCGACCTATGCCAAGCGGCGCCTATAAAGCAAGCTGCCAGAAATTCTAACTTTAGGTTGTCTAAGTTGTTGTTTTTTTTATTGTTTTTATTTTTTGTGTTTCCTTCCTAGTTGAGAAATTAGCTAGCTTAAATTTACTTCGCACAGTTATTGTTGCTAATGGCTTTTTTTATGTGAGTGTGTGTGCTTTTTTGGTTTATTTTCGTACACATTTGGCTGACTCAGAAAAAAAAAACAGCTGTAGATATAATCGCTCTTTTGAAGTTTATCATCATAATCATCAGAATCAAGGATTCCTCGCTTGTCTAACCTTGACTTCAAGGTTAGTCTAGCAAAGTTCTATGCAAAGCTCTGAACTGAACCCACTTGGCTGACTGTCTAGATTGTTAAAGCTGCTTGCTTCACCTTGAAGCGCTGTACGATATTCTAAAGTTTCCTTTTGATGAGCGTTTGTTTTGTTAATGAAAATTGATTTGTGCAGGTTGTGCAAAAGTTTACACATAAATTGGCTTTTAATGATTTTTGAGAGGAAGCTAAAAAGACTTTTATAACGCCTGCAGCAAGAATTTTAAAATTATGTCATCACCAGCTGAAAGTTACATTAAGCGTTGAGTTAAACAAGCAGGTAATTAACGTTGAAATGAAGGAATGAATGTTTTGAGTATTGATATCAAACACATTTCCAAAAATGGCATATTTTGTGAATCGTTGCTGTACTTAATAAGAATTTGCTCCAACAAAGACACACACAATTAATTTGGCAATGCCTCGTTCGTAGCTGAAATTGTGCGCAGTTAGGAAATATCCTTAAATATCATTAATATTTTTTTTTGTTCTTTGAGATTTCGTTGTTATTCTCCAAGCGCCTTAGCTTACAAATGACATCAGAAACTTGAGGAAGATGTAATTTATTTTCTTCTAGGGGACAGCAGACTGTTTTTTATGCATGATTTTTCAACCTTGAGACAGCTTTCAATGTAATCAAGTGTTTCGCAACTTTCATCGGCAGACATTAAACAAGGAATCAACATTTATGTTTAAAAACTTATTGCGCAATAAAATAATTAATCAACAGCAAAGCAATCAACAATAACAATCAACAATCTGCCATCCAAAATAAATAATTAAGAATCAACAATCTAGAAACAAGAATTAAGAATAAAAAAAAAAAATTAAAAACTAAGAATAATAATCGAAAATCAAGGGCCAAGAATGAAGTATCAAGGAGCATGAATCAAGAAGAAATCAAGAATCAAAAAACAAGAATCAATAACCTGGAATCATGAATCAAGAATCAAGAATAAAGAATTAATAATCAATAATCTGGAATCAAGGATCATAAATAAAAAATCAGGAATCACGAATCAAGAATCAAGAATCAAGAATTAAGAATCAGGAATCAAGAATCAAGAATGAAGAATCAATAATCAATAATCATAAACCAAGAATTAAGAATAATGAAATCAAAAATCGAAAATCAAGGGCACAGAATGAAGAGTCAAGAAGCATTTATCTAGAAAAAAATCAAGAATCAAGAATCAAAAAACAAGAATAAAGAATCTGGAATTACGAATGAAGAATCAAAAATTAAGAATAAGAAATGAAGAATCAAGAATTAAAAATAAAAAAATCATGAATCAAGAAATAAGACACAAGAATCAAGAACCAAGAATCAAGAATCAAAAAATAAGAAACAAGAATCAAAAACCAAGAATCAATAACCAAGAATTGAGAATAAAAAAATCAAGGATCAAGAATACAGAATCAAGAATCAATAATCAAGAAGCAAGAATTAAGAATCAATAATAACGAATCAAGGATCAAGAAGCAAGAATCAGGAATCAAGAATCAAGAATGAAGAATCAATAATTAAGAATCAATAATCAATAATAAATAAACATGAACCAAGAATTAAGAATACTAAAAACAAGAATTGAAAATCAAGGGCCAAGAATGAAATGTCAAAAAGCATGAATAAAGAAAAAATCAAAAATAAAAAAACAAGAATCAAGAATCTGGAATCACGAATCAAGAATCAAAAATTATGAATAAAAAAATGAAGAATCAAGAACTAAGAATAAAAAAAATCATGAATCCAGAATCAAGAAATAAGAAACAAGAATTAAGAACCAAGAATCAAGAATGAAGAATCAAGAAATAAGAATCATGAAACAAAAATTAAGAATCAAGAATAAAGAATAAAAAAATCAAAATCAAGAACTAAGAATCAAGAGTCAATAATTAAGAAACAAGTTTCAAGAACCAAGAATCAAGAATGAAGAATCAAGAAATACGAATCAAGAATCAAAAACCAAGAATCAAGAAACAAAACTCAAGAATTAAGAATAAAATCGTCAGGAATCAAAAATCAAAAACCAAGAATCAAGAATCAATAGTCAAGAAGCAAGAATCATGAAACAAGATTCAAGAACCAAGAACCAAGAATAAATACTGAAGAATCAAGAAATAAGAATCAAGAATCAAAAACCAGGAATCAAGAAACAAAACTCAAGAATTAAGAATAAAAACGTCAGGAAGCAAAAAGCAAAAACCAAGAATCAAGAATTAAAAATCAAGAGTCAATAATTAAGAAACAAGAATCAAGAAACAAGAGTTAAGACTAATAAAATCAAGCTTCAAAAATCACAGGCCAAGAATCAAGAGTCAAAAAGCCAGAATCAAGAAGCAAAAATCAAGAATTCAAAATAAAAAAACAAGCATAAAAAATAAAATACCAAGAAGCAAGAACCAAGAAAAAAAAATCAAAAATCAAGAATAAAGAACCAAGAATCAAGAATTCAGAATAAAGGATCAAGAAGAAAGAATCGGGGGTCAAGAATAAAAAATCAAGAATTAAGAATAAAAAAATCAAGAATCAAAACTAAAAAATTAAGAATTAACAATCAGCAATCCAACAATCAACAATCAACAATCAACATCAACATCAACGATTAACAATCAACAATCAAAATTCAATGACCAACTCCAATGACCAATTCAATGACCAACCAACAATCAACATCAACATCAACAGCAACATCAACATCAACATCAACATCAACATCAACATCAACATCAACATCAACATCAACATCAACATCAACATCAACATCAACATCAACATCAACATCAACATCAACATCAACATCAACATCAACATCAACATCAACATCAACATCAACATCAACATCAACATCAACATCAACATCAACATCAACATCAACATCAACATCAACATCAACATCAACATCAACATCAACATCAACATCAACATCAACATCAACATCAACATCAACATCAACATCAACATCAACATCAACATCAACATCAACATCAACATCAACATCAACATCAACATCAACATCAACATAAACATCAACATCAACATCAACATCAACATCAACATCAACATCAACATCAACATCAACATCAACATCAACATCAACATCAACAACAACAATCAACATCAAAATCAACATCAACATCAACATCAACATCAACATTAACAGCAACATCAACAATCAACATCAAAATCGAAATCAACATCAACATCAACATCAACATCAACATCAACATCAACATCAACATCAACATCATCATCAACAATCAACATCAAAATAACCATCAAAATCAACATCAATATCAACATCAACATCAACATCAACATCAACATCAACATCAATATCAACATCAACATCAACATCAACATCAACATCAACATCAACATCAACATCAACATCAACATCAACATCAACATCAATATCAACATCAACATCAACATCAACATCAACATCAACATCAACATCAACATCAACATCAACATCAACATCAACATCAACATCAACATCAACATCAACATCAACACCAACATCAACATCAATATCAACATCAGCATCAACATCAACATCAATATCAACATCAACAACAACAATCAACATCAAAATCGAAATCAACATCAACATCAACATCAACATCAACATCAACATCAACATCAACATCAACATCAACATCATCATCAACAATCAACATCAAAATAACCATCAAAATCAACATCAATATCAACATCAACATCAACATCAACATCAACATCAACATCAACATCAACATCAACATCAACATCAACATCAACATCAACATCAACATCAACATCAACATCAACATCAACATCAACATCAATATCAACATCAACATCAACATCAACATCAACATCAACATCAACATCAACATCAACATCAACATCAACATCAACATCAACATCAACACCAACATCAACATCAATATCAACATCAGCATCAACATCAACATCAATATCAACATCAACATCAACATCAACATCAATATCAACATCAACATCACCATCAACATCAACATCAAAGTCAACATTTCAATTTTTTTAATAAATGTTAGGGTTTGGAGAGGGAACTATTGGCTAAAGGTGAGAAATATGGAATTTTTTTGCATAAATTATAAAATTATGGATATAATGTAGTGTATATATTCAAAAATTTTCAATAAGTTTTTGGAAGTTTATTCTAATTTACATATTATTCCAAGGTTATATTATTTCTTAAGCACTAAATATGACGTTAAACATCATTAAATTAGAAAACAGAAACAATTATGTATTAACCACACTTTACTCTTAATAACACAGGTTAAGACACCGTCTGATATGTTTAATCATCCTATCAAATTCTAAGATTCCCAAAAACTAGCTAAATAATCGTCATTAAGTATTGTTTAGCAAAAGATATTGTTTCTTCTTTTGGCAGAAAAGATACAGATACAGAAAATGATGTTATATTGTTTTGAACACCACAGCGTATCAGTAACATTTAATTGCCTTGCAGCGATAATTAATTGTTAATTATTATTATCGTTGATATAAATAAAAATATACTTTTATGAAAATAAAGCAATCAAATAGGATTTATGACTGGCAGATCATTTAATAAGAAATCAATGCAACATCACATCATCAACGATGAAGAAAATATCGACAAAAACAACAATAATAACAACATTAACAACAGCAGCAGTAAAGAGGTTACTTGATATGGCAACAATAAGCAGCAGACTTTCATCAATTACTTAGGCAGGCACGCCCAAGAATAACTAACAGCTAGACAACAGCGCACACGACCATAGACACACACATACACAGTTAGTCACGGAAAGAATTTGAATTTGTATGCAGTGAACGCAGCTATAAAGGCGACGAAATGCTTTCCAATACGTTATTTTGACACAAATTAGAATTGAATTACGTTGATGTGACGCAAACATGTGACAGCTAATATGGCAAACTCTCACACACAAACATAGTGACATACATAGCATATATATGCACACATACACATGGAGTTGAAACCATTCATGCTTTGGCGGCATAAAATTTCCATCATTTCGTCATTAAATCTGCATTAAAAATCATTCAAAATTAAATTAAAGCAATTATGTTACTTTGCAAGGATGTTGTGTGTGAAATTTTTTGTTGGTATGTTGTATGTTGATTTTGTATTTATGCTTGCATTGATTGTAGTGTAGCTTTCAAGTTCTGCTTGAATGTATTTCAACATTTTTGCAATTAAGTTGAAAATGGAAAAACAAACAAATAAAGTTTAGGAAGAGGAACGTGGGTTGGAAATTGAAAACAATGATTATTGAGAATTCCTTCGAACTCGAATGCTACGTTTTTTAATAGAGTCAAATAGAATAATAATTTTCTTGAAATCTTTACTGGCGCACACTTAGTTGACAGCAAAGAAGCAATGATCAAAAATAGTAGATGTCGGATATTTATGTTAACATACATAGATGCCGAGATGGAAATGAGCCTCGCTCGAAAAGATGATTTTTTGCAACAATCACCATCTTTAGCAATCATTTGCAGGGCCCAATCAGCAAATGTAGCGTTGTGCATATCACGAGGCAACAGCTGCTGCGTCAATTGGACTTTGTGCATGGCGTTGTGCATGTCACGAGGCAACAGCTGCTGCGTCAATTGGACTTTGTATGAGTGTAACTTCAAGTCGAAGCACAAAATTCGATACACGGAAGTCGCGGAAATGACCAATTGTTGCTTACGATGGCGAATAGATATTTGGCGGGACTCGACGACACTTTCACTTACGGCAGGGATATTCTCAGCACTGCGTTATTTTCGCACTCTGGTTGGCTTCGAAACATCAAGTGCGGACCCAGTTTGATAAAATTTATTTACAATGATGCGCCAGTTGTTTCACTAATAAAGTGATTGCGACCTCATTTTTGGTGAATCGATCGTAGCGTTTGCACCATCGACTTGGAATTTAAGACCCAAAATTCGACGATTTCAATGGGTTGTTCTTTCGTGTAGTGATCCATAACTAAAATTCTATACTGCAACAATGACAATAAAAATAAACAAAGTAAATAACTGGCAATTTCAGCCCTTGAAAGGACTTTGACCTAGGTTCTTATGATCAATTGTGTTGTGCGTGTTATTAAGTTTTTGTACACAATTGACCGAGAACTGGACCTACATGTTTAACGCCGACTCCGAACGGCGATGAAGGGAATATTCTTGTTCTCAAGAAGCTTTACATGGCATTTTGATTACTCTCTGAGGTTTGCCATTGTCTGCAGAGAGGTGGCGGCCGTACAGAAAAATATTTTAATTCAAATAATTTTCTGTCGCTGCTGGGGTTCGAACCTGGGTCTCCACGTTTGTTGACATAGCGGCCACGCACTTTAACCAACTACGCCACGGACGCGACTTTATTTATTGAAATCTACCTGCTTTGAATTGGTGAACTGATGATGATGTATTTCACCCATTGTGGGGTTATATGCACGTAGAAGAAGGTGAAGGACAAAGGAGAGAAAGGAAAAATTTTTCGGTATTGCTTCGTTAGATTTTTTATTTCTTTATACTACGGTATGCGCATAACAGAGAGGAAGGATTTGATTTTCTGTGCATATATACAGTGAATCAAAAAAGTTTAGAAACAAAACATTTTCTCTCAAACAATCATTGAAATTTTACACTTTTTAAGCTGTTGCAAAAATTTTTTTCATATATTTTTATTCCATATATATTCACAACACAATAACAAAAAAATGAAATCAACAACAATTACAATATTCGTACAAGTGATAAGAACAACAAAAAGAAAATTCTTTCATAGCCAAAAAAGTTTAGAAACAAATTAAAAGTTATACAGAAAAAATTAAAGAAAAACTACTTTTTTAATATTTTAGTACTTCGTTTGATAGCTTGGAGTATATTTTTCATTCCCAGAGATAGTTTTTCGAGCTCTTGTGGGGTAATTACATTCCATTCTTCTAATATGGCTTGTTTAAGCGACTCTTTGGAAGTAATATGATGATGCATGATCCTTTTTTCAATAAGGTCCCACACATTTTCAATTATGTTGAGATCTGGAGATTGTGGGGCTGTATGCAGCTGGTGTGGGACTTTGAAAAGCAACCATTCTATGACCAAATGCGACTTGTGCTTGGGGTCATTATCTTGTTGGAAAAAGAAACTGATTTCATCTAGCCCCATTTTGTTCACACTTTACAGCAAATTTTCTCTCCAAATGGCTAAATATGTTCTTTATTCATTATTCCTTCAATGAACTTCATGTTTCCCACGCCAACCGCTGAAACACACCCCCACACCATCACACTACCGCCTCCATGTTTTATTGTTGCTTGAATGTTTTCTTTATTGAACTCCATATTTGCCTTTCTCCAAACCATACGACGTCCGTCCGAACCAAAAATGTTGTATTTCGACTCGTCACTGAATACCACAGTTCTCCAAAACTGTTCCAATTGGTTGATGTGTTTTTTTGCGAACTCCAAGCGTTTATCCGCATTTCACTTATTTATGAAAGCAACTTTCGAGCAACTCTACCATGATAGCCAGCCTTATGGAGCCTATTTCGAACTGTTTGGGCATTTACGTGGACATCATGAAATTTCTCTAGTGTCGCAGCAATCTTCGGAGCAGAAACGTTTGAAGTTGCTTTTATTTCTGACAAAATAACTCGTTCATGGCGCGCTGTTAAAGAACTTGGCCGATCAGATCGAAGTTTTGGTTGTAATAATCCCGTGTATAAATATTTATTTATAATTTTATGAACACTAGAATGGCTTCTCCCAATTATTTAGCCAATATCTCACACTTTATTATTTTGAAAATACAGCCTTAGAATTCATTTACGAACGTCCAGTGAGATTTCGGTATTTTTTCCCATTTTTAAGACAAAAAGACAAATAATCTGCGTTAATTATAAAAAAGCGAGTGACTGATGCGTATATTACTGACATTTATAGTAAAAGACTTTAGATCCCGTTATTTTAAAGCTTTTTTTAAACGAAGCAATGCAAAGTTCAATCAAAAGCACAAATGTTTCTAAACTTTTTTGGCTATGAAATGTTTAGTTTTTTGTTTCTTTTTTCATTTGTAGTGATAAGAAAGCTGTTTTTTGGTTAGAATTATTGATGTTGCCTTAAAAATATATATGAAATATTAAATATGTAAAAAAATTTTTAGTTTTGTGTTAAAAGAGTTAAAATTGAATAAATGTTTTATAGAAACTGTTTTGTTTCTAAACTTTTTTGATTCACTGCATATATGTACATGGAACGTTCTTTATGATATCGGCCATCCCCTCAAACGTCTGAATTGAGATGAAATGTTTCCTGGCGGCTTAAAATTTTCCTACCTATATTTTTTGCCGTCGTTTTTGAATTTTGCAAAAAATGGCCAAACTAAAAAAATCTATAAATGTCAAAATGTTTTTTTTTAAATTTGTACTTATAATATGTAAAATTCTAAGCACTCTTTGTTTTATAAAATTTTTCACTAAAGTTTAAGTTTGAACATTAAATCTTTTTTAGACCCACTTTTGCTGAAAAGGGTCAACCTTTTAGAAAAATGCAAACTTTACAAACTATTTTTATTTTTAGGTAAGGAACAAGATGGAACAAGGAACAAGGGAAGAGAGACGCATTTTCAGGCGAAAGAAAAGAGAAGCGGAAATGCGTGAGTGCGAGAAAATTGAGATGCATGGTGACAGGAACGAGGTCCGAAAGTTTTTCAAAAAAATAAGACGCCTGGCCGATGGTTTCAAGACCGGGGCCTCTTCCTGCAAAGATGAAAATGGGAATCTAGTGACAGATATCCAGAGTACACTGATTATGTGGAGGGAACACTTCTCTAGGCTTTTGAATGGTGACGACGACAACAATCCCGCCAATAGAGATGATATCCCGGAAACCCCAATTGTGGACGACAGCGTTGAAGTTCCGCTGCCCGACCATAGTGAAGTCTTGAAAGCTATAGCTCGGCTTAAAAACAACAAAGCCGCAGGAGCCGATGGCTTACCTGCTGAGCTCTTCAAGAATGGAGACGAAGCTCTATTTAAATGCATTCATGCAGCTTCTATGCAGAATATGGTCGGAAGAATGCATTCCAAACGATTGGAACCTCAGTGTACTCTGCCCAAACAGTTCCGAGGTCGGAACGAACATGGAATGATTCTTCTGTACAGCGGAACTAGTTCGCGGAAACATGTCCGCGGAACTATGTAGTTCCTTTGAGCTGTAGTAGCAATTTTTTATGGTTTTGTGTATGTGTTCTCCACACCTGAACAGAAGGGCTTTAAGAGAAGGCCGAAGAGGATTTACATGTATGACCGACCCCCATTATTTTTGAAAAGGAACATTTTTTCCTTAGACACCTATTCCCTCCGACCACTCCTTAGGGGGGCTCCCATAGAAAAACGCAATAGGGGCATATTAATTTTGTCACTGTTTGTAAGCCCCATAAAGAGGCATAGGTATAGCAAAGTATATATATTCTTGATCAGCATCACCACCCAAGTCGATTTAGCCATGTCCGTCTGTCTGTCCGTCCGTTCGTATGTAACTTATAAGTGCTTAAAAAGAACAAATTGAGTACTCTCGAGTTGCAAAACGTGTCCGCGGAACTATCCAGCTCCACAGTTCCATTTGATTGAATGAAACTCATGCAGCAGATTGTAACATGTCCGCGAAACTATTTAGCTCCGCAATTCCATTTCATTGAATGAAACTCATGCAACTCATATGCAGCAGATTGTAACATGTCCGCGGAACTATCTAGTTCCGCAGTTCCATTCGATTGAATGAAAGCATGTTCAAAACGAAATAAACACAGCATTGCGCGCAACAAGAACGTCGAAATGTCATCTTACCATTTCACACATCAGTTGTTTCGTTCGTTCGCAAACATATCTTTGCACTTATAGTCGATCACAAATGCGTGTAAGCCATAATATGTGTGAAAGAGAAGTCGGTTCATATTGATTTATAGAAAAAAATTCATAGCAACCGGAACTGTTTGAACATGCTAAAAATTAATGGAAGGAACGATTGGAACTATGTCCGACTGTGAACATAGTTCCAGGAACTATACAGGTTCGGAACGACCCATCTCTAACAAGAAAGGCGATCCCACAATTTGCGCCAACTACCGTGGGATAAGCCTTCTTAATATCGCATATAAGGTCCTGTCGAGCGTATAATGTGAAAGACTGAAGCCCATCGTAAACCAGCTGATTGGACCTTATTAGTGTGGCTTCAGACTTTGAAAATTCACCATAGACCAGATACTTACGCTACGACAAATCTTGGAGAAGACCCTAGAAAAACAAATCGACACACACCATCTTTTTGTCGATTACAAAGCCGCCTTCGACAGTCCAATAAGAATTTATACTCCACTATATCTGAATTTGGTATTCCTGCAAAGCTCATCCGCCTTTACAGAATGACACTGTGCAACACCAGGAGCACAGTTAAAATCGGTAAAGACCTCACTTCTCCATTCGATACCAAACGAGGTTTCAGACAAGGTGATTCCTTATCGTGCGACTTTTTCAACCTGATGACGGAGAAGATCGTCCGAGCTGCTGGTTTGAGACGCAGTGCCACTATATTCTACAAAAGTATTATGCTGCTGGCGTATGCTGATGATATCGATATTATTGGCCATAATACGCGCGAAGTTAGTGCAGCATTCTCCAGATTAGCGAAAGAGTCGAGTCGAATGGGTCTTGCAGTGAATGCAGATAAGACGAAATAACTAGTGTCAACAAATAAACAGTCCCAGCGTCTTGGAAACCATGTCACTGTTGACAATATCTCCTTCGAGGTTGTTAAGGACTTCGTCTTCCTGGGATCCAGTATAACTCTTTCAACGATGTCAGTATTAAGATAAAACGAAGAATAAATCTTGCCAACAGGTGTTACTTTGCGCTGAGTAGGCAATTGAGAAACAGAGCCCTCTCTCGATGAACAAAACTCACGCTCTATAAGTCACTAATCATGCCCGTCCTATTATATGCAGTACAAACCTGGACGTTGAGCACTTCTGATGAAAATACTTTGGGAGTCTTCGAGAGAAAGATCCTTCGTAAACTCTTCGGTCCAATCTGCGTCAATGGCGAGTACCGAATTCGATGGAACCATGCGCTGTATAAGCTGTACGCTGACATCGACATAGTGAAGCGCATTAAAATCGAGCGGCTCCGCTGGCTAGGTCATATTGAGCGAATGGAAAACAACGCTGAAGAAGACGCTCACATCTTCGTTGGAAGGATCAAGTGCTTCCGACTGGCGCCAGCAAGCTCAAAACTGAAATGGCTGCCGCAATTTCTTATACGAGGCCAAAACCGAAAAACGGTTGTAAGCGCCAGATAACTGTGATCCACTGTGAAAGAGTCATACGAGACTACTGATGAGTTGGTGTAGCGGCCAACGAAACAGTCTGTATAGTCAAGCTGTATGATTTGCTCAATACAGAGCCGTTGTTGTTGTTGTTGGTTGTTGCCTTCTTTGTCTTCATGTTGTCTCTTGTTGTCAACATGCTTGGCCTAAAGCTCAAATTTGTTTTCAATATAAATAATGAAAGGCCGTATTCAAATATTAAGATTAAGTAATGTAATTTTTTTTTAATTTTTTTTTCAAAGGTAATAATAGATTTTACAATAGGTACTAAATAAATAGACTTTTCAACTAACAATTTGTAACATAACTTCAATTTCAGCATATTCCAGTTAAAAAAGCCACACTTTTACTTTTTTCAACAGATTTTTTTGAACGTATTTCACGTTTGTATAATTTATGTATGTATCACGTCAGGCCCGTAGACAAGGGGTGGGTTTTTAGGGTTAAAAACCCCCCTTATGGTCCAAAAAGTATAAAAAAATAAATTAGCATTAATATAACTTTGCCAATTTGCGAATACTTGCTGCACGTGCGTCTTTTTTCTCTTACAGTGCAAACTGCAAGTGTAAACAGCAACAGCGAAAACATCAACATGCTTAAATATCGAAAAAAGTTCGATATATTCAATTGAACTCTGTCTACCACCAGCAATTAAAGAATTTATTGCGTTAACAGGTATTACGTGAAAGTGGTGAAATATTGATTGAGTTTCGTTAGATAAGTTTAAGAGTTTCTATTGTTAATTTTACTGTGCCAAAACTACAAAAATGATTCTACTTAATTGGCTGCAGAAACCAGAATTAAAAAAGGCTAGAACGGTGGAAAGTAAGTGCTTGATTTAAATGATTTTTTTTTCTTTTATCAATGCGTAAATGTGTTAAAAAGTTGCCGAATATTTATGTATGTGTTTGAAAGCTGTGTTTTTTTTTTGGTAGCGTGCTTGCATTGATTGAATATTAATGGATTAACTTTTTGCTTGATGCGGAACCGACAAAATCCGAATAATATTATATTTCATCTGTATTGCAGAAAACGTTGAAGAAACTTTGGAATCTGAAAAGTCTTCAGAACTTCCTTTGTAACCTTCAGTTGAAGAAAGCTTTAATGTTGACAGCTATGTGGAAAGCGGTAGTACAAGTTGTGGTATTAATATTTTACTTTTAATGTTTATGTGTTTAAGTTTGTGTGTATGATTGTAGAAATTGTTCCAGAAATATCATTTGATTCACCGGAACTACCTTCGACTTTGAGAGTATATCAATGTCCAAATAACGATATTTCCAAGCTGATGAGCAATATTTCCGATTCGAACCGCCTTGAAAGTTTGGAAAGCATTTATGTGCCTCCGCCAAATTTTAATTTTCCTGCCAGCGGTTCTCGCAAACTCCGATTTAAGCATTATTGGTTGAACCGTTGGCACTGGTTGGCTTACTCCAAATTGGAAAATTCTGCTTATTGCAAGTTTTGCGTATTTTTTAGCACTGGTTTTGGAGGTGCGGGATCACAACCTCTTGGTAATTTTACCGAATGATAATAAAAACTTTTTAAATAAAATTTTCTAACCTTTTCATTGTGGCCTTTACAAAAGTCAGGAAATACAAGAAAATGTCGTTATTTTAATTGTGGTTATTTTTATATAGAATTTTAAACCGATATAAGTTTGCAAGTAAATTATTAAAATAATAATATAAGATGCTTAATTGTCATCATTTTAGAAGTTTGTAAAATTTTATTTTTTTTAGCGTCTTTCTGTATTCCAAAATGACAGTGCAACGATAAGCAAGATATATAGCCAAAACACATTGAGCTCAACAAACGACAGTTTTGATATTATAGAACACACGTTTTTTATGTTAAATGGGTGTGCATCCTTAAGCATACATAGGGATTGCAGTGTCTCAGCGGACGCTGTGTTATTAGAATTAAAAAAAAAAAAATAAGACTTAATCTATATACAGTATTGTTCGAAACCTAAGCAACTATTTTCATTGGAGAAAGCAAAGTACCGTATATCCATCAAAAATCAATTTCTTCAAAATATTTTGTTTTATTTTTATTTTATTGTGTTTCCACTTTTTTATAACAACAACAAAACTTAAATTCTAGTTCACAGCAAATAACGAAGAAACCAAAACAAAAACAACTCAATATTTATCTGTTCGAAACGTAAGCAACTTTCAGTATTTAGTATGATAGCCCTTATTTCTTATGACTTGCGCACATCGTTTTGGCATAGATTCTATGTGATTTACTAGAACTGCTGTTGGAATTGATTCCCACGTTGCTTTTAAGCAGGTCATTAGCTCGGTTTTACTTTTAAACCGCCGAGTCCCGACTCTACGCTTCAAAATGCCGAAAAGATTCTCTATGGGACTCAAGTCTGGAGATTGAGGTGGCCAATCCAAGACTTGAATCCCATTAGAAGACAACCAATCTTTGACCAACTTCGATGTGTGTTTCGGATCTTTGTCGTGTTGAAACACCCATCGAAGTGGCATTTCCCATTCGGCATATTGAAGCATATGGTTTTCCAGAATGTCCCTATACACAAAACGATCCATTTTTGAATGTATTTGAATAAATGGGCCAACCCCTCTCGCTGAAAAACAGGTCCACACCATTACATTTCCTCCTCCATGCTTTATTGTGCCCTTACAATAACGTGAATCTAGCCTCTTTTATTTTGGTCTTCGAACGTGCCATATTCCATCTGAATTTAACAGATTAAATTTCGATTCATCACTCCATAACACTGTTTTCCATTTTTCTGGAGTCCAATTAACATGATATTTTGCGAAATCCAACCTAAATTTTATAAAAACATTAAAACTCATTAAAAAAACCTTCATCTTTTTAGACAAACCTATTTTTCAAATGTTTTTTTGTAAGAAAAGGTTTCTTAGATGGCCTGAAACTTCTCAAACCAATTTCCAATGAGCGTTTTCGGACAGTGCTCGAACTAATATTGAGGTTTAGCTCTTGAACAACATTTTTGGACGATCTTTTTTAAATAAACGAACAATTTGTCTATCTGTTTGATATCAAGTTTTTCGGGGTCGACCGCCAGAATTGACGCTCTGCACTGAACCAGTAGCTTTATATTTTTGAATCAGTCGAGAAACTATTGATTTATTAATTTTAAGTTTATTAGCTATCGAAATTTGTTTTTCGCCGTTATTAAAAAATTCAATTATTTTAAATTTGAAGTCCTCCCCGTAATGTGAACGCGCCATTGTCAGACTAACGAGTGACTGTACAGAAACAACTAAAATTAGATTTTGATTGTGGTAGCAAAATAGACTAAGAAACTAGTTTTGCATATATGCGCTCTTTGTTTGTGTATTAACTGTAAAAAATTGCAACAACGAAAAAGTTGCTTACGTTTCGAACAGTTAAATATTGAGTTTTTTTTGTTTATGTTTTTTCATTAGTTGTTATGACTTAGAATTTAATTTTTGTTGTTGCTGCAAGAAAGTAGAAACGTAATATAATAAAACTTAAACAAATTATTTTTATCAAATTCATTTTGAATGGGTATACAGTACTTTGCTTTCTTCAATGGAAATAGTTGCTTAGGTTTCGAACAATACTGTATATAAAAATCAAATGCGTGTGCGTTAGTCTTGCTAAGGCTCGGAAACGGCTGGGCCGATTTTAATAATTTTTTTTTATTGTTAGTCTTAATACAGATGTGGTTTAGAAAGAAAGAAAATTACAAAAAATTCAAGGAACAGCGGAAAAATCGAAAAAAATCGAAATTGGTAATTTTCTATGGGAATTGCCACATCAGACTACTTTAAATAGCCAACAAATCTTAACGGCTAGACGGATTAAACTCAAATTCGGCACACACATTACTTAAATCCTAGATTAGGTTATGGCATACTTGGTTTTGACCACGCCCCTTCTTTTTCCCCTTTACAAGAAACGTAAATTATCATACTAGCGTACTTTTATTAGCGAAACTGTGCGTCTAAATAATTAAAAGAAAATTCTGTCAAAAAACATTCACATATCTTCAAAATTGCACAAAATTTTAGTACAGAGTCTTTTTCTTATAACTTCGTTTCCTTAGAATAACAAAAAATTATCAGAAATTCGTATTTCTTACTTTCGATGAAAATAACTCGGTTTTTTTTACAAATATATTTCATCCACTTTCTTTTCGTTGATAAATTCAATTTAAGCACTTAAATAACCATTTTTGAGGAAAGCTCCAACGTATTCATTTTTTACTCCAAAAATCACAAAAGCTGTCATTTCAATAAATAAAAAAAAACTTAAAACAAAAATTATTTGTTTGCCCATTGTGAGGATCGATCCTTAGACCACCTCATGGCTTCAAAACTAACAGTTGAACTTACTATTTTTATTGAAATTGAAATGTACTAAAGAAATTTTCTAATAGAATTCGCAATAAAATGATACGACAGCACAATCTTTTGAATTCGAATAATAGCAGCCTATTACATTCCGTGTTAATATGGGATATTGGAGTGTTTCATTCAATCAATAATTGAAATTCGATTGGCAACATTTGTTATCGATCATGAATGTTCGATAAAAAATTAATTTCGGGTGGAATCGTGATTGCTCGAATTTAGGGCGGGACGAAGTTTGCCGGGTCCTCTAGTATATATATATACAGTGGGTGATCATATTATTAGAGCCACTTGCATATTTTCACAATTTTTCACTTTCCAAAGTTATAGTTGAACACAAACGGATACTTGCATGTGCTTATGATATTTTTAAGACATAACAATGTTTTTTTAAAAAAAATATACAGTTGGCAACGCTGTTAATTTCATAACGTGGCAAGTCGACGCAATTTTGTAAGAGTAGCCGTTATTTCGTTCGAAGAAGCGCTTCAATGCCACGTGGTTCATTTGTGACTTATTAAATTTAATTCAAGTTTTTGAAGTTTTTGTTTTACTTTTTTAATATTGTATTGACATTGTGAAGGTATGTAAATGTTTTTTTGTTTCTTTTGCCTTTTTACGGTGTGGTATTACATATTTTTTAATCGTCTATTGAAAGATTCTTTTTTAACTATGGGAAAGTCCAAAGACCTGTCTCCAAGTAAAATTTCGGAGATAAAAACACTCCTAAAAAATACTGAGCACTCTCAAAGAAAGATAGCGTCGATTGCTTCTGTCTCACGAGCATCAGTGGACCGAATAAAAAATAAACTTGATAAAAAAATGAACTTAGCACCGCAACGTTTAAAGAAATGTGGACGAAAAAAAATTACGACCTGCCGTGACGAAAGAAAAATTAGAGACATTTGCTCGGAAAACAGGAGTGCATCTCTAAAGGATATCACAAAAATTATGCAGACTGCTGGGATTCAAATATCTCCTATGACAGCTCGTCGACGAATAAAGGACTTGGGCTTCGCATGTCGCAGACCTGCAAAAAAACCATTTCTTACACCGGCAATGCAGCAAAAACGTCTAAATTGGGCTAAAGAACACGCAAAGTGGACAATAGAAGACTGGAAAAAAGTATGTAAATTAAAAATTTTATATTTGCTACCATATTTTGACAGTATACTATTTTTGAAAAATTTATTCAAGGTTTGCTTCTCCGATGAATCTTCAGTTCAGATTTTATCTGACAAATCTCAATTCGTTAGGAGAAGAGCTGGTGAGAAATTCAAAGATGACTGCATTGTGAAGCGAGTAAAGCATCCTTTAAGCATCATGGTTTGGTCAGTCATCAGCAGCCAAGGCACAGGTCGCCTGTACATTGTTGAAGGAACGATGAGACAGGATCAATACATCAAGGTTCTAGACACAAAAATGCTACCGCAAGTTCAGGAATGGTTCCCAAACAACAAATTTATTTTCATGCATGATTCTGCTCCTTGTCATAAGGCTAAGAGAGTCACAAAATTTCTTAATGACCAAAAAGTCTGTGTTCTTGACTGGCCTGGAAATTCTCCGGATCTCAACCCTATTGAGAACCTCTGGGAACTCATGAAGCGTGAAATTTCCAAAGAATTCGTGACCAGCAAACGCCAATTAATAGAGCGTTTGATTGAAGTGTGGCACCGAAATGAATCCATAAAATTCAATTGCATCAAATGCATAGAATCTATGCCAAAACGAGTAGCAGCAGTCATTGCAGCAAAAGGTGGAGTTACCAAATATTGACAAAAATATTTTTTAATATATTTTTCTGCAGTTATAAAAGCTTAATGTTAATTTTTTTCTATGCTTTATTACATGTTTTTTACTAATAAAATAATTGTGATGCAAAAACATCGACTATAATGCCTTTTATTTAACCCGAAACTTAGAAAATACGTTTTTTTTAAGGTGGCTCTAATAATATGATCACCCACTGTATATATAACTGGCCATTTCAGCCCTTGAAAGGACTTTGACCTAGCTTCTTATGATCAATTGTGTTGTGCGTGTTATTAAGTTTGTACATAATTGACCGCGAACCGGACCTACATGCTTAACGCCGACTCCGAACGGCGATGAACGGAATGTTCTCGTTCTCAAGAAGCTTTACATGGCATTTTGATTACTCTCTGAGGTTTGCCATTGTCTGCAGAGAGGTGGCGGCCGTATAGAACAATTATTTTAATTCAAATAATTTTCTGTCGCTGCTGGGGTTCGAACCTAGGTCTCCAAAGTTCGTTGACATAGCGGCCACGCACTTTAACCAACTACGCCACGGACGCCTCTAGTATAAATATATAAAATAAATAAAAATAAAGTAAATTAATTTTTGATTTATGTATTTGGTGATTTGGTGTACAAAAAAGTTTTAGTGTTTTTTTTTTTCAAGTTTGTCGCTTTATTGTGAAAAATTTGTTAGAAATTCATTTTTCAAAGTATTGTCCATTTCTAGCCACGGATTTTTCCCATCTTTCAGGTAATTATATAAAAAATACCTTTTCATTTATCGATATCAAAAACTATCGATTTTTTTTGTAGTCCAAAGCCCCCCTTAGATAAATCCTGGCTACGGGCCTGTATCACGTATAAATAATCTTGGCGCTACTGAGGAAAATGAAAATAAACATAATTGCAGTGTATGTGGAGGTACAACTGAAAGGTTTCTTAAATTTACGCGTAGGTTATAGATAGTGGAAAATCTATGATTTAAGTAACTTGATCTTTAATAAAAAAGTTTTAAGATTTTAAAAATATTGAAATACCTTTTGTAGTATTATTAATTTACATAGATTTTATTGTTATATGTTCCACCCCAGCAACTGATGCTATTCTCTAATTTTGAATGAAACAAGCCAAAACAAACATTTGTCGGCCTCAGAACGTACAAACAAAGAAAGTTCCATATAAACGATCCGCACAAAGTAAATAGAGAAAAAAAGCTCCCGACTTGCCGCCAAAATAGATTCTTTCTCTATTTATAGTTTCTTACTCACATTGTGCTTTTTCCTGATCACGAGAACTGGTGGCGAATTCATTAGGAAAGTAAAAGTGATGCCAAATTTTTTATGGACAAACACGTTTTTCATAAAATTTTTGTATGGAATTTTATTTCAATGCAATTAAAATTTCAAATTTTATTTGAACAAAATGCGTTGTGAAGTCGAATTTTTCTGTACAACTTATTGCTAACTATGAAACCTATTAAACCAAACATAATAATCAATAGTATACCATGCATGCATTCCAATTAATTTTTCCAATATTATCTTTACAATATAAATCAAACTAATCCTTGATTCACTTCAATAACAATGCATTTTAATTTCACTTATTGTTGGCCCCTATGTTTATGTTTAGTTTCATGTTTTTTTACTTTGCCAAATGTTTTTTAATAATAATAATATTAAAAACAAAACAAAAATCGATTTTTATATGATTGAATTTCGATACTTGTGACGATTATTGTATGTAGAATTGATATAATGATGGGTGTTCTGGGTATAGGTAGGTATATTTTGATTATTACGGTTTGTATAATAGCTATGGTGAGTTAAATGTGGTGGGTTACTTATTGTTAGATGAGTTGGGTATCAAATTATGAGCATGGCATGGTTATATGATATGTGGTATGATAAGTAATGCATGATGTGTATTATGAGATGGTGGTATGGAGGATATGATATGATGAAAATAATTTGGGTCATTTGTGCGTAGGGTTTAGATTATCCTTTTGATTTAGTTTTTTTGATTCTGTTTTGTTCAAAATAAAGGTAAATTTGGGTATCGAGAAAAAGATATTTTAGATTTTTATTTGCTTTCCACTTATATCCTTACTGCGAATATTTTCCAAAATGTTTCATCCATGCTAAGATTATGCAAAATTGCATAATCACAGGCTTTATCTGCTCTAACCAATTAATGAAAGGACAAATTTTAGACTTCATGAAAATAAATCGCTATAGAATGACAATCTTTCGTATTAAAAAGAAGCGATTTTTCATATCATATTTTCACTTCTTCGGAAAAAGGCTTTATTTATCTAATTTTAACTTGCTCATGTTTTTTTTTTTAAATATTCATGCCTTAACCGGTCAATCGCAATTAATGTTATTATTCCTTTGAGACTAAAAAACTTTTGATTCTTGCCTATAGAACAACTCACTGTGAGCTAGTGCCATATTTTTTTTTATCCTTTGTGCCACTGAGCTCTGTCTTATTTGTTTTAGTAGTATGTTTTTTTTTGTTTGTTTTTATTAATTTCTCCTTGTTTGTGTTCTTTTTTGTTTTGCTTGTGCTTATTTGGTATGCAAATATTTTGTTCATTACCAAACCTAGCTGATTTTTGCACATTTACAAATGTCCTTAAAGTACCCCCAATGGGCTAAGCCACCCGCACTTATTTAAGCTGTCTGACTATTTGTCGGTTACTGTTGGATTTTTGTGTTTTGTATTTACTCCTTCCTGCCTTCTTTGATGGCATTGAATTTGATACATGAAAAGTTTTAAGCACATTACACACAAACAAGCAAACAAACAAACACATACTCACACACACATACACAAGGAAACAAACACATAGTCATAAGCAAATATAGCGTCTATTGAACAGCAAAGAAACCAAGTCCAAGGACAAAGAAATAAATTAAAACCAAATTCAATGAAATAAATTCAGCTGGAGCAAGTAAGTGAGTTCGAATTGAACGTTTGTTTATTTGTTGGTGTCTTTTTTTTTTGTTTTGTTTTTAGCCTGAATCCTGAATGTCCTTTTTGCGTAGGCATGCATGAGTGCTTATGTGTGAGAGTGTGAGATAAAGTGTAAATTTCTATTAAGCACAGCCTGCATGTCTGCGTTTCTCTATCGTACTAACAACGTGCACGTGTGTGTGTGTGTTGGAGAATAATCAATGTGTTGAATTGAGCTCTGCCAACTTTTGGCTAAATGAATTTTTGGCATCTTTTAAGGATATTGAGCAAATTATATCGAGCTATTTGAAGTAGCATTGGTTGACGTGCGGATTGTTGTTATTTTAGCACAGGGTGTTTTTTTGTCGATGGTTTGACAGTTGATAATGTCAAAGTGTGTTGACATTTCTGTACAGTAAGGTTTGGCAATTCATCATGAATCGTTTAACGCCAGAATAACGCTTCCAATTTGTGGAAATTTACACTTGGGAAAAAATAAATCTGTTCGCGAAGTTCATAGAGCATTTCGTCCATTCAACGGTCAACATAATCGGCCTAGTGAGCAAGCAATTCGTGCTGTTATTGATCGTTTTCGTATTAATTTTACTCTTCTCGATTCAAAACCATTAACAAATCACCATTACAAATCCATTAAAATTGTCTGTTTGGTGCGGTTTACACGCTGGCGGCAACATCGGTCCTTATTCCTTTCGAAATGAGGAAGGAGCTGCTGTTACGGTGAATGGCGAGCACTATCGAGCCATGCTGACTGATTATTTGTTTCCAAAAATTAATCAGCTAAGCATCGACGACATTTTGCTCCAACAAGACGGCGCAACTTGCCATACAGCGCGCTTAACCATCAATTTATTGCAAAATCAATTTGGTGACAACTTTAATTCTAGAAGTGGTCCTGTTAACTGGTTCCCTCGTTCGTGCGACTTAACGCCTGTCGATGACTTTTTATGGCGCTTTGTTAAGTTATTGATTTATACTGACAAGCCAGCAACTCTCGAAGCATTGGAGACCAATATTGAGGTCATACGCCCAGATTTATTGGAAAAAGTAGTGAAAAATTGGACTTATCGAATGGACTATGTAACTGACTATGTAACTCGTAGCTACGGCGGACATATGCCGGAAATTATATTTAAAAAATAAATGCTATGAAATTATCTACCAGATTATTAAAATAAAAAATTCATTCCAACAATATTTTTTTCTTCTAAAGGACTTTCCATTGAGGACTTGACAACTTTTTTTTTTTAAATAAAATGCAAACCATTTCAGATATTTCAAAAACTTTATTTTTGTCTTGAAGTACTTACTTACTTACTTACTTACTTATCTGGTGCTTACTACCGTAAGTCGGTTTTGGCATCGTATAAGAAATTGCGCGAGCCATTTCTGTTTTGCGCTTGCTGGCGCCAGTTGGAAACACCAAGTCAGGTTATCCAACACCTGATCCTTCCAACGAAGATGTGGGCGTCCTCTTCTGCGTTGACCACCACCGGGCACCGAATCGAATATTTTTTCGCTGGAGCGTCGTTTTCCATTCGCTCAATATGACCTAGCAAGCGGAGCCGCTCGATTTTAATGCGCTTGACTATGTCAATGTCAGCTTACAGCTCGTGGTTCCATCGAATTCGGTACTCGCCATTGGCGCAGATTGGACCGAAGATTTTACGAAGAATCTTTCTCTCGAAGGCTCCCACAGTCTTTTCATCAGAACTGCTCAACGTTCAGGTTTGTGCTGCATATAATAGGACGGGCATGATAAGTGACTTATAGAGCGTGAGTTTTGTTCGTCGAGAGAGGGCTCTACTTCTCAATTGCCTACTCAGCCCAAAGTAACACCTGTTGGCAAGAGTTATCCTTCGTTTCATCTCAATACTGACATCGTTGAAAGAGTTTATGATGGATCCCAAGTAGACGAAGTCCTTAACAACCTCGAAGGAGATGTTGTCAACAGTGACGTGGTTTTCAAGACGCTGGGACTGTTTGTTTGTTGACACTAGGTATTTCGTCTTATCTGCGTTCACTGCAAGACCAATTTGACTCAACTCTTTCGCTAATCTGGAGAATGCTGCACTGACTTCGCGCGTATTATGGCCAATGATAATGATATCATCAGCATACGCCAGCAGCAAATACTTATGGAGAATATCGTGCCAATGCGTCTCAAATCAGTAGCTCAAATGATCTTCTCCATCATAGGATTGAAAATGGCGCACGATAAGGAACCACATTATCTGAAACCTCGTTTGGTATCGAATGCAGGAGTGAGATCCTTCCCAATCTTAACTGTGCTGCTGGTGTTGCTCAGTGTCATTCTGCAAAGACGGATGAGCTTTGCAGGAATACCAAATTCTGACATGGTGGAGTATAGGTAATTCCTTATTGGACTGTCGAAGGCGGCTTTATAATCGACAAAAAGATGGTGTGTGTCGATCTGTTTTTCTAGGGTCTTCTTGCTTTCTTGAAGCAGGAGTGAGAGTCGAGTAGCAAAGTCTTCGGCTGTTCGTCTTGATTGCAGCTTTTCGACGTCTAGCTTTCTCTGTGCTGGATTGCGCGTATTTTTGGTTGCGCACAGACGTGTACGAGTCTATATTGGCACCGCGGATCGTGCGTTGGTTACGCGTCTTTTGATCAGAAGACAGCCAAGTGGCTTTATGAATATTGAGATGCTTGCATCTTGTGCTACTTACGACCATGTTTCGCGCTGCGGCAAAGTCAATCAGCCTCATTCTGCTATCGGAGGTATTGTCGTGGAGGCTGAACTTCCCGACTATTGGACCAAAGATATTTTCTTTACATTTTCAAAGATATTTTACGGCTTGAAGTACACTCAAAACATTTATGAATGAAACTCGACTTCGTTCATATGGCCACCGCGGGCACGTATGCAGCGGTCGATTCGTTGGACCCAATTTTCAATGACCTGGTCACACATTTCGGCCGAAACGGCCGCTATTTCGCATTCAATGTTGACTCTGAGCTCTTCCGACGTTGTCGACTTGTTGGCATAAGCCAATGGCTTGACGTAGCTCCAAAGCAAATAGTCTAGAGGCGTTAAATCGCACGAATGAGGCGACCAATCGACTAGACCATTTATTTATTTATTTATTTATTTATTTCATCTAACAGAGATCAACTCTTACAGACTACTTATATTAAATTATTCATATATACATTTTCAATTGTTTCAATAGTTTCAATAGTTTCAATAGTTACAATAGTTTCATTTCAAGTCGTAAACATTGGTGATAAATACATTTTCAATAATTTCATTTCAAGTGGTAAATATTAATTGTTTTAGTGGTAAATTTGTTTCAGTTGATTTAGGAAAGAGGAAAAGAAAATTTAGAAAGGTTTTTAAAGCGAAGGACCATGGCCTGGCCGGGAATCGAACCCGGGACCTCTGGGATAGCAGTCGAGCACGCTACATACTCGACTACCGAGGCGCCCACTTCTTTAGATAACACGCTCATCAAACTTACTCTTCAATAAATCGATTGTAACGTGTATTGTGTGGCTTGTGGCACCGTCCTGTTGGCACCACATGTCGTCCCAGTCCATATCTTCCAATTCGATCACGATTCACAGTAACGGTACGATCGTTATTGTTGACAAAAAAATATGGTCCAATGACGCTGCCGGCATGCAAACAGCACCAAACTGTTATTTTTTGTGGATTAAGTGGTGATTCATGAAGCACATGTGGATTTTCACACGACCAATAACGCATATTTTGCTTATTGACGAACCCATTGAGCCAAAAATGAGCTTCGTCACTGAAGATGATTTTGCGATGAAATTCATCAATTTTATAATTTTATAATTTTTTTAATTTGCAGACGTTGTTCGTTCGTGTACTTTACTATGGTGACAATGTTGAGTTTACTAAATAAATTCGAAGATTAGTGAATTCAGAAATTTAATTCAAAGTTGTCAAGTCCCTATTGGAAAACCCTGTATTATTATTTAAAGTTCTCAAGCTCTTAAAAACACACCCTTTAGTTCTGTAGGTTTTTTGAAAGTGGTAGCAAATAAAAGCAAAACTTTGTCGCTTTAAAAGAACACTTTTAAGGGAGCACAAAAAAAAAATAAATAAATCCATTAAAGTCTTGTTGGCATTAGAATTGAGATATTTATTGAATAGAAATGAGTGACCGAAAGACGCCAGTCGCTGCATATTAAAAATTTATCGCCCAATATTTGTCTGCTCGAAACATGCTCAATTCAATACATACTGACTATGTATACATACCTATGTATTGACAAGTCCACTTCGAATATTTTTGAATAACGGCTATTAGTGTATCAGTGCGGTATCGGAAAAGCTTAAATTGCCTTTTTATGGTAAATAACATGATTTTAAAACGGATAGTCTACTGAATTGAATTCGGAAAACATTTAAAATTTTATTGAACTACTCTAAGTTTAGGTGTGAGAAGCTGTGTGAAAAAAATATCAAACGAAAATTGATAAAGTTGCAGAAATTCAAAATATATCATCATCATTTTTAGCTTTTAATATTAACTTTTATGTTCTCTCGCCCTTGACCTTTGCAAAGATGGATGCTGGCAAAGCAAAAGTGTCGAGACAAGCTCTTCAAGCATGGCAACAAAATCACGAAGGTGTGGAAATTTGCTTTGTCAGCTCATAAAGTGTTTTTAAAACATTTGCTTAACATAGCAATTTTTACACTTAAAATCCAACTTATAGTCTGAACTCTAGAAAAAAGTACTTTGAGGAGTAGAAAAACAGTACTTTTACAAATTTTCCTATTTTACGTGTTCTTTCATGAATCGTATCTTCTGATGTAGATTGTGATGTTGAGCAAGAGCTTTTTGACATTTAAATCTACTTTGACTAGTTACAGGAGGAATTAAGATATGAATGAGCAAAAAAAAAAGTAATTTTCCAATGAGTTAATTTCAATTTGAACTGTGGGTAGCTCTAAAATTCTTTAGCTGGCTTAGCTGGCAAGAAAACATCAAAAATTTCACAGACTGGTGACATGGTCATCACAATGGTTAATTTTCAAATAGAGTCTGTTTTTCTGGTTCAAAGCTGGTACCACATTTCATTGATATAGTTGTGGATGGGACGCTGCAATTATATGTTGTTATAGGAAGATTGTACCAACAAGAAGTGTGGGGTTGCAAAGACCTATTATTTAACTGTCAGTCACTTAACAGATATAAAATGTTGACAGTTGTCATTTATAAATTTGGGAAATTTTGTTTAGAATGCCAAAAAGGGAAAAAAAGAACATACATTGTTAAATTAATCGTGTTGAATCGCAGTTACAATGCGCAAAATTCGAGCAAATTTCTTCGTAATCAGATGTCTTCTGAGACGTGGGTGCGCAGTATAAGCCAAAAATTCCAAAAGACTGGCTCAGTACAAAATGTGAAGACACCAAAACGACTTTGCCTGGGATGTTCGACCGGAATGCATCAATGCAGTGTAGGAAAGTGTTGAAAACGACCCAATCATCTCAATCACCAGGCTCAAGAACTCGACCTCCCCACATTCGCACTGTAGCAAAAATTAACAGAAGATTCGTCTCCACATACCACCTTGATCAAAAAGTTCCCGGAATAAATTCAATCTGGAAATTAAAAATACAAGATTATGCATCAAAATCGATATTGTCCCCTTTAAAGTATTCCCCATCGATTGCAACGCACTTATGCCAGCGCTTGATCCAATCCTCGAAACTTTTTTTATATTCGGCTTGCGGTGTGGCTCTTCCAGATCCATCTTCGATTTTTCCATTATCCCATTTTGGGTGCTGAAACGCGTTCCGCGGAGCGATTTCTTGAGTGTACAGAATAGGAAAAAGTCACAGGGAGCCAAATCAGGTGAATTCGGTAGTTGCTGAATGGTATTCGTTTCGTTTTTAGCCAAATGTTCACGTGGTGCAAGATCCATGAGTTGTTTGCCCACAAATCCGGTCTTTTTTGGCAAATTACTTCACGCAAACATCTCACAACTCCCAAATAATACTCCTTGTTCACTATTTGGCCTTGTGGAAGGAATTCATGATACAGAACACCCTTTTAATCCATGAGAACTGTGAGCATTCCCGTCTTTTTGGACTGAAAACGACGTGGATTTTTTGGTAGCGGCTCAGCAGGCCATTCACTCGCTTGATGTCTGGATTGCGTGTCATACTCAGAAATCCAGATCTCGTCTCATTGGGTCAGATTCGGCCTTGGAAATCATGTCTTTTGCGATGTCAACCTGGTCTCTTTTTTGCATGAAATTCAGGTCTTTCAGCACCAGCTTTACAGGGACACCTCTGAGGCCTAAATTGCTTGAAACGGATCCAAAAGCAATGCCCAACTCCTCTGCCATCTCTCTAATTGTCAATTGACGGTCTACGGTCATCCATTCCTTGGCTTTGTTGATGTTTTCTTCGGTTTATGATGTCGATGGCCTGCCACTGCGTTCATCATCGTTCACGGACTGACAGCCGCTTCTGAAACGTTCGTGCCAGTGACAAACGAGTGTTTTCTTCAGTGTATCGTTGCCGAAATACTTTTTCAACATTTGCAATGTTGTCACACCATTGAAACCATTTTTAACACAAAATTTAATATAAACTCGTTGTTGCGAATTTCACAATTCGCAGATGTATTGAGTACATTTACACTTCACTTGGCGTCACTTTTACAAATGTCAAGCTATCAAGCTGAAAATTTCATAGAATGTCAATGACAGATGTGGCCCCCTAAAAAAAAGAGAACTCTAATCGGGTAAAACTCCACACGGTGGTGAGTTCGGGAACTTTTTGATCAAGGTGGTACGAACAAGATCTTATTAAGTAGAGAACTGCAGGTAATGGAGAACTAGCAGCACCGTTCGTTCTAAGATGGGGACGTGGAAAACATGAAATGTGATCTAACTTGCAAACAAAATCTACAGAATCAGAATTAACAATTGTGTATGGGCGAAGATGGTCAAAAAGGGCCACTGTTTTCAGCAGGATAGTGCTACGTACCGTACAAGTCACGAAACAATCGAGTTATTGCGCAAGTAACTTGTGATCCGTAATTTTTCATTTAAAAACACCAATTGGTTACCAAGACTTTACGATTTTTTTTTTTTTTTTTAGCTTTGAACCAAGGATTTCAGGTGGAATACCTTCAGTCAAGTCTGTCTTAATTCGAAATGGGGTGATAGATTAGTGGGAAGGAAAGGGCAATCAAGTGAAACACGTGTAGGATGTTCTAAGCGTGGTGGAAAGCCAAAGAAACATGTGAATTTGAATCAGAGGCAAGTGTTATGGCTTTACCTCAGTCAATTCAAGTTATAAGGCAATCTCATCCACAAACTTCTCTACCATCAACTACAACTTCAAGTTGTAAATATTGATGAATTTTTAATTTCAGTTGATTAAAAATGAGGATAGAAAATTTAGAAAGGTTTTTTAAAGCGAAGGACCGTGGCCTGGCCGGGAATCGAACCCGTGACCTCTGGGGTGGCAGTTAGAAGCTGTTCACACAGAGATGGGTCGGTAGAATTGAGTTTGAGTTTGAGGATTGAGTTTCTTTATGTGTTCTCATATTTTTTGCACCTTCGCCACTGTGACGTCAATTTCACTTGAAGATAAGGCTGCAGCCATCTCTGCGTACACATGCGAGTTCTTCCTAGTGCTGCGCAAATCGGAATTTTGATCGGTTCTTCTGATATGAAGACCTCATCTTCTATACTTGTCCAAGTTCTTTTCTTCGATTTCTTGCTCATTTTTTTTTTTTTTCAAATAGAAAATTGCACAATTTTAGAACAGGTGTTTTTGACATTCCTCAGCACAAATTTGTTTAATACTCTGAATGTATCTTGTCATTTATCGGTGTAGTAAAAAGAAATCCATTATTTTTGCATGAAATTAAACACTTTATTTATCATAGTTATAATGATCCGATTTAGGTCAAATATGCACCGTTTTGATCGACAAATTGTTGTCATTTTGATGGTAATTTCAATATGCCTCTCTCATAAAAACAAAGAGATTTGTCCCTATTAGCAAAGAACTGAGAGAGTCGATTTTCACATGTTTCTCTTGAGGCGAAGTTCTCACCAGCAAAATCATTTGCCATAGACAGGAACAAGTGGTAAGGTGTCAGGTCCAAACTATAAGGTTGAATGCATAAGAACCTCCCAACCAAGCTGTCTTAACTTCTGGAGAGTCACTATCGATATGTGTGGCCTGGCGTTGTCTTGTTGGAACCCAATTCCTCTCCTATTGGCCAAAGCTAGTCGCTTCTGGGTAATTGCTTCCTTCAGACGGTCCAATTGTTGACAGTACGTTTCCGCATTAAGACTTTGGCCGTAAAGGAGCAGCATAGTAGTAGATGACTCCCTGCCAATCCCACTAAACACACAGCAAAACCTTTCTGGCCATCAATCCGGCCTAGGTCACCGTTTGCGCCGGCTCACCTTGGTTCGACCACTACCGTTTTTGCTTGACGTTGTCGTAAGTGACCCACTTTTCATCACCAGTCACCATCAGCTTCAGAAATGGGTCGATGTTGTTGCGATTCAACAGCGATTTGCAGATGGAAATTCGGTTCATGAGGTTTTTTTCCATTAATTCGTGTGGTATCCATACATCGAGCTTCTTTTTGTATCCAGCTTTATTCAAGTGGTTCCAAACGGTTCTTTGTGCAATGTTTAGCTCCTGGGCAATCGAAATCGTGCGTACATGACGGTCGGACTCGACGATTTCCATGATTTTATCGACATTTTCGACAATTGGCCTTCTGAGCGTGGTGCATCTTTGACATCCAAATTACCGGAACGGAATCGATGAAATCAAAATTGTGCCAGATTGCCTGTTACAGTATCAGGACCATAAACACTATTCACATTTTCAGTCGACTGTGTATATGGACCTCCAAAACCTATAGGTGCAATAAAATTTTATCGGTCTCGAATGGTTTAGGAGATAAAAATCTTGAAAATTTAAAACGCCCATTTCAGATTGAGGTGACCTATCAGTCGCACTGACAATCTCCGATTTGGCTCAAAATTTGTTTTTAGGTTGGTTTTTGTTAAGAAAACCAATTTCGGAGTTAAATGTTTCAAAAACATTTTTTTGCGGAGCCACAGCCAAAATAGGGCCTCTGTTTTAAGGATAAAATATAAAACTTTAAAAAAATTGCAGTAAGTTGGCCCATTCTTAATTTCAAATCTTATCGCCATGCCAACAACAGATGCTATGATTTTTTTTTCAATTTCTTTATTTTGGTTTTTTGTACGTTTTAATACCTTTAAAACGATATAAAATTAAGGTGTGCTCTTAAAGGGTTAAGAAGTTATGGCGTAAAACCATATATGTAATACTTCTATATTGGCAGCAAACTACATTTTCAATGAAATTCAACTACGAAATCAAAGAGAGATAGCCTACATTAGATTTTGTTGTTGGTATTAGTATATTTGAATAAATGAAAATTACTACATAGAAGAAATTGTCAAATCGTCACAGGGGCGGTTGTTAAGAAAAACGTTTGTCCCAAACATAAACTAAAACAAAACATACATATTTATTTTGCATAAATCATGGGTAGGCACCATTATAAAAAAATTATAACACCAACACGTTTTCTCGCTCATATAACAATATATCTGCACTCTAATGTTGGCGAATGTACCTTGAGTGTACTGCCAATATAGAAGTATTACATATATGCGTAAAACATTCAGTGTTAAAGAATTTTCAATACAAATACAACTACACATTCAATTTTCATCCAATTTTTTTTTTCTTGACTTTTTATAAACAAAAATATAAAAAGTCCATAGCTAGTTGAATTTGTATTTAAAATTCTTCAACACTGCACGTTTTACACCAGAACTTCTCAACCCTTCAAGAGCACACTTTATTTTTATATCGTTGGAAAGGTATTAAAACGTCCAAAAAAAAACAAAATAAAGAAACTGAAAAAAAATTATAGCGTCTGTTGTTGGCATGGCATTAAACTTTGAAATCAAGAATGGGCCAACTTACTGCAATTCTTCCAAAAGTTTTATATTTTTCCCTTCAAATAGATGAAATAAACTTTTCAATGATACCTTATTTACGAAAATCGGATTTAAATTGACTGAGCTACGTCGTTTCAAAATAAACTCTATTTTGGCCTTGAAAAATGGTGCTAAAAATTTATAACTTCGGATTTGGTTTTCTAAGCAATAAACCAATCTAGGAACAAAATTTGAGCCAAATCGGAGATGGTCAGTGCGTCTGATAGGTCACCTCATTCTGAAATGGGCGAAAAAATTCATATTTTTTCGTATACGAAAATATTCATATTTTTATACAGAAGAGTAGATATTTTTACTTTACTTTTCCGCAAAAATTTATTTTTAATTTCGTCAATTTACCTAAGCAATCGCACATTTGCATATGTTTTTTTCAAGCAGAAGTGCTGTGTGACGTCATCTACTCAGTTGAGAAAGAGAGCATTAGATAACGGGATTGCGGAACGAGTAATCTTGTTCCTATCATTCTTGCCTTTAGGAATAGTCTTAACTTGTACGCATCTTTCGAAGATCGATCACAATTTTTACTGCTATCAGCATGATACAAAAAATAGAGGTAGTTGCAGACCTGACTCTCTCTTTTAATACTGCCGTAACTGTCAAAATCCATATCTTATATATTAATACGCAAACATCAAATGTTGTCGTACACTTTTTCAATATTTATTTTAGAATAAGGACAATGAAACGTATATCATTCGAAAGGTACTGCACCATAGATGTGCCGAATTATGTTAGATTTTAAATTGATGACCTTTGACCCGAAATATTAAAGTTGAAAATTTATATCAATTTTAGTTAGGGATCTCAGAACTGGGAAGAGGTAAAATGAAGAATGAGGTATCGGATGAAAGGTCTAGCTGCACAATATGATTGAATATTAGATTGGTGACCTTTAACCTCAAATATGAGCGGAAAAAGAGCATTTATTAAATAAAAGCTAAACTATAAGAGATGGAAAAACATGATATAAGAAAGAAATTTAGACATTCATAAGATGTGCAAAAAAAAATTTAATATTTTCCACCATCGTTTACGGTTACCCTACAATAAGCACTTTTTCATGTAACAAGTGTCAATATATATTGTGATGGTAAAATTGCTTACAAATAGTAAATTTTGAAAAATTTCCGTTATTTTGACATCAAAATTATTGTGATATCTCGAAAACTATAGATGTTTTCAGTACAACGTTTTTTGTATGAAAATTCGTTGGTTGAGAAAAATAATGATATACGAAAACTTTTTTGCTAATATTTTCCACGAATAGTATGTTAAAAAAATTTCACGTTATTATGACATCAAAAGTATTGAGATATTTCGAAACCTGTAGATTTTTTCCATGCAATGCATTTCTTAAAGCAATGTCATTGCCTCAGAATGAGAAAAAAACAATTGATATTTCAAATTTTGATTTTGCAAGCCAATATCTCATCCATTTTTCAATCGATTTTCCCTAAATTTTCTTTGTCTGAAAGTTTAATTAAATAACTTTTGAGAAATAAGAAAAGATTTACCGTTATCTCACTAATTCAATTTCTTATGTTGTTTTCAAAAAAACTTTCAAATATTCAATATTTGCTTAAAAATTAGACCAGACATTCGTTTTTTGTAATTTTATTTTTGTTTTTCTATTTTCTTCTCTCACACTCTTTCATATACCATATCATTTATTTGCAAAAATTGCTTCATTTTGACACATCATTTAATTAAGTGTTTCTATCATCGAAAATCATGAGCTACCACCCCCTTTCATTTTTTTGATGAAAATTACATTTTTCAAAATGTTGTTTTTGTATTTTTTATAAAGTTCTACAGCTACAAAAATAATTTCTGTAAAAAAATTTTTCAAATATTTCAAACCACTCCAAAGTTATATACACAAATATATGTTTTAAGCCATTTCCTTATCTAGTTTATATATTATACATATTATTATTATATATCTATATATAAATATGTGTACGTAGAACAGCTAAGAAACATTTCTCCCGTGTTTCTCAACCAATTTTGATAATTTTTTTTTTTAAATCAATAAGAGTAGGGAAAAGGAGTGCACCGAATATCTCTCAAATCAGACGTTCCATTCCACTGGTTACATTTGATGGGCGTTGAAATAGAGGCGAGGCACTTTTCATCAGCCCAAATGTTCGGTATAACTTTTGAACTATGAGTCACAAATCAATGAAACTTGGTAAGAACTTCCTTCCTTGACAAAGGGGGGTGGAAGCACTCATACAACTCAAAGTGGTTATATCAAATAGCTTCGGAAGCATTTCTACTAGAAAGTAGAATAAGTGAAGTTGGGTACTGTGACGGGCATTGGACAAAGGGGTGTGGCTCCGCATATATAAGCCACATTTTTGATATTGAATAGCTTTTAAAGTAAAAATCACAGAACATGGAAAATCAGAATTGAGTTACTGTTTTGTGATTTCCTGCTGGTAGTGCGTTTGGTGCTGTAAGAGTTCGGTTACGTTTGCATATGAGTGAAGAAAGAAAAAAAATGTTTTCAATAAAAATACAAAAAAAAAAATCAATTTTTAAATGGTCGAATCTCGACCAAAGGTGATACTAGTAAAAACAGTTGTTTGTTTACATTTAATTTCTATGAACTTTTTCATAGCTTTGAGATTTTATATGCGTTGTCAACTTCGTGTTGACATTCGCGGCAGTACGCTGTCATCTAGCGAGTCTACCTGTATTTATTGTATCATGGCTATCAGAGCTTACAGTTGTGTTTCTTTGTTGTTATTCTTCTTTTTTCACAGTTCCGTTTAGGGTTCAGCTTGTCTGACTGATATACACCTAGCGGTGAAAGTCATGCAAGACTACTAAAGAGTTTGTGGAGCGGCCAACGAAACAGTCTGTCTGTTGTTGTTGTTGGTTCAACAATTGGTTTCAATATACTCATAGATTTTAATGAATAAAGGCCACATTAAAATATAAATATTTATCCATTTTACCCATCTTTAGCTTTAATTCTAAAAATATCAGAACATACACAACTGCTTTCAAAACTGAACATTCTTTATTTACGAAAAGCTTTGGAGTTATCATAGCAAAAACATGCACACATTCCAGGAAAGAACCACTCTAAGTCTGAAGTCCCCGACTCTCTCTGATGCTTACGATAATTTTCTTCTTTTCTTTTTCATTTGATTTCCTATTTATCTTTTCCAACTGCTGCGATTCTACAATTATATGATGAAAGTTTTCTGACTCTGGCACAAGTTTTTTGTCTTTAGAAAAGTTTAAAGCCAAACTTTTCCTTCGGGATTTGAAAAAAATTTTAGCTTTTTGTTGAAATTTTTAAGTGCATTGTCTTACCCGTTTCCCCGAACAGAGCAATATCGTAAGAATTTTCTTGATATTATTCTTTTAAAATGGCAAAAGAAAAAAAAAAAAAAAATGCAAGCCACAAAGTGGCAAAGCTTGAGAAATTTAAATGCGATTGAGCAACATTTTATAAAACGCTTCACTCTTTGGTCCGTTTCATTGCATTTCATTTCAGTTCATTTCAGTTTCGTTGTAACTCATTGGGTACATTTGAGAGATGCAGGAAGTTCAAACAGCAAAATGCAATTTAAGCCGGAAGAACACTTAATGGAATGTGCAATACACGTGAGTATGCATGTGTGTGTGTGTTGGTGGGGCTTTATACACTCACACACACAAACATACATGTCTATATTAGATTTCGATTCCCTGAAATCATGTTCGAAATAATGCCGCAAATGCTCGTAATCGATTGTTTTGCTGAGTGAACACGGCAGCAAGGAATAGAGCCAGCGGCCATAAAAGATTGGTGCCAAAGAACAACAACAACAACAACAACAAAAATAACAACAACAAGACAAAAACCATTCAAGATAAGCAAGGAGAAACCTGGCAGAAACACCAAGTAAAACAAATAAGAAAAAAAAAACAAAGACATACCCAAAGATAACGAAAGCCAAGTACATAAAATGAATTTGATATTTTTTTTTTCTTTTTTTTTTTTTTGCTTAGTGGGTGTGACGCATACTTATACTGTGGAGCTGAAGAGATACTCGTATAAAACGTTTAGCTATTCAGTGCATGCCAAGTCATGCTAACTCTTTTCCTCAATTCCTCATGCCCAGCATTTAAAGTGTTAAGTTTTAACCGAAAATTGAATTTTTTCACATTCAACTCCTTCGCAGTTATTGCGCAATTTGATTGTTTTTGTACGTTTTCTTTCAAATTTTTTACCTAAGCATTCCTAAACTTTGTTTAGCACTCTTTACCCGCCTTCCGGAGAGCCGGTAGTAGATTCAGAGCCAATTTTTTTTTAAGAATTTCTTTTTTTAACTTTCTTAAAATGTTCAACAGCTCAGAGGGTTCGAAGAAGTAGAGCACCAATGAAAAAAAAAACAAAAATATTCACATTCATGCCATGTAACCAGCACACACGTTGTTACACCAACGCATGCACAACACTCACACATTGGCGGCGCACTTGCAAACACGCAAACCAACACTGCTTTAAAACTCTTTGTGCAGCTGATGCCTTACTTCCGTTTCCGTTCTTCGGTTTTTTCGATTACTCTACATGCCGCAACAATCTGCGGAGCCACCGCATTTCAAGGATTACGACAGCGTTACCGTTACGTAGTGCACATCATGCTGAAGCTCTCTGAACCGTTATCGGGCTTGGCTTTGCTATGTAATGAATTGTTGTTGTTGTCGTTATTGTTGTTGCTGGTTGTTGTAGCAACACTTGCTAAACTTATTGAGTCACAATTGGATACAAAATACGCTCAAATCAACCATTTTTCCCTGATTGTTTTCATTTCTTTGTTTTGCTTTTTTTTCTTGTCTTTTCAAAGCATATTTTTCTTATATCTCTTATTTGATTGTGTTTAGTTTGTGATATTGATAAATGATTATAGTCAAAAAAAATTACGGCAAGACATTGAAAGCGTTTTACAAGAATTAAATTACAAACCAACAAAAAAGTGTTTTTTTTTTCTCTTAAACAAATTAAACCAATCCGTTGAAAATGTCCTTGAGAATTTCTTAAATTTATTGTCTTGCTTGCGGCAAGAAAATAAATTTTAAGCAAAAGTGTTATTCACCTCTATGAGTACGGTGATGAACTTTTCAATTCTCTAATAGTTTTCTCTGAGAATGGATTGTGAGTTTTGTCTGAAACCCACTAACTCTCTGTGTTTTTATCAATAAGATGAAAAATTATTGAAAACGTATAAGTTTTGACAAATTCTAGAGAAACAAATCAACACGCACCATCTTTTCGTCGATTACGAGGAAGTCACCTTCGACATTCCAATAAGGAATCATTTATACCCCACCATGGCTAAATTTGCTATTCCAGCAAAGTTCATCCGCCTGTACAGAATGACCCTGTGCAACACAAGCAGTTTAGTTAAAATCGGGAAGAATTTCACCCCCTCATGTCATGTCATACAGCCATGGACACATAAATAGCACAAATGTCAACTTATTTTTTAAACGTTTCGTTTGAACCTAATAATGCATTCATTAACTGTAGTTATCATTTTTTGAGACTCCAGTATAACGTTGTTTAAAACTCCGAGAGAAATGTACCGTTACTTTTATTTGCTCAGGCCATTTCTTTCTGTATAGGCATGTAAGATCTGCTGTGGTCATTTAAATAGCACACATATTAGTTGGTGAATAAAAGTTAACAAGATTGGGTGTTTGTAAAAATTTTAGAGTTGTATTCAGTTAATTTCGCCGATTCTAAATTAAATGGGTCGTGGCAAACATTGCACTCCGGAAAAAAGGTCTATAGTTCACGAACTAAGTCGAAAAGGCAAAAAACCATCTGAAATCGCGGATATTTTCAAAATTTCGCGAAAAATGGTCTATAATGCACTCAAGCTGGTTAAATCAAATGGTTCAAATAATTTCAAGAATAAGCCGCGCAATCCTAGACCGCGTAAAACCACCGCTTCTACTGATAGACTTATAGTTCACAAAAGTAAGGTTGATCCTTTCAAGTCAGCAATGCAAATTATGAGGGAAATAAATTAAGTTTTTTGCTCAGGACTGACAAAACTAACAATAACCTTAATGTTTCAAGAAAACTAGTATCTAGGAGACTACATGAAGCTAATCTTTATGGACGCATTAGCCGAAGAAAGCCACTCTTAACAAAAATAAGACCAATTTTGGAAGAACGTGCTCTGGACTGACAAACTAATTCTAATAGGGTTGGACCAAATGGAAAAACTTTTACTCGGCGCTCCAAACGCCAAGAATTGAATCCTAAGTATACAAAAAAATCATTAAAGCATGGAGGAGGGAATTTAATGGCTTGAGGAGCTTTTTCCTGGCACGGTGTTGGGACAATTTTCGAAATTTAGATGAGTTATGGAGTGGAATTGAGAAGGCTTGGTACTCTATTCTGAAGGATAAGGTCAGGAAGCTTGTGGAGAGCATGGGACGAAGATGACGGGCTGTTTTGGACAATTCGGGATACAGTACCAAGTACTAGTAAGCATATTCGTAAGTGCATTGTAAGATAAAAATAAATTACTTTGTCTTTTTTTTAGAATCCAAATTGTGCTTTTTATATGTATGTCCACCTCAGCTATGGAGCAATTTCAGATTTTTGATTAATTTTCTAAGTTTTAATTCGTAATTACAAAGTTACTCCTGATTTTAAGTTTTTAATGTTTAAACTCAATGTCATGTCATATGTCATGTTATATGTCATGTCATATGTCATGTCATATGTCATGTCATATGTCATGTCATATGTCATGTCATATGTCATGTCATATGTCATGTCATATGTCATGTCATATGTCATGTCATATGTCATGTCATATGTCATGTCATATGTCATGTCATATGTCATGTAATATATCATGTTATATGTATGTCATGTTATATGTCATGTCATATGTCATGTCATATGTCATGTCATATCTCATGTCATATGTCATGACATATGTCATTGTAAAATTATAATTATAATAAAAAATTAAATATCCGTTGCTTGCATCCATAATAAGCTTGCATCCATAAATGTCATATGTCATGTTATATGTCATGTCATATGTCATGTCATATGTCATGTCATATGTCATGTCATATGTCATGTAATATATCATGTTATATGTCATGTTATATGCCATGTCATATGTCATGTCATATGTCATGTCATATGTCATACCATATGTCATGTCATATGTCATGTCATATGTCATTTCATATGTCATGTCATATGTCATGTCATATGTCATGTCATATGTCATGTCATATGTCATGTCATATGTCATTGTAAAATTATAATTATAATAAAAAATTAAATATCCGTTGCTTGCATCCATAATAAGTAGTTCTACAAAAATATTTTTAAACAAAAAGTTTGATAGTCATCATCTTTAGAAAATTAAAACTTATCCACCAAATTTAAGTTGATAATTAAAACAAAAAACACCAAATTAACGTTCGTCTTGTGTGTAGGCACGCAATTTAACATGGATAGAACAAAATAACTAACTGATATAGACAGGCCCAATAAAACAAACATTGACACACACACACACACACTCACACTTGCATTTAAACAAAAAGCCAGAAAAACGTATTATTGACTTAAGCTAACGTTGTAGCTTCGAGTTAGTAAGAAATTATGGGGCTGATATGTTGGGTGTTAACTATTGTGGCTTGGTTCTTGGATAAAGGCTTACAAACTGCTTTGGGTGCATAAACGCAGATACTCATGCAACGAAAACAGCAACGATAGGAACAGAAAATCAGAAAATTGTTCAATATTAGCTTTCGTGCAGAGCTATAGAACGCAAAACAGTGAAAGTTAGCTAATTAAATGGATTTGACTTTTGTTATTAAGTGCTTGTTGTTTATATGGTGAATTACTGATTGGGCTTAAAATGACTCAATTGAACAGTCATCGAATGTAAATAGGTACATGAAATGTTTTTGCTTTTGGTTGTGTGTGTGTGCTTATATGTGGTACCTCCTTAATTTGCTTTTATGATTAAATGATATGTTGTAAATTAATCGAAATTATAGGTTAAAAAATGTGTCACTTAAATTATTTTATCTAATATAAATAAAACAGGCGTCAATAAATATGTGCACGCACACATATCAACTCATTATTCAATACAGCAATTATCAATAATTGACCATTAAATCTTCTTATTTTAATTTGCATTGCTAATTGCTTAAATGCCTAAATGGCAGGAAAACACTCATACACAAACATAATTATTCAAACGTGAATCTTTACCTGAAGGCATGCCCTCAATTAAATATAATCAACAGTGATACATCACATTCAAATGTGTGTGTGAGTGTGTGTAACTTTGTTTGCATGTTGCCATAGAAAATACTATTAAAAACGACCTTAAATATAGCTACAAAAAGAAGAAGAGAAGGGTTAGCAAAAGAGAGAGAGAGAGAAAGAGAGAGAGAGAGAGAGAGGGAGTGAGAAATATTGCCGTACGTAGAGCAGGAATAATATTTGAGAGCTTTAAAGACTTTTTGGAATCCTATTCAATTTTAAAATCCCTAGCACCCTTACATTTCATTTGAGAGCCTT
The DNA here is from genome assembly GCA_943735915.1 of Pherbina coryleti. Lineage (NCBI taxonomy): Eukaryota > Metazoa > Arthropoda > Insecta > Diptera > Sciomyzidae > Pherbina > Pherbina coryleti. Next base: position 85,990,816 of record OX030952.1, on the reverse strand, counting down.
CTGGAAAAATTTCAAAATTGTTGTGTCATAATCTTTGTATCTGTAGAGACTCAACAAATTGAACACATAATTTCGCCCTTTAATCGATTCACTGCGAAGCATCCCTCCAAACATTTTCTGAGTGCCTCAAAAAAAAAATGACTCTAAAAAGAGTATTTTTTATGCGTGTTTTATGAGTACGCAATAAAAAGACTCATAAAGGAGTCTTTGATGTGATTGTAAAATGATTTCCCAGAAATAAGACTCCAAAAAGAGTATTTGTTAAGCGTGTTGTATGAGTATGCAATAAAAAGACTCATAAAGGTGTCTTTGACATCATTGTAAAATGATTGCTTAGAAATAAGACTCTAAAAAGAGTATTTTTTATGCGTGTTTTATGAGTACGATATATGGCAAAATATGGAAATATTTTCATTTTTATTATTAATATTTTAAATAAATGGAAAAAAAGGCACATACGATAATTTCACGCAAATGGGTTTTCTGAGGTTTTTATCATATCATATCAATATCAGAAATTAGTGTTTACGAACCATAAAAGAGCCTTTAAGTTGAGACTTATGACTCTAAAATTAATAACTTCTATGAGTTCTGAAAGCGTCCGTGGCGTAGTTGGTTAAAGTGCTTGGCCGCTATGTCAACGAACTTGGAGACCCAGGTTCGAACCCCAGCAGCGACTGAAAATTATTTGAATTAAAATAATTTTTCTGTACGGCCTCCACCTCTGTGGAGACAATGGCAAACCTCAGAGAGTATTCAAAATGCCATGTAAAGCTTCTTGAGAACAAGAACATTCCGTTCATCGCCGTTCGGAGTCGGCGTCAAACATGTAGGTCCGGTTCTCGGTCAACTGTGTACAAACTTAATAACACGCACAACACAATTGATCATAAGAAGCTAGGTCAAAGTCCTTTCAAGGGCTAAAATGTCCAGTTATTTTTTGTTATGAGTTCTGAAAGAGTCTTCATATGAGTCTTTAAAGATTCCATTATATGATTCTGAAAAAGAGGATTAAATATGGCTCTTAAAAGAGTCTTAATTTAGAGTAAAGCATTCATTATTATTAATCATATTTTAAAGCCCACAACCTACGGAAATGCACTCAGAAAAGAGTCTTTTTTGTGCGCATTATGACGATAAGAACTCATTTATATGAGTCTTAAAAGAGTCTTTAAGAGTTCCAACTTTTTACAAATATAGTATTTCATGGTTTCTGTGAAAGGATTCATAATTTTCCCTCGAAATAAATTTATTGGCAAAAAATCGACTTTGAAGCGTAAAAAGTGAAGCACTTTAAAAGTGTTTATGTAAATTATTAACATACACCACAATGTGAAAACTGTTCTATTTTAATATAAATTTTTAACCCTCGAAACTAGCAAAATGGCATCCCTGGTGTAGAGTATAAAGCACGCTTACAGACCGCGTGCCACATCAGTGCGTTGCATTGATGATTTAAGCTGAAAATGGTGCCAGTCTTAATTATTGGGGCTTTGACACGATTCCAAACCAACAAAAACAACAACAAAAACAACAACAACAACAACAACAATAGCAAGGAGCGCTGTTCTGTAACGTTGAAATGCTAATTGAACCATTCAAAAACCACACCACTCAGTTGGTTGGACCAGACGAAAACGATGTAACGCGAACTTATGCAAAGCGGACACGTGCTGGACACAATTAAAATAAATGTAAAATATACATATAATATATATGTGTACACTAGACCAGCCCAAAAACTTAAATTTTGTATTTTCTTTAAACACCCCCATTTTAATTTGTCTTTTAAGATAGAAAACGATTGTTACAAATTTTTATCCAAATCGGATAAAGAGAAACTGTGCCGAATTCTTATTAAAAACCACATTAGGAACTTCTTATAGGAACAAAATAATTTTTTATTTTTAAGTTTTTTAATATATATTTAAATTTATTTCAATAATATAATAAATATTTTTAATTCATTCATTTATTCATTTTTAAGGATCCAAAGAAGTTTTACAAAATTTCATTTTGTGACATATTGCACCAAAATTTAGTTATACCTACAAGGATTATTAATTTTAAAAGCCGAAACTGTTTTTATTTGGCATGTATTTTTTATTATTATTATCTGCAATTCAAAACGCCGGATTTGTTATGAGTTGGATGCTTTCTTCGATAGTCTTCAACAACTTGAAGGACAAATTGTTTCTCCTTTTCATTTTTAGATAAAATTGTGTTATACTCAGTCATTAACTTTACACCTCTCTCCGCTGTATCATTAACAACATGCAAGCCATGGGAAAACTCAGCACCAGCGTTGAAATTTTGAAGCGTTGACCATAAAGACAGCGACACCTAGCAGAACAATTTTTTGCGAACGGAGTCCTCTTATCGTTGCCAATATAGTGGAGGATGCCCACCTACTGAACACTGTCAGTTCTGACGTCTGTATATGTGACAGCGCCAATATGTATAGTGTCGCAGTAACATATCATTGAATGTTCACTTTTGATAAATTATTAAGTTGAATGCGCATGCTGCTTTAGCCTCACGGCCGCACATTGGGCCAGAAATTTGAAAAAGTGGCCAAAACTCATATCTTGGCGATGCATAGACAGAATTAAATACAAATTGGTACAGAATACTTAACACAGGACCTTCTTCAAGCACGTGAAAATAAGTGGGCGGGACTCAACAATGGGGCGTGGCAATATCAATATAATACTTTATCTCGTCTAATAGTGGGACTAGGTTATAAAAATTCGGTACAGTGTTTTGTGGAATTTTTTCCCAAATATGATGAAATTTGGACTGGAATTAACAAAGGGGCGTGTCACTATTAATAAAATTCCGTATCTCAATTAGTGTTGGGACTAGGGTATTGAAATTGTGTAAAGGGGTGGGTAGGATCGTTTCCGAGCATGTTAGAAAAAGTGGGCGGGACTCAAGAATTGGGCGAGGAAATATCCATAAAATACCGTATCTTTTCTAATAGTGGGACTAGGCTATTAAAATTCGGTACAGTGCAGTACAGTAAAAATTGGACTGGATTTAACAAAGGGGCGTGTCACTATTAGTAAAATGCCGTATCTCAGTTAGTGTTGGGACTAGGGTATTGAAATTGGGTACAGAGGTGGGTACAATCATTTTCGAGAATTTTAGAAAAAGTGAGTGGGATCCAACAATGAGCGTGGCACTATTTAATAAAAACTGTAGTTTGGTTATTATTTATTTTATGGTATTAAAAAAAAAGCGGGATACGAGACAGATCGAAGCGTTGCTTTTACCGAATCTGACATGTGATGTGTGAACTAAAAATAAATATACAAGGTTTTAGAAAATAACACTTTTAGAAAAATAAATATGTCATGAAATCGAGAAATAAAAAAACCCGCAATTAGCCCACATAAATGACATATGCATATAGTTTCCAAGGTCACCACGTTTTCTGAATCTGAAATTGTTTCATTATTTTGAACTGAGTCATTCTCAAATTCAGGTGCAATGAGAAGGTGCAGGACTTATTTTAAAAGTAGCAACCGTTTACGCATCAGGACTCTACAACGAATAGACATAGACGACACAAGCGGTTCCGATGAATCCATCGCTCGGTTAAACATGTCTTCTAAATTCGCGGCACGGTTATACCGTCTACCATTAAACAAAAAATCACCCTAGTTCTCTCTGGCTCTTCAAGCGTGAGGGTAGTGTCGCTTAGTTTTTTTCATTGCACGTAAAAAAATGTAGACCATAACTATGATATATGTTTTCAGTTAGGACAAAAAAATATTTATATTTTTGCAACTAATTTTATTCAAAATGATTTCTGCAAGTGGTCAAGTAAAATATTTTCTTATTTTTTGTTTTTTTTTTTCATTATGTTTTATAACAACTCTTTCTAAGCACATTTCCGAAAGATCTATCGCGTAAAATCAAAATTACGGATTTTATGTCGGCGAAAATGAGCAAATTTATATGGGAAAATAACAAATTTTTCATAAATTTCAAACGCAATTAAAGAAAAAAGGCAGTCTTGGTTTCTTTATATTTGTACAATTGAACAATGTACAATAGGGCGTATCGAAAAATTTAGATCGTATTCTAAGAGGTCTCAAAAGTTGCATGGGGTTGTCCAGATCACCCTAAATAAATTTTAAGAAAAAAAAAAGGATGTCTTCCTGCCCCGCAAGGACAAAGTTGTTTTTTGAGGAAAACATTGAAAAATAACGACCTTACAATGCTTTGACTTTTATAAATAAAACTACGTATGTCTTATAGCAAAAGTAAGTATAGGCTTAAACTAACAATATATTGGTAAACATGATGCCACTCACGATTTTTATCCACAGTGTCCTGTGTGAAGGATATTCGAACCAAAAGTTGTAATCGAGATAACACAGTACTTTTGATTGTTACGTAATAGTCTAAATTTTGGTGGTATTAATTATAGTGTTAACGTATTCCTTAAAGTTGCCGAATTAATAATTAGCATAATTTTTGCATAAGCATTTTCCTATTTTTGAGAAATGTATACTTGAATGCAATTTTTTAACTTTTTCAAAAAAAAGAATATAAGATTTTATAACTCGGGTACCAGAAATGGTACCGAAGAAACTTTGCTCAATTTGGATTCTTCAAATATTTCTTAACAACACTCTGTCTAAAAGTATTATTTTAAAATTCCAGCTTAAAGCCACAATTTTATTTTAAAGCCACAAGTATACATTTCTCAAAAATAGGAAAATACATATGCAAAAATTATGCTAATTATTAATTCGGCAACTTTTAGGAATACGTTAGCAGTATAATCAATACCACCAAAATTTAGACTATTACTTAACAATCAAAAGTACTGTGTTATCTCGATTACAACTTTAGCTTCGTATATCCTTTACACAGGACACTGTGGATGAAAATCGTGAGTGGTATCGTATTTAGCAATGTATTGTTAGTTTAAGCCTATACTTACTTTTGCTATAAGACATACGTAGTTTTATTTATAAAAGTCAAAGCATTGTAAGGTCGGTTTTTTTCAATGTTTTCCTCAAAAAACAACTTTGTCCTTGCGGGGCAGGAAGACATCCTTTTTTTTCCTTAAAATTTTTTTGGGTGGTCTTGACAACCCCATGCAACTTTTGAGACCTCTTAGAATGTGAAATTCGAAAAAAAATTGTAATTCGATACGCCCTAATCTATAATTCATTCTAAACTGATTCCCAAAGTGTTTATTCTATTTAAAAATTCAAGTTAATTTTGTTCTCTACACTTTCTACAACTGCAGATATTGCTCTTTTAATCTTAGTTTTGTATGGGAGGTGGGCGAAGGGCGTGGCCGATATTGATAAAAATTTTTGTGGCGTTATATATTTATGAAACAATGACACATGCTTAATTTCATGTATGTACCTACGATGATTCTTTCTATTTTTGTCCCCCATCCCATAGAACTCGTTACACTGTGCGACGTTAGTTTTTTATAAATTTCTCAAAATTAAATAAAAACGTGCAAAAGTGTGCATATCCCTCTTCAAGTAAATATCTTATAGAAAGTAATAGCATGTAAATTAATTCAATTACGAGCGGAATCTCGGGGAGTGTTCTTTATGCGCCGCATTTTTTTTTAAACCCCATTTTATTGTATTTAGTATGTGGAAAAAAGGATTACAAACAAAAGAAAATATATATGTATGCATATTTTTTCAATATTGTATTCAATGTGTTTAAAAAAGTGCTAAAACTTTTAAAGAAGTTTGAGAAATAGTTATACTGTTGATGATTTCAAATTTTAGATGTAAATAAAAAAAAAAATTCAATTTTTGACTTAAAATGCCTCCCAAATTGTAATTTTAAATTTTATATTAATAATATTCGTCTTAGGGTACCTAAATGTGTCCCGTTATCAATCGTAACAATCATTTGTATACAGAAAATATTTGACTTTGGGCCACTTATTGGAATTCCTGGCCCAATGTGGGCCGTTGAGAAATAAAATATTCGAATAAAATGAAGCTGAACAAAAATAGTTCATCTCTATTTAGTGAATTTTCAAGTGTTTTTTATCGATAAAAATAGGTGATTATGAGTGGAATTCATAGTTTAATATTTATTTTTCACAATTCGACGAGCACTCGAACAATATTGTGAAATGGGAAAAAAATATTTAACATCATGTCATGATGGCGTCACTGCCCACCTACTGAACAAAACGTCGGCCCACCTACTGAACATATTTTCAGATATCGTGCATGAATAAAATTGTCATTTATACGATTGCAAATGGTATTTGGAAACATCTTAAAGTTTTTCTTTGCATTTAATTGATATTTTTGTGACTTTCGTCCACATTCAGATTACATTTTAGAATGCCGTCGGCGAAAAAAGTGAAAAACAGAACGAATATAGATCCTGATTCGATGGCTTCAAATAAGTTAAAATCGACCCTAAACCGCTCTACTGTTTAAAGTTTAGTGAGTCGCTATCAGGGGCGAAACTAGCGGGGGATTAGGTGGTAAGCTACCCCTTTACTTTTTTAGAGACGGCCTAATTGTCATTTCTAACTGAAATTTGTTTAAAAAATTGATTTTTATTAACAATTATTATGAACACATCAAAGCCAGTCGTACCTCTTATTGCCATTTTCATAACAAAAACGAAGTTTAGTCGGATATTTCATTTTAAGTTATACCCAAAACTATCTTCAGTCGACCATTTCTCTTTCAGTCCTATCTTAAACCAACTTCAGTCGGCCAACTCACTTTCCCTTAATATTTATTTATATTGATCGAACGGATGAGTAACTTTAGTTAATTCAGCTATGTTGAATTTAAGAAAGAAAGGGGACTTAAGGGTATCCAGTCGGCCGAAATACCTTGCTACCCACGCCCCCCCCCCCCCCCCCCCCCTCCCAAATCAAAAGGGCCTCGGTACGCCCCTGGTCATTGTGAACCATTGAAAGAATAAACTTGTCATAATCACTCAAAAACTTCATTTTCTAATTTTTGCAGCAGTTTATTTTAGGTGTTCAGTAGCTGGGCTGATTTTTTCGGGGGTCGATTTTCGAGACTTTTGCTAGATCGACTGCCAAAATTGTTTTTTTCGGAATTTTTAAATTCCGCTTAAAATTCTTATTAGCAAAATTGCACTGAGCTTTCAAAAAAACCAAGAGCTCTGAAAAATTATGCTTTAAGCCAAAGTTATAGCCTCCAAACTAAACGTGTTCAGTAGGTGGGCATCCTCCCCTACATTTTTAATATGAGCCAAATCGAACTATAAATAAGATTTTTCATAACAAATTGACTCCAGCGCCATCTAGCGGGTATTTTGTTTTTCATACAAACCTTGTCCTAACAACAAAGAACACAATAAAGAAAAAATAAACCAAATCGATCCAGCCGTTCTCAAGTGATGAGGTGACATACATGTGGCAATTGATTTTAATTAATATATGTAGATGAACATATTCATTTGAATTTCGGTTAAAAGGTTAAAATTTATTTAATTTGAATACAATTTTGAGAGAGCTATTCCCTAAGCCCAAAGAACATTTTTTCCCCTAGAGACTAAAGAAAAGAATGATTTAAAAATTTTCCATACAAAGCTGGGCTGGTCTAGTGTACACAAGATACAAACAATAAATAATATATTTCAACAGAATTATTAATCACTGAAAAATCAAAACATAAAAAGGAAGTCGTGGCGTCCGTGGCGTAGTTGGTTAAAGTGCGTAGCCACTATGTCAACGAACCTGGAGACCCAGGTTCGAACCCCAGCAGCGACAGAAAATTATTTGAATTAAAATAATTTTTCTGTACGGCCGCCACCTCTCTGCAGACAATGGCAAACCTCAGAGAGTTTTCAAAATGCCATGTAAAGCTTCTTGAGAACAAGAACATTCCCTTCATCGCCGTTCGGAGTCGGCGTTAAACATGTAGGTCCGGTTCTCGGTCAATTGTGTACAAACTTAATAACACGCACAACACAATTGATCATAAGAAGCTAGGTCAAAGTCCTTTCAAGGGCTGAAATGGCCAGTTATTTATTTATTTTTTTTATTTTTTTAAAAAGGAAGTAAAGGGTCTTTCAACAAGAGGGGTCATTTTAGATTTCCCACCTTTTTTTTCAGGTGGCAACAAGCACCTGTTATTTGACTGACGTCTGAGAAATAAACTTGGAAATTTTTAGATATTGATAATTTTTAGGACCGATACACACTTGCTCAATGCACTGAAATTGTGAAAATTCACTATGTATAATAATGGTGAAAATATCGCAAACACGATTCGTAAAGTTCGTACTGATTTGGTTATCATAAAACGCCTTCTTGTACAGCTATAGCGAAATAATTCGATAAATTTGAACGTTTTGGACAAGTTAGTGATTTAAAGACCCCCCCCAACTCGTGCTCGTTCGGCTAGGTCAATTCAAAATATCGCAGCTGTAGCTGAGAGCAGGGCTGAAAACCCAAGTTTGTCCGTTTCGAGACAATCACAGGAATTGGGTCTACTCATAGCCACTTTTCACCGTATTTTGCATAAAAATTTTGGCCTACATACTTATAAGGTGAAATTGACACAAGAATTGAGTCCTTTAGACCATGGAAATTGCCGAACCATCGCTGAGTGCATGCCGAAAATAGATGAACAAGGTCATTACTTTTCAAACAAAATTATTCTGAGTGATGAGGCTTATTTTTAACCGACTTCAAAAAGGAGGAGGTTCTCAAGTTCGTTGGTTTGTCCGCTTTTTTTTTTTTTAATGTATGTACATCGATAACTTCTAAAGCACTTGCCCGATTTCCGTAATTTTTTGTCAACCGATAGATACCAAGAACGCGGAGGTCTTTTTTTGAAAAAGTGGTCGATATTAAAAAAAGGGGCGTGTCAATATTAGAAAAACACTGTACTTAAGTTAATATTGACACTATGGTACTGAAATTTACAGCAAAAATGCTGGGGTAGGCAGTATGATTACAAATTACGGTCAATAAAGTGGGCGGTATTTGACAAAAGGGTGTGGTCATATTAGAAAAACACTATATCTCAAATAGTATTGACACTAGGCTACTGAAATTTAGTACAGGGGTAGACAACATTTTAAAAAATTACTGCAAATAAAGTGGGCGTTATTCGACAAAGGGGTGTGGCAATATAAGAAACACACTATATATCGAATAATATTGCACTAGGGTGCTGAAATTTAGTGCATGGGTAAGCATAGTTATTACAAATTACAGTCAATAAAGTTGGCGTTATTTGACAAAGGGGTGTGGTCATATTAGAAAAACGCAATAGTATTGATACTAAGGTGCTTAAATTTAGTACATGGGTAGGCACAGTTACTACAAATTACGGTCAATTAAGTGGGCGTTATTCAACAAAGGGGTGTGAAAATATTATAAAAATACTATATCTGAGTTAATATTGACACTAGGGTACTAATATTTGATATGCAGGTAGGTGGGTAGGTGGGTAGGTAGAATCATTACAAAAGTGGACGGAATTGTACATAGGGTGTGGCACTTTAATGAAAGTACTATATTATGGTTAATATTAATACTTGGGAACTGAAATTTGGCACAGGGCTAAGTAGAATCATTATAAAGTACGGTATATAAATAGGGCGGGATTAGAGAAAGGACGTGGCACTTTAATAAAAATTTTAAAGAGACAGAAATGGAAAATGCCCAACAAACTTTCAGGAATTAATAAAACAAATTTTTTAAGAACAAAGTGTCATGTTTGAAATTTTCCTCAAGAATACTATTACATAAAATTTTTCATATTCTCTAAAAAGGAAGAAATAAAAACTTTTTAACAAAAAAAAAAAAAAAAAACCGACTTCAAAATCACTACAAAGTAAGAAATAATTTTAAATAACAATTCCCATTAATTTCTTAGTCAAATTTTAAAAGTTATTTATATGTATTAAAATATTGGAAATCTTATCATTTCCATTTTTTATATTTTGTTTTATTATCATCAATATATTAATTGCCTTATGAACATAAAAGCTTTGAAGTCGGCGCTAATCTTTGACCATCCCTGCACTATTTTAAACTGTTTTATTTGATGCTATGCTGCCTTGATGACACTGTAGTAATTTTAAAAGCTTTGTACACATAAACATTCTCATTATACTAGTTTTGGTGAGCTTGTAAAGCTCATATTGAATATTACATAGTGTGTAACAGCTGCACAAATAATGCATGGAACACATTGGCTACATTCAGCGTACTCAAAAATTGTCAACTGAAAAATCGCTAAGAAGCTTTTATATTCATAAAGTTAATAATATTTTTATGATAAAACAAATTAGAAAAAATTAAAATAAAAATACTTCGACATAGCAAGATAAGCGCCGAGTTCAAAGCTTTTATGGACATAAAGCAATTAATATATTGATGATAATAAAACAAAATATAAAAAATGAAAATGATACGATTTCCAATATTATAATACATATACTTTTTTATAATACATACTTTAAAAATTTGACTAAGAAATTAATGGGAATTGTTATTTAAAATTATTTTTTACTTTGTAGTGATTTTGAAGTCGGTTTTTGTTTTTAGTTAAAAAGTTTTTTTTCTATCTGGATACGTGAATAAACAAAACTGTCGCATCTGGGGCTCCAACTACTCAAGAAAAATAGTCAAACAACGTCTCCATTCACAACGAGTAACAATTTGAGCCATATTTTTTAATTTTTATATAATTTTAATTTTTAATACTAATTTTTAAGTCAAATAAATACAAAAAAAAAAAAAATTCAAAAATGATGCTGGTGGGACCGTTTCAGTGAATGGATTGCGTTACCAAACGATGTTTAGAAGAATGACGAAACATGCCATCCAGCTGGTGAAACAATTACTCTATTGCGTGAAAAATTTGCTGGACGTGTCCATTCTCGAAATGAAGACTTTCATTGGCCGCCGAGTTTGTGCGACTTAACACCACTAAACTTTTTTCTTTGAGGCTACGTTAAAGATAAAGTCTACGCCAATGCTTCAGCTAATATTCAAGCAAGATAGTCAAGATAATAAAGGGCATATATGGTTTCTTTTTAAATCAAGGTTATTTCGACACTGACAGCGGTTTCTCGCTCGAAATTTTGACATAAAGTCAGTATCATACCTCCACGGAAAGAAATGAGTCACTTTTCGCCTAAGCAACGTTGGAAAATATTGGAAACTTATTTTCAAAGTGAGTGCTGTGTAGCCCAAACAGTGCGTTTCTGAAAAGAAATTTTTGCCGAAATGAAGCACCCACCGCGCCAGTTGTACGCAAGTTTGTGCAAAAATTTCCTGAGACTGGTATGCTACTGGACAAAACTCATGACCACCATCGTTGCACGTTGCGTACAGACGAGAATGTAGCTGCTGCTGTAGTCGATAATATGAGGAGACTCAATTCACGAACATCAACTCGCCATCAATCTCAACAGTTCAACATTTCACGCACTAGTCTGAGGACAATTCTGCACAAAGATCTCGGATTATTTGCTTACAAGGTCCAATTAACTCAGCCATTGAACGAGCACGACCATCCGCTTCGTTATCGCTGCGCAGTTTGGGCCATAGAGCAGCTTGAAGTGGACAATGATTTTAGGAGCATTTTCATCTCGGCGGCTACGTTAAAGAAAAGAAAAAAAAAATTGTCGCATCTGTGGCTCGGAAAAACCGCACGTTTTTGTCGGTTTATTATGTATTATGTATAATTTTTTATTTTATTTTTTTACTGTCGAGAAGCCGATTCATCCACAGAGAGTGACAGTTTGGTGTGGATTGTGGAATGGTGGTATCGTTGGAACATTTTTTGAAGGATTTGACCCCTTTAGACTTTTTTTTTGTGGGGAACCTTGAAGGATCGATGTTATGCCAACAATCCGGAAACGATTCAAGCACTTAAGGCCAATACCATTCAAACAATCCGTGAATTACAGCCCAAAACTATCAAATAATTGGTCTTGGGAAATTGGAGTGACAGAATGCGCTACTGTGAAGGCAGCTGAGGCTTGAGGCCACTTGAACGTCGTTGTGTTCCATAATTAATGGAAATGTTTGCTCTTACTAATAAAGCCATAATACATGGGAAAAAATTTAATTTTGTTAATTTTATTGAATTTTAAAAAAAAACTTTTATTTGGCCCAGCCTATAGATCAACAAAAAGGATCTGCGTGTATCATTTGTCTATTTTTTACGGATACACAGATAATATGTATGTTAAGCTAAGTCTAAAAAAAAAGTTTGCAAGGACCGCCCCTCATTTGAAAGCTTATGTTGAAAGGTTATATTTGCACCATGAAAATTTTTTTTAGATGGACCTAAAATGCTCACAATGGTCTTTTTGTATTATTTCATCAGTTTTTAACCGATTGTAAATCGGTAAAAAGTTATTAAAACAAATTGTTGTCCTCATTGAGACTTATCCAACGACATACATATTTATTACGATTTAAGCTGGTGCAATTACACAAAAAAGACCATTTCGGGCCGATTTTGAGTAGATCCTAAAAAAATTTTTTTTTAAAAATCAATGTTTTCTGCCACAACAGCCGTTCTTGGACGACCTTCACGAAATTCGTCTTGGAGAGAACGACGATCACGCTTGAAAAAACATTTTACAGTCACTGGGTGTGATGCATCATCACCGGGTATGGGCACCACTACATTTAAAGCTTCTGCGTTGTTTCTGTGTTTGTCTTTTGTCTTTAATTTTTTGTTGCATTTTGTGTTGCTACATAAGCCTTTGCTCTCAATTCTTATTCTCATCGCTCCCAGAGCGCTCTCTGCCCATACCCGATCATCACTTAAAGTCGAGCTAGGTCGATCGATATATCTTTTCTTGTCAATACACGTCGAAAATCGTAAAAAATCATCACCCGAAAATGTTCTCGTAATAATTTCATTTTTTCGCTGAAAAGCAATTTTCAAACCACTGTCAACAATACATGAAGTGCACATTAGAGTGTCCCTTATTTTGCGATTTTTGGAAATGTCAAGGGGCTGAAAGGTTTTTTTATGCGTTTTTATATTCTAAGAACGAAACTAAGAAAATTTTTTTTTACGACAACGTTAACCCGTGCCAATCGGGCCCGAAAGTTTCGAAAAAATGCCCATATTAGACCATATTTGCACAAATTAAAAAAAAAATCTTTTCTCTGCTTTTTATAAATGTTTTACATTTTTTGGAACACATACATAAGAAATATTATATCCACAAAGTTTTTTTATGGTGGGCGTGGTTACCGCCCCTGCTGCGTCGATATTTCTCCCGCAGCCTTTTCCCACTTTTTCATGAAATTAGTGCAATTTAGGTATTAATATCAACAATAAATAAATACATTTTTATTATGCTAAAAGTATGATTACATTTCATTAAATTCACATTATGTACTTAAAGAAATTAACAATAAATTAAAAAACTAGTATTTTAACCTGCGGCAGGCGCGCAACAAGCTAATACCTACAAGCAGTCTTATTGCGGCTTTTCAACCGAAATCATAGTTTTTTTTTATAAATTAAAGATATCAAAAACCAAAAATGTATGCCCCTGGAGGGTTAAATTATAATAAGAAATACAAATTAATTAAAAAAGACAGAGCCTTATTTGGAGCTTTTATGCTATTCATTATTATCGGAATCCGTCAAGCCTGTATTTTTGTAGTTCTACTATACATCAAAGTCTGGTTTGAAGCTACTAATAGCATAAAAGCTCCAAATCAAGATCTGTCTTTTTTAAAAGATTTGGTCGCATACAAGACAATTAACAGAAAATATCCATTACTGCAAGTCAAAAATTTGGTCGGCATCTTTGGTACCTTGGCGTAGAATTTGTAGCACTAGCTTTTTTCGATGATGCAGTTTCTATTGAGAGAAAACGCAGTATGGTGACAGCATTGCAAGCTCAAAAGTTTCCATGTAATCATCCAATCGCAAACCCAAATTCTTTAAATGAATGGACAAAAAAGATTTAGATTGTTTTGCATCTTGTCGAACAACAAATCTATTTCGTAGGTTTAGTTTGACATGCAATTTTTTAAAATATGATTCTGACGAATGGGAAAAAGATGAAGAATACCAGAGAGTAAAAAATTATTTTAAAGATCTTTGTATTGTAAATGATGTTGCGGTGCGTGGGGTACAACTTGCTCAAGAATTTCTCGAGCTTACAAAATCAGAAGCGCAGCTACAAAACCTACTTTTGTGGCCCAAAATACTCGAAAAAATATACTCGAACTGTAAACAAAAAAAAAAAAAAAATACATGCTCTTAAAAAAAACTTATAATTAATTTGTATTTCTTATTAAAATTTAACCCTTCAGGGGGCATATATTTTTGGTTTTTGATATTTTTTATTTATAAAAAAACTATGATTTCGGTTGAAAAGCCGCAATAAGACTGCTTGTAGGTATTAGCTTGTTGCGCGCCCGCCTCAGGTTAAAATACTAGTTTTTTTATTTATTGTTAATTTTTGTAAGTACATAATGTGAATTTAATGAAATTTTATCATACTTTTAGCATAATAAAAATGTATTTATTTATTGTTGATATTAATACCTAAATTGCACTAATTTCATGAAAAAGTGGGAAAAGGCTGCGGGAGAAATATCGACGCAGCAGGGGCGGTAACCACGCCCACCATAAAAAAACTTTGTGGATATAATATTTCTTATGTATGTGTTCCAAAAAATGTAAAACATTTATAAAAAGCAGAGAAAAGATTTTTTTTTTAATTTGTGCAAATATGGTCTAATATGGGCATTTTTTCGAAACTTTCGGGCCCGATTGGCACGGGTAAACGTTGTCGTAAAAAAAAATTTTTTTTAGTTTCGTTCTTAGAATATAAAAACGCATAAAAAAACCTTTCAGCCCCATGACATTTCCAAAAATCGCAAAATAAGGGACACTCTAGTGCACATACACCAAAATGTTGTGAGTAAGTTTATTCTAGAAAATGTCAAATTTTTTAATGAAATTGTCAAAATTCACCTGGCAATGCTTAGTGTTGCCGAGGCGCAAGACTTAAAAATCAGCCCTCGTAAAACTGCTTATAACGTTGCAGAGCGGGCACCCTCCATTCTATTCAAACAACCCTGTAAAATCATCATTAATTTGTTTGTTTGCTCTTGGGGCATGTATTGGATATGTTGTTGGGTAATGCTATTGTTGTTGTTGTTGTTGTTTTTGAAACGTTTTTGTTTGTAGTATTGTTTCTGTTGATATTGTTGAGTAGGTCAACAGCTTTGAAACAAGTAAGGCGTTCATTGTTGGAGCACAGACACACATACACGCATATACTCACATACACACTACACAAACACAGTACAAAATTGCCGCGTAAACAAAATCAACCATACTCAAGTGCACACCAAAGTATACACATTTAATCCTAGTTGCTGTTTTACACGCAACAAGCTTCGACCTTTTGCCGGACACACACAGACCGCAGGAACAAGTTTTACGAACTCTGATCATGTCATGGTATTGGTAAGAGTAATAATAATAATAATAAAAAAAGAATAGCAATAACAATTATTGAGCACATAAAAACCACTTGAGTGGCTGCATAAATACACAGAGAAAGAAATTAAAAAAATTTAATTTTAATCTTTAGCAATAAAAATAATTGCTTTAAAATTGATCGAAAGAACATAAACTGAAGGAAAATACCCAACAACGAAATCGTATTTAGTCTTGTGTTCTGATGATTGGTATTCAAGTTTAACTGAATATTTAAGTCTTCTTAATATAAAGAGCGGATTAATCCAGTCAATTTGTATCAATCTGAATAAAATTTCAAGGTAGAGGTCTTACCACTAAACTTACCAGCTGATTGAGGCTTTTTTAACCCAATTCTGGCTAATGGGTAATTAATGGAACAGACTAATTTCTGCGGTTTGTTAAAATTAAAATTGAATTTAATTACGATCTGGTCCAGTTTGTATGGATTAAGAATTTTATGGTTTGCTATCCGTAATTTTATGGTATCCGTGGTTTTTGATGTGACAGTTTATTGTTTTCCTTGTCCTTATTCTTGTCCCTATCCTTTCATTTGTTCCCTATTCATCTGTTTCATAATTCTTTTCTAATGCTTGTCCCACTTCCTTTCTAACTCTTTGTCCTAAATTTTGTTCTAAGCGTGTTCAAATCACTTTTCTTATCCTTGATCCATTTTTGCCCTTATACTTTTCCCAATCTTGTTCCCAAATATTATTTTAGGTATGTCTTAATCTTTGTCCTTACCCTTGTCACAGTCTCAGCCTTGTCTCAGTCTTCAGAAGTCATCATCTCAATTCTTGTCCTAATCTTTTTCCAAATCCTTGCTCTTATGCTTTGTCTCTTCATTGTCCTAATGCTTAACCAAGTCCTTATTTTAATTTTCCTTTTTTATTTTTGCTTTTGCTATTGCATTTGTAGCATTCAGGTTACTTTAAGGGGTTCCCTGAGAGGCCTTATGATGGCATTATTTTTTTTTTTTATTTTTATTATGTGTCGGAAAACCTCAGCCTTACTGTCGTTCTAAAAAATGTAATGTTACGCTAATAGTCATGGACTTATAATTCCATGCAACGTTATTTTATTACTGTTGCATTTTTACTGGACAAGGCTGGTTGCCTCCGTGGTGTCGTGGCTTTAAAAAAGAAAGTGGCTTTTTTTTCGTATTGAGGTCATACAACCAAAATTAAATTCTTCGTAAAACTTCTACTAAGTGCGTAAAAACTCCATGCAACAATAATGCATTTAAGCTACCAGACGATTTCACATATTTCTTTGTTTTTTATTTTTTTTTGTTTTTTTTGTTGTAAGACCAAGTAAACATCTTACAGTTTTTTGACGTGACGAAGTTACGTTATACTGCTCTAGTTTCCAAAAAAGTTGAAAAATTAATTTTTTAAAAATTCATCTGCGTTTCATTGAATTGTTACTCGCTGGGTATAAGAGCTATGATTAAAAAAATAGTATGACCATAAAGGTTAATTCTTTGAGTATATTAAAAAAACAAAAAAAAAAATTTAATACGGCATAGGGACGTAGTGGAAGCTGCGTAAGCAACGCAACTGAAAATTTGTTACATGGAATTATTACTCGCTGAGTATTAGTGCTAGGATTAAAAATACGATACGCCAATAAAGGCCTACTGGAAGCCCCCACAACAAAATTAGACGAAAAATTTCTGACATCATGGGGACGCTGAGAGAGCCGCTCAAAGATCGATAACGCAACATCCATGCAGCGGCGTTGCATTGAATTTTTACTCAATGAGTATATAACCTACGATAAAAGTTTAAAAAGGAAAATAAAGTTTTTATACATGTATTGAAAACAATTTTTTCGAGCTCTAGGCCAAGCATGTTGTCAACAAGACAAGTTTTTATACATGGCTTTACGACAAAAATAAAAAAAAAATTCCGGCGTCGTCAGGTCGTGAATATAGCAGCTTATGTAACAGAAATGTAATATCGTTGCATGGAATTATTACTCACTCAGGAGGAGTGCTACAGTAAATTTTGTTTAACGACAGCAGGGATGTGTCATTACGCTTCAAAACTAAATTACAAAAAAAATTTTGTTGTCATGATTTCAGGGATGCAATCACATAATGCAGTAAAAATGCGACAGCCATGAAAAAACGTTGCATGGATTTTTAACTCTGTGACTACTGGTGCAACGGTAAATTTTAAGGAACGAAAACAAAGGTGAGGTCTTCGGGCATATGACAAAAATAAAAAAAAAATTGACGGCGTGTCAAATACCCTAAGGGAACCGCCTAATGTGACGCATATGCATCACTTTTGCTGGATTAATTGAAATTAGAGCACAAACAATGGGGAAGCAAAAAAAGAGCTAAAAGAAAAGCACCAACTCCAAATCCAACAACAACTTCAACTGCAACACCAACACCAACTCCAACACCAACACCAACACCAACACCAACATCAACATCAACATCAACATCAACATCAACATCAACATCAACATCAACATCAACATCAACATCAACATCAACATCAACATCAACATCAACATCAACATCAACATCAACATCAGCATCAACATCAACATCAACATCAACATCAACATCATCAACATCAACATCAACATCACAATCAACATCAACATCAACATCAACATCAACATCAACATCAACATCAACATCAACATCAACATCAACATCAACATAAACATCAACATCAACATCAACATCAACATCATCATCAACATCAACATCAACATCAACATCAACATCAACATCAACATCAACATCAACATCAACAACATCAACATCAATATCAACATCAACATCAACATCAACATCAACATCAACATCAACATCAACATCAACAACATCAACATCAATATCAACATCAACATCAACATCAACATCAACATCAACATCAACATCAACATCAACATCAACATCAACATCAACATCAACATCAACATCAACATCAACATCAACATCAACATCAACATCAACATCAACATCAACATCAACATCAACATCAACATCAACATCAACATCAACATCAACATCAACATCAACATCAACATCAACATCAACATCAACATCAACATCAACATCAACATCAACATCAACATCAACATCAACATCAACATCAACATCAACATCAACATCAACATCAACATCAACATCAACATCAACATTAACATTAACATCAACATCAACATCAACATCAACATCAACATCATCAACATCAACATCAACATCACAATCAACATCAACATCAACATCAACATCAACATCAACATCAACATCAACATCAACATCAACATCAACATCAACATCAACATCAACATCAACATCAACATCAACATCAACATCAACATCAACATCAACATCAACAACATCAACATCAACATCAAGATCAACATCAACATTAACATCAACATCAACATCAACATCACAATCAACATCAACATCAACATCAACATCAACATCAACATCAACATCAACATCAACATCAACATCAACATCATTATCAACATCAACATCAACATCAACATCAACATCAACAACATCAACATCAATATCAACATCAACATCAACATCAACATCAACATCAACATCAACATCAACATCAACATCAACATCAACATCAACATCAACATCAACATCAACATCATCATCAACATCAACATCAACATCAACATCAACATCAGCATCAACAACATCAACATCAATATCAACATCAACATCAACATCAACATCAACATCAACATCAACATCAACATCAACATCAACATCAACATCAACATCAACATCAACATCAACATCAACATCAACATCAACATCAACATCAACATCAACATCAACATCAACATCAACATCAACATCAACATCAACATCAACTTCATCATCAACATCAACATCAACATCAACATCAACATCAACAACATCAACATGAATATCAACATCAACATCAACATCAACATCAACATCAACATCAACATCAACATCAACACCAACATCCACATCAACATCAACATCAACATCAACATCAACATCAACATCAACATCATCAACATCAACATCAACATCACAATCAACATCAACATCAACATCAACATCAACATCAACATCAACATCAACATCAACATCAACATCAACATCAACATCATCATCAATATCAACATCAACATCAACATCAACATCAACATCAACAACATCAACATCAATATCAACATCAACATCAACATCAACATCAACATCAACATCAACATCAACATCAACATCAACATCAACATCAACATCAACATCAACATCAACATCAACATCAACATCAACATCAACATCAACATCAACATCAACATCAACATCAACATTAACAACAACAGCAAGAAACTTCGTCACGTCAAAACCTACGGGTGTGTCCACGGCACAGCCAACTCTTTTTTTTATCTTATTTATCGTGCCGTATATACACTTCAAATAATAATTCTAAGCAACTCCATTGCATGATTGATGCATTTTGGATCTTGTAGCGGCGCTCTCCGCGCTCTCATGACGGCATGAATATTTTATCTATTTTTTTTATGACTCAAGAATGATAGAAACCAGATTATGCGTTCCGTAAATGAGAGAGAGAGAGCATGACGTCACAAGCAATATTGTCAGACTTTGGAATAATTTTACTCCCACACCCACGCCTAAATATTTTTTTCTTATTTTTATAATATGTATGTATATGGACCTCTTCAGCCCATTGGTACAATAAAATTTTGTCAGTCCCGAATAGTTTAGGAGTTAAAAATCTTGAAAGTTTAAAAAATTCATATTTTTCGTATTCGAAAATATTCATATTTTTATACAGAAGAGAAGATATTTTTACTTTACTTTTTTGTCAAGCAAAAGTACTGTGTGACGTCATGCACTCAGTTGAGAAAGAGAGCATAAGATAACGGGACTGCGGAACGCGTAATCTTGTTTCTATCATTCTTGGTTACAACTCATGCGGGGGTATAGGCACCACTACATTTAAAGCTTTTGTGTTTGTTTTTTGTCTTTGATTTTTTGTTGCGTTTTGTGTTGCTACATAAGCCTTTGCTCTCAATTCTTATTTTCAAAGCTCCCAGAGCGCTCTCTGCCGCTCATGAGCAGCTATGGGCTCGGAGCAAGCTTGCAATTGAGAGCAAGGGCTTATGTAGCAACACAAAACGCAAAAACAACGCAACAACAAAGCAAAGACAAAAGGCAAACGCAGAAACTAGAAGCTTTAAATGTAGTGGTGCCCATACCTGCTCATGAGGCTATCGAAGAGAGAGAAATCTATATATAAATAGGCGTAGGTAGAACAGTTAAGAACCATTTTCTCCCGTGTTTCTCAACCGATTTTATAATTGTTTTTTATTAAATCAATAAAATGAGTGCACCGAATATCTATGATGGGCGTGGCACATCCCATACAACCCAAATTTTCGATATCGAATAGCTTTAGAGATATAGATCACACAGCCTCGGAAATCGGTATTCGACCTCAAATCACACGTACCATTCCAACGATTACATTTTATGGGCGTTGAAAGAGGGCGTGGCATTTTTAAACAGCCCAAATTTTCGGTGTAACTTTCGCACTGTAAGTCACAAATCAATGGAACTCGGTAGGAACTTGCTATTTAGTCGTGTTCTTCGACTGGAAAAATTGAATGAGCATTAGACAAGGTGGCGTGGCACCACCCATACAATTCAAAGTTTTTATATGGAATAGCTTTGGAAGTAAATGCCGTATAACAATGAAACCCAATATAGACTTCCCACATGGTGATATCCTTAGAAAGTAGAATATAGGAAGTAGGGTACTGGAACGGGCATTGGACAAAGGGGTGTGGCTCCGTATATGTAAGCCAAATTTTTTATATCGAATAGCTTTGAAAGTAAAAGTTACATAACATTGAAACTTAGAATGGAGTTATTATTTTGTGATTTTTAGCTGGAGGTGTGTATGGTGCGATATAAGTTCGGTTACATTTGCACATAAGTGAAGAAAGAAACAAAAAATGTTTTCATTAAAAGTACAAAAAAAAATCAGATTGCAAATGGTCGAATTTCGATCAGAGGCAACATGAAGACAAAGAAAACAACAACCAACAACAACAACAACGGCTCTGTTGCTCTGTATAGTCAACAGCAAATCACACAGCTTGACTATACAGACTGTTTTGTTGGCCACTACACCAACTCATCAGAAGTCTTTCCATGACTTTTCACTGTGATCCACTCAAGCTACTTAGGTTCTACTTATAATTAGCAATATTGTCTTGTTGTCAACATACTTGGCCTGAAGCTCAAATTTATTTTCAATATAAATAATGAAAGGTCATATTCAAATATTAGGATTAAAAAAAACAACAACACTAACAATTCTTAACAGCTCTGTTAAAGTATCTGAGTCAATTTTGCATTCTATTCTTCCTCATGCATCAAATTAGCAACTATGTTCAACAGAGCTGTGTCGCTCTATTGTACAGATAAAGAGAGAGCAAGGGAACAATTGTATGCATAATTTTTGTTTTTTTTTTTTAATTGCTCTCGAGTAACACGAGCAGAGCAATTCAAAGTACAGTCATGGGTTTGAGAATGCATACTTTTGTTGAAATGCAATAATACCTATATTTATTTTTTTTTTTTTGTTAATTTTATTTTTCGGCACATCTGTGGCACAGTACCTTTCAAATAATATAAGTCACATGCCCATTTTTTTTTTATTATAAATATGAAAAAAGTGTACGACAGCATTCTATGTTTGCGTATTAATAAAAGATTAATATTAAGGTGATTCATGTCATTTTGTTAGGTTGCGTATATCGCTAAGAGGCCTCTCTTTTTACCTCTTTTTCTTGTTTGCCTTGACAAATATAGATTTTCATCTGCAAGCAATGCCTTTCAAATTACGCGACGCCTCACCCGATCTGTTTCTCTTACTTTCGTAATGGGAGTAGATGGAAAAATCATAGAAGTACTCATGATACAATTATACAACGTAGGAGTGCCAGTTTTTTCTTCTTGCACCAACTGTAGAAAAAAGCTGTATAAATTAGAGAACGAAAAAATTAGAAAAGAAAATAAAAATTGAAATGACAGTCGGTGCAAGACACTCTTGAGGAAATAGACAGTTGTCATCCTTCCTTGGATAATTGTATCATGGAAGTACTCACTTCCACAGCAACTTTTTCAAGAATGTTCACAGCAAAGGCGATCTTTATATTAGCTTTGCCTTTCTTTATTTTCTTTGTTATTTTTGGTTTTTAAACCTAGCAACGAATAAAAATATACTCCCTCAGGTTTAAAACTCAGGTAAAGTACTCTTTCAGAGTAGTAGCTGCATAATGTTGCACTTCTTTGAAGTGCCCATAATTTCCAAGAGGTGCCTCCGTAACTCAGTGGAGTTACCAACTCCACATGTTGGAAATGAAATCAGGATGTTTGGTTTATTATGTGTTTATTCCAACATTTACAGTTCCTAAAATGGCATCACAAGGTTCTAATAAAAATTTTCATCATTTTCCATAATTTAACTTGAGTTTCTTAACTATTGAAAATATTTTTGTGGATTGTTCCACTGTACATACCTCCCTAAGTTCCAATTTTCCATATCTTAAGACTTCTTTTCAAACTAATTTTTCATCATGTCCCAGTAATTATTCCGACACACTTTGTTCGGCAAAAAGTTAGATGAAATAAAACTCTTTCCAACCAAATTAAAAAATTTGCCTAAATATGCACTCAGGTAGAGTTATTGGCAAAAGTTCAAAAAGTCTTGCACTGTACCCCGCTTTCCCCTACTCGTACACACAAAACCAAACGTAGTGCCTTTCATTTATACTATATACATATTTGCCTTAACGATTATGAATACTTTCAAGTTGACTGACATCATAAAGATCAGAACACACAGCACAACAAAAACCGTTATGTCAACATTTGAACAACGTGACATTAATGGAAATAATTCCATTGCCGGCAGTTTTTGATTTTAATTAAATTTATTATTCTTTGCTCGACGCGACATAACAAAGACGATAAATGGATGACTTTTATTGCCATGACTTGTTGACAATTCTCCAATCCATCAACCAATCCATTTCTTAAAGTTTATATAGTATGCATAACGTACAAGTATATCTTTTTGTGGCATGACATGACTTTTTGTAGAAAAGAATGACAAGATGACATGACAGCGACAGTTAAATACCAGGCACAGGGTGTCTATCATCAACTCGTCTTTGGAAAATTGTCGCAGTTTCTGTTAGAGAATGACTTGAAGTAAGTTATTTTTATTGTTTTTATTGGTTTTTTTTTTTTTTGTATACCATCACAACTGACAAGTCTTGACATAAGCTGTAATCGTTGACTATTCCAGAGCTGCCGAAAATCATCTGCAGTGTCTTTTTGGCAACATATTAAATGACGTGAGCACATTACCCTTCAGTGCATGTTTTGTTGAGTAACTCAACAAAAAGAAAATGTTCTGTAAAATAGAAAAACAACAACAATTATAGTGATTACAAAAAAGTACTCCATTCAATATAGGCTTAAGTATCAGTTTATTATTCCGTTTGTTGTTGCTAATATGCTTGCTCTTGTTTATTTTTTTGTATTAGTCACTTGGAATGACCCTTATTGCCACCCACTTAAGCTGTTACTGGTTTGGTTTGTAGTTACATGTGTCTTTCATGTGTGTGTTTTTACCAATGCAATTCAGTCAGAAGATAAGTAAAGGAAGCTTAAGTTGAATACTTTTGCTTGAGAGTCTTAGAGCAAAACAGTTTTTTAGAGACCGTCACTTAATCACTGAGCACCCACACATGGCAGCACATTTTCTGAGCACCGAAGAGTATTATTATTTTGGTGAAATTTATTAAGGCGAATATTTCTAATTAAATATAACGATTGCATTATTACAGATGCTCATAGCATGTTAAATGACTTGAATAGACGCTATAAATTTCAGGATATTCACCAAAGATAAAATTGGCATAAAAATAACTGCGTAACTGCCGTCATGCTTATCGTTATGCGTGGGAAAAATATAGCTTAAATTTTGTGTTATAGTTCCTCAACACGTTTAAGGCGTTCATAAAAATGAACGATAACAACAAAGTACTTTCTTAATTACTTCATCGACGTCAATGACGAACAGCCTTTTTCAGTTTTGTTTATTAAATAACAAAAATAATCCAAGGTCATGCGGCAAATTTTATTGTAATACTCGTATCACAGAGTGGTGAACAAAGAGGATAAGAACCAATTTTCTATGAATTTTTAAATTTTTAATTTTTTTTTTATTTTTCATTCTACATTTTTGATTTTTCATATTTCATAATTCATTCATAATTTATAATTCATAATACATAATTCGTAATACATAATACATAATTCATAACTTAGAATTCAGAATTCATAATTCTTAATCATAATTCATAATTCATAATTCATAAGTCATAAGTCATAATTCATAATTCATAATTCATAATTCATAATTCATAATTCATAATTAATAATTCATAATTCATAATTCATAATTCATAATTCATAATTCATAATTCATAATTCATAATTCATAATTCATAATGCATAATTCATAATTCAGAATTCATAATTCATAATTCATAATTCATAATACATAATTCATAATTCCTGATTCATGATTCATTATTCATAATCCATAATTCATAATTCATAATTCATATATCATTATTCATAGTTCATTATTTATAGTCCATAATTCATAATTCATAATTCATAATTCATAATACATCATTTATAATTCATAATTCATAATTCATGATTCATAATTCATAATTCATATTTCAAAATTCATAATTCATATTTAATAGTTCATATTTCATATTTTATATGTCATATTTCGTTATCTTATTTTATATTTTATATTGCATATGTCATATTTGGTATTCCATACTTATTCCTTAATATTTCATATTTCATAATATATATTTAATATTGAATATTTTATATATCATAATTTATATGTCATACGCCGTATTTCGTTTTTATATTTCATATGTCATATTTCATTTATTATTTAATATTTCTTATTTCATTATAGTTCATATTTCATATCCATATTTATATTTCATATGTATCTAAAATTTCATATTTCATATTTTATGTGTCGTATTACATTTTTTTTTTTAGGTTTGAACCAATTATTTCTGGTGTAATACCTATTTAGTCAAGTCTGCCCTGTGCCGAAATGGAATGGAAGATTTGTGGGAGGGAAGGGGTAATCAAGTGAAACATGTGCCTTTACCTCAGTCAATTCTAGTTATAAGGCAATCTCATCCACAAACATCTCTACCATCAATTACGACTTCAAGTCGTAAAAATTGATGAGTTTTCAATTTCAGTTGATTAGAAATGAGGAAAGCAAATTGCAAAATGCAAAAGGTTAAAGCGTAAAACCATGGTCTGGCCGAGATTCGAACCCGGGAAATCTGGGGTGGCAGTCGAGCACGCTACCTACTCGACTACCGAGACCGCCTTAATTTCTAATTTTTAATTTTAAATTTTTAATTTTTAATTTCTAATTTTTAATTTTTAGTTTTTAATTTTTAATTTTTAATTTTTAATTTTTAATTTTTAATTTTTAATTTTTAATTTTTAATTTTTAATTTTTAATTTTTAATTTTTAATTTTTAATTTTTAATTTTTAATTTTTAATTTTTAATTTTTAATTTTTAATTTTTAATTTTTAATTTTTAATTTTTAATTTTTAATTTTTAATTTTTAATTTTTAATTTTTAATTTTTAATTTTTAATTTTTAATTTTTAATTTTTAATTTTTAATTTTTAATTTTTAATTTTTAATTTTTATTTTTTAATTTGTGATTATTAATTTAAATTTTTCAATAATAAATTAAAATTTTTTTTTATATATTAATTGTTTTTTAACGGGTTACTTTTCTATATTTATTAGTCAGTTTGCGAAAAACACTACTAAATCGGAAAATTTAATATATTTTCATAAAGTGATAGAAAAGCTATTCCCATTTATGGCAAAATACTGACAAATCGCTTAGTGCTTCTCACTTATTACAAATTCTTACAGCAACATATAATAAAATTTCTTCAGAAGCAACAATTTGCAACTTTTGCTGTTTGTTTCTGAAATAAAGGCTTCCACATCGATCAAACGTGCAGTAGTCATCAATAAACTTAAACATGACAACAGCTCGCACAAACTCATCCACAAATTGAGCAAAGTTAGCAACAACCAGCTACATTCCTACATCAACTATTACAATGTTAACAACATGGAACATTTTTCAACCCCCATCCACAGCACTGCTGTCACCTCACCCATTTTAACGCAATAAAAGTGACAGAAATTATGACAGTGAGTGGATGAACTAGAAAATGAAAAAATAAAAAATGCAAAGAAGAAAGCAGAATAAACAAGTACACAGAATAGGTAGGTGAAAGCAGCAATTTTCCATCCAACAGGCTAATATGGCAGGCAACAGTGTTGCATGCAATGCCAATGTAGCCAACAGGGCTTATTGCAACTTGTTGAAAAAAAAAGAAAAATAATAAAAAATAAAACGCAAAAACAAATAAGCCATTCTAGAAAATTAAATCAGTTTACAAGCTGATTACGCAATGCTTAGGATTATTGAATCCAAGTGAATGGAAGATAAATCAATTGAATAGAAATAGCACAAGAAGATTTTATTGAAAATATGAGGAAACATTGTTTGATTTAAAGATTTTATTAACTTGTTTTTCTGAGTTTAATGGTAATAAAATGGCAATGAAAATAGCAGGTATAACTGTTAAACTATTAAAGATGTGAAAATTGGCTTTTAAAGCTTTTAAGTTAATTTTGAGATTAAGTTTTCGATAAAATAAAGCAACTTGAATATTGATAATAATTTTGTTTTTCCTTGACTGCTTGATATGAGTTTTTTCCGTTGACAACCTCAACTCATAGACTCATGGCTTTTGCTTATCTGCTAATAGCTTTTTACTTATTCAATAACTAATGAACTAGTCCTTTCTGATTGATGACTTTTGTTGAACATTTTGACAACTGATTTGTACATTGAAGAGATTCTTTAGAAAATAATAGATATTGTATGATAATTAAGTGCTTTATAAAGGATTGTATTGATATTTAAGGGTTGTATATTGATTGAGGATAATGATATAAAATACAAAAACAAAACAAAACAAAAAAAAATAGAAGGCACTTGATTTGACTGTTGATAAGTGAGTACTATCTATTGGATACCCTCTAGTGACTCGCGCCAGATAGATAGCAACTGACTTTTTAATTCTACCAGTTTTTTCTGGCTACTAATAAATACAGGGTGGGCTATCTAGTGGATTCATTTGAAATCATAGTTTATTTTGACATTGACAGCTGTTTCCCGCTCGTAATCTTGACACAAAGTTAGTATCATACCACCGCAATGAGTCGCTTTACGATTGAACAACGTTGGGTTATATTGGAAACTTATTTCCAAAGTGAGTGTTGTGTAGCCCAAAAAGTGCGTTATTTGAAAATAAGTTTTTTATCTTTTTTTTAGCTTTGAACCAAGAATTTCAGGTGTAATACCTATTTAGTCAAGTCTGCCTTGGTTCGAAATGGTGTGATAGATTAGTGGGAGGGAAGAGGCAATCAATTGAAACATTTGTAGGGTGTTTTAAGCGTGGTGGAAAGCCGTAGAAACATGTGAATTTGAATCTGAGGCAAGTGTTATGCCTTTACCTCATTCAATTCAAGTTATTAGGCAATCTCTCATCCACAAACTTCTCTTCCACCAACTAAGACTTCAAGTCTCAAATATAGATGAGTTTTCAATTTCAATTGATTAGAAATGAGGAAAGAAAATTGCAAATGTGAAATGTTAAAGCTTAGGAATTCAAATCTGGGACCTCTGGGGTGGCAGTCGAGCACGCTACCTACTCGACTATCGAAGCCGCCCACCCGAAATGAAGCACCCACCGCGCCTGCTGCACGAAAGCTTGTGCAAAAAGTTTCACTGGTATGCTAGTGGACAACACTCATGGTCCCTGTTGTCATGGTGCGCACAGACGAGAATGTGCCTGTTGTAGACGAGAGTGTGAGACTCAATTCACGTACATCAACTCGCCATCGATCTCAACAACTCAACATTTCACGAACTAGTCTGAAGAGAATTCTGCACAAAGATCTCGAATTATTCGCTTATAAAGTCCAAGTGACTCAGCAATTGAAGGCTTCGCAGTTTGGGCCATATAGCAGCTTGAATTGGACATTTTCTGACGAGGCGCATTTTCATCTCGGCGGCTGCGTTAACAAGCAAAATTGCCGCATCTGGGGCTCGGAAAAGCCGCACGTTATTATCGAGAAGCCAATGCATCCACAGAGAGTGACAGTTTGGTGCGTATTGTGGAGTGGTGACATCATTGGACCATTTTTCTTTGAAAATGTGGCTGGAAACAACGTTTCGGTCAACGGTGGGCGTCACAGAGCCATATTAACCGACTTTTTTTTTACTGAAATTGGAGGCATGAATAGAGGACGACCTCTGGTTCATGCAGGATGGCGCACAGTGGGATTTCTTCATACAAGCTGCTGCAAAAAATCGAAGGAATCGAGGTAGGGCTTTGAAATTTGGCACAAATCTCTCATATTGCCAAATTAGATGAAAAATAAATTTTTGTTAAAATCCGCCTACAACCACGCCTACCTCCCATATGACGTAAAACTAAAAGACGTTGTATTTTCCTTATTTTCATATGTATATTAATAAAAATTACTACCAGTGGTTGCATTTGAGTCCTCAATTATATTAAAATTTTAAGTGCCACGCCCAACGCCCATATGATAAATTTAATTTTTCACGATTTTCAAAAAAACAGATTTAAGCCTTTGTAGTTTGTGATCGATGCCAAGCAGCACTTACATCTATATAAATAACTAAAGACTAATATGTTAGCTGAACATTTGCAAAAAAAATTAGGGGGCCATGGCTTACCGTTTTTTTTTTAATTAACCAATCATTGCAAATAAAAGTCAAATTTGTACACTTTTGGTCTACCAAATTTTATTTACCTAATCATATGTTTTTGTTTTTTATTTTGTTATGCTTTTCTTTGGAATTGCTGTCAATCAGTTATTAACAAATTGTTGCTAAAGTGTATGCCTAAAAGTAGGCACACTTTGATACTATTGACTTTTTTTATAAAATTTATGTGTTTGTAAAATATTGAGAAAAGTTGGTGGATTTTTTTGAGTAAATTTAAAGAAGACAGTCCCACCTTTCATTTTTTTGCAACCAGAACACAACGATCGATAACGCTCACCTTTTTTTTTGTCCAAGAAAAACTAAAAACACTGACTTTTTGAGTGCCTTCAAAAAAGAACCTAAATATATATTAAAATATTACGGTAATGCAATTCCTTTACTTCTAAATTAATGCTGAAATACTATATTTTTCAAATATACTTACATCATATAGATACGAGAAAAAGAAATTATGTTTCCAGCCCATTGAAATGGGATGAAAATCTAAGGCAGTTACTGCAGAATTTCGTTTAGGTGACTTTACCGCGTTATTTTGTTAAAAAAAAAAATTGTAGAAAAAACTGTATGATGAATTTATCTTAATTAAACAATTCTCTACAAAATTGCATCATTACATTTTTGATATTTTACACTCAAAAAAGGGGGTTTTTGCAGCCAAAATCCCACAGTGTGGCGCGGCATTTCACACAACTCATACGACAATCGATCTTTTGTGCACCAAATTCCCAAATCGTGTTATCAACCGTCTTGGAGATGTTAATTGGCCGCCTCGGAGCTGCAATTTGACCCCTTTGAACTTTTTTTTTGTGGAGAACCGTGAAGGACTGATGTTATGCCAACAATCTGGAAACGATTCTAGTACTTAAGGCCAATATCATCCAAGCAATCCGTGAGCTACAGCCCAAAACCATCAACAAAAAAATTAAAATAAATAAATAACTGGCCATTTCAGCCCTTGAAAGGACTTTGACCTAGCTTCTTATGATCAATTGTGTTGTGCGTGTTATTAAGTTTGTACATAATTGACCGAGAAAGGGACCTACATGTTTAACGCCGACTCCGAACGGCGATGAACGTAATGTTCTTATTCTCAAAAAGCTTTACATGGCATTTGATTACTCTCTGAGGTTTGCCATTGTCTGCAGAGAGGTGGCGGCCGTACAGAAAAATTATTTTAATTCAAATAATTTTCTGTCGCTGCTGGGGTTCGAACTTGGGTCTCCAGGTTCTTTGACATAGCGGCCACGCACTTTAACCAACTACGCCACGGACGCCACCCAAAAAAACCATCAACAAGGTCTTGGAAAATTGGAGTGACAGAATGCGCTACTGCGAATCCAGCCGAGACAGCCACTTGAACGACGTTGTGTTCCAGAACACAGGCCGACAAAATTTTTACCCAGAAACCAGACTATACTTTTCCGAAGGATTTTGACGAACTGAATTCGAATCTGGCCTCAAAATTTCTCTATCACGTCAAGGTTTCGAGATATCCTAACTTAAAAGTGCAAAAGTAACGTTTTTCTCATTTTTGAGGTTATATAGCATGGCCGATCTTAGTTATTTTCAAAAATTATTGATAGCATCTCAAAGGACTAGTCTTCCTCTTTAAAATGACGTTGAGTTTACTATAATATATTTTTTTTTTCGCTGAGATATCATTTTGATTTTCAAAAAAATATTGTATTTACTTGCAACGAGATCAATAGACTGTATGTGTATGAATTCTCAAACGCAGAAAAATCCACGTATATGAAAATTTCAAAATTATAATCAACGGGAATGTTCGCTCCTACTAACAAAGCCATAATACATGGAAAATATTAAATTTTGTTCATTTTATTGCATTTTTAAATAAAACTTGTATTTGGCCCACCCTCTAGGTTTTAATTGATGACAATAGCTTCACTGATACAAGAGCTGCCTTTTAAGTTTTGCACCTCGGCAACACTAAGCATTTCCAGATGGATTTTGACAGTTCCATGTGAAAATTTGATTTATTGAAATCTAATTTAAAACCACAGTAAACAACACAATAAGCGCACATACACCAAAGCATTGTGAGTTCATTTGTGCTAAAAAATGTCAAATTTTCGAATGAAAATGTCAAAACTCATCTGGAAGTCCTTAGTGTCGCAAGACTTAAAAGGTAGCTCTCGTATTGTCACAGAATTGGTTACAGGTGATAAACTTTGAACCAAGAAATTCTAAATTCCTTGTAAGTTCTTTTATAATTTTAATGAAATAATAGCTTTCTAGCTTTGCTCCTTTGACCCAAGAAATTCTAAATTCCTTATAAATTCCTTTATAATTTTCATGAAAAATACCTCCGTTGCTTTGTGTAAAATTCATTGCAGCAGTTTTGTATAAATCACTTCTACCTGATTAATTTTTACATTAGAATGTTTTCATTTATTTGTATTTGTCTTCCTGATAATGACAGGTTTGTCGAATAAAATTTCATTTCCGACCCTAGATAGATTTCTCTGAAATTTTTGCACGTGCCCAAAAATTCTATTCAAATATTTAACTCATACTTGAACAACATTAGGAACCTTTCTGAAAGTTCTTAAACCGTGTATATCCTTCACTTTAAAAATGTCAATTAAATGCAATCAAGCAAAGTCATCTTAAGTAGTTCTATTGTATTTCTTTCGCTGAATGTGCCACGAGTCTTTGTTTGTTTGTTCTTTTTTTTTTTTTTATTTGTTATTTTTTGCTAGTTCATCGCTCAATTGAGTTTTCGGCTTGCATTTGTTTGGCGCGCGCGTTGGGTTTTATTTATTGCACTGTGGCGTGGCTCCACTACTCACCAGCACATATACAGCATGTTTTGGCTGTATGTTAGTTTTGTTGGTTGGCTTTTTTTCTGTTGTCTGTGTTCTATTATCGCACAACATAAATTTTATTTTGTAAACCAGTTTTTGACACCAAAGATTTGTGGGCTTATGCAATGCCAGAGTCAAACAAAAAATTGATTTAACTGCAAAGCTATTTGAATTGCTTTATTTTCAATGATTTGGGCAGTTCTTATTTGGTTTTATTTGTTTGGCTTTAATTGCTTGCAATGACTTATTTAACTGCACGAACTTTAGGGTACCTGGGGCGTATGAGTGATAATAATTTATTTGAAATTGAATTTTATTATTGAAATGTTGAATTTTAAATTCAAGGTGAAGAGAAAGAGTATTTTTTTGTAATTTTCCAATAGATTAAATATATAATTATTTTTATTTTGATCATTTATGCTTGAAATTGGCATATCTTATGAATTAAAATTATTCATACGACATGGTGCACGATTATATTTATTACGATTATTTTTTATTTTGCTGTTGAAAGAGTTTGAAAAGCTATTTTTTTTTCTTTGCCAGTAGGTAGTGAAAAATAAGCTCATGCCTATGTTCGATATGAAAATGCAAAGAAGATGATGCAGAAGATTTCAGCTGAAGATAATAATTTTCAATAAATAAACATCTCTCATGTTCCTGGACTAAAATGTACATTTTCCCCGGGAATTTTTTCCCGGTTCATCCCGGAAATCCCGGGAATTCTTAGAAAATAATATATATGTAGTTTTAATTTTGTTCTTACAATTAACAACAACAACAACAAAGTTATCAACACTGTCAATCACTGGTAATAAGATTAAATCGAACAGAACTTTTAAAATAGCGTTGAACAACATTGTTAACTGTTAAATCAGCTGCTGGTCTTATTGGAAATTTGCTTATTGGCTGACTTCTTTAAAATTCATCCATAAAAGTTTTGCAAACAGACTTAAAGTAAGTAATTCTTAAATTTTACTTATTAGAATTAAATAACAAGATCTCTGAAAATTTAGCATGGAGAGATCGTCAGGAGTTTGGCGCTACTTCAAAAAACAAAATGAAAGTGCACAATGTTTGCGATGCCCAAAACTACTAATGTGCAAAGGACAAAGCCCCAGCGGTCTTCTCAGACATTTAAAGAGTGCCCACAATATACAAATTACAAAACCTTCACAATCAACAACTGACGAGGAAATACAACGATCTTCACAAGAATCCAACAACCAGATTGGACTTCCATCTACAAAAAATGGATCGCTTCAAAAATTTATGTGTAGCTAGAAGCTGCATGAAGTTGTTGCAAGAATGGTCACTCTTAATGGAATATCAATAAGAGCGATAACTCTAAGAGCAGTGAGTTTATTCGTGGAGCCATGGGGAAGCACGGTTTTTATTTGCTTAAAAATGAAACACTTAAAGTGATGGAGTTAATAATTGAATTTTATGAAAAAATAAAAGCAGAAATTATAGCAGGCACTGCAGCTCTATTAAAAAATTATTTTAGACTTACTCTTATAGTAGAAAAGCTTGCAAAATAAACGATTTTTAAACTTGTGCTTATATGGTCCTGATTGTAAGGCCTTCAATTTGGGACTTGTGCTCATACAAATGTTATTCTTTGGAAACGCGAAAATTAATTGAAAAACTTCTAGAAGATTTTGGTCTTAATTTTAAACACGATATCGTAGCAACTGTGTCAGACGGGCCAAATATAAACGTAACGTTTGTACGTAAAAGCCCCATTGAAGGTTTATTTTGTATTAATCACGGAATTCACCTCGCAGTTTTGGAAGTGCTATTTGAAAAAAAAAAATACCTAGACAATAAGGTGGGTCACCAAAAAAAATTTCAAAAGACCGCCCCTCATTTAAAAGCTTATGTTAAGAGGATTTTAGTAGCATACAAATTTTTTTTTAGGTGGACCCGAAATCTGCCCCAAATGGTCTTTTTTGTATAATTTCATCCGTTTTTATCCGATCGTAAAAAAAAGTATGTCGTTGGATAGATCTCAACAAGGACTATAATTCGTTTTAGCAACATTTTTACTTCCGATTCCATCTTTGACCAGATATTTCTACTTTTCGTCTTATTTCCTCAGTAACCCCAAAACTTCCATTTTTGTTTTTAAGAAAATAAAAGTTCATAAAAAATCATTAAACTTTTGTGAAGAAACATTTTGATTTCATTCGTAGGAAAAAAAGATACAGCGAATTTAATTTTCTTAATTTTCTTAA
Organism: Pherbina coryleti; assembly: GCA_943735915.1. Classification (NCBI taxonomy): domain Eukaryota; kingdom Metazoa; phylum Arthropoda; class Insecta; order Diptera; family Sciomyzidae; genus Pherbina; species Pherbina coryleti. Next base: position 85,956,208 of record OX030952.1, on the reverse strand, counting down.
TGAATGAAGTAAAATACTTTCTTGCTAAAAGTTTAGGGATTTTTCTTGTAAAGTTTCATTTTCCTAAACAAAAATAATCAAAGTATACGTATTTAATAAAACTCTTAATTTGGAATACAATGGCTTGAATAATTTTAGCCAGAAGCTATTTTAAGAACACTTTTATATAAAATGTCTTCTTTAAATTCTCCACTTGGCCAAAAAATGTACGTAGCTCTTGAAAAACGCATAAATGAGTGAAGGGACAAAAAAATGTTTGCACTGACAAAGTATTTAAGAAAGCCAGATATTTTTGAATGTCCAAATAGGGAAAAGCAATTATTACAAAATGCAGCAAAGTCAACAGTTTTGTCATATGCGGAAGAACTTTACCAACATTTGCTTCCGTTTGTTTCCTGTGTCTTTGGATCATTCTAGTAGTGATGATGAGCTGATGAATACCTCGACAACTTCGTTCGAAGCAAAATTGACAAAAGCAATTGAATGCGCCACAAGCGATTTTAAAACAATCAAAACAACACAGAGTTATTCACTAAAGAAAGAGTTTAAGTTATTTGAAGCCAGTGGTCAAAGAATATAAGTCTGTTTAAGAACAGACAATTTAAATAATATATTCAATGCATTGTTAACAATTAAACCAACATCCATAGAAAGCGAACGAGTTTTTTCTGTTGCTGGCAACTTTGTTACAAAAATCCGAAATAGGCTTTCTGAAAAAACCATAAATGCGTATCATTAAAATATTATTTCTTCAAAAATGAAAAAAAGTTATTCTTTATTGAATATATTATCTTATTTATATACCAAATAAAATATATTCTCATTCTTTAATAAAAAATGTCTTTGTTTTAATTTTGTTTTTATATCTTTTGTTTTTTATTAAAACTTTGTTTAGTCTTTAAACTTTTACAAGAAAATACTGGATGCATATAAAGTTTTCCCGGGATCCCGGGAATTGCCGAAATACGAAAAATAAGTCCCGCTCTCCCGGGAAACAAAATTAACCGGGAATTCAGAAATTCTACTCGTGCTCCATGTTATACTCTGGATATCTTTAGAAGTTTTGAAACACTCAAGAAAGTTAAAATTAACAATAACTTTGAATAGAGCAACACATTCGTTAGCAGCCACACACACACACAAACCACACAAAATATCGTCATTGCAACTATACTGCTACTTTGTCAGACATCAACCATTACCAATGAACTTAACTATGCAGTGCAGAACACTTAAGTAACCAACTAAGTCTCAAGCAAGAAATTAAAGACATGATTTATTGGTCAAAACTTGCAAGAAACTAATTAGGAATAACTTGTGGGAGTTCAGCTGGGTGTGTGTGTTTGTATGTGTGAGTGGTTATTTGAGCTCGTGCCTGCAATTATGTCACTCACACTCAACACTCCAAACGCAGCGTGATTGCATTTTGGCACGACAGTGCACGACAACGTGATAAGCTTTATGCAAAAATATTTTGGCTCTTAACACGACGCAACAATTTACACAGGCACGTGTAAGCGATTTATGCGTTGACCTTACATTTAAGTAACATAAAAAATTGCAAAACAATAACGGCTGTCAGCTAATTGTTCGCAAATAGTTATGACCCCAAGTAGCATGTAATTATTTGCTATGAACGCTTACCTGTGTGACTTGCTTCCTTGATGAGATCATCGATCAATTCATCTCTGACATTGATGCCCAAATTTTTCAGCATAAACTGCAGCTCGTTGGCAGTAACGCGTCCATCACGATTTCTGTCTAACAGATCGAAAGCCGTTCGAAGATCTATGGAAACAAAAACAAAGACTCAATTAATTTCATTCAAATCTACAACAAAATTCTTAAAATCTGATAAAGGAGATATATTTTAATATGCTTATAAATCATAAATTGCGTTGTAAATTTTTATTTAAGTTTTATCGTTTAAAAATTGCTTGTTTAAAGCGTTATTCATTTGCGACACCCTGGCGTATGAGTGACTTTAATTAACCGCCCAATCGTCTACAGAAGGAATACAAGTATTTTACATCTTATGTAACGTAGATACCTGCCATACGGCTTAATTCTACGTTGTCCCAGGCAATGGGGTCGTGGTTCAAGGAATTGATGCCTAGGAGATAAATTTTTCAGGACGCCAGTGCCATGCATCGTAATGTATATACGACGTCCGTCATATCTCTCCTAGGCGTCACTTCCATGACTCCAGACGCGACCATCGCCCTGTCATAGTAGTTTCAACACCGGTCGCACACCATACTTAAGGGTACATTTAAATTAATAAATATACTGTATGGATAGAAACCAATACTGGAACGCAACAGTACCAATTATGGATGATTAGTTGGGTCATCATCCACATTTATTGGTGGAAATCGAGACCCATCTAACATCTCTTGCAATGTAGGGCATTGCCACCCGGTTGTTTAGCGCAACTCCACGCCGATCACAGACCTGTTTGCGACATTGAACTACCACAGCCAGCACGATACTCCCCGAAGGGCCAGCCCATCGATAGTCTCCCCGGGCAAAAGGGATTTACTTCGACACGCACTTATCACAACACCAATACATTTGCATTCATCACTCTTGAGTGTGGAGGAAAAACCACCACTACTTAGACGTGCTACAGCGTAGACCACATTGCATTTGACTGTGTGAGACACAAGGTTGCCACTATTTGCTCCATTTCGTACTGGTACTTCAAGACCACCGGGATGAACACTTAGCCACCTGCAGCACTTCTTGACTATACATCTTATCAACATTCATTGATACACCTTATCATCACACCATGATACACCTCATCAAGCTTGTACTCCGAGGCTACTCAGATAACCTTTCACACTCGGAGTACTCGATATGACACTCCTTGATACACCTCATATATCACACCTTGGGACACTTCACCAACTCCTCGATACACCTCATTAGTCTAGTGCTCAAGGCTACCAAGATGAACACCCTGTGACTCAAAGCACCAATACGACACCTCCTCATGACCACATTTTCAATCTGTTACTCCGAGGCTACTAAGATAAACTTTTCACACTCGGAGTACCCAATCTGACATCTCTTGATTACGTCGTTTATACCAGCCATATAAGTCTAACAAGACTTATAAGACTATCCAGGAGACCATACGAAATGTATCAGTGGGGACTTGCAACAGTACGTCTGTCGAGAGTAACGACTATCCCCGTGCTAACAAATTTTCAGGATCATTGCTATTCCCTCGTAGGCATATGCTACCGTTGACCATGTCAAACGGTCCACCTACTACCCAAATTAGGCGACCAACTCCAGGATTTGGGTAGTCCCTTCTCATTTACACAGAATAGGACGAACTCGTTGCCTGCGACCATCCTCCTTTGTTCTGGCTTTGGACAGGCTGCTCGTGAAAACAGGCGGAGTTTCCCAATCGTCTACAGCAAACATGCCCACGTAGTGGCCCGTATGGCAGGTGTGGCCCTTCATAAAAATTTTTTCTATTTTAATTTTGTCTTTGCGATGAGCCAAAATCAAAGAACGCCCGCAAAAAACAACAACACAAACCGCACTCGTTCAGTGTTCAGCACATTTTCCAGCGAACTTTACAAAAACAAATTCATACAAAGCCAAAATAAAAATACGCACACTCGATGATATCGATGCTGAAGCTGATTGCCCCGTTACTTGTGTGTCGAGCAGAGATCTGCAACAAGTCAATTGAAAATCAAGTAACTTGAAAACAATCAAGCTTCGACTTGACTTGTAGAAACTTGATATGTTTCTACCCTACAAGCCTCGACTTGTTTCTGAAAAACGAATCATAAGTCAGACTTGATTCTATTTTGTTTCTACCCTACATTAATTGGTAGAAAAAACCAAGCTTTCTACTTTTCTAGTCTGTTTTCAAGTCTATGCGACTGCGCTGCCGCAGAAAGCCACTGACGAGCGTCTACTTATACTTTTCTATATAAAGCGACAAAATAAAAAATAAACAACAACAACAACAAAAAAACAAACCAACATACAATCCAATGCGAGTGCGGAACAACACTTTGTCTTTTTTCGTAAACACAAAAGAGTAAATGAGACAAAAGCTATTGTTGTGGTCGACACTTCTTTAAAGTTAAACTGTTAAACTCGAGAAACGAAGTTTGCATTGACGACACGAAGTTAATTCCACGAACTTCGTAAACAGACTTGAAAATAAACGATTTGTAGGCAAAATAATTGCTTTTTCCCTACATATCAAGTTTCTACATTTCAAGTTTTCTACATTTGGCGACTTGATTTTTGCTGCCTATGATTCGCGCAAACTTGTTGCTTGCCTGCCTCGACTTGCAGGGAGTTGAAAAATTAAAGGAACTTGAAACAGCAAATGAATCCATTCATGCAGATCTCTGGTGTCGAGTAATTTTTCATAACATGTGATTTTATTGCATTGTAATTGTTTTTTGTTTTGTTTGATTTTTTGCCAAACGCATCGATGAGCAACATTTTGTTTTTTTTTTGTTTTTTTTTTTTTTGAGCATTGGCCTGCTCTTAAAATTTCTTGGGCCCCACTGGTCTACAGAGTAAGTTTAAACTTAAGAGTTAAAAACCACACATTAAACAAGCGCTCTAAGGCTTCCAATACTCATTTTCCTGCTGGACAACATGTAAAACGTGCATCCTTGTATCTGCCTGCCTTACTACCTACCTCAATTGGTCGTCCAATTAAAAATTTTCAAACCCTTCATGACTACATTGAATGAAAGAAAAAAAAAAATTACCAACACTTCTAATTAGAGCTCAGGCAATGCTTGTTGCATGAAGTGCTGTGTGTGGCAGCAGCAAGTAATTAAAATATGTTACTCATCGGCAACAACCTCAGCTAACAACGAACAGCAACAAATCCACTAATTAAGAAAACTTTATAATTTAATGTTGACATTTCTTTGGAACGTTTCTTGGGTTCCAGTCGAGTTACAGGGTTCACTAAAGTCATTACAATTAAAAAAGTTTAGTTTGAAAACTTGTTACATACATAACTAGAGTAACAATTAATATAACAAGCAACGCACGCATTGGCCGCAATAGAATTTTTTATAAATATCAGCTGAAGTCATAGGAATTGTGCAGAAATAACTCAATTTTTCTGGCTATACAAAGGCTTGTGGGTTTTTTCTCCATGCTGCTGCGTGCTTTTTGTTAGCCAATCCACAAGCTTACCTAGCTTGGATTGTATTCTTAATTGTTGCCTCTTGTTGCACAATTTTTTTTTCATATTTATGCATTTAAGAGGCAAGCAGCAATAGTAACAACAACACCAAATGTCGAATCAAATGAATGAATGCCCGTCAGAGTATCTTTGTATCTGAGTATCTGTTTTTTTATTTGTATTTGCTTATTATTTCTTTTCTTCTCTAGCTTTATTTTTGTGCAACAGTTTTTGTGCGCATATTTTCTATTGACTACCCTTGAAGTAGAGATTTTGTTGAAAGCTCATAAATACTGTGCAAAATTTGCACCGACTGCTAAATGCAAAAAGTTTTCTAATGTTTTGATCAAACTTGATTGTGCTGGTCTACATGTGTTGTTGCTACTGCTACTCCTGTAGTTGTTGACACTGCAAATATGATGACGATGTATGATGTGTGAGTGTGTCTTTACATATAGCGTGAGGGTGTAGTTGATGAGTTAAATGAACATATGTTTGATGTTTTATTTGAAATAGCACGTTTATAGGAATTTCTTTTTTTAGACTTTCGAGATGCAGGTCTTATCATGTCCATGTTGCAATATGACACACAATGCTCAATGCAGGTGCAATTGTTGCTGCGTTAAAGCTGTATGAAAATATGAACATATTATGCAAATATACTAGAGACGTTGATCAAAGAGATAAGCAAACAATTACTATAGAAAACTACGTATGTAGCTATATACCGCAAATTTATGTACATTTTTTATTAATTTTATGCAAACTGAAACATAAATTGACATAAACTAAACAAAATAAATATTAAAGCCATCAGCAATTTCCAAAAACTCTCTTCGATTTAGTATTTTTGAAAATTGAAAAATTCAACTCTAAGAAGAATTCAGTTTAAACGAATTTTTTACAAAATTTGACTTTATTATGTCAGTTATAACTCTGATTAAAACCTTTTCCAACTAAACCGCTGCAGTAGCTTTACTTTTCTTATTTTATAAGCTGTTTTACCAATCTTTTCAAATTAAAACCTGAGTTAAGAAACTGAATATGAAAAAAATAACTTTTTTATTGCATTGCATTTTCAACATAAAAAAGTAAACCTTTTCTTAAACTAAAGCAACGATAAGTCCGTTCACCTTGTTTGAAAGAGTTCAGATCATAATTTCCATCAAATTGCTTTCATTTTTATGGCATAAAATCGTTTTGAAATTTACTCCATTTTGGAAATTTTTCAAAAAATTGAAAAAAAAGTTGCTTCGAATTTTTCAAAAAGTGATCTAATCTATCAAAAATCTGCTTAAAAAGAACTACGATCAAAAATTATTCCAAAATTTTTAGAAGTAGATGAAAAATTTACCAAAAATATACTTTTTGCTACTTGTTCGGTGTTTTCAGTTTTGTGCCGAATTTTTCTTTTTTAATTACTTGTGTTTTTATTTTTAATTAAAATACATTAGTGCTAATCTGAAGATTTTTCAGGTTTTTTGTATTTTGATAATATACATTCTGTTTTAAATATCTTCAACTTTTATAAAGCTGATCACAACACATTCAGCTAAGTATAAAAAATTTTCTAATCCTTTTGATATTTATCAAATATAAAGGTAGCCCACTTATAAAACAATAGCAACTACAGTTAACCTTATTATCAGCATTTTGCATCATTGTTTTGATCAAATTATTTTCAGTTTCATGATATAAAAGTGATTTGAAATTTACTCTATTTTGGAAATTTTTTAAGAAATCGAAAAAAAAATTTGTCTAAAATTTCTTGAAAGATGTTGCAATTTTTAAAAAAATACTAACCACTTAGGAAAGTATTACCAAACATTGGTATTACCAAGTTTTTTCTCTTAAAACTTGAGAGAGTTATTGAATAACGCAATAAAATCTGTGTCGTTATTTAAAAAATTTTCAAATTTATAAATTCATATAATACTTTTTTCAATATCTATGTTCTGGCTTTATACAGCTGTTATTAGACCAATATTGTTATACGGTGCTATAGTCTGGTGGCCAGCACTAAACAAACAAACACACCTCAATATACTTCGCAAAGTTCAACGGTCAGCAGAGCTGTGCATCAGTGGAGCGCTAAGAACCACTCCTACTGACGCACTCGATACTATGCTCCATCTAACTCCACTAGATATCCTAACAAAACGAATAGCTGCAAACACAGCAATCCGTCTAGAAGCCACTTCCCAATGGAAAGAGGGCACAATAGGACACTCTGACATCAGGAAACTCACTCCTTAAATACCCAAGAACATAGACTATGTACATCACTCAAAAACTTTTATTCCACAAAAAGTTTGATGTATCAAGCCCCTCCAGATACGAATGGAAGATTGGAAGCCCTCCACCAAACAATGCCACTAGAATCTACACTGATGGATCAAAACTAGATGGCAAATTAGGGGGAGGAGTCTACTCTGAATCCCTAAACATTAACCATGCCTTTAGGCTGCCCAACCACTGCAGTGTCTTCCAAGCGGAAGTCACTGCCATACATAAAGCCGTTAGTTGGCTTCAGATGAACGAAATATTAGCAAAAGATATTTGCATTCTATCTGATAGTCAAGCCGCTTTGAAAGCCCTGGAATCTGTTGAAATAACATCAAAAACAGTCCCAATTTGCCGCAGATCTCTAAATGAGATGGCAGAGCAGCTCAATATATTCCTATGCTGGATCCCTGGGCATAGAGACTTCCAAGGTAACTGCAAAGCAGACGAACTCGCTAGAAACGGTACCATCAAACCCCTATCGACAGATAAGGAACAAATTGGAATACCTCTCGCAACATGTAAGCTACTGATAAATGAACTATCCCTTGAAAACACCAACATCAGGTGGTCAACGGGTAGTACATGCAGTATAACGCGTCAAGTTTGGCCAACACTGAACTTAAGACGCTCAAAAGAACTAATATCCCTTAGAAAGGACCAAATAAATATCGTAATAGGCGTTCTAACAGGACACTGCCTGATTGGAAACCATGCCCGAAGACTGAATATTCCCCATAACGACTTCTGCAGAAGCTGCAGAGATGAGGAGGAGGTTGAATCCACAACACACCTTCTCTGCACATGCCCAGCGCTGGCCAGAAAGCGCCATCTCTTCCTAGGTAACTGGTTCTACAGTGACCTAGACGAACTCTCAAAAACTTCGGTCTACCGAATACAAAGCTTCATAAATAGCTCCAACTGGTTCAGATAGAGTGGAAATAATTAACCCCTGGTATCACAACGGGCCAAACTGGCCTAAGTGTGTCTCATAGGAGACAGCCACGTCAACCTAACCTAACCTATGTTGCTTATAGATTCATAACTTATTGGCATCCATTAAAATTTTTGTTATATTCAGACCATAAGCTGAATTTAAAAAAAAAACTTTTATATTACATATAATTTTTCTATATCTAAAAGTACATCGATTTTAAAACTATAGAAACAGAAACAACGTTCACGTCATTGATTACAGTTTTCAATAAAATTTTTCAAAAATTGCTGCCAAATTCATGGCATAAAGAAGTGTTCAAGTTTGTTCTATTCACAAAATTTTTGAAAAAATGCAAAAAAAGATTTGTCAGAATTTCTTGAAAATTATGTCAATCCATAAAGAAGCTGCTGAAAAAGAACTACGTTCCCTTTTTTTTGGTAAAATATCAGCTGCTTACAAAAAAATACCAAAAAACTTACTTTCTAACATAACTTGAGATTTCTGGCTATACGCTGAATTTTCCAAAAATCTCTCAATATATCGATTAAATTTGATACTCGAAAGCTCACCCTACTCAAAAGCATTGCTCACACTCTTCAAATCAGCTAAATTATATTTTATATTTGATTTAAAAATAAAAATTTATGATTGGCAGAATAAATACGATAAACATACTAACTCAAATATGCTCGAAATACAAACAAAATTTAAATAAATTCTGCTTTTTAATATTCAAATAAATTTTCCATTGCTTATTAAAAACTTTTCAAAGTAAAAGCAACGCCAAAGTTTTTTTTTTTTTTTGGTGTTAAGTTTCAAAAGTTTTAATGTCATTTAGAATAAAACAAAAAAAAATTTTGTAAGTTCCTTATGTCAAAACAAATTTATTTGTTTTTCTAAGCCTACACATACATATATACAACACACACATACTTAGACAGACAACACTCAAACAGAAAACTCTTGTTAGTATGTTAACCACACTTGACACTCTTCTAAAAATTTTAGCATACAATTTTTTTTTGTCGGTCCAAAAAATTGCCTGGCTGTCAAATCCATTAAAAAATACTCTGAGGTTTTGCTGCAGTTGTCATGGTAGTTTTTGTTTGGTTTTTTTTTCCTTTCTGCCGTGGAATATTTTGGTGTTGGCAACATGTTGTTGACACTTAAACATGGCAATCTTTCACAGTTAAGCGCAAGCAAGCACGCGCCAGACAAACCCTCTTGAAAATGTAACTCACACACCAAACTGATTTTTTTTTTTTTTTTTTTTAATTTGCTTTTGATGAATTTAAATGAGAGACCGCAATTAAAAATGGTGTCCCACTAATATAGAAAAAAATTATGTTTTCAAGCTTATGAATCAATTTACTTCGTTAGTGAAATGTATGTATATAAAGCTTAACCCCTTAACCCTTAAAAGCCGGGTTTTTTCAATTACTAGACACATAGACTTTAAAATTCGAAAATTGCATTTTGTACAAAAGAAATTATTTTTGCTAAACTTGAGAATCTTTATTGAAAAAAAAAAATCAAAGACAAAAGACAAAAACAACATTTGCCTCAGCGCTGTTTTATTAGTTACCGCAGGATGTTTCTGTACAAAAGTTGCCTTCTAAGTCTTGCGCCTAGCAATGAAAAAAAGTGGTTAAACAGTTCAAATCATTTCATTGTTTTTCGAAGTATTCTCCAAGATGATCAACACACCTTTGCATTCGTAAGAAAAAAATTTTGAAATAGTTATGTCACTCTGAAGTTGGTACCACCGCAACCAGGCTTTTTAAGGCCTTTGGACGTTCGAGCGTAGAAAAACGCTCGCCATGTATTTGTTTCTTAATGTATGGGAACAAGAGGAAGTCATTGGATGCCCAGTAGAGCAAGTCTCATTTGTATGGATTTTGTTAAAGTATCTGGGATCCTCCGTGCCCGCCCCCTGAAAAACAAGATGGCTGCAAATGAAGTAATTAGAGCTCTTAAAAGTCCAAGAATTGTCAAAAATGGCCCGATTCTGGTCGAAAATCCGGTTTTCGGAGAGTAATTTTAGATGACCAGATGTCTCTAAATGATAGATGTCTTTAATTATTAAGACCATAAAATGGGCTGCATTTATACATTAATTAATTTTGAAAAAATGTCCTAGATCAATGCAAAGGACAAACATGAATAAAAAATTTTATGAAAAAATTTTAAAATGTTGACTTCAAATGGGTTTATTGGGACCAGACTTCATTGTACGTCAAATCTAAGTCCAGAATCAGATTTATCAGCTAGTGAAACATATAGGTAGGTACTTTTGGTTTTTTTAGAAAAATTTGAAATGCATTAGAAAAATGTAAATACATTTCATCTAAAATTACTCTCCGAAAACCGGATTTTCGACCAGAAACGGGCCAGTTTTGACAAATCTTGGACTTTTAAGAGCTCTAATTACTTAATTTGCAACCATCTTGTTTTTCAGGGGGCGGGCACGGAGGATTCCATACAAAGTAACATTTGACTTGGTCTAATGCCCAGTCGAGACTGTAAGGCGGATGACCCATCGATTCCACGTTTTGAGTGCTCAAAAACTATTTTGTTTGATGTGTGGAAACTGTCATTGTCGTGATGGAGGAAGATCTTTATTCAGTGGTTGTTTTTTCTCAATTCTCCGAAGACTTGCGGCAAACAAATGTCTGTTTTACCATTCAGCATTAATAGTTCTCCGTTGTTAAAGTGTTATATTGTGAAATGACTAGTTTTTCTGAAAAGGCTGGCAACCATTTGCTTGGATGTGCTCTGTCCGCGCATAACTTTTGTCGTATTTTGCTCACTTTGAAAGAGCCAAGCAATAGGTTGCTGCTTTGTTTCGGGCTCATAAGCGTAGATTCATGATTCGCCACCTGTGGTGATGTAGTAGAAGTGTTTCGAACCAACCCCACTGTGTTTTTTCAGTATTTCCTCGCACCAACTGACACGAGATTTTTTTGAGCAACCGTGAAATTTTGAGGTATCTAACGGTGGCAAATCTTTCTCGATTTCCAATGTACTCTTCACAATCACCTCGATTGGCAAATTTCGGCAGTGGTTCACATAACGAAAGTCATCAGTTCTAAACAAATACACATATGTTTTGTTTTTGCAAATACTCCGTCAAAGGAATCAATGTGTAATAATTGTTGAAAAATATGTCATTTTTCAAATCTCGTCAACAAACAATCTTGCTTTTTTCGGGCCCTTTTTGAAAATTTCTGTTCAGTGGACATATTTTGTATAGCCGATCGTATCTCGGATCCAATTGTGATATAGACCCATAAATTCAAACTGCTTCGGCAACACGTTTACGTCTTTGACTGCGTGCATCTTCGGATGATGTCGATTGCTGTTGATTAGATGGTGTCGCGGGTTATTGATAGGATGATATATGACTCTTGAATATTGAATACGTTGCGTCATTGTATCGTTATAATTATAGTGTAAAAAGTGGCGAATTTTGTCATGACAATTCCGTGTCATGTAATCTATAACACTGCTTTACAAATTTAAAAAAAAAAATAAAGACCACCTTACATTTTTTTCCGTGTATACTTATTCATACCCATCGCTTAATAATAACACATACTTCCTTTTTTTTATGACGTACTGCTTGTTTTAGGTGTAGTAACAAACAATAACCGAAATCATGTCAGACAGTGTAATAATCTTGAAACCATAGTTACTTCAATACAGTCGAACGTTCAGGTAGTTGAAGACTGACATGTAATATTCGATTTCCATTAATCATTTGATTTCATCCGGCGTGGTTTTTAATGCTTTTTCAACATTTTCGCAGTTTCAATGCAGTGCGTACAATTTGCTCTTTTCGACAAGGTATAAGGTATAATTTATTGAGACTTAAAGATTTTTTTCATTTGTTTTTACAAAGGGTTCATATTTTACAATTAGTAATTTATAGAGTTTTAGTGTATTACTCTAAATGGTTTCAAGAAGAAGCAACTTGCTAGGATTTAATGAAAATTTATAAATTCGATTAAATAGTGAATGTGTTTGCTCCCGACACATATAAATTTCGCGAGAAAGTGATTTCTCATATAGACTTAAAATTAAATCTTAAAGCTCTGGCCGATAGCCTTTGTTGCTCGAGCCTTACTTTAAAGTAGTGTAATTATTCATAATTATATTTCTTATAAATAAATAAATAAATAAATAAATCTTAAAGCTAAAATACTAGCTAAGAAAAGAAAAGAAAAAACTATAACATACAAAACTATACAAAATTTATAAAGTATATTCAAAAATTACTTTACTTAACCTCTATGAGTGCCGGGAGATATATTTTTATAAAATGCAGGTAAAAGTGAAGCTTTAAAATCCATATCTGTGGAAATATTTTCATTTAAAATGCCTAATGGCGACAAATATTGGCAATTAGACCAGCTAAACGAATGTTGTGAGTTAACAATTTCTGAAATTAAATGATTTTCGTGATAGTTTAATTTATCTACACATCTTTTTAAAAGTGATATTGCATATAAACAAAGAGGATTGACCATAGCTTTAGAATAAATGAAATTGTTTGAATAGCGTTTGGTAAATGATTCGTAATAATAATCTACACATTTTCTTAGTATTTTTTTTTTCTAAAATTTCAAATTCTTTGGCTACTGAAGGAGATATAGGAAACCAAATAGGAAAAGCATACATCAGGACAGAACGGATACTTACTTTATATAATAATATTTTTGAATTTTGACTTAAGAATTTGTTATTAAATAGTATTGCAAACAGTGATTTCATTTTATTCGCTTTTTTTAGAACCATACGAGCATGTTCATTGAATTTAAAAAGCTTGTTTAAAGTAATACCTAAATATTTTATGTTATTTTTAAATGGAATTTGAACACCATTCAAAGATAAGGTAAGTTTTTTGCTTTCTGGAACGACAAAATACTTACACTTTCCAGATGCATTTCTTATGCAAATAGCTTCAGATTTTGATGCGTTTATTTTAACTCCCCAGATTTTATAAAAGTCGTTTATTAAATTCAAATGCCTAGAGACTAAACCCAAAGCTTCAATTGGAGATACAGCGTGTGCATATACCATAGAATCGTCTGCATAAAGTATACTTTTGGAACCAGGAATTTCATGCGGAAAATCATGAATAAAAATATTATAAAGTTGTGGGGCTAAAATTGCACCTTGAGGTACCCCACTTCGAACAGAACCAAGTGCTGAAGAAATTCCATTAATGTGTACTAAAAAGTTACGTTCATTGAAAAAACTTTTTAATATTTTTATTATGAAAGGAGCGAAACCAATACGGATTAATTTATATAAAATGCCATCATGATAGGCGCGGCCAAATGCTTTTTCTATGTCGAGTGAAACAGCTACTGTACATTTTTTTTTGCGCAGATTGCAAATAACGTCATTGTGAAATTTGAGTAGCGCATGGATCGTCGAATGACCACTTTTAAACCCGAATTGATGGCATGGAATATAATTAAAATTAATATTGCAACTCATTTTCATTTTTATTACTCTTTCAAAAAGTTTACCTAAATTAGAAAGCATTGAAATTGGCCTGAAATTATTAATATTATAATTACCGTAATTTTTTTGCAAAGGAATGATTTTAGCAATTTTCCAAGTATTAGGAAAATAACCGTTGTTAATACAATTATTAAATAAGATAGTCAAAAATTCACATGCAGAATAAGAAAACCTTTTAATTAAAAAGTTTGAAATTTTGTCGATCCCTGATGATTTTTTTGCATTTAAAGTTTTAATAATCTCCATTAAACATTCAGGTGATAAAAAGTGAACATAATCTGAATTTTTCAAAGAAGAAAAACTAGAAGTAAAATTGCAAATTGAGTGTGAATAACCAGAAAGATTAGAATCTATAACATCTTTTATAGAAGATATATTAGGTGAATTTGGAACAACCTCTTTATAAATATCAATGAAATGTGAACGAAAAGCTTCGACTTTTTTTTCGTCATCGAAGATTATTTCTTCATTCACACTAATTTTATCACAGCTGCAACTCTTTTTCCTGCCAATTATACTATAAATTTGATTGTAGGCATTAGGACCGGGTTTAATCTTTTTCAAGTCTGGCATTAAATTCCCTTGCCTGGTTAATTTCGATTTGTTCCTTGATAATTGTTTTTAAAAGTTGAATTTGTGTTGATAGTAATTGGTATTCTGGATTTCTTCTGGTAAAATTTCTATGAAAAATCTGTTTTAATTTTTTTTGCCATAAGTATTTAATTTTAAAAAGTTTTTTAATGTTTTCAGGCAAAACAATTCTTTTAGTTTTTGATTCAAAAGTTTCGGAATGTCTGGAACTTACAGAATTTACAGCGTTCGTAAAGCTTTCAATCAAACTGTTAATTTTGTTGTTGTCTAAATTACAATCTGATGGAGGCGAAAATTGGGCAATAGTAATGTCAAAATCAGATTGAAAATCTTTCCAAATGGTTTCTTGAAAAGAAGTGATTAAACGCGGATATTTGAGGACAAAGTTGCAATTTAATAGGCTAACTTTTAATTTAAGGGGAAAATGGTCGGAAAAGGTTGGTAAACTAGAAATACTAAAGTTAGTGTCAATTAAATTTATTAGATTTGAACTTATTAGGAAATGATCGAGAAAAGACGAACCGTTTGGAAATTATGGATTAGTGTCACAAATTCTGCTAAAGTCTAGCGAAAAATCCTGGAGCCAGCTATATAAA
This sequence comes from Pherbina coryleti, assembly GCA_943735915.1. Classification (NCBI taxonomy): domain Eukaryota; kingdom Metazoa; phylum Arthropoda; class Insecta; order Diptera; family Sciomyzidae; genus Pherbina; species Pherbina coryleti. Next base: position 85,941,081 of record OX030952.1, on the reverse strand, counting down.
GCTTTCCCATTAAGGTTGTCGATGACTATCACCCCAAGCCTGATGTTTTGAATTAAGATCTCCACCTATGATTGAGCCATCAAAGTTTTTTGAAAAATTATTAATTTTAACTAAGCCGTCGTATAAATCAGCATTCGAAAAATTACATGGAAAATATACACTACCTAATAAAAAAGTTTGCGTCACACTATTAGAATAATTTGCACAAAACAATTTGGAAATTTTAAATTTGGGATAAATAAAGTGGTATATTTATAATTTGCTTTGATTGCTATTCCGACACCTTGGGATGAATTGTCTCTGATAAAATTATAGTTCTCCATAAATATACGAGCTTTTTTTGATAAATGCGTTTCTTGAATGAAAGCAATGTCAATATTATTGTCTTCCAAAATTTTTAACAGCTCAATTTTGCGACTTGATTCGATCAATGATCTTGTATTAAATGTTAGCAGGTTCAAAGATTTATGGACCATAATTTTCTTTCACTTCTTTTAATAGATTGAGGTATTCTTCTTTAGCTTTTTCTTGGGATAGTTTTTGAAAATTTTTCATAAAATTCTTAATTTTCGAGTCTAGTGTAATTGGTTCTGGGGGGCAAAAAATATGTGCCATTTTTAAAAATGTTTCTATATATGAAGGTTTTGAAGGAAAACTTGCAATATTATTGTTTGAGATATTCTTATTATAAAAATTGCTTGCAAAAGACCTATTTGGAGTTACTAAATTTGTTTTATTTAATACAATGTTAACTGCATTTAAAGCTTTATGCTTCCTCTCTTTTGCAGCAGAGAGACTATTTTTTATTTTTTGCTTGCAAGCTTTAAAAAAAGGACAGCCTCTATAATTTGCTGGATGGCCAGATTGGTGGCAATTTATGCAGAATGGAGTTGAATTGCTATTTTTTTTAAGCAAACATTCACCTGGTTGATGCAACTGGTCGCATTTTACGCAAGAATATGGTCGGTTGCAGTTACGAGCGCTGTGTCCCCAAAATTGGCATCTCTTGCACTGTATTTCTTTAAAATTTGACTTTGGAGCTTCCCAGGAAATGGACTGATTCAAAATGTAACGAAGTTTTTCTATATCACGCAATTTTTTTCCAGGGAAAAGAGTTACCAGAAAAAGTCCTGTGTCTGAATTATTCTGAATAGAAAAAGGAGTTGTAAATTTTGTAACTTTGTCACAAATTCCTGGAAGCTCGCTTTCTAAAGCTGTTTTAATATCATCTGTAGCTGTTTGAAAATAAAGGCCTCTCAAAATTAAGCTTATCTGCTTAAGATGTGGTGGGGTGAATGAGTAAGAATCTATACCTTGCTCTCTAAGTAGTGTCATCATTTCTACATGAGTAGAAATGTCCTCTAAGTAGAGTTTGCTTTTATAGTTATTTTTGTTAACAATTTTAAAGTTTATTTTAGGAATCTTTGAATTAAGTTGTTCTACTAAATTTTTAATATTAACATTTTTCAAGAAAATAGGGGGACAAAAGGTTATGGTTTTTTGTGCAGCTCCATTTTTACCTGCATTTTTTACAGATTTGAAAGATTGCATATTTTTAGGTAAAGAATTACTTTCAACATTAAGGTCGCCTAAAATAGCAAATCTATTTTGACTAGAAGGACTATTGCTTAAAGCTAGCTTACTCTGCAAATTACTGACATCAAAGTCCTTGATATTGCAACCATTTGAACGCTTCATGCGCTTTTGTTGGACAAGCTGAAACTCTTTCTCGTTGCAGTCTTGTATCATGGGTGTATTAGGATCCTGTTCGCCAAACCAGTAAACATTTTGTGAAGAAGGAAGTAAACATGAGGATGCTTCATTATTGTCCTTAACGCCATTTTGACCAGAGCTCTCCGAAGAAGAAGCAACAGGAACATTATTTTTAAAATCCGAAATGGGGATGCTAGAATGATGGATGTTGTCCGGAGGTTTTTTGTGAAACACAGCGCCTGTGTTCTCATTGTCCATTACAAAAGTATTTCAATATTTTAAATTAAAAGAATTTTTCTTTTTTCAATTTTTGAAATTTTTTCAATTTATTTGATTTTATTTTTTATTATTTCTCAATGAAAACACGACCGTTTCGACTCGAGACACAATCTGAACTCCCTTTTCGACAACATTCGAACCAATATTTTCTGACATAAAAAACGAAAAAACTGCAGTTGTGCGTTTAACACCGATATTTTTTTTAGCTTTGAACCAATGGTTCAGGTGGAAAGGATTTCAGGTGAAATACCTATTCAGTCAAGTCTGCTTTGGTTGGAAATGAGGTGATAGATTAGTGGGAAGGAAAGGGCAATCAAGTGAAACATATGTCTGATGTTCTAAGCGTGGTGGAAAGCTAAAGAAACATGTGAATTTGAATCAGAGGCAAGTGTTAACACATGGTCCAATAAGTCCCGAGACTAACTACAAGGTGGCACCTCTAACTAAATATCGATATAATATTTCGATAGTTCCAACCTTCAAACAATACGTGTAAACATTTCATGACAATCTAACGTTTAGTTCAGAAGTTGCAGTGATTTAAGTGACGCTACTGTTGATATTTTCAAAATAATGTATTCAATACCAATTCCGTGTGTTGATTTTTCACTGTTTTTTGATGGGAAAAAATACCGTCCAAGCTAAGTAATGGCTGCGAAAGTGTTATTCGGACTCTGCTCCGTCAAAAGCAACCATTTTCCGATGGTATGCTGAGTTTAAACTTGGTCGTACAGACACAAATGATGCTGAACGTTCAGGACACCCAAATGAGGCAGTTGTTCCACAAAACATAAAAAAAGTACACAAAATGGTATTGGCCGACCGTAAAGTGAAGGTGCGCGAGCTAGCTGAGGCTCTGAAGATATCGAAAGGCAATGTGGGAACAATATTACAGGAACATTTGTCGATAAGAAAGCTGCTTTCCAAATGGGTGCCGCGTTTTCTCACACCGGACCAAAAACAACAACGTGTCGATGATTCAGAGAGCTGTTTGGCACTGGTTTACAAAGAATAAGCATGCATTTTTGCATCGGTATGTGACAATGGATGGCGTCCGTAGTTGGTTAAAGTGCGTGGCCGCTATATCAAAGAACCTGGAGACCCAGAATCGAACCCCAGCAGCGACAGAAAATTATTTGAATTAAAATAATTTTTCTGTACGGCCGCCACCTCTCTGCAGACAATGGCAAACCTCAGAGAGTAATCAAAATGCCATGTAAAGCTTCTTGAGAATAAGAACATTCCGTTCATCGCCGTTCGGAGTCGGCGTTAAGCCTGTAGGTTCATTTCTCGGTCAATTATGTACAAACTTAATAACACGCACAGCACAATTGATCATAAGAAGCTAGCTCAAAGTCCTTTCAAGGGCTGAAATGGCCAGTAATTTATTTTTATTTATTTATGTGACAATGAATAAAACATGGATCCACCATTACACACCGGTATCAAAACGGTCGTCAGCTGAGTGGAGAGCAACCGATGAAAGCAGGCCAAAGCGACCAAAAACGCAACAGTCGGCTGGAAAGATTCTTTTTTACCAAGACAATGCACCGTGTCACAAATCGATGAAAACGATGGTGAAAATCCACGAATTGGGCTTCGAATTGCTTCCTCATCCACCTCCTCGCCAGATTTGGCCCCCAGCGACTACTGACTCTTTGCTGACCTCAAAAAAATGCTTGCCGGCAAGAGATTTGGCTCCAATGAAGAGGTGATGGCTGAAACTGATGCGTGTTTTGAAGCCAAGCACAAATCGTTCTTCAAAACCGATATTGAAAAGTTATAAAAGCGGTGGAATGAATGTATTGCTCTTGAAGGAACCTATGTTGATGAATAAAGAAGAAAATCTGCAAAAAAAAAAATTTTTTTTTACTTAGTCTCGGGATTTATTGGACCATGTCTTATGCCTTTACCTCAGTCAATTCAAGTTATAAGGCAATCTCATTCACAAACTTCTCCACCATCAAATACAATTTCAAGTCGAATGTATTGATGAATTTTTGATTTCAGTTGATTAGAAATGAGGATAGAAAATTGCAAATGCGAAAGGTTTTAAAGCGAAGGATCATGGCCTGGTCGTGAATTGAACCCGGGACCTCTGGCGTGGCAGTCGAGCACGCTACCAACTCGACTACCGAGGCCGCAATAGTTCGGTGCTACAATGGTTTTTTGAAAACATAAGACTATTTATCCATAACTCTTTCAAAAATATTTGCGTAGGATTTTCGCCTTAGGATGGCGAGAAACAAAAATGATTACCAACAATAACCGGCTCTTCTTCCATACCCATAACAAATAAAAATGACATTTATGGACATAACATCGGGTATTTTTTTTTTTTTTACAAGTACCAAATTTTCTAAAGGGATACCTATCAAACTAGTTGTCAAAGTAAACACAAATTACCATGCAAAGACTTACAACGGAATAACGTTTACAAATCGTCCAAAATTATTTCCAAAATTCAAGTTCCGTGCGGCAAACTTACAGAGGCACTTCGCACACATTATAATGAACATAATCGTCCACCTGATCTGGTACATTAATAAACAAAATTGTCTTATTTGGAATGAGAACAATCCTGAAGAGACTCTCCAGGCTCCCTTACATATAGAAAAAGATACTGTTTGGTGTAGTCCATACTTTTCAAAACTGAAGATGAAGCCAACGTTACCCTGTCAATGATGAGCGCTACAGACAAATGATTTGCTCCTTTTTGGCTCCCCACGTCAATATCAATAGTCTAAGTGCTAATTGGTTCCAGCAGGACGGTGCACACAAGCAATACAGTGCGTGAAACCATCACTTTATGGGGGTGAACTTTTGGTGACAGAATCATATCAAGAAATTGGCCTATCAATTGGCCACCTAGGTCATATGATTTGACTCCGATAGACTACTTTTTGTAGGAGTACGTCAAGTCACTGACCTGAGCTAATAAACCAGCCACGACTGACCAGTTGGAAACCCACATTCGGTGCTTTATTGGCAAGTTAAGACTGGCAATGCTGTAAAAAATGGTGCAAAATTGGACCGACAGGATGGTTTTCATAAGATGCAGTCGCTTTAGCCTAATGTCAATGTTGGTCCAACGTTGACTTCCATATTTGATTGTTCATATTGACATCGATTGCATTATTTGCATTTTCAAAATCTGAAATACCCATTTCAGCATTATTGACATCTTCTAAATTTTCATTGCGCCATAAAAAATCGCTATCATCTTCACTTTCTGAATTACGCTATCAAGTTGATAAACTCAAATAGCTCTTCCTCTATGCGCCATTCTAAACAACAATCTGAAACTGTAACAAAAACTTTTCTACATAATTTCAGGTTTGCTCAATTCGAACTGCCAATGCCTGATGATTCTGCAAAGAGTCAGCATAAAATTAAAAAATAACCGCACAAAAAAAAACACATCTTTTTAAACCAAACACTCACAATATGTTAGCTTGTAGACGCAGTACCGATAGTGAAAATATATTTTTTTTCAGTTTTGATTTCAACGAATTAACCAAAAAAATAATATTTTGATTAAACGCAATTTAACAAAACTTTTTTCGAGGTTGCGTACGCCCAATGAACACACCACAAGCAGACGTGTTTCAATTGGCACCCGAAGCAAGCAGTGGCGCTTAGTTAAAGTAACATTTTGGGAGTGACCCATGGAAATTTGAAAAAAAAATCCGTTAAACGAAATTTTGACTTTGATCGGTTGGTTACTGGCGGTGCCAGTGGGAAATTAAGGGTTAAAGCTTCGTAAATAAAATTCCAATGCTTTTGCATAAATAACTATTGTTTTTTCTTTTTCTTTTATAAGCCTATTTCAAAAATTTCTCTTATTTCATATTTCGTGAAAATATTTTCGACATTCCATTAAAATGCTAAGGCAGTGTTGGTCATCCTAATGATTGATTTCCCCAACTGCGTTTTGCTCTAGCTTTGCTTGTTGCTGTTGTTGTTGTTGTTGTTGTTGTTGTTGTTGTTTGGTTGATGAACTGTTCTACTGCGCATATCAAATTCTTTTGATGCTCGAAAAGAACAAATTTAAATATTATTGATGAAAATTTCCACCCACCTTGTAGATAGTAGGCAAAAGAATTTATTTCGGTTGCATAATTTTAGGCATTTAATTTTGAATTTTTTGGCTCTTTTCTTGAGCAAAAGTTTTAAAGGAATTTTTATTCATTTCTTATAATCTCCTCATAGCAATTGTAGCTAAGTTGAAAGTTCCCACAACATCCAAATAAGTTTAAAATTATTTGTAGGATAGAAAGTTTAGATAAAAATAATTAGATAAACAATGGTGGCTTGTTGTTTTTTCAGTAAAACATAAAATTTTCTATTTACATTTTTTTTTATACCTACTTATACTTTTATATATTTTTTTGTCTTTTGTTTTTTTTTTTTGCATTTATAAATTTGTATTCTCGTTAATAAGCGCGTAAATTTTGGTAGGTGCAAAAAATTAGATCTCACTTTAAAGTCATCTCAAACGTGATAGCGGGAGATACAATCTAGAGTAAACACTTCCTTCATGGCTATGAGAGCTGGAGCGAGAACATTCCTGCCTGAGCTGACTTTTTAACCCTGCTTAAAGTCTTATAGAGTGGCTGCTACATAGGCCCTCCCGAGTTATTCTTGTACTGATCATGATACAATTATACAAGGTAGGAGTGACAACTTTCTTTTTTCTCACCAGTGTCTTGCACCGACTGTCATTTGCCTGTATATTTTGTTGTCTATTTTATTTTCTTCTTTTTTCGTTCTCTAATTAATACTATTTTTGACAGTTGGCGCAAACCGAAAAAACTGTCACTTCTACCTTGTATAATTGTATCACGGTACTGATCATTGACACAATCCAAGTTCTCACAGTGTTTCCCCGCATGCAGTGCTGACTTATTTACAGTTAAAACTGTAAATTACAGGTTTGTAGACAGGTGCACACTTTTTAAAATTACCTCTCAGTGCATATTTTCTGATTTTAAAAAATATATTTAAATATTTGTTTCTATTTTTTACTTTTAATTACAAAAAATCTTTGCGCTTATGAAGTATTATTAAAAAAGCGTATTTTTTAAAAATTAGTTTAAAAAACTAATCAGGCAGCACTGCTCACATATGAATCAATGACTTTTCTTCAGCTCACAAAAGCAAAAGCAAAAGCAAAAGTAAGAGCAAGAGCAAGAGCAAGAGCAAGAGCAAGAGCAAGAGCAAGAGCAAGACCAAGAGCAAGAGCAAGAACAAAAGCAAGAGCAAGATCAAGAACAAGAGCAAGAGCAAGAGCAAGAGCAAGAGCAAAAGTAAAAGCAATACTTAAAACAAAAGCAGAAGCAAAACCGAAAGCACAATTAAAAGCAAAACCACAAGCGAAAGTAAAAGCAAAATAAAAATCTAAGGCAAAAGTAAAAGCAAAAGCTAAATCAAAAGCGAAGGTAAAAGCAAAAGAAATAGCAAAAGCAAAACTAAAGCAAAAGAAAAATCGAAATCAAAATCAAAATCAAAATCAAAATCAAAATCAAAATCAAAATCAAAATCAAAATCAAAATCAAAATCAAAATCAAAATCAAAATCAAAATCAAATAAAAAATCAAAATCAAAATCAAAATCAAAATCAAAATCAAAATCAAAAATGAAAAATCAAAATAAAAAAAAATAAAACTCAAAATCAAGATCAAAATCAAAATCAAAATCAAAATCAAAATCAAAATCAAAATCAAAATCAAAATCAAAATCAAAATCAAAATCAAAATCAAAATCAAAATCAAAATCAAAATCAAAATCAAAATCAAAATCAAAATCAAAATCAAAATCAAAATCAAAATCAAAATCAAATTCAAAATCAAAATCAGAAACAAAATCAAAATAAAAATAAAAATCAAAATCAATATCAAAATCAAAATCAGAAACGAAATCAAAATCAAATTCAAAATCAAAATCAGAAACAAAATCAAAATAAAAATAAAAATCAAAATCAATATCAAAATCAAATTCAGAAACGAAATCAAAATAAAAATCAAAATCAATATCAAAATCAAAAACAAAAGCATAAGTAAAACGAAAGGAAAAAGCAAAAGTAAAAAAAAAAAATATGAATAAAAACAAAATTAGGTCAATACTACGGATTTGCACAAGGATTAGGACGAAGATTTTGATAAGAATAGGATTTGGATTTGGATTTGGACAAAGAGTGAGAAAGTGATAAGGACCGGAATTCTGACGATAATTTGGACAAAGATTATAAATTGGATAACGACTTGAAATGGAACAAGGATTGAGACAATTACTGAGACAAGAATCAGATCAAAGATTATGACATCGATTTTTAGAAGGATTTGGACAAGGATTGGGAAATTGGTAACTTCATGGATTATAACAAGGATTAAGATAAAAATACGGATATTAACTTGGACAAGTGTTATGACAAGGACAACGATAAATATTAAAACAAGGACTGGGACGAGGCTAAGAACCAACCCATAACGGACAGGGAAAAGAACAAGAATTTAAATAAAGATTAGGACAAAAATTAAAATATGAACAAGAGTAAGGATTATAACAAGGAATAGAACAATGATTTGGAGAAGAATAAGGATAAAAAGTAAAACAAGCATTGGGATAAGAACAAGGATTAGGAAAAATTTTAAAACAAAAATCCAAATAATTGGACAAAATTTCGACCAAGGCTGGAACAAGGAAAGCGACCAGGATTCGAACAATATGAAGACAATAATTAAGTCATGGACTTTCATTAGCATAAGGATGTAGTTTAAGTGAAAAATTTTGGGCGAGGATTTGGACAAGGATTTGGACAATGATTGGGACAAAAATTAGGAAACTGCTGAGGATAAAAACTGAGACAAGCACTAGGCCAAATACCCAGTCAAGGATTAGGACAAAGATTTGGAAAGGGACTAGGCAAGTGATAAGGAAAAGGGTTTGGACAAGGATAAGGACAAGCATGTGAACAAGGATAATATTTAGGACTAGAGTAAGGGCAAGGACTAGCACAAAGACTTAGACAAGGATTAGAACAAATGTTTGGACGACTAGAACAAGGATTTTGACAAAAATTTAGACAAGTATTATGACAAGGATAAGGAAAAGCCTAATGACCATAATAAGGACAAGAATTAGAACAAGTGTAGGCATAAAGATTATAGTTGGAATAAGTATAATGATAAGGATAAGGATAAGGATAAGGATAAGGATAAGGATAAGGATAAGGATAAGGATAAGGATAAGGATAAGGATAAGGATAAGGATAAGGATAAGGATAAGGATAAGGATAAGGATAAGGATAAGGATAAGGATAAGGATAAGGATAAGGATAAGGATAAGGATAAGGATAAGGATAAGGATAAGAATAAGGATAAGGATAAGGATAAGGATAAGGATAAGGATAAGGATAAGGATAAGGATAAGGATAAGGATAAGGATAAGGATAAGGATAAGGATAAGGATAAGGATAAGGATAAGGATAAGGATAAGGATAAGGATAAGGATAAGGATAAGGATAAGGATAAGGATAAGGATAAGGATAAGGATAAGGATAAGGATAAGGATAAGGATAAGGATAAGGATAAGGATAATATAAGGATAAGGATAAGGATAAGGATAAGGATAAGGATAAGGATAAGGATAAGGATAAGGATAAGGATAAGGATAAGGATAAGGATAAGGATAAGGATAAGGATAAGGATAAGGATAAGGATAAGGATAAGGATAAGGATAAGGATAAGGATAAGGATAAGGATAAGGATAAGGATAAGGATAAGGATAAGGATAAGGATAAGGATAAGGATAAGGATAAGGATAAGGATAAGGATAAGGATAAGGATAAGGATAAGGATAAGGATAAGGATAAGTATATGGATAAGGATACGGGTTAAAATAAGGACAATAATAAAGATACGTCGTCACTCAAAATACCTATGGGTGTGCCGATGACACAGTCAATGCAGTTTTTTTAATTATACGCTGTGATAATAATTTTAGCCTTATGATAAAAAATACTCGAAATTTTCGATTCTTACAAACAGCACTTGAGGTATTAGTTAATTTTTTTTTTGCTATGTTTGTCATCTGGGGTTTCAAATATCTAATTGAGCGCAATTGGTCGGCAGTTTCTGCGTGACAGTTTTGTAAAAAAGTCATTGTTTGTTATTTTGAACAAAGAGTTTGTCTAAAGTTTAGAGTTTCTAACAAAATATCATTTTAATACATATAAATACATAAACAAATACATAGTTAAAATATAGTTGAAAATGTTAACGGCAATTTACAGGGACTCGACAATTCGAAAACGTAAGAGTGGTACAAAGAGTTTAAAACGGGCTGTACTGTAGTTGATGATTTGTCTCGTTTCGTTCATCCATCCATCAGTGTGATTGAAGTAAACGTGGAAAAAATTAAGAAAGTTATCCTCGCAGATTGTTGTGTGCACATAAGCGAGATAGCAGATGATATTGGTGTCAACAATTCGTGGTTTCTTTACTACGACAACGCACACGCTCACACATCTCATCTTGTGTCCGTCTATTTGACCAAAAACAATGATCATACCGTACCGCAAGCTCCGTATGACTCCTTGAGACTTTTTCTTATTCCCTCGACTCAAATACCACTTCGCGGAGGTTTTTTGAATCGAAGTTTTTGAGAGGGTTGAGGCGATTAAGGTAAATTCGCAGAGAGAGCTAAAGGCAATTTAAAAATCAGCCTATGAAATGTGTTTTTAAGATTGAAGGAAGCGTTGAGATATGTGTATTGCTTGCAATGGAGATTACTCTGAAGGAAATAAAATTAATATCGATGAATAATTGAATCGATTTAATTTTATTGCAGAATTTTGGGTATTTCTTTATCAGAATATAGAGAGCTGATAGAGCAGGTTGGAATAGTCCCAGATATAGCCTTGGAGTGAACTGTTAGTGGTGTTTTTCTTGTTTATTCTTGTTTAACTTGTTTATTTAAAAGTAATTAGCGCCTCATTAGGGTAAACATGAAATGGTTGTTGTTATACCATGAAATAGGATACGATTTCACGCTCCTTAGACATGTTTGAATTCTAATGTCACGGGATAAATGAGCAGTCGCAAATTATATCTCATGAAATTTTTGCTTAAAATACAAAAACACTTTCTTGACTGCTAGTATTAAGTTACCTTATTTCATGGCCTATCTTTTTTTATTTTTGTTTTTGTTATCACCATCCCAAGCCATGCTAAGCTATAAGGTATCGCATTTTATAAGACTTTTGCTCTTACTCTATGTAAAAAGCTCTGTTTTAAGATATTACTCAAAAGCTTTTTCAACAAAGTTTAAACTTGCTTAATTTATATCTTGGAGTTCATGAATTTTTTGCCTTCATCTAGGTTTGCAAAAATATCTGCGAACTTTTCTGCTGTTCACATAACTAACGTGAAAAACAGACGCAAAGTTTGTTTTTAAATTTATACAAGAAAATATTGCCACTTAACTATGTGAAAACATTGATTAAAAAAACCTAAACAAAGTCAATAAAGCTTCATAGCATGGGTAAATACACTTTACAAAGTTAATAAAAGCTACAAGCTGCACATAAATAACGAAACTACGAGGGTTTCCTCTTTTAAGTCGTGCGCCTAACAATGAAAAACAGTGGTTAAACAGTACAAATCATTTAATTGTTTTTTGAAGATTCTCCAAGAGGATAAATAGATTTATGAATTCGTTTGAAACAATTTTCAAAACAATTTTGACACTCTGAAGTTGGTGTCTCCGAAACCAGGTTTTATTCGTGCTTAGAAAAACCCTCGCCACGCATCTTTTCTTTAATATTAACGCCACGCATTTTTTCGTTGTTAACAAGACGTCATTAGGTGCCCAATCACGACTGTAAGGCAGATGACCCATCAAATACACGTTTTGAGTGCTCAAAAACTATTTAATTTGAACTGATGTGTGGGAACTCGCATTGTTGTGATGGAGAATGATCCTTCTCCGGTGGTTGGTTTTCCTCAATTCTCCGAAGATTTTCGGCAAATAAATGCTTATGTACAATTCAGCATTAACAGTTCTCCGTTGCTGAACATTAGGACGGAAGCAGCACTTATATCTAGTCGAAAAGTGGTTGAATACATAAACGTGCGAGTTGGCCACCAGATCATAAGTTTGAAACAGGCAATTAAGTACTAAGGCGTCATAAGAGATAACAGACTAAACTTCAAGAGTATGCATCAAAAAAGCGGCGGCAAACCAAACAAGCTTGGCAAGAATCCTGCCAAAATTCGACGAACCTAGATGCAGTAGAAGGACTAAAGTATATATACTAAATATACTGGCTAAAGTAGTAAGCTCAGTTAGTTACTAAAGAATGTGTTAAGATATTATAGACGATGTATAGACTAACAGCTCTAAGAACGATCGGCGCCTATAGGACGGTGTCTGAAGAGGCGGCATACGTTATAGCAGGTATGATCCCAATCGATATCCTAGTCGAGTAAATGAAACGAGTATAAAGGAGGAAACTTACGAATTAACCTTCTGTAACAAACGATATCATCACACAAGACGAAAGAGCTATCTCCATGATTAAGGTACTAAGTATTACCGTCTAGAATTTTCAAAAAATGAATTTTTTGTTTTTTACATTTTTAGATTCTTTGTACCTTCAATAATAACTATATAAAATATTGAATCGAAATTCAAAGCCAGTGCCGAGATATAACGACTCAATTGAAATGCGCTCTCGGCTCATCCTAGGTGTAAAAAAAACTTTACCCGCGTTTTTTTCTAGTTTAGTTTTTCTTAACTAGCGGACAGTTAATCTCCAGATTGGGCCGATTTTAATAAACTTTTCAAATGTCCGCCATTTTTTTATTTGAATGAATTTTCAATTTTTCTGGTAAACTATTACGTGAGAGCACTTCCTTTTTAACTCTTTTACTAATAACTCTTTTTGAATTTTATGTTTCAGACTTACCGTTCCAGAGATTAACTGTCCGCCATGCAGCAGTGTTTTTTTTTTGTTTTTGAGAAGAAAGTTTCAGCGCCCTCTATTAAATGTACAATTAATAGAAAATAAAAATAAAAAATTTTTCGTAATCTTCAAGAACTGTTTAATACTGCAAAAAACGTTTGATAGCCATTTATAATAAAGAAAGTGAAAAAAAAATTGTTAAATATACACTAGGTGTCACTTAGACTTACGCTCTAAAAATGTTCAGCTTCTTAAAATTTAAAAAAACAAACAAAATCCGTGTTAAGCTTATATATGTTTATTAATTTAAATATATGACTTCAGGTACTTTATTATAGGAGATCATATTGACAACAAATTATTATAGTTTTTATAAAAACAACAAAAATAACTTAATATTTAACAATTGATATTGAAATTGAAATTGAATTTAAAAAACTTATACTTCAAAAGTCTACGCTCTTAAGTAAAAAATAGATAAAATAGTTATAAAAAAAAAATTAAGCAAATAGTTAATAACGGGTTGGATACCCTCGACTTTTGAGAACCTCTCTTAGCCTATTTTGCATTGAATTCAACAGGTGTGTGGTCTCTGCAGACAATATATTCTCCCTCTCCTCTTTAAACACGTCCTTTAGCATTCTCTTACTAGCTATGGTACGCTGGCATATTTTTCTGTGTAGTAATGCCCATAGGTGCTCTATTGGGTTTATATCTGGCGATTGTGGAGGAGCATGCAGCATTTTTTGCACATTATACAAGAGTCATAGCCTAACGACTTCAGCGGTGTGCTTTGGGTCGTTGTCATGTTGGAAAAAAAATTCAGTGGACAACCCCAACTTTTCAGCACTCTGTTTTATATTCCTCTTCAGAATATCCAAATATGCAAATATGTCCATTGTTGAATCTATATATTCCAAATTGCCTACGCCTCCAGCTGCCATACATCCCCATATCATGACTCCTCCTCCACCATGCTTGATAGGTGGTAGCAAATTTTCTTTATTAAGAGCTGTACTTTTCTTTCTCCATACAATTTGTCTTCCTTTAATCCCAAATATACAAAATTTGCTTTCGTCTGAAAAAATTACTTTTTTCCAAAAGTCAGACGGCATATTTACATATTTATTGGCAAAGTCAATTCGTTTTCTTCGATTTGTCAGGGAGATGAAAGGTTTATTTCGGGCGACATGACCATGATAGCCGGCTTTTCTTAAAATTCTTCTGGCTGTGGATTCACTAATTGTCTTATTAAATTTTTGGTTGACATCAGCCGTTATTTGGAGTGCTGTTGTTTTTGGATTTTTCTTAATAAGGGACACTACACTACGAGACTCCCTATCTGATAATTTGCGTGGCCGGCCAGATCTTGGCTTGGAAGTTATTATTCCCGTTTTTTCGAAGTTTTGAATTACCCTTCGCACGGATGTCCATGATCTTCCAATAGTTATTCCTATTTGCCGGTAATTTTGACCCTCTTTCCAAAGTTTTAAAATTATTTTTCTTTCATCTACCTTTATTTCTCTTCTCTTCTCATTCATTGTATAAATCTTTTGAAAAACAAAAAACAAATTTATATGTATGAATTTTAACTCATTTACAAATATGTATTTTACTTTAATGAAGATGAATTGGTGGTCAGTTAGCTCACAACTAGCACGTATCAAGAGATTTAAAGTAATGAGCGTACACTTTTGACGCTTGCATAGCTTAACCGTGGCGTCATCAGTGCCATTATATTCAACGCTCTCTGAACGAGTTCGAAGAATATATGTACAAAGCATCATTAGTGATGTGCATAACAGATAGTCGAAATAAATTGAAACAAATACTAGTTCTGTTGAAATTTTTTAGCTTCTGGGTAACGCGAAAAGTAAGAGAGGTGAACTACCACATTATACAGTTATTAACTGGTCACGGTGGATATAGGAAATATCTGCACAGATTCGGGCATAATAACTCACCCCTGTTCCAAGAAGAAGACGTCGAACACGTTATGTTTTATTGCCCACGTTTTAGAAGACTAAAGAAAAACGAAGAAGGGCTCATCGAAACCATGATCCAGTTCAAAGATGATTGGCTCAAAATCAGTGAAGTAGCCACACACACACACTCAGATAGAGTTGAGAAACATTGAGCGTATTAGAAATCAAAATAGCATAGAGGAAGGAGAGTACAGCCTAAAAAGCCAACCAGCCCCGTGAAGTACAAGATGGAGCAAAATTTATTTTGCTGTAATTTTTTTTAATGAAAAAATTTGGTTTTGCTTGTGAAATCTGTTTATTTAATCCATTAGAATTTATTCCATCATCATTTTCCATCACTCTTGTCAGAACTTCGGGCGACAGGTTCTCGCACTCTTGGCAAATATTCGCCTTAAGAGCTTGAAGAGTCTGAGGCTTATTGACGCCAACCGCTACTTCAAGTCTGAAGCGGTTAAATCGGGTGAACTGGCCGGCCAGTGCAAATCACCAAAACGAGAGATTAAGCGACCCAGAAATGCTTCCTTCAGAATATCGTTGGTGGCTCGAGCAGTGTGCGCCGTTGCTGCACCATTCTATTGGAACCACATGTTCTCCAGTCTCAATTCATCCAATTGAGGAAGAAAAAATTCGTTAATCATGGCTCTGTAGCGCGTGGCGTCCACAGTTGTCGTTTGGCCTGCGACGTTCTCAAAAAAAAAAAAAAAAAAAAAATGGCCCGATGACTCCTCCAGTGTAAACAGCACACCACGCAGAAACTTTGAGCGGGTGACACACGGATTTTCAGTGCCCCAGAAATGGTTATTTTGTTTATTCACGTAACCGTAAAGATGAAAATGAGCCTCATCGCTGATGATAATTTTCGATGAAAAATCCTGTTCGTTGAGATTCAGGATAGCTTGAACGTAGGTTACACGAGGTTGGCGGTCAACAGCTAACAAACAGTTGATGCATTGTCAGCACTTTGTAAGGGAATATCTTCAAATCTTTCACCAAAATTCTGCGTAGGGACCACTGGCTAATGCCCAATTGCGTGGCACGTCATCTGGTCGATGCTCCGGGCTCTTCTTCGATATCTTGGGTAACATCAGCGATTTTCTCAGCAGAACGGCTGCTCCGGGGCCGGCCAGCCTTGGAAAGATCTCGTTTTGTCCCAGTCTTTTCAAGGCGAGTGGCCAAACACCGCAGTGTTTGTCTAGTTGGTGTCGTACGGCCAGGAAATCTGCGACGAAATTCACACTGCGCCAACACAAGCGACAAATTGTTGTCAACACAAAATGGAACCGCGTTCTTGCGGAGTAAACTGATTCATGGCTTATCGATTTGTATTCTGCGTTTGTTTTCTTCACAAATTTCAAAACTGAATTGACATTTGGCTCCATTTTTAAAAGTTATAGGATGTTCCAGTATTACCTAACGGAAGTTCCGCGGGGATAGTGGTTGTAGTGTCTGAGGGGGTGTGCTTTAATACGTAGGTACATACTGCCTGCCCGCTAGGGTAGGACCAATTATGTGAATTGTGCTTGCCACTATCTGCGTGTCCAAAAACAAAAAGTTCTCCACTGCTCAAGTGGTGCAATTTCGACTTGACCGGTTTATCTAAAAAAAACTGTAAAACATTTGCTTGGATGTGCTCTGTCCGTGGAGAACTTTTAGCGCATTTTTCTCACTTTGTTAGACTCATACAGAGGATTGGTGCTTTGTTTTGGGCTCATAAGTGTAGATTCATGATTCTTCTGGTGTGTTGATGTCGTAGACGTGTTTTGAACCACTCCCGCTGTAGTTTTTCAGCATTTCCTTGAACCTTTTTTTGAGCAACTTCAAATTATGGCGTATCCAACGGGAACAAATCTAATTCTGACGCCTAAATCTATACTATTATATAAAAGGCTTATCACGTATCTTCGTGTATGCTAAACTAAGGAACTACTGAACCGATTTTAATAATTATTTTACTAATTCAAAGCGTCATTCTTAACTTAAGCTATTGCATACTTCATTTTTTAAAACCTACCCTAAAAAGTTATTAAAATTTGAGATTAAATACCATCTAATAAACTTCATAGAAAATTATTCATAAACACTGCATTAAAAGTACAAAGCTTTTTCTTTCTTTTCCATTATGTGTTTAAAAGCTCTTTTTGATTACGCCTTGCTTATAAGTATGATCGAAAAAATGAGCTTATGAAGCAACAACAATGTTAATTGTAATATAGACAGAATCTATTTCGTTTTTAATGAAACTCCCTACAGTAAAATGCTTAAAATAATTAAATATGTAGACATAAGCATATGTTAATAACTAAATATAATTCAGTGTCTATGACGTAGTACTCTCGCAAAATAAGCGAGACAAATGCTCTTGCTGTTTTCGACTCAGACTTAGTGCCGCCAAACATTAGCAGCGGTGCTGCCATCTCTTATCAAGTAGCTGATAAAAAGCTTTTATAAGCAGTGTTGCTAAGCTCACATTACAAAGGTTGAAGTTTTGATAAAATACTTATCAAGATCCATTTTTGGGCCTCTTTTTTATGTGTGATGGTACCATGGTACCACGATTAATCCATATTAGCTAACCAGGAATAGCAGAATACTTTATATTGTTTATAGCTGGAAAATTATGTACGCATTAGTTGATAGTTGTAAATATGAAATCTATTTATATAAAAAGTAGTGTACATTTTGATGTCACCACTTGCTGCGGAAACGGGTCGACCGATTTCAACCAAAATTGCAGGGTACGTTGGGGAATTTTGCACAAAATTGGCCCATTGTTTCTGGAGATATGGCATTTTAAAGATTTTCCTATATCTGTATATATAAAAAAGTCGTATATATGTATATAAAAAATTTGTGTTTGTAAATCCATAACTCAAGAACGAAGCATCCGATTTGCCTGAGATTTTCTTTGTTGTGTTCTTATTGGCCGTACCATGGTTCGTATGTGAATATTTTTTGTCACACCACCCACACACGAACGTTTTATATTTCAGACGGTTTGGGTCTTATCAGACTAAAATTTAGTACTTTAGTGCATATGGTCACTGTTGGCAACAGTACTTTAAATGGGAGGAGAGCTATACAAATATGCTGGGGGTTCCCGCTCTCTTATATATGTATATCTATTAATATTCTTATCTGTCTTGGTTTGTTCGGTTGCTTAACACTTGAAACCGATGGACCAAATTGAATACTTCCTTCTGCGAATAAGTGATATCGAATATTTTTTGGAATTATAGGTCACACGGCATCGAAATTTGATATTCGAATGAAATTTTCACGTGCCGTTCCACTGGCGAAAATTTATGGGCGTTGGACGAGGAGTGTGGCATTTTTTCAGCACCCCAAATTTAAGATATAACTCTCGAACTATAAGTCACATATCAATTTAACTCGGTAAACACGTACTTTTCAGTTGTGTGCTCAGAAGTCACATAACATTGAAACTCAGAGTGGAGAATTCTACAAGAGAACTGGAACGGGCATAGGAAAAGGGGTTATGGCTTTGACCACACAAGTCAAATGTTTGATATTGAATAGCTTTGAAACTAAACATCGCATGACAATGAAACTCAGTATGGAGTTACTAATTGCCAAAGTCTTTCTACTGGAAAACTGGTCCGTGCACTTGTCAATCCACGTCCAAAATTCTAAAAAATCATCACCCAAAAATATTCAAGTGTTAATTCGGTTTTTTTGCTGAAATACAATTTTCGAACCACTGTAAGCAACTCAATTAACGCACAGAGACCAAAAGTTTGTGAGTATGTTTTTCCTAGAAAATGTCAATTTTTCAAACGGAACTCTCAAAATTTATCTGGCAATGCTTAGTATTGCCAAGGCGCAAGACTTAAAAGGCAGCGCTTGTATCATTGAAAAAATAAAAATTCGCAAAGCTTGCAGCAAAATCAGATTCAAACGGCAAATAATAAAGCATAAAAAATAGAATAAAAGCTCAGTCCGAAGAAGAAAAAGCTGAAACTTGTTGCCAAATGGCCAGTTAAAAGATTTTAAGAGCTCAAGAAGTCTCCTTAAAGCTTTGGCAAATTCATCTTATTGTTGTTGTTAAGCTGATTATTAAAGTTATTGCAATTTCTGCTTGGATTTGAATAATTTGCTGACTTAACAATTTTTAATAACGTTCAGGTGAAATCTACTTCAGTGCTATTGCTGCTCGGTGCGCTCATTCGTCGTTACTTAAAAGCTCAAAAAAGCAATAAACTTGCATAACAGCTCTTATGCAAATCAAGCTTTCAGCTTGAGCTTGGTTTTATTTCTGCTCAGAATTTATTATTGTTTAAGTTGCTTTTCTTTCTTTCTTTTTTTTGCACTTTGCATAGTCGGCTAGTTATTGTGGACGTTGTGCCAGCTGCTTGAAAGAACTACAAAACAACACAAACAAAAGCACGCTATAAAATATTTAAGCAGGAAGTTAAACCAGCAAAAAGCAGCTGTACTAAAATCACAACCGAAAATTGTTAGAAACTTATACGCGAAATGCTGCAATAAACTGTAGCGCATAAAATTCAATAAGCTGGCAACTTCAACTAATTACAAGCAAAAATAGAAATGTTTTGAATGACGAACAATGAAAAAAAAAAAAACCATAAAAATAGTGACGCAAAATACTGCCGTTTAAACTGAAATGTGTTAAGTGCCATTAAGTGTTCCAAAAAACAAATATAAAAACAAAAAAAAAACCAAAACAAAGTCCTGCAAATACTGTTTATTGACGACGAAAAGCAAACCAAACACCCACACCCACACACACACACTAGCACACAGACCAGCACTCACACATTAACATAGCCAACAGCGAAAATAACACGCACATACAAACACAGAGACCGCAACAAATTCCTTTCATTGTATTAATGTTACCAACAATTGCTTTAACCACCAAAATATTTCATACCAACATTGTTCTTGCAATATTCCAATGTTCTTTATAGCTGCCAGCTCAAATTTTAAGTCTCAAAATTATTTGCATAGCTCATAAATTCGCTACCCGATACTCTAGGTTGGTAGTGAAGAAATATTATAGCTTTTCTTTACTTTTATTATTCAAGCCAAGTGATTCAAATTGATGACGTTAAAAAGTTAAAATGTTAAAACGTTGAAACACATAAAGGCGAGTATCGAGTCCTGCTGAGCATGAAATAAGAACCATGGGAATAAAACTGTTAATGCGGCGTTTTGAAAGGAGAAACCTGCTTTTCCCGCACCATGTTAAACATGTTGTGAATTATATGCATGCCAATATAAAATGAAGTGAGAAATATTTGCTTGACTATAATAAGAAAATTAAGTTTCTAATATCAAGCAAAAAATTCTAGTATTAAGAGAATTGTTTACATGAATCAAGCAAATTATTCTAGTTTTCAGTAAATTCTTTACTTGAACCCAGCAAATTGTTCTTAATTCAATGAAAACCAATTTCTCAAATCATGCAAACTATTCTAGTTTTCAACTAATTGTAACTTGAATCAAGCAAATTTTATTTACTTCAAACATATATAAGGCTTGAATATAGAAAAAATAATAAGTTTAAATGTGACCTTTCATTATTTATATTGAAAACAAATTTGAGGCTTAGGCCAAGTATGTTGACGACAAGACAACATTAACCTTCATCTGTCCCTTATTTCGAGAAACGAATAAGTTCTTTGTGTGTAAATTTTACACACTTTTTTCAAAAGCCATATTTTCATGGATGAA
Organism: Pherbina coryleti; assembly: GCA_943735915.1. Taxonomy (NCBI): domain Eukaryota; kingdom Metazoa; phylum Arthropoda; class Insecta; order Diptera; family Sciomyzidae; genus Pherbina; species Pherbina coryleti. The sequence continues at coordinate 85,920,423 of OX030952.1, read as the reverse complement.
TGAAATAAATGCGATCTTGTCGTTAAAAATTATTTATTATTCATTATATCATTTATTTTTTTGAAAAAAAAGAGATTTTTTAAAATACCAACCAAACTCCTAGCTCGATTGGATGAACTTATATTAAAGAAATATCAGCTTGAAGTTGAAAAGTATTTGTAAAATTTACACAAGGGACCGATTAAGGTTAAGACAATGAAGGCAACAACCAACAACAACAACAACGGGTTCTGTATAAAGCTCTCTGTATAGCAAATCACGCAGCAGACTAGACTGTTTTGTTGGCCGATACACCAACTCATCAGTAGTCTTGCATGACTTTTCACTGTGATCCACACAAGCTACTTAGGTCCTACTTATTCTGTAAATATGCAAAGTTACCCGGAAATTTATTTTTGACAGAGAAAACGGTTTTACATTAGTAACTAAATTCTTATATACCTTTGATGCACCCTGCGGCAAGGTTGAGGTTGAAGTTGAGGTTGAGGTTGAGGTTGAGGTTGAAGTTGAGGTTGAGGTTGAGATTGAGGTTGAGGTTGAGGTTGAGGTTGAGGTTGAGGTTGAGGTTGAGGTTGAGGTTGAAGTTGAGGTTGAGGTTGAGGTTGAGGTTGTGGTTGAGGTTGAGGTTGAGGTTGAGGTTGAGGTTGAGGTTGAGGTTGAGGTTGAGGTTGAGGTTGAGGTTGAAGTTGAGGTTGAGGTTGAGGTTGAGGTTGAGGTTGAGGTTGAGGTTTAGGTTGAGGTTGAGGTTGAGATTGAGGTTGAGGTTGAGGTTGAGGTTGAGGTTGAGGTTGAGGTTGAGGTTGAGGTTGAGGTTGAGGTTGAGGTTGAGGTTGAGGTTGAGGTTGAGGTTGAGGTTGAGGTTGAGGTTGAGGTTGAGGTTGAGGTTGAAGTTGAGGTTGAGGTTGAGGTTGAGGTTGAGGTTGAGGTTGAGGTTGAGGTTGAGGTTGAGGTTGAGATTGAGGTTGAGGTTGAGGTTGAGGTTGAGGTTGAGGTTGAGGTTGAGGTTGAGGTTGAGGTTGAGGTTGAAGTTGAGGTTGAGGTTGAGGTTGAGGTTGAGGTTGAGGTTGAGGTTGAGGTTGAGGTTGAGGTTGAGGTTGAGGTTGAGGTTGAGGTTGAGGTTGAGGTTGAGGTTGAGGTTGAGGTTGAGGTTGAGGTTGAGGTTGAGGTTGAGGTTGAGGTTGAGGTTGAGGTTGAGGTTGAGGTTGAGGTTGAGGTTGAGGTTGAGGTTGAGGTTGAGGTTGAGGTTGAGGTTGAGGTTGAGGTTGAGGTTGAGGTTGAGGTTGAGGTTGAGGTTGAGGTTGAGGTTGAGTTTGATGTTGAGGTTGAGGTTGAGGTTGAGGTTGAAGGCTTCTCGTTCAGTCTTTTCAAGGGCAATTTTTTTTATACCAGGGAACATTTTTTCAATTCATCAAAATGAATCAGTGAAGCAACCAATCAACCATTTGAGAAAACAGTCACACATATTTATATATAAGAAAATCGATTTCCAGACATATATTCAACAATTTAATAAAAATAAAAGTTAATAAAAATGTATATTTAAAAACAAATGAACCCTCGAGCTCAATTTAAAAGAACCTCAAAAATAATTTCTTTCTAAAAATTTTTAAATAAAGTTATGAACAACAAATTTCAATATTATGAAATCAACATTTATCACTTTATGTATGAGTTCTGATTATTCAGCGCTAAGTGGCGTCATTGAGTTGAACCAATTTGCTGCGTTATTGCGCTGATACATTTGTTTGAATAAAATTACACTTTGGTGCAGTTAAGAAATTGCTTTTTACTCGATCCCTTCCTTCCCTTCTCGTGTTCGATTTCAAAAGAAAGTTTGTATCCAATTTAGTGTTGCCAGATTTGTTTTCCAACAATACGGGACAAATGAAAAAAAATGAGTAAAAAAAAGCGGGATTTTAGAAAATTTTATGGGACAATATATAAACAGAAAATTATTTTTAAAAAAATGTATTTCAGAAAAAACAATTTATTTAGGTACGTAGAATAAATACAATGCCAAATGTTGCGCTTCACATATAATTCGCACTCAGTGTTGCTTGAAATGTACATACTATGTAATAGTTCTATGCATGTTATGGTTGGTTTACACTTCTTTTCTTAATGCCTCAGCTCATGTGAATACGTATTTGAAATCATACATTTTAAAAAACGTCAAAAATACGGGACAAATTTTGTCCCGGCGGGACACTTATAAAATCATGCAAAATACGGGACGTCCCGTGAAATACAGTACACATGGCAACACTAATCCAATTCAAACACATCTTGATTATTTTGTGGATCAGCAAATGTATTTTCTTTTTTTGATATGTAATATCTTATCGATCGGTTTCCAGCATGTGGGAGTGATGTCGTGAAATGCGACGGATATCCGTAACAGGAAGTCGGGGAAGCACACGCCATTTAATGTATCACACAATTAATTACAGAGCTTCCAACATTGCTCACACAGCGCCTTTTAGCCTCGAATAGCTGCTACACAAACCACAAACATGTGTTTTAAACTCAAACCACATTGATATCTGTTTTAAATCACAGTCAACTGAACGAAGCCACAATTTCCCTTCAATTTTATTTAACTACAGCGCATGCTACTATTTAGTTTAGACACAAACCTGTGTAGGCTTCATGTAAAAGAAAAATAAAAACCTTATTCTTTCCAACATCCATAGTAAAAGATAACAAGACCAAACAGCTGTTTTAGGCATACACGGTTAATATTTTAAATATATAAAAATCTAATTTGATTATAATAATTTTGTGATTTGCAAAGAGGGGTAAATCCAGAGCAAATTAAAGCAAAAGAGCTCGTTTGGACAACTGAAGCAGAAAATTCATTTAATACAATCAAATCCAAATTCACTGAAAATACTCTTTTAACCCATTTTGACGAAACTGCTCCGCTTTCAATTGCAGTAGATGCATCAAATATTGCAATTGGAGCAGTTTTACAACAGAACATACAGCAAAATTATGAACCTCTGGCATTTCATTCCAAAAAGCCCACGCCGACTGAAATTAAGTATTCAACATTTGACAAAGAACTCTTAGCAATCTATTCATCAATTAAACATTTTAGGCATTTTTTGGAAGGACATAAATTCACAATATATACTGATCATAAACCTTTAACTTATGCTCTATATTCAAAAACGGAAAGATCACCTCGACAAACTCGACATCTTGAGTTTATAGCACAGTTCACAAATGATATTCGCTATATTGCTGGTAAAGATAATACAGTAGCTGACACTTTATCTCGTCTACCGGACATTGAAAAAATTTCTGAAAAAGATATAAATTTGCAATGTATTTTTAAGGAACAACAAACCGATTTAGAACTTCAACAATTTATTGCTTCATCAAATTCCAAAAATAATCTCCAACATATAAATGTACCACTTATAAATCTAAAAATTTGGTGTGATATATCTGATTCGAAATCACGTCCATATGTTCCACTTTCAATGAGAACAGTTATCTTTAAAAAACTTCATGGTTTATCGCATCCTGGAACACGTCCCACAAGAAAATTAATAGTTAGTAAATACTTTTGGCCAAATATGAAAGAAGAAATTAATACATGGGTTCAAAATTGTTTGGAATGTCAAAAATCGAAAATTCATATGTATACAAAATCCCCGGTACATAAAATTTCCATTCCCACTGGTCGTTTCGAGCATATTCACATGGATCTGGTGGGACCTCTGCCTGTCTCTCGTGGTTATAGGTACTTATTAACTATTGTAGATAGGTACACAAGGTTGCCAGAGGCGTTTCCATTACAGGATATTTCGGCTCAAACGGTAGCAAAAACTTTTGTTAACAACTATGTCTGCAGGTTTGGCGTTCCATTAGACATAACAGTTGACCAAGGAACTCAATTTACATCCAAATTGTTTACAGAACTCACTAAAATACTTGGATCTCATAAAATTCACACTTCTGCCTATCACCCACAAGCGAATGGAATGGTCGAAAGATTTCATCGACAGTTAAAATCTTCAATCATAGCTTGTAAAAACACAACGAGCTGGTCTGAACAATTACCTTCGATTTTACTAGGTTTACGTACTGCTATTAAAGAAGATTTGAAGTGCTCACCATCTGAGTTGGTCTATGGCCAAACACTAAGGATTCCAGGTGAACTGATCATTTATAAGGAAAACAAGGCAACAACTGACAATACTCTAAAAGCCTTAAGAGAACATTTTTCAGAAACACGAAGCAAAATTGTTCACCACAGTAACTCTTCCCGTTTGTTTGTTCCAAATGAATTAAAAACTTGTAAATACGTTTTTGTCAAGGTTATACGTAGATATAATCTTGAAGCACCGTTTGAAGGTCCATTTTTGGTTATTTCACGAAATGAGAAAAATTTTAAAATTCAATACGGTAACTCCATTCGAATTGTCTCAATAGATTTACTGAAACCCGCATATATAGATAATATACACAACACACGCATTAACAACACATTACCATTGGTGAAGAAACACGTTAAATTTAATATTATTTAATTCATTCTTTAAATTCATATTATCAATTTGTTCGTTTCACTGGAGGGAGAGTTGTATAGCAATTACATACTGTTTACTTGATATTTACTTGTTGTATAACAATTGATGTTTAAAATCAATATCTTAGTTTTTCTCTAATCAAGAATTTTGATTAGAATTTTTAAAATTGTGAAAAAAAGAAAAGGACAATAAAATTTAGTTTTCAATAAATGTTTATAAAATATATAAAAGCTGTTTTATATCATCAGCTTTATTAATCACTTCTCGCTAAGGGTAGTACTTTAGTTTTTATGGGATTAATAAGGAGGTAGTTTCTAGCTGCCCAATTATTCAACGAGGTCAAATCATAGCTCAGTCTATAAGTCAAGTATTCTAGAAGTCCAGTAGATCGAGAGAGATAGAGTTGAATGTCATCAGCGTAGGCATGAACAGTAGCATATTTGCAGACAGAAAAAACATCATTTATATACACAGAGAATAGGAGTGGTCCCAAGATAGACCCTTGAGGAACTCCAGTCACAATTGCTTTTAGTGAAGAATAAGCATTTCCAACTTTCACCAGTTGCATCCTACTCTTAAGGTAGTTAGATATCAAATTAACAGCACTAGAACTAAATTTAAAATAGTTTCTTAACTTAGTACAGAGAACTGTATGATTAACTGAATCAAATGCCTTAGAAAAGTAGACGAGGCAAAGTAGAGTTAGTAAGTTCTGATCATAAGAAATTCTGATATCATCAAAAGTTATGTACTTCATAAAAAGGTCTTATTAAGGGGGGGTTAAGGATCTGCACTTTTCACTTTAAATTACCACCAACATTTTTTAAATGAAAAAACAACAGTCAGAAATTGTTGGGGGGATTTGATGATACTTTGTCTAAATTTTAAAGATCTTTGATTACAGATAATTTCCAGCTAAGATACAGTGAACACCGGAAATCGTCTTTATCCAAAGATATTATTAAAAAAGCTTTGTCACCGGCTTGTCTTTGTTTGTCAATATTATCGCATAAAAAAATTACAGAATGTTATTAAAATGATACTTAATAATGTACAAAAGGTTTGAATAAATTTGATTTATCCATATTTATAAAAAAAATTCGAGAAAAACAAGTATTTTGTTTTTTACGCTGAAACCCTTAACTACAACCCCCCCCCCCCCCCCCTATTTAGATAAAACATATTGCTGCATGATTTCTACTGATTTCATTTATTTTCATTAAGTGAGGCCGAATTGATCTTATAATTTCACCACATAACCATTGCGCTATACAAATCATTTCATTGATACAATTTATCGCAAGGCTCAAGGTGCTTTTCAACTCAATAACGAACGGCGCTAATTACCGTCTTAGTAGTACAGGAAATGCTATGATCATTTGAAACTACGTCATGGCGCAATTGATGTAGAGCACTTCGAAGACACACTAAACTGCGCTTTAGTTGATGCGTTAACTCAGTGCTTTTTCGCTATGTTGCCCCTTACTAATCGATAAATTGATAGAAAATTGAAGAATTGTATGTATTATAATTGAATTTAGTAATAATTTCATTAGATTTTTTAAGGTATAAATTGAAATGAAATTAATTTGCGTCACGTGCTAACTTATGTAAAGTGTTCTTCACACTTTTGCATTAACTTCAATTAAACACTTAGATGGCAAACTTTAGCTGCGCACGTTTGAATTAATGTTACGCACGTTTTATATGGATGCAAAAAGAAAAAAATGAAAAAAACGAAAACATTTATTTATTTATTTCTGAATTAACACCGCACTCACCTCGTATTTGACTCGTGATCGATCTATGGCTCATTTTGATGCCAATGAAACTCGTGCAGCGCTGCCGTAGAACGTATGTTTAAAGCGTGAAACTTAACGTAAATGTTTACGTGTTGCGGTTTGTTTTTATTATGGAACTGTTTTGTTTTGGTTTTTGTGTTTTTTTTTTTTTTTTTTTTTTATTCCGTGCTTTGTAGTTTGTGTGGAAGAAAAGTGTTCATATAACGTGCATTCAGGAAGGATTAAAGATTTGATAAAATTTTTTATCAAATTTTTTATTTTTTAGTTTTGTTTAGATTTTTTTTGAGGTTTATCTAAAATGAATTTAAAATTTGAATTAAAAAAAATATGTTCACTCTGCATGAATTTTCATTGAGTATATTTTTCAGACGATTTATTGAATTTAAAGTGGAATTTTGTAAATTTGAATGCGGCACGCTTCAAGCATTTGTTGATTCAACACACAGTATGTTGCTGCTTTTGTTATTGTTGTTGTTGTTGTCGTTGTTGTCGTTATTGTAGTTGTTATTGTAGTTATTGTTGTTGTTGCTTTTATGTGTGTTATATTTACACACTCATGATTACATGCGAAAGCTGCCAATCTTGTGCTCGTAGCACTTCAACATATCAAAATTTCTAATTTTAATCGAACATTTACTTTAATTGATTTGCATTTAATTTCAATTTCAAGTAGAATATTTTAAACACAACTTCTTAAATCAATTTAAATTAAAATTAATTCCTGAATATTTTCGGGTAGGAAAGTTTATCACTCGCAAATTTGTCGTCTTTGAATCATTTGCCGCACTTAATGCCAATTAAGCGGTTATACACAGCCAGGATATTTTCGCTATGTTCTTATATTTACATAAATATAAATATACATATATAGTATATTTGCACACACACAGAGAAAATCTTAAATTTTTTTAATGTGACCTTTCATTATTAAGATTGAAAATAAATTTGAGCTTTAGGCCAAATATGTTGACAACTAGACAACATGAAGACAATGAAGGCAACAACCAACAACAAAAAAAAACGGCACTATGATCCACTCAAGCTACTTAGGTCCTACTTAGGTTCTACTTAGTAGCTTGAGTGGATCAAATTGAAAAGTCATGCAAGACTACTGATGAGTTGGTGTAGCGGCCAACGAAACAGTCTGTCTAGTCTGCTGTGTGATTTGCTCTATACAGAGCCGTTGTTGTTGTTGTTGGTTGTTGCCTTCATTGTCTTAATGTTGTCTTGTTGTCAACATACTTGGGCTTAAGCTCACATTTGTTTTCAATACAGAGACAATTTTTACATTTCTTCGAGACTCGGAAATATTCTCCAAGTTACGTGATTCTAACTTCGAGTATATTTCTGACAAATATTCTCGAATTTAAACTCACGTTTATAAAGCCGTCTCGGAGCGTCTATGTCATAAAGGAGGAATTTAAACGCGATTTTCTTAAGGGGGACTACATATCCAGAGGCCGAAAAAAAGGTCATGTTTGTGAATTTTTTAAGGAAGCCTAAGGGATATTTTTAAATTAGGGTTTTTATACCTGAAAATATACACATTCAAAAGTATGTTTTATTAAAAAAAAATATAATATTAAGGTCGATACAGCATTTTTTATAGAGCGCTGTGGAAAAAAGGTGTAAAGCGGTGACCAAGATTAAAAAAAAACTATTAAGAAATGATCTTCGACTGGGCCGAAGTTAAAATACCATCACGTCTGAACCGAAGTATATTCAAAGTCTTAAGCAATCAAAAAAATGTTTATTTGTAAAAACAGTTTCGTCATTGTTTTAACTGAAAATATTCTCTTTTGTTTTTTGATAAAGTCACTTTGTATGGGAGGTGGGTGTGGTTTTCACTCGATTTGGTTGAATTTCATGCTCAGAGTGTATATTAAATATCAAAGTTCATATGCAAAATTTCAAGTCCATATATTAATTTTTGTGGAATTCTAAGAGATTTTACCGTTTTGATAAAGTCACTTTGTATGGAAGGTAGGTGTGGTTTTCATCCAATTTGGCTCATTTTCGAACTTGACCTTTACTATATAAATAAAAGCTTAAATATCGATTTTGTGATGATAGCTTCAAAATTACGGCTGTAATCATGATCACAGACAGATGAACAGACAGACAGACAGACAGACAGACAGACAGACAGACAGACAGACAGACAGACAGGCAGACAGACAGACAGACAGACAGACATACAGACGGACATGGCTAAATCAACTCGGGTGGTGATGCTGACCAAGAATATATATACTTTTCTATTCCTACCACGCCTCCTTATGGGCGTTACAAACGGAGTGACAAAATTAATATCCCCCTTTTACGTTTTTTAAACGTGGAGGTATAAAAATTGTTTTGTTTAAAAAAAAGACATATAAACTGTGGGCAAAAATTTTATAAATTTTTTGGTAATTCTAAAAGGGAAAAATGCTTTTATTTTTAAGCTGGCACTACTGTCACTGACATCTGTGACAAATTACACTTCAAAATATTCTTTAGTTTTTGTTTTGTGTTTAAAAAAAAAAACACATGAAAACTGTAAAAACAAACTTTCCAACAAGATTGAAAAAAAAAATATCATTCCCAAAAATTCGAAAAACTCTCCCTCATCATTCGCAATATTTTCTTCATTCTCAGTAAGTATGCCTTCACACCGACACAGCCTACACGTGAAACTCTTTTTGGTCTGGCTGAAGGTTATCGTTGTTTTTTTTTTTTTCTTTTTTATGCTTTTTTCATTTTATTCGTTGTTCTTTTTATTTCAAAGTGACTTCAGCTGATTACATTGAGTTCATCGCTTTTGCTTTGTTTTCTATTCTAATGAGTTGCCACTTAATTTTATTTCATATCGAACAAAATTCGATTCTTATGCACGAGATTGTAAATTGGTTCATTTATCTTTATTGTTATTGTTACTGTTATGTTAGCTGTGGCTTGTTGACATTGCTTTGTGTTTATTTTATGTTATGCATTTTCTGACCTACCCCATATTCAAATATATGCTACATATATGCTACATATATTCTACATATAAGTGACCTATCATGACCTATATCACTTTTTTATCATATCCACATTATAGAAAAAAAATTGACTGCTCTATATATTTTGTGTTATATAAATACATAAGTTCTGTCAGAGACACCCGTTTTTATCATAATCGCTGTTATCTGATCAATAATAGCTGATTTCGCTATCTTATCGTGGCTTTAATGTCACTTAAGCTTTGATATTTTTTTATTTAGTTACATTTCAATGAAATAGCTTATCGGAATTTTTCATGGAAAAAACAAACAAGATTTTTTTTTTATAAATATTGACTCATCCTTCAAACATATCGAACAAAATAAAATTACAAAACTCCTTCATTAAGAAAGAAAAACACACGCCACACAATTAATACATTTTTTAAGGTTATATTATCTCATGACACAATTTTATTGTTATTTTTGTTTCTTCTTTCAAAACTTCTTTCAATGACTTATAATCGGGTATGGGCGCCACTGCATTTAAAGATTCTGTGTTGTTTCTGTGTTTGTCTTCTGTCTTTGATTTGTTGTTGCGTTTTGTGTTGTTACATAAGCCTTTGCTCTCAATTCTTGCTCCCAGAGCGCTCTCTGCCCATTGCTGCTTATAATGTAAAAAAATCTCTCATGAGATATTTAACCTAGGTGTTAACTCAAAGTTTAGTTCAGTTGGTTAATAGGGCGGTCGGATCTATTTTGACAATATTGTTCGGAGCGAAATGGCTTTCTTTATTATAGTTCTAGCCTAAATGTTCTAGGAATATTTCAAATGATTTTAATGCGTAAGGGGACAAAAGCTATAGGATTTTTCTGGTTAACCCCTCTTGAAAGGTTATTTCAAAAGTTTAAAAAATATTCTTACGTAAGTCAATGTAATAAATTCATGTTTTTAATTCTACTTTGTTTAATTTTTTCATAGAAAAACATTTCTAGAATATCAAATATTATTAATTATATCTTCAGCCAGAATAATTACACTGAACCACCAAAAAATAACTGAAAAAACTCCAAAACTTTAACTCCTAAACTAAGTAAAATTTTGATTTAAGACCTCCAGTAAAATTTTTGCAAATTTAATGTCCTTTAAATTCGGTAAAAATTATTTCGCCCTAATATTCACACAGGGGATCAAAAGCCCCCTTAAATTAAAATAAGTGTTATATCTCATAAACTGAGGGCGATATCATTTTCGTTACTTCCAAAAACAAAATTTCCATTATGTATATTATATTTAACTTCACAGAACATCATAACACATAGAAGACGATTTTTCAACTTAAATGTTATAAAAAAAAATTCAGAAGTCAAAAATTTTATTTTTGAAGTAATAGTTTGAAATAAAATAAATAAATAACTTTCCATTTCAGCCCTTGAAAGGACTTTGACCTAGCTTCTTAAGATCAATTGTGTTCTGCGTGTTATTAAGTTTTTACACAATTGACCTAGAACCGGACCTAGGTTTAACGCCGACTCCGAACGGCGATGAACGGAATGTTCTTGTTCTCAAGAAGCTTTACATGGCATTTTGAATGCTCTCTGAGGTTTGCTATTGTCTCCAGAGAGGTGGCGGCCGTACAGAAAAATTATTTTAATTCAAATAATTTTCTGTCGATGCTGGGGTTCGAACCTGGGTCTCAAAGTTCGTTGACATAGCGGCCACACATTTTAACCAACTACGCCACGTGCGCCACAGTAATAGTAGTCCAGTAATAGAAGTAATAGTTTATCTATATTAATAAAAATCATTTTCTGTTTGTTTGACTACAATACAAATCTTAACGGCTGAACGGATTTAATTCAAATTCGGCTCACATATTACTTGAATCCTAACTTAGGTTATGGCATACTAAGTTTTGACCACGCCTCTTCCGCCCCTTTACAAGCAACGCAAATCTAACTACTAGCGTATTTTTTTCAAGCGAAAATGCTCAATTTATTAATTTTAAGAAAATACTGTTATTTTGATACCAAAAACATTCACATATCTTTAAAATTGGGCAAACTTTTGGTACAACGTCTTTTTCTAATAACATCTTTTCCTTAGAATAACAAAAAAACTATCAGAAATTCGTATTTTTTACTTGCGATGCAAATAACTCCGTTGTTTTTAAATATATTTCATTCAATTTTTTTTTTGTTGATAAACTCAATTCAAGCACTTAATAAAAACAATTTAAAGGGTACCGTTATTTTAGCGGATATATTTTTAATATTTATTTCAAAAAAGGTCCAAAATATTGACTTTTTACTCAAAAAATGACACAAAAAATGTTTTTGTTGTTAAAATAATAAAAACTCAAAATTGCATTTTCGACTACCTCTTACATGACATACTGGGAAACTGTAACGGGCAGTGGAAAATGACAGTGGTGTCAAACTACACGCAAAGAAAAAAAACGTTTATCGCCAGTTTGCCGCAAACGAACTTCGTTTGTCGTGCTTGAAATCGTTTATTGCAAACGTTTCAACAGTTGTCATAAACGTTGAACGAAAAATAAACAAAATTTTCAGTTGTGAGAAACGAGTCATTTAGTTGCAGGAAATGAATTTCGTTTGTCAGAAACGCGAGTGGTTTTTAAATTGCAGCAATTGAAAATTTCGTTATTCCCAACTGAAAATTTTGTTTATTTTTCCCTTCGTTGTATAAACATAACGCTTTTAGTTTAGAGTTACTTTTTGGACAAATTGTAACTATATAAGGAAATTGGTAGTTTGCTTAATACGCGGACGAAGATAGCAACAGAGGTGGAATCCATAAGAAGACGGACGGACATAATGAGAAAGATTGTTAATATAATAAATAATAATGACCGAAATAGCTTGCGGTTTATATATATAAGATATATTTTTAAGTTGTGAAAACTGAATATTCGTTTGCGGCAAATACAGCTCGCAAACGAAGTATAGTTTGTGAATTTTTCAGTTGTGGTAAACGAAAAATTTCTTTGCGTGTACGAGTCTAAGAAAAGTTTTTAATACACCTATTATGTTCCCATATAGTTGCAGGGTGCAGCAACGCGCGCCGGGAAAAGGCTAGTTTATTATAAATATAGTACTAAGTCAAACACACATACCTCAATACCTTAATACTAAGTCAAACACAATACTAATTAAGTATAGTATTTTAAGTAAGAAAGCATTTTAAGTTCAAATTCAAGGTAGTAAGAAAAGGAAATTATTAAAGTATTAAATATTAAAATTCAAGTATAATTTCAAAAACCTTTAAGAATTGTATTATTATGTTTCCATAGCATTGTTAACTTAAGGGTTATCCTCATCATCAGCTCTGAATACTTTCAGGGACCACCAGCAAATGTCTGCAACCAACACATTTAACTTTTTTCCCAACTATGGATAATGTTGTGCATCTCCTCGTGCTTATCGCATTCTTATACCAATTGATTTTTTAAAATTTTCCAGATGATGATGGATAAAATTTATTTTAAAAGACATTGATACTCCTAATGTTTCAAAAGAAGTAAGCATGTAGCCCACCAGTTCCGTGCAATTGTCCGAGAAAACTTTAGCTTTTTTGAACTGAAAACTCTAGATTTTCTTTATTTATTGCTATTATTGGGAAAGACGTTACTTTAGGAGGAAGGCTTCAATGACGATTTTTTATAGAAAGGCAGGTTTTTTGTATTAAAATATGTTTCCCGATTTTAAAGGACATTAAATTTGCAAAAATTTTACCGAAGGTCTTAAATCAAAATTTTACTTAGTTTTCAAGCCCTTAGTTTCAAAGCCCTTTCAGCCCGTATGTAGATCAGCCACTGATTGTGTAGGAAGTGCGTTAAATTTAAAAATTTAATTCATTTTAATTTTATATAATCTCATACTTAAAAATCTATAAAAACATTTCGTACAAGGGAAAAATACTGATTCTTTTTCAAAACAACAAGTTTCTTTGGTTATCAAAAAATTTCAAAAAGAATGATGACGGCGGAGGTGGTGGGGGAGCAGGGCGCGGCGACGGGTGGCGCGTGCGATCCGTCGCACTACGCGTAATCCGCCGCGCCGCGATGCGTGGGCGCGGTACTAAATATTTCCTTTGACTTGACCAAGCAAATGATGCAAATACAAAAGAAAAACAAAAGAAGAACCGCTGCTTTTACTTTAAATACCGTTATCTTTAAAAACTGATTGACGTTTCTTATTTAATATTGAAAACGAAAGATCACCCAAAAAAAAAAAACGAAAAATCTCCCAAAAACGAAAAGTGAAATTTCGCAAAACATATTTGGGTGACATTTCGCCCAAAAGCAAAAAACGAAATTTTACCCAACAAAAATGCAAAATCGCGCAATTCTTTTGGGTGTTTCTTCATATGAAAAATCACCCAAATTCGTATGGAAAAAAATTGGGTGATTTTTCATTATATTTTTTGGGTGATTTGGGTGATTTTGTCCCTTGAAAGGACTTTGACCTAGCTTATGATCAATTGTGTTATGCGTGTAATTAAGTTTGTCCACAATTAACCGAGAACCGGACCTACAGGTTTAACACCGACTCCGAACGGCGATGAACAGAATGTTCTTGTTCTCAAGAAGCTTTGTATGGCATTTTGATTACTCTCTGAGGTTTGCCATTGTCTGCAGAGAGGTGGCGTCCGTACAGAAAAATTATTTTTATTCAAATAATTTTCTGTCGCTGCTGGGGTACGAACCCGGGTCTCCAGGTTCGTTGACATAGAGGCCACGCACTTTAACCAACTACGCCACAATTGTCGCACAGAGTTATTGAAAAACTGTGAAGAATTTTATTTATTAAAAAACCGGGTATTTTTTATGAATTTCACCTCTGTCGACCGTTAGGTACGGACCGTGGGCCACAGGCTTCACAGGGCCGTACTTTTTCTAAAATGACGACGCAAGAGCCGTTTCAGCCAATTAAGTTCGCTACAGAGACATGATAATCAATATTTTGTGATCGAAAGTGAAGTATAGGGACACAGACGACCTCTACTTTCAGCAGAATGGTTCTTCGTTTCATAGAAGTTCGCATTATAATCAAGTTATTGCGCACAAAGTTCCCTGGTCGCGTAATATCGCGTTTTGGAGACATCAATAGGCCACCAATACCTTGCGACACCGTTAGAGTTTTCCTTTGTGATTATGTTAAGAGTAAGGTCTATGGTAACCATCCGCGAAAAATTCTAATTCTCAAAGCAAATATTTAAGTGGCCGAAAATTTCGAAGAAAGGTTTGCGGTCTGCTAGCTTAGCTGAGTTCATCATTTGAAAAATATTGTATTTTCTGCAGAATTTCGATGTGTCCCATGTGTTAGAATACAATAATTAAGTAAGAGGTATCCATATAATTGTTTGTTTTATTCAAAAAAACAAATCTTCTACCTCTTCTTAATAAACCCTACACAACAAAATAAATGTTGTAAACACCACATTTTCCAAAAAAAAGTTTGCGATGAATTATTTTTCGTAATGATATATTCTGTCCTGATATATTTCTTCTAAAATATTTTAAGGGTTTTCCAATAAGAGGTGTTATTTTGGTATTTAAATACCAATCAGCAAAGACACGACGTTGTTGATGATCGGCCGGCTTGAGTTCTTGTGTTAACTGAACTTTATAAGCCTTAAGATCAAAGTCTTTATGCAAAATACGGTGTAATGACGTATGTGGAATGCCCAATTCCAAAGAACGACGAGGAATGGACAAACCTGGGTTTTCTTCAACACTTTGGGCTACAGCATAAATATTCTCAGTTGTTCTTGAGCGACGTGCACGGGTCTTATTCTTCACATCACTAACTTGTCCCAACAGCTCAAATTTTTTCAACAATTTCTGTATTGCGGTCCGACAAGGTGCTTCACGACGACCAAAAAATGCTTTAGTTTTGCGAACTGTGACTGCAAGATTTTCACCATTGAAAATCACGCGTTGTTAAAGCGCATATCGTTCCATTTATAGTAATGGCGTAGTTTCTACTTGTCAAATGTCAGAGGATAAAAGCTTTAAAAGTGAGCGATTCACAATAGCGGGCGATTCACAATAACACCTCTTATTGGAAAACCCATTATGATATTTTCTTCTATGGCATTATGTGTTACCAGATATTTATCTCGTGATATTTTTCTCGTATGATATATTTGTCATAAGATCAGCGCTGCCAGAATGTAAAATTTTACCAAAACTGGTAATTTTTTTCTCCAATGTGAAAACGTGAAATTTAGCATGATATTTTTAAATTTTTGCAATGCGAACGTTACGTCTTACCGCTCAGGGGCCAAATCGCCGCATCCGTGACGTAACGGCTTTCGTATGAGAACAAATTAATCATATGAGAATCTCATGAGATTAATATCGTATCTCATGAGATTCTTCATGAGATTAATATCGTATCTCATGAGATTCTCATGAGATTAATATCGTATCTCATGAGATTCTCATACGATTACTTTTATCTCATACGAAAGCTGTTACGTTCACGGATGCGGCTATTCGGCCCCAGGTCTTCAAAAAAGTTGAAAAAAGGTTTTTTTTTTCAAAATGTATTGGCGTTGCATGTATCGTGTGGCGTCCGTGGCGTAGTTGGTTAAAGTGCGTGGCCGCTATGTGAAAGAACCTGGAGACCCAGGTTCGAACCCCGCAGCGACAGAAAATTATTTGAATTAAAATAATTTTTCTGTACGGTCGCCACCTCTCTGCAGACAATGGCAAACCTCAGAGAGTAATCAAAATGCCATGTAAAGCTTCTTGAGAACGAGAACATTCATCGTTCATCGCCGTTCGGAGTCGGCGTTAAGCATGTAGGTCCGGTTCTCGGTCAATTGTGTATAAACTTAATAACACGCACAACACAATTGATCATAGGAAGCTAGGTCAAAGTCCTTTCAAGGGCTGAAATGGCCAGTTATTTATTTTTTTTTTATCGGCGTTGCATCGAATTATTACTCGCTAAATATAGGAGCTTTAAAAAAAATCCAGTAAAGGTAAAGATTAATTTTTGACTAAAGGGGAGATACGCAGTCAGACTTTTTTTTTTCTTTTTTGGCTTTTTCTTAAAGCCTTAAGTCTCAAGAATATGTGGTGAAAATTTCAAGTCCATATCTCAAAAAACAACAAAGTTATAGCCTTGTTAGTGAACCGCCTTCTAGAGCGCGCAGTGTTGGCCCTTATTTTCAAACGCGTTTTTCTCGAAACCATGTTTTCAAAGTCGGTGACCAAGATTTCTCGAAGCTCAGTGAACCGATCGTTTTGATTTTTTCGCAGGCTTATTGTACACAAAATAATCTCGTACTTGTCATAGGATTTTTTTTTTTTTTTTGGCTTCGTTCATTTTTTATAGGCAAAGCTATGACGAATTTTTGGTCAAAAATCGTTTTTTTACGTTCGAAAGTCCGCCATTTTGTGAAAAATCAATATTTCCAAAAACGGCTATGACAAGTACGAGTTTTAAGTATCTACTTTAATAATATATTTCATTTTTTTGTTTCAGATGAATTAAGGAGGAGCAATCTTGGTCACCGCATTTCACCTTTTTTTCAGAGCGCTCTACAAAAACTGCTGTATCGACCTTAATATTAATTTGTTTTTAATAAAAAAAAAATTAAAAATACTCTTGAATGTGTATATTTTTAGGTATAAAAACCCTTATTAAAAAATATCCCATAGGTTTCCTTAAAAAAATTCACAAACATGACCTTTTTTTTCGGACTCTGGCTGCGTTGCTCCCCTTAATGACAAAAATAAAAGAAAATGAAAGACGTCGCACTGTGAAACGACACGACCTGCGAGAGGGAAAAAAGCCAAAATGGAATTATTAACCTATTTTTTCTTATTAAAAAAAATATCAGTGTTAAAAATGGGAAAAAACTAGATTTATCTGAATATTGCGGTTATGAAAAATGCTTAAAACAAAACAGTTTTTTAAAATAGTTCCTAAACTTCGAACAAGTTGAAGAATATCCATGTATTATAATGAAAATATTAACTTTCGAGTGAAATTACATATAATTTTGTGTCTTTAAGTTTTTCATTTAATGAGCCATTCAAAATGACACTTTTTTTAGAAAATCGTGTAATTTTGAAGAATATTTTGGACTTAAGTGTAAGTACATCATAAATAAAATCATGATTATACATGGTGTTTTATATCTTTGCATGCTAGACCGGTTGTTATTTGTATGGAAAAAAAAAATGGCGAAAAATGTGTTCCAGTTATATGGGAGATGCCACGCCCGCATATCCAATCACGCCGAAATTTGGCACGTTTCCTTTCAATGACATAGTTGATTATTTCTAAAAGTTTTGTTTTTGTAGCTCCAATGGTTCTCCAGATATGTATTCCAATTGTATGGGAGATATCACGCCTACTTGTCCAAAATTCTTAAAAAACCTATTTTTGTAAATACTTTGCTATGCCTAAAATACCAAAAATGTACACAAAAGTTAGAAAAATAATTTCCTCCCTCCAAATTGTACTACAAGTTCCACTGTGCGTCGCCGTGAAGCGGAGGGATTTGCTTAGGGAAAGCAACTGAAAATTTGCTACTTGGAATTATAACACTCTATATATGGGTGCTAAGGTAAAAATTATATTAATACATCAGTAAAATGTGGTTCATAGCCCTTACGAATAAAAAAGACGAAAAATTAATGACTTCATAAGGCCGCAATGAGAGCCGATCCAAGATTAAAAATGCAGCTATTATGCAACGATGTTGCATAGAATTATTACTCGTCGGGTATACTCGCTAAGGTCAATTTTATAAAACGCATTAGAAGAATCTGTAGTTAGCCAAATAAAAAAAAAGTTGCTTATGGAACAAAAATGCAATATTGCAAAATTGTAAAAATATATTAGAACCAAGAATAACATAAGGAGTAAAAAAATATATGTACATAAATTGAAGCATGGAATAAGCCAAGGATATGGACAAAGACTCAAACAAGGATTGGAAAAAGGACTAGGACAAGGATTAGGATAAAGACTGAGGACAAGGATTGGGACAAGGAATAGAACAAGTATTTGTACATGTTAAAGGCAAGATTTAAGACAAAGATTGGGAAATCATGTGGGACAAAGAGGATTCGAATAATGAATGAGTCAAGAATTTGGAGAGTTAAAACAACAATTTCGAGAAGAATAAGGACAATTGTTAGATCAAATAATATAACAAGGAAATGTTGAGGAGAAGTTGTCACGCTGTAACGTCAAAATCTACGAATGTATCCACAATACACCAAACCACCTTTTACAATTTTCCCCCACTCTACGTTTAAGGATATATCGATATACTGTTTTGTTTTACGTGCAAAGGCGTAGTAAAATTATCGACCTTTTTCAACTAAATAAAAACAGAAAAAACAAACCTAATGCGTTTGTGCTTCTGAAAAATTTGCCGCCATTGTGTCTTATTAGAAAATTTTGCATGCACCAACCGGAAATCAAACTGAGCTTTATTTAATAGTAAATCCACTTTAAAAAAAGAAACTAAAAGAATATTTTAGGTTTTTATATAGAAATTTTAGTTCAAATTCAGAAGCGGTGAGATTCTCAAGGCATGATTTAAAAACTTATGTGTTATAATCAGAAGCGCAACCAAAGGGGGGATTTTGGGGTTTAAACCCCCCCCCCCAATTATTGTCACAAAAAGAAAAACATGATAAGTAATAACATGTTTTTATCAAAAGCGCGAAAAACCCAAATTTAAATTTTAAATCGATTGCGGGTGAAGCATAACACTTCGCGACAGACATTTTGGTGCCGAAGATTTTTCAGCTGATTATAGACAAATTGAGTTTCCTGATTTCAGATATAGACTCCGTTTTTCTCCATCAGCTTGAGTTTTAGAGCTATAGGCAAAATCATGAAAATCAGTTCTTTTTCTGAAAATTCTGCTATATCTATTACACTGATTAACCGATTTGTACAACAATGCATGCATTTCAATGAAGAAATACTAGACCTTTCAATTTTTGCACATAAAATTACAATACCTATGACAGTTTTCAAAATATTGACGTTCAAAGTGGGAAAAATGTCACAATTGTACGTAGGCTGCTCTTTTCAAACCCTGTATATTTAACATTTTTTAATGGGTTTACAAAAACTTTTTCTTTACTTTATAGAAAATATTTGGAATTTTAATAAACATTTTATTTTTTTATATTATCTTGCATTTTTTTTAAAGAAATTAAAAAACAACTTTTTTTTTAATTAATTGCATTAAAATTCAATTACAATTGATAAGGTTTTAACAGCTTATTTTAGAGTATGTTTTCTTACATAACTAGTAAAATGCCGGGAATAAGTTCAGAAAAGCTTAAATTTGGTTTTATGGCAGATAAGGCAGTTCATGAGAGACCCTTCCTTTAAAACCTCGATGACAAACCTTGAACGGAAGCCATGGGTGTCATTTGATTTACTTGTCAAAAACTTTTTAGACAGTTGCAAAGCAAGTCATTTTGAGGAACTAGTGACCAACATGCTTGATAGTTTTAGGGATCTGGGATGCGATATTAGCATCACGGTTCACTATCTGCACAGCCATTTATCCTACTTCACTGAGAATTTAGGAAACACTAGTGATGAACAAGGTTTCCATCAGGACATGAAAATAATGGAAAACCATTACCAAGAAAGATGGGACAAACATATGATGGCAGACTATTGTTCGAATCTTGAATCATCAGGACCATATGTCTTTCATTCCAAGTCCAACATAGAGACATTCTAATTGGATTTCAATCACTTTTTCCTGATGCAAAAAAATCGCTAAATGTTGAAGCTTTAGGCGCTTTTGAAAAACTAATCGCATTTTATAAAGATGATATTTGGAAGGAGATTTTGATGACCTAAAAAATGAGCTGAATGTTTGGTATAAAATAAGTAATAAAAAAAAGAGTATGATGGCAAAAACACAGTTTTTCAAGCCATAGAACAGTGCAATAAGGATATATTTCCAAATATATATAATTTACTTATTATCCTTGCAACTCTTCCTGTAACTAAAGTCTTTTTAATGTGAAAATAATTTAGTTTAGTTTAGTTTATTTAAAGTCTCTGGAGTACAGATCCTTACAGACTAAATTAACAATAATAGTATGTATACTTACAGCCCTATTCTGCTTGTTAACTTAACAAGGAATTGTTAAGGAGCTCTTGTTAATGTTTTTGTTATGTAATGTAAATGTTCGTATTCTGGCAAATCATTTACAATTTGAAAGCTCTCAAAAGCTATTGAAGTTCACCACGCATGGTGAAAATGTAAATGCCTTAGATATAAAGCGTCAGCTGTTTTTATATTGCTCTTTTCTTGCTTATTTTGATTGCTTATGTTTGTTTTTCTACAAGTAAGATGGAAAATGTTAAGAAATATATAATTTACTAATTGTCTTCAATTGTTTTAAGTTTCAAAATGAATTTTTTTAATAGCCAAGCAATTTTCGAGTGTTTTGCAGTCTTTAAAATTTATTTTTTCTTTGATATTCTTCAGTATCAATGCTAAAAAGAAGTAAAAAGAAAGAATTCATCCATTTTTGAAGTGAAACTTCTTAGGCGGCGCTTCGACATTTGAATGAGAATATTGAGGAGTGAAATTTCAAGGTCAATTTACTTCATTTCGTTACACGATAGAGAAGAAAGATATGTTTTACAGTAGAGAGAATGAGAAAGATATACATTATATAAAAGACTTAAAAAATTTGCTTGTCTCAGCTGAGGATTGAACCTGCGAACTAACGATTGCAAAGACAACGCTCTATCCAACGAGCTAAACTCTTCATATATAAGTTTGCTCTATATACCAATTAATCGAACTACTTTTGCTGTAGATGCCCAGCGGGAAAATAAAAAGCGTTCCTAGAAATAGCGATGTGCTTTTCAGAGTTCAGAGTTGTGGAGCTGATGTTTTTATACACATTTTGTTCTTAACAAAAACATCGGAAAATAGCACAGCAATAAGACATTTGATTGTAATGCGAGCGGTGCGAGTTCAATCCTCGCATAATAAAAAATTTTCTCGCTTTGTTTTTTGTTTTTTTAAAGAGCTTTTTAACTATTTGTTTGTTAAGAAGCGCTTTCATCCTAGGATATCCAATATAAATTTTAATATGAATTTGGTTTACTTAAAAAGCGCTTCAGATGTGTGAAGCGCTATGGCGGAAGCGCTTGTTTAGGGCTTTTGAAGCGCTTCGATTACCGCTGGGTGGCAAAAGCCGCAGATTGTGTGCTGATTGCGTTCTATGTGTGGTAGACAGGGGGGTTGCCATGACTCGGGTAGAAGAGAGAAAGATTCAGCGAAGCAGAAGTGAATAAAAGAGTTGCCCTGAGCGCATTATGATTTTCGCAAAGTAAACTCTCATACTAGGGCTGCCATGCCAATATTTTTTTAGAATACCAACGTTGGTATATCTTTAATTCAATATATTAATATAACCCGTCGGAGTTCATTATCAAGGAAATTATATAACAATTTTTAAATTATCTTAGTAAATAATAAGACATTAAAAAACCACAACGAACAAAACCAAATTACACATTGAACAACAAAATTTGAAAAAATATTGCACTTAAATATTGCACATCTAGATTTTTCGCCTTGTAGTTGTCCCTTGTAGTTGTAGGCGAAAAATCTAGATGTGCAATATTTAAGTAATATTAATACGTACATATATATGTTGAACTAAAAATATATCAAGTTGTATTCTGCATTCACATCTATATGTAAATACGACGCAAATTGGTTATCAAGTAAATTGCTTTTCGGCCATAGGTCCATACAAATGAATATTAAGTAAACAGAAAATTTTTTTTATAAAAACTTTTTATTGAATTTCTTTTGCTTAAAAAGTTCTCTCTTTGCCTTTAAGGTTCGATTATGCAATCGTAAATCTATTTTATGAAAAATAAGTGTAAGTGGTTAGTGAAATCGTAACGTAACCTATCGCAGCGATGGGTTCTATTCCAGATAAAGGGTGATTTTTTTGCGGTTATGATTTTCATGCATTAGTATTTGACAGATCACGTGGGATTTCAGACATGGTGTCAAAGAGAAAGATGCTCAGTATGCTTTGACATTTCATCATGAATAGACTTACTAACGAGCAACGCTTGCAAATCATTGAATTTTATTACCAAAATCAGTGTTCGGTTCGAAATGTGTTTGATCGACAAATTTTGTTCAGCGATGAGGCTCATTTCTGGTTGAATGGCTACGTAAATAAGCAAAATTGCCGCATTTGGAGTGAAGAGCAACCAGAAGCCGTTCAAGAACTGGCCATGCATCCCGAAAAATGCACTGTTTGGTGTGGTTTGTACGCTGGTGGAATCATTGGACCGTATTTTTTCAAAGATGCTGTTGGACGCAACGTTACGGTGAATGGTGATCGCTATCGTTCGATGCTAACAAACTTTTTGTTGCCAAAAATGGAAGAACTGAACTTGGTTGACATGTGGTTTCAACAAGATGGCGCTACATGCCACACATCTCGCGATTCTATGGCCATTTTGAGGGAAAACTTCGGAGAACAATTAATCTCAAGAAATGGACCGGTAAGTTGGCCACCAAGATCATGCGATTTGACGCCTTTAGACTATTTTTTGTGGGGCTACGTCAAGTCTAAAGTCTACAGAAATAAGCCAGCAACTATTCCAGCTTTGGAAGACAACATTTCCGAAGAAATTCGGGCTATTCCGGCCGAAATGCTCGAAAAAGTTGCCCAAAATTGGACTTTCCGAATGGACCACCTAAGACGCAGCCGCGGTCAACATTTAAATGAAATTATCTTCAAAAAGTAAATGTCATGGACCAATCTAACGTTTCAAATAAAGAACCGATGAGATTTTGCAAATTTTATGCGTTTTTTTTAAAAAAAAAGTTATCAGGCACTTAAAAAATCACTCTTTAGAACTCTACGCCACGTTACGTTGCGTAGCTTTACGATTGCATAATCGAGCCTTTACACTAAAATGGTTCTTATTCTAGAAGAGAAAAAGAGTATACAAAGAAGAAGTTTCACTTCTTTACTGTATACACGGTATACTGTATCTTTAAGTTCTTTGATGTGTGTATGGCAAAGCGTATCAACACTTTGTTTATTATTCATTCCATTTTATTTTATTTACACAGCATTTGTTTGCATAATACTGCATAATACTGAACTACCTTTCGTTGTTAAGTTGTTTTCTGTCATTAACAAAATAGTAAAGAAAGAAGCTTTCAAATTATCACCAGAATACGAAACCTTAACAATTTGTTAATATTAACTATTTTGTTAATGTGGTGAGCTTAGTTAAGCTGCCAGAATAGGGATGTTAGTAAGAAAAGAATATTAATGTAGTTATAAAAAGGCTAAGTTAAAAATATGCTATTAACAAAATTTTTAAATATTTGCTTAGAAACAAAGAGATCAAAATCATACAATACATTTAGCTCATTAAAAAGAGTCAAAGCCCTAGTAATAGGCTCATTTAATGCATAATTAGTTTAACAAAATTTTATATAAAACAGTTTAGATCTTCTTAAGTATCTTAAAGGAATATTAAAAGTTATAAGTTCAACAAGCGATTGACAATCAATTGATCCAGATAAGATATCATAAATAAATATAAGAGATGCGATCTTGCGCCTCAATTCAAGAGATTTTAGACCCAGGAACAATAGACGAGAATTATATGGCGGCAGAGGATCATGAAAGTTACTAGATCGCAAGGCATGCCTAGTAAAATTTTTTTTAACTTTTTCCAGTCTTAGAGAAGTTGAGGCATAAAAAGGGCTCCAAATAATGGAGGCGTATTCAAGTCTCGACCTCACAAAAGCAGTAAACAACATTTTAAGAGTATATGGATCCAGGAACCCTTTACTGTTTCTACGAATAAAAGCTAGTAGAGAATAGGCCTTAGGAATAAGTTAAGATGGTCAATGGATAAGTTAAGTTGACATGGTCAATAAAAGTAAATTTTGAGTCAAAAATGATCCCCAAATCCCGATATAAAGAAATAGATTTAATTGCTGAATTAGACAGATAGTATGAATTAATTATTGTATTTTGAGAAAGTTTAGAGAGTGTAAGATGGAAGCATTTAGAAAAATTCAAGGGAAGACCATTAACTACGCTCCAAGTCAACACTCTTAAAATATCAGATTGCAAGTCAGAAGCATCTGCTGAACAAGATATTTTCTTAAATAGTTTCAAGTCGTCCGCATAGAGGAGAAAACATGAGTTTCGTATACATTTAGATACATCATTTATAAAAAGAATGAAAAACAGTGGTCCAAGGATGCTTCCCTGAGGAACACCTGAGGTTGCAACAAACTTATAAGATTTGTAGTTATTTATAGAGACTAAGCATGTCCTGTCCGATAAATAAGACTTTATCCACCTCCAAAAAGATGAATGAAAGCCCATTTATCGTAGTTTCCAAAGTAACAATTTATGTGAAACTTTGTCGAACGTCTTGGAAAAATCGGTATAAATTACGTCAACTTGATTGCCAGATGCAAACGAAGATACGCAGTAATCAGAGAAAATAGCCAGGTTTGTAACTGTGGATCGGCCAGCAACAAAACCATGCTGTTCAGGGCAGATATAATGTTTGATCAGAAAACTTAATTTCAACTTAACAACCCTTTCAAACAGTTTAGAAACATTTGAAAGCTTTGATATTGGCCGGTAGTTTACCACATTGCTTTTAGAACCAGACTTAAAAACAGGGCTAATAGAGGCAGTTTTCCAACAATTAAGAAAATTTCCTTCAGATAAAGATTTATTGAAAATAGTGCACAGCGGAGCAGCTAATGCATGTGTGCAGTTAACAAAAATAACTGATGCAAGACCATCAATATCTTCCTTAAAAGATCTCTTCATATCCTTGATAGCATTGATTACATCATTAACTGAGACAAACAAGAAACCAATATCAGTAAAAGCATCGATGGAGTTTTCAAAACAATCAATCGAGGTGTCATTATCTGCAACGAAATTTGATTTAAAGAAGTCAGCAAACATATTTACTGTGTCAGCAATGTTAAATAAGCACTTGTCGTTAAAAAAAGCTCAAGCCTGTGTAAGATAACACGGGCGCATAGGTCAGACGTAGAATACGTTAGTCATTAACAGCCTTATTCAATAGATTTCCTTAAACAACCTTTAAACGCTTGTTTAGTTACGCACTGTTTAAGGCTTTACGCAGCTTCTATGCAACCTTGCTAACATTGTTATTCATAAACATTTTTTCATTTTCTGCTTATGACAAAAACATAAAAAGAGAAGACCTCCAAAATGTTATTTTAACAGAATTTCGTGAGCGAACCTGACGGGCCATCGAGAAGTGAAACATGTTGTGTTTTTGATAAAATCGTGAAACATGTTGCGCTACTCAGAAAAACAGGTTTTCTTCTTGTTGCGAAGATCACAAATCATTTAAATTTTGTGATTGTGTTTGTAATTGCCATTTCTATCAACAAAAATAGCGAAAATTTGCAACAATGCACTTTTTCGCAATTTTGTTTAATTGCTATGAAGCTGGCATTTTTTCGCAAAATTCAATTTCATTGGATATGATTGCGGAGGCGTGGGTTCAATTCCGGCGGCTGGCATGATTTTTTTTTTCTTAAAATATACATTTTTTTATTATTTTTTTTAATCAATTTTTAGTAAATAATTTGTAATTTTTATAAATCTCAAGCGAAGAACTTATTTGTTTTCAGTCATTTTGTTTTTGTTTTTTTTATTATTTAAGCTTAGGTAATATCGCAAAGGCGCGGGTTCAATTCCGGCGGCTGGCATGATTTTTTTTTTCAATTTCGCATTATTTATTATTTTTTTTAAACAATTTTTTAATAAATAATTCTATAAATAAAATTTTGAGCAAATAATTTACTTCTTTGCAATCATTTTATTTTGTTTTATTATTTAAGCTTAGGTGGTTTTAAGAAAAAACAAAAAAAAAATTCATTTAAAAACTTTTTTAATTTAATAAAATATTAAAATATTTAAACAGAAGTAATAAAAAATATATTAAACCTTTGAACGAATTTTTTAAATAACTTTAAAAAATTTACTATTTGAAAATAAAAACATTACATCCAAAGGAATTTTATAAAAAAAAATATTGAAATTAAAAAACAATATATTCAAATATTTCTCACAACCATTAGCATGGTTGCTTTATTTTCTTTTTTCGTTCCTTAATATTATATTCATTTTGACAGTCGGTGCAATATTATGACACCATATGTCAAAAATAGTATAAACTAAAGAACGAAAAAGAACGAAAAAGAAAATAAAGTAACCATGCTAATGGCAATAATAAAGCAAAATTATAAGGCAAAATATGCAGGCGAATGACAATCGGTACGACATATTCGTGGGAAAATGTCGAGTTGTCACTCTAACCCACAAAATTGCATAATTTGAGCAGGCTAATACGTACGGCCAAATATCCCTCTTATAAAACTCTTGCAACAAAAACGAAATGAGAATTATAAGAACTAAGGTTGCAACTGCAAGAGAACAGAGTGCGATCCTGTTGCTGCTTGTCGGAATATGTGTGTACGTGTGCGATGCTGTTGCTGCTTGCTTGTATGGAATATGTGTGTACGTTTCTCACACTGGTTCTGTGATGAACACACAGATATCGTACTGCTCTTACACAAGATGTTATAATACATAAAATACAAAGCATATGAAAATTAATACAAAATTTGAAGGAGTTAAATTTTGATTTACTTATAGAATCAAAAAAATTATATGTAGCAATATGATTATTTAAATACAAATCAAAAGAAGAAATATTAAATATGTAACGAGCATACTTGAATTTTCTTCAATGCATGCATAAAGTATTAAAAACTTATAATGAAAGTGACAAACATTTTCTCAAAATTTTGTGCTCCAGATTAACACTCCCGTATAACGTATTCTACGTTAAAACATTGAGGTAGGAATCTGCGAGCCACCTCTCTTTGACTGGATAAAGTTCCAAAATGATTTAGGGTTAGATTTGATATTTGATTCAAATCTCAAAATATATTGTTTATACAAAAACTTGTTAAGGAAGTTAAACTCGCGCATGTAATGCAAGTACTTTAATTTATGTTCAGGATCATTTGTTGTCCTATACAATTTTGAAAACTTAATAATAACTTAACTTAATAATAATAAATAAAATTTTATCTATTCTAATAAATAACTATTTAAAAAATTTTATCATTATGTTTGCTGCTATTGTGGTACAACTAACGTTTTGAGTGAAATATTTGGACTCATTACACCATAGCCGCTATAGTTACGTACGTTTTCTTTTATATACATATAGTTATAAACCCCCCCCCCCACCCCCCAAAGCAAATTCCTGGTTGCGCCTCTGGTTACCATTCCCATGTTGGTGTTGTCTGAATCAGAAATTTCCATAATATCATTAGTTTTGTATTTTCCTAATTTAACTGGTAGTAATGATGAGTTTGCTTTGTAAAAATCAAAAACATTATTCTTTGAATTTAAATCATAACGGACATTATTCTCATATCTTTTACGAGTATAATTATATTTATGGTGATTCACTATGAATATCATTCCTTATATAAAAAGCTCCAAAACTATCTCATGAATTTTCTTCGTATAATATCCTACCATGATATTGTTCTCCTGAACAATGCGGACGGACAATATATTCTTAAAATAAATTTTTTTAGGAAAAAAAACCGCCCTCAGTGAAATTAGCTTTTCAGCAAGAATGTTAATCTTAATGCATGCAGCCTTAGATGAAATAAAATAAATGGAAAAAAAAACATGTCTCCCTAATAGTTGTTAATGGCTGGCAACACTGTTGCACAGATATGTTTTGCAAACAACACAATAAACGACGACATTCAGGCGTAATTTCTGATTTAAGTGCGTGTGCATGGGCGTGTGCGTGTGTGTGTGTGTGTGTGTGTGTGTGTGAGTGAGTGTGATTGTTGGCGCAACAATGCATTACAACAAAAACCGCGTCCTTTTTTGCTGTTGTACAATTCGCTCTTTGTTGGATTTCAACTTGAAGTTACATCATCTGAGAATGTTTTGTTTTTTCTTCTTCTTCTTTGTTTGTTTCCTGCTGCTTAAGCTAACGGACATGTTTTTTTTTTTATATTTGTTGTTTTTGACGACTTTATTCACGCTCGAACTGTTGCTGCGGCTGCTGATAGTGATGGTGCAGCATAGAAAGGACTAACAACTGATGGAGACAATGATGACATTCAAGGACATGTTCCATTTTTTATCTGCAATTAAATTAGTCTTTGCTCTGTAAAAAAACTCTTTGTGTAAGTTTTGTTTTTTTTTAAGGAACTTTTCAACATTTTTGCGAGAAGCTATTAACGAAAAAAAAATAGCGATACTTTGGCATTTTTATTGTTTTGATCGGTTTGTTTTTTCCAACGCAACTATTATGTAAACCAAGTGCGAAATATAAAAAACAATGCATTTAAAGATAAATACGTAATAATGTTTCACGGCGCTTAAATGTAACGTATTTTTTTTCTTATTTCAAGCTGAAAGGTAGTTTTAAAAAGTTTTGTTTAATTTTATATTTTTAACATTATTTTAATTTTATTTAAATTTAAATTTAATTTTGACATTTTGGGGAGAGTAAATTTTTTTATTCTTCTAATTTTTTTTTTTTTTTTGTTTTTATTTGTTAGTATAGAATTATTTGAAGTAATCACAAAAAACTACAACAACAACAACAACAATTTGAGCTCCCAACAACTTTGTTGCAGTTTACTTAAAAACTGTTAGTTTTCTTACTATATGTCTGCTGAATGTCACCAGTTTTTAAAAATTTCCATTTTTTAAAAGAATCACTTCTGTTGAGATTTTTTTGTTTTTTTCGAATTTATTTGTTTTTTAACACTTTTGATTGTAATTTATTTGCCTTCACTGTAGTTGTTGTCCGACAGCAACTAGTTTATAACTGGCGTATAATTTGCATTTAAACAATCCGTTGGTATCGTAGTTTTAAAATTTATACAGAGTAAAAAAAAATGGTTAAAAAAACTTCTTCACACTGCGTAAACACTGAGAAGACCGTTAAGGGGCTGAGGGAGGAAAGAAAAGTAGTCAACAGTTTTTTTTTTTTTTTGAGTTTCACTTGAAGAAATGTTAACTAAAAAAAGGGTTCGGAATTGCAAAGATTAAATTTGCTTTTTATGCGCCTCTTCAACTATTTGCTTCCTTTCAAACGCGTTGTCTTTCAAACACTGATTTAAGTGCTGCTCGAATTTTATACCCTCTGCTGTTTTGCTTTGCCTATTCGTAGTTTTCTGCTAGAATTCTGCTATTTTGCTTTTCGGAAGCAACATTGACGCGCTCTGCAGAAATTTGCGCTGTGCTCGGCATTGTTTTTGTTTTGTTTTGTTCTGCTCGTTTGTACTCTACTCTTTTCTACGCACTTTTTCGACTGTTTCTTCTGCTGCTTCTTCTGACGTTTTCTGTCTCTGTTCTGCACTTCTCATGGACAGGTCTTGCCTCTCTTTCTTATTGTTCCCTTTTGTTGCACGTATTCTTGCGAGTCACACGTGATTCACTTCTTTGAATTTCTTTTTATTATTATTATTATTTTTTGTTTCATTTTATTTTTTGTGCTTCTTTCCAGTGGTTTTTCTTTCCGACGTAGTTGTTGTTGTTGTTTTGCTTTTACAACCGAAGAGTGGTTGTTTTGTTCTTGCTCATTCCACCACGTGTGTGGGTGTTCTTACCAAGCAACGCGTGTGCTTTTCATCAATACGGTTAGTTGACTTGGCTAAGTTGTTGTATAACATGACGGCTTACTTTCGATTTGTTTTGTGGTAAATAACATTTTTCCGGATATTTATTATTGCCAATCATGAAGTTATTCAAAAATTGCTTTCGTTGGTTGGACCGAAAAAGGTTAACTAAAAGCCTTAAAAAAAAAAAAAAAAAATATACGTAGCAATAACTATTACGTAAAATGTAAATGTTCCAAGTTCTAAAATTACGGCTATTTCGCAAATAAATTGCAAACTCATTGCTATGCGCCGTTAAAAAAAAGGAAGGTCAAGATCATTAGGCTCAAGACCAACGTAGAGATTGTATACAACAACTTAATGTGCGGCATAATATGCATGGAGTGGTTTGTTTTCTTTTGCATAAAGAATAAGTTGAGATTCTTTTAAGAGATAAGCCTTGAAACAATATCAAAAGATTATATCATACATTGATAGTTTAATCAAGAATGGATTTTTCCTGCAAAAAAGGTGGACCAAAAGTTGTTTTTATTTTTTTTTTTTTTTTTTTTGTGGTGAGATAGCGTTTCTGATATGGAATAAGAATTTTTCAAACTTGGAGTTGGTACGCGCTAGCCACCATCTTGAATGTAAAATACAAACAACAACCTTTTACGAGGGTTGACTTTTAAATTTGGTGCCGAACAATGAAAAGAAATGTTTTTATTGTTTTTCTAAGTATTTTCCAAGATGATGAATACACTTTTATATTCGTTTGAAACAATTTTCGAAACAGTTCTCCCTCTATGTAGTTGGTACCTTCGAAGCCAGGTTTCTGAAAGCCTCAAAACGGCCGTAAAAAAAGGCTCGGCTTGCATTTTTTTTTTTTTTCTTAATGTGAGGGAACAAGAATAAGTCCAAATCACGGTGCCAAATCGGGGCTATGATGGATGACCCATCAATATCCCGTTTTGAGTACTCAAAAACTTTTTGTTTTCGCTAAAGTGTGGGAACTCGCATTGTCGTGATAGAGGATGATCTTTCTTCGGTGGTTGGTTTCACTCAATTTTCCGTAGATTTCCGGCAAACAAATGGTTGTGTTCCATTCAGCATTAACAGTTCTCCGTTGCTCAAGTGGTACAGCTACCACATGACCGATTTTTCTGAAAAAACTGGCAACCATTTGTTTAGATGTGCTTCGTCCGCGGACAACTTTTGTCGAGTTTTGCTTGCTTTGAAAGACGCAAACAGTAAATTGCTGCTTTATTTCGGGGTCATAAGCGTATATCCATGATTTATCACCTGTGATGATGTCGTAGACGTATTTCAAACCACCCCACTGTATTTTTTCAGCATTTCCTTGCACCAATCGACACGAGTCTTTTTTTTTTTTTGAGCATTGTCAAATTATGGGGTATTCAACGGGAACAAATCTCCCTGACGCCTTAATGCTCATGTTAAATCGAATGAATGCTAGTCCCAATCATTCCAAATGATGACTCCATCTCACGGTATGTCCCATTTCGGTCTGCATCTAACACTTCACGCACAGCATCAGACAGGTCTTGGACGACTTTCACGAAATTCATCTTGGAGAGAACTGGTTGTCTGTGACTGTGGTGCTCCATCACCAAAAGTCAAACTGAGTCGAACGATGCATTTTTTTGTTTTTTTTTTTTGTTTTTTGTTTTGTCAATCCACGTCGAAATTCGTGAACAATCTTCACCCGAAAATAGGTTTGTTCACTAAGACCACTTTTACACTGGTTAAGACTTGAAATCAAGTCTGTGAGTTTGTTGATGAAAGACGCGTATATCAACGTAAGAGAAGGTAAGTTAAAAAGGGAATAGGAAAGAATTGAATTCAAGTCTTGACCCGATGTAAAAGGTTATAACAAAAAATTGTTACAAATTGTTGCAAGTTTGCAAGTTTTTGCCAGTAAAGCATTCACGTACTCGAAAAGCTTGCAAGGAGAGAGAACAACGAGAACGTAAAAAAGTGAGAGAAAAAAAAAGAGCTCCAAGTTTCTGGCATTATACAAGGTAGGAGCATGATACAATTATACAAGGTAGGAGTGACAGTTCTTTCGTCTTGCGCCAACTGTCAAAAATAGTATAAATTAGAGAACGAAAAAAGAAGAAAAGAAAATAGAAAACAAAATATACAGGCAAATGACAGTCGCTGCAAGGTACTAGTGAGAAAAAAGCAAATTGTCACTCCTACCTTGTATAATTGTATCATGGGTAGGAGTGACAGTTTATTCGTTTTGAATCAACTGTCAAAAGAAGTATAAATTAGAGAACGAAAAAAGTACAAAAGAAAATAGAAAGTAAAATATACAGGCAAATGACAGTCAGAGCAAAACACAAAACACAAAACACAAAATTGAAAATTGTCACTCCTACCGTGAATAATTGTACAGGGTGTTTTTTTAGAGGTATAGAACTTCGAATTGAAATAAAACACAAGAAAATCGTTTTAATGTCCATCAATTTGGCTTTATTGGAAGGATAATTTTATGCCATTAATGTTTCAATATGATTTCGGGCATGTGGCCGCTGCGGCTGGCTCGAATAAAGCCAATTCTACAGGTCCAATTTTCAACCACTTTTTCGAGCATATGGGGCCGTATGTCGGTAATAACGCCACGAATGTTGGCCTCCAAGTCCCCTAACGTTTATGGTTTGTTGGCGTAGACGAGCGACTTCACATATCCCCAAAGAAAATAGTCCAATGGTGTCAAATCACACGATCTTGGTGGCCAATTGACAGGTCCATTCCGCGAAATTATGCGCTCATCGAATGTTTCCTTCAATAAATCGATTGTGACGTGCGCTGTGTGGCATGTAGCGCCGTCTTGTTGGAACCACAACTCATCCACATTCATGCCATCCAATTCGGGAACAAAATAGTCGGTTATCATGGCTCTATACCGGTCTCCATTAACGGTAAATGACTCTCCAGCATTATTTCGGAAGAAGTATGGCCCAATGACTCCACCAGCCCATAGAGCACACCAAACAGTCAGTTTTTGTGGATGTAATGGCGTCTCAAGGATCTCATGTGGATTCTCTTCACTCCAAATGCGGCAATTTTGCTTGTTGACGTAGCCATTCAACCAAAAATGAGCCTCATCACTGAACAAAATTTTGCGATGAAAATCAGCATCGAGATCAATCTCATTTTCGGCCCATACACCAAAATCACGACGCATTGCATGGTCTCGCGGCTTTAATTCTTGCACAAGCTGGATCTTGTAAGGTCGCAAGCCAAGATCTTTGCGCAAAATCTTCCATAAAGTTGATGGACAAAGCTCCAATTGCTGTGCACGGTGGCGAATCGATTCATTCGGGTCCTCTTCAACATTTTGCTCTACAGTGGCAATTGTTTCTTCGGTGCGCACTGTTCGACGTCTCTGCGGATGCGTATTATCACATAGAGTAAACGTAGTGCGAAAACGACCCATGGTTAACCGAATTAATTGCTCTGATGGACGATTATGTCGACCATAAAATGGACGGAGCTTGCGGTAAACTTCGCGAACTGAACCATTATTTTCGAAATAAATTTGCACGATTTGCAAACGTTGTTCTTTTGTCAACCTGTTCATGATGAAATGGCAAACCAAACTGAACATAAATGACATTAGAGTTGCCAGATTTGACCACAAAATGCCAGTTTTATCTCTATTCGAAAAACAAACCCCTAAAAAAAACACCCATTATCATGGTTGCTGCTGGCAAAATTTCTACCTGCAAGAACTTGCAACTACCAAAAAACTATTTGTCAAAAAAAAAAAAATAAAAGGAAAGGAAGCTGTCAAAAGTTATTTGTTTTGAATTTCCTATTAAAATGGATGAAAAAAGAAACATTTGTATTGCTGAGGAAAATGTAATTATAAATGTTAATGTTGGCGGGACACAAGAAATGATTTCAATAGTTAATAGTTCCAAATACTTTAAATAACTAGAATTAACACTATCTTTTTTTTTTTTCAAATAAGCTGTCATTTCGTTTGATCAGCTGTTAACTTGCAAGTTTTTACTAGTTTTCTGTTCAAGAACTGTTTCTGCTATTTTTCTCTTTGTGAATATTTTTTTCTCAATTCTTTTTTTACTCTCTCCCTGCAAGTTTTAACAAGTAAAGTACGTGAACAAACCTAATGTTGTATAGAAACATGGTGAAATATTTTAAATACACAAAATGTCGGACAAACTTTTTGCTAAACTAAATTTGACTTTGTGATATTCGCAGCACAAAACAAACACTCACTTGTTTACAAAGCTATCACGCACAAACTGCCGACAAATGGCGCTCAAACAGATATTTGAGCACCGAATGACAGATGTACAAACCCAGAAAAAAAAAAATAATGACAATATCTCGGGCGCGGTTTTTTTAATGGGAAATTGCGGATATTTTTAGATCAGAATGTATTTCACCATTCATTTAGCAATTTTTATACCCTAACGCTTACTGCGTAAGGGGTATATTAACTCTGTCTCTCGTTTGCAATGACCATAAGAAGACGTTGTAGGTATAGAAAAGTATAAGCATATATACTTGATCACCATCACCAGCTAAATCGGTGGCCATATCCGTCTGTATGTCCATTTACCCGATTGAGTTTATATTTTAAAAAGGAAGATAAAGTTTGAAAATGAGCCAAATCGGATGAAATTCACACCTACCTTTCATACAAAGTGACGTCATAAAAATGGTAAAATCTCTCAAATTCATTCATTAAGTTTTACAGATAAGCTATGATTAAAAATACACACTCTACGTGTGAAATTTGATAAGTATTGATAACAAAATCACATTCTTTGAGTGAAATTTGCAAAAATCAAAAATAAACTACGCCTACCGTCCATATAAAGTGACTATAACAAAATGGAAATATCTCTTAAAATTTCCATAAAAAATTAATCGAAAACCAAGAAATTTTCCATATGAGATATAGCTTCTAGCTAAAAATGCAATGAAACGAAATAGCTTCTATAACTATAGTATTTTCTGAGTGTTTTGGGAGGATGTAATAGATGAGGATGGAATAGATTCTATAGTTATTGCATTTTCTGAGTGTTCTCAGAGACTCAGTTTACTGTTGGACATAGACTGCAAAAGCAATAAGGGATGGGTTGTTGGATATTGGAGGCTCAGGGCGATCTTGGTGTATATAGTGATGAAAAATATATATTTACTGTCATGAATGTTACTGTCAAATTATATATGCGTACGTGGTTACGGTGTGTAACCGATATTGAAACGACTATAATAGAACATTGGTCAAGTCGGAAGTCATGGAAGTTACGCCCAGGAAATAGTCGGATGGACGTTAGTAAATGATATTGTCTTGGCATTAACGTCTGAAGAAATATCTGTTGGGCTTCAGTTCCTTGAAACTTAGAGTCCCTGCCAAAGGGGCACCGCAGTATTTGACACGACTGCTCAAATAATATCCCAGACTCCCAAATCAATTCACTTGTTACAGCGATTCAATAATGACTCAAATGGCAGCTCTAGCTCATTTTGCGGGATTGCCTCCTGTGCCCCTGTCGTAGCTGTCATTAAATTCCACACAAATTTTGGTAAAAATGCATCAGACACATTTTGATTGATACAACAAGTATACGGTGATGATTGTTTAAGAAGAGCAGTGATTTTTGAGTGACATAAACGTTTTTTGGGAGGGAAAGAGACGCTAGAAGAAGACAAGCACACTGGAAGGCCCATTTCAGTTCAGACGCCTAAAATAATCCAAAAAGTACGTGATTTTTCTTGCAGAAGACGCCAATTCTTCAGTAAGAATGCTGAAAGAGGCCTGAAACATCAGCAAAGAGACTAATCCAATTAATTCTTCGCGTGGATTTGAGTAAAACAAAGGTCTGCATAAAATTTCTTCCACACATATTGAATGATTCCTCAATTTTTGACTCGAGATCAAGTGTGCGTGTTAAGTCATCCGCCGTATTCACCTGATTTGGCACCGTGCGACTTCTCTTTGTTCCCGAAATTGAAAATTAAGTTGAAAGGATGCTTTTTCTAACATCTAAGCAGCTACGACATGTGCACTGTAGACAATCCCGCAAAATAAGCTAGAGCAGGCATTGGAATCACTATTGAATCGCTATAACAAGTGTATGCGAGGAGTGCGAGGAGAATATTTTGAATCAAAACACCGAAAAATAAACAGAAATCGAGTTTTAATCATGTTTTCTAGAGCTTGTCTGGGATATTATTTGACACACCGTGTAAAAGGTTACTCCTTGAGATCTTTACAGCCATTGCACTTGACGTATGGTTGCTAACGTTATCAAAACAATGCTATATCAAAAGCTTATCAAAGAGAGTCGCTATAAAAAACGGTACGAGGGTTGACCTTTAAGTTTTGAGATAGAAATTTTTGGAAATGGCTTTTTGGTTTTTTAAAATATTCTCCATGAAGATTGATTCACTTTTGCATGCGCTTGAATCAATTTTCGAAGCACTTTTTCCACTCCGATTAAGGTAGCTCCAAATATTTGATTTGAACGCACCAACAGCGTCTGCGGCGAAAAGCGTTGACCTCTCAATTTATATTTCATCTGCGCGAATCGGCGCATGAACCATTAATCCGATATTTTGAATGATCAAAAAGGTTTTTTTTTGAGCTGATGTGTGAGATCTTGCACTGTCGTGGTGGAGAATGATTCGTCTTTTACGAATGGTTTCCCTTTACGATTTTTCCGAACACTTCTGGCAAGCAAATGGTGGTGTACCATTCAGAATTAAAAATTCCACGTTGCTCTAATGAATCGGTGGCGACATGTCCAGTTATTCCGAAAAAACAGGCGACCATTTGCTTCGAAGTGCTTCATGCGCGAACAACTTTTGTTGCATTTGGTTCGTCTTGAAAGACCCAACAGTCAATTTTTTTTTTTTTTTTTTAGCTTTGAACCAAGGATTTCAGGTGGAATACCTATTCAGTCAAGTCTGCCTTGGTTCGAAATGGGGTGATAGATTAGTGGGAAGGAAAGGGCAATCAAGTGAAACACATGTAGGATGTTCTAAAGGTGGTGGAAACCCAAAGAAACATGTGAATTTGAATCAGAGGCAAGTTTTATGCCTTTACCTCAGCCAATTCAAGTTATAAGGCAATCTCATCCACAAACTTCTCTACCATCAACTACAACTTTATGTTGTAAATATTGATGAATTTTTAATTTCAGTTGATTAGAAATGAGGATAGAAAATTTAGAAAGGTTTAAAGCGAAGGACCATGGCCTGGCCGGGAATCGAACCCGGGACCACTGGGGTGGCAGTCGAGCACGCTACCAACTCGACTACCGAGGCCGATGCGAACAAATCTTTTTGACGGCCAAATATTTTTGCAATATTGAATGTATGCCCGTTTCACTTATCCCCAAAGATGCCTATATCTCACGGTAGGTCACATGATGATCAAGCTTTATCAGTTCGTGTACAGCATCAATGTTTTGTGGCACAACTACAGATTTTGGACGACCTTCACGGAATTCGTCCTGTAGCGAAGTGTGACCACGATTGAAGTCGGAAAACCAGCAGAATGCAATGGTTCGAGATGCTGCTTCATCACCTAAAGTCGAAGCGAGCTTATCGGCACAATGCTGTTGGTTAAATCTACATCAAAAGTCACAGAAAATCGTCGCACGAAAATGTTCACGATTTAATTCCATTTTTTTACTAAGATGAATGTTCCCAGCATCTGTAAACAACACAAACAGCACTGGTATGACAAAACTTTCTGAGTACATTCACCATTAAAATTGTTGTAGGACATATTCACATTAGTGTTGCCATATCTTAAGACTTAACAAAAGTCAACCTACGTATAAGCTGACTTTTTAGTGTATATCTTAATTTAATATTCCCGTTAGCCAACTAACTCAAGCGTGATTTTAATCAATAAAACCTCAGTATCCACAAAATGTTTACACTCTAGGGATATCAGCCAACTCATATTCCTATGACCCAAATTTTAATTTTATAGAAATTGTTTGATTTTGCTATCGATTTATAACATAAGAAGCTGTTACCATTTCCACAAAAAAAGCATTAAAATTTCAACACTTAAGCTGTTTATTTGATAGCACAAAGCTTTTAAAATTCGAACTGCTTGATCAACTTCCGGTGGCTGCTACCGAGAATGGCTGCCACTAGACAATAAAAATTCCAGCTTATGCTAAGAAATGAGAATCTGTGAAGTGGCATAATTTTTGCATGAATTCTGTCCTTTATCTCAGACGATGAGTGTTTATTAATGGCATAGACGAAATAATGGTTTTTTTAGATTATTTCCTTCGTTTCTTTTCTTGAATGACTTTTGACCTTCAAGCGAATTGACAAAGCTTGTCACTAGAATTTCGAGTCAGAAGTTCATCTTTTATAAATTTAAATAAAGAAAATTGAAACTCATTTCACAGTGAAATAGTTAAGCGTAAGATATTTGAATGAGCTTTATAAATCATACTCCCCTCTAAGACCACATTAAGCCAAACTGAAAACATAAGATTACTACCCACCTACCTAATGGGGCTGAATGCTTATCAAACACACTGACTAAGCTTTATTTATTTTGAATTTTAAGTAGCTGAACTAAATTCACATAAATACTGAAATTTGTATCGTATAAAAAAGCAAGAATAAATTGAGTGAATTTAAACAGTTCAGCATAAAAAGCTTTTACATGAGATTTTTAAACTTGAAGAAAAGTCGCAAAATCTACAAGAAACCACAAAGATAAATCACGTTAGAGTTGAAATAAATGCTCAGCGTTGGGTATGAATGGCTATGAGGTTTAATATATCCAACCACCAAGAGAGGCAAACACTTTTATTCATCGGTACTTCCATTAAAATATCACAATACATCATCACCCTAAGTCAAGCACAAACAAGCCTCCTGTTCTTAAAAACTTCCAACGACCTTGCAATGGAGCAGACAACGCATTTGGAATATAAAACAACCTAAACAAAGCGACACACACACACACTTACACACGCAAACACACCACCTCAGCATGGACACCCATTTAAGCAAAACTCTTAACATGGAACATGGATTGCATAGAGAGGCATTCACGCCTCGAGAGAGGCACAACCCACAGTCGTCAAGCTGAGCGAGAGTTTTGCAGAAATTTCTGCACATTGAAATGGCGTCGGCGCACTTAACATGGCCAACATGTGTCAAAAACAACGTCCAAAGTAAAAAATTTCTTACAGCAACAACAATAAGAAATAGTATATTGTTGTTGCAATAACAAAACAGATCAGTTCAATTGCAGTTATTTTCATTTAATTCAAATTATTTTACCTGTTTACCTATTTTACAAAAATAAGCTCTATATTGAAAAATACTTAAATCTTACTTAACAATAAATTTGCAACTCACTTTTTGAGAAAAATTTTGAAATTCCAAATAAAACTTCTTCAAAGTTCAAAGGATT
Source organism: Pherbina coryleti (assembly GCA_943735915.1). Lineage (NCBI taxonomy): Eukaryota > Metazoa > Arthropoda > Insecta > Diptera > Sciomyzidae > Pherbina > Pherbina coryleti. The sequence goes on along the minus strand of OX030952.1, from coordinate 85,880,896 downwards.
TTTTCACAACATGCTCGTTTTATCCTAAATATCCCAGAAGTAACTCAATCTGTGCGAATGGTTAATTCAACTAGATGGCACTTAGGAAATTCCACTTAAGAATACAAAAACTTATATTTATTTATTATTTATATTTATTTGTTTGCTAAGCCTTTTAGGCTTTATAGCAATTTAAAAAATTTTTAAAATTTAAATTCAGAATACAATTTTACTAATACTAATAATGCTAACAATAATACTAATATAAAGAGCTCAGTTCATTTCAAATGCAAAAACAAAACCAAAGTAAAATAAGTTCAATTGTAACGTAATGTAAATTAAAGTATGAGCGTTTAAAAATGTACAGACTAATAGATTATATGAATAAAGGTATTATAAAACAAAAAATAAATAAATTAATAATAAATCATCCAGAGGGTCCAAGGCGGTGGTATCGAGAATTAGAATATGTATAAAATATATATCGTTCTGTCTTGAAGCCAATGAAGTTTTGGCTTAACAAGTTGGTAATCCGACGAATTGGGTCGTATTTACCACACCAATTTCCTTGTACGAAAAGAAAATGGTTGCGAACGCAGGCACTAAGACAAACTGGGTCTCATTGGCCACTCATATTAATATACATATAACACCTCGAAGCGGAAATGTGGTACATAGTATCAGAGTGTGAGATCTAGAAAAATGTAAGGTATCAAGGCAAACAAGGCCCGGTACGCCATACTGATAGTATATATACAATATTATTCATTCTGTGATTTTAAAGCCGATGATGTCTTGATTCATCTTTTATTTATCACACCAAGTTCCTAGCAAGCTAAGACAAAGGTAACGAACGCAGGCACATAGACAAACTTGGTCTAATAAGCCACTTATATTAATATATATACTATGCAGATCGTTCTCAAATTCTATATAGGAATAAGTCCGGCAAGTTCAGGTCCATTCAGATGTAAATGCGTAGATTGATTACCATCCAACAGTAAAAATTCCGTATCCTTGGAAGAGTATGTTGAGAATCAGTGGCGGTGCTGCAGATAATCTATTATTTTAAGTTTAATTGAGTATAGGGTTTCATTAAAAGATATAACATCTGAAACGGAATTGAAGTCTCCGCAAGCGCTTCTTAGTGGTTCATTTTGCAAGTAGTTAGTTCTACAAAAGTTCATAAAAAGTAGCTCAAAAGATCTTCTTGGTCGAAGAGGAAGATTATAGTAAATTTTACTCAGTAAGTATGGACTGTCAACAAATCCATGTATAAGTTGATAAATCCAGCAAACATTAAGCATGATTCTACGATTTCTTAGAGAAGGTAGGTTAACAAGCTTTAATCGATATTCATAGGGTGGTAAGTGAATGTTAGTATGACAATATATATTGCGTAAACAAAACAAAAGAAATTGTTTCTGAACTGATTCCATATCGTCAATATAACACCCATATCTAGGACACCAGACAATTGACGCATACTCAAGTATGGGCCTTACAAGCGAAGTGAATAATGTTTTAGTAATGAAAGGATCATTAAACTCTTTCGACCATCGTTTAATAAACCCTAAAGTACTGTTTGCTCTGCTTATAGCTTTATTAATATGAATGTGAAAGCGAAGTTTTGGGTCCATAGTTACTCCAAGATCGTCGAAAACTTCTAAGGTCTCAAGTGTATAGTCACTTATTTTGTAATAACTTCGAGAAGGTTGTCTACGAGAAAAAGTCATGTGTTTGCACTTTTTCAAGTTAAGCTTCATGCAATTGATTTCACACCAGTCACAAAGATGGCCAAGATCGGTTTGTAAGAAAAAAGAGTCTTGCTCATTTTTATATGACAGGAAAAGTTTAACATCATCAGCGTATAGTAAAATATTACTATGAATTACAACAGATGGTAAATCATTAATAAAAAGTAGAAACAACAGAGGCCCAAGGTGGCTACCTTGAGGTACACCGGAAGTAACAGGGAACTCCTCTGACTTAACAAGGTTAAAGATAACACTTTGTGTTCTATTTAATAAATAAGATTCAATCCAAAGCACTAATGGTGTTGGAAAACCGAGAAGGGTTAGTTTTAAAATTAAGAGCTTATGATTTACAACATCAAAAGCTTTACTGAAGTCAGTATAGATAACATCTGTTTGTAGACCTTTTCCAAAATTCTCAATAGTCTTTGATGTGAATTCTAGAAGGTTAGTAACAGTAGATTTTCTAGATAAGAATCCATGTTGGAATGGGGACATTAAAGATTTTACGCTATGTGATAATTGTGAGGTTACAATAGCCTCAAAAAGTTTAGGTAGGGCGCTAAGCTTTGCAATTCCGCGATAGTTATCTATTAAAGATCTATTGCCGGATTTATGCAGCGGAATAATAAAAGATGATTTCCAAGCCAGTGGAAAATAGCAGGATTGCAAAGACAATCGACCTCAAATTATCGACCTCAGCAGACACCATCTGCTACAAAGTCTCTTGGCATTTCTTTCATTAAAGTGTAGCATGTTTATTTTTACTTGATTTTTCTTGAAAGTTTTGAATTTAACACCATTGACTAAAGCAAAATTGACCCGAAATGACGCCGAACTTTCAATAAATCTTAGGTATTAAGCACTAAGTATGGTAATTTATAATTTAGAAAAAACAAGAACATTTCTTTTGTTTTGTGAGGAAGTGATTTGTTTGACAGAACTATTAGCATTTAAAGACCACATAGGAGAACAATTTGATAAGTCAGTGACTTCTATGCTATTATATAAAAGGCTTATCACGTATCATCGTGTGAGGTAAACTTAAAAACTACTGAACCGATTTCAATAAATCTTTCACTCATTCAAAGCTTCATCCTTAACTTAAACTGTTGCATACTTTAGTTTTTAATACCTATTTAAAAGAAAATCAAATTTTAATTTAAATACCATCTAAAGAACAAATAAAAAATTTTTGATGCATGCTGCATTAAGCTGTACAAAGCTTTTTCTTCTCCACTGCTCGGGCAAGAGTGCGCTTTAGAGACTCGATATTTGGGTGTCGAGTAGAGTAAGCCATACCCTTTAAAACGGACCACAATTTTTAGTGCAATGGGTTCAGGTATGGGCTACCCGCTGGCTACTGATCCGTGGAAATGAAGACCGGTACATTGTGTTTGAACCACTCTTGAGTCAATTTACGCTTTGGGCTGGAGTAGAATCTTGTAGAAAGGACCGCGGCTTGTTTTGGAATAATGTCGTGTTAAGAGGCTTCACAAAAAAAAATAAATAACTGGCCATTTCAGCCCTTGAAAGGACTTTGACCTAGCTTCTTATGATCAATTGTGTTGCGCGTGTTATTAAGTTTGTACAAAATTGACCGAGAACCGGACCTACATGTTTAACGCCGACTCCGAACGGCGATGAACAGAATGTTCTTGTTCTCAAGAAGCTTTACATGGCATTTTGATTCCTCTCTGAGGTTTGCCATTGTCTGCAGAGAGGTGGCGGCCGTACAGAAAAATTATTTTAATTCAAATAATTTTCTGTCGCTGCTGGGGTTCCAACCCGGGTCTCCAGGTTCATTGACATAGCGGCCACGCACTTTAACCAACTACGCCACGGACGCCAAGAGGCTTCACAAGCAATTCTAAAACATCGAATTCATACACTTTTGCCGGAGTTTTGACTCCTTTTTCACAAAAATGGAGCTTGGCGACCCCATCATTGGCGAATCGACCCCCCCTCCCAAAAAAAACATCACAGAATCTGAATCGTGACCTCTCTGAACTTTCGAAACGAGTTCTGCTGCATGTCGTGATGACAGAGCATATACTCTATCATTCTGTTTATTGAACGATTCCTACACGGTGAAATTGTTTCATCAGTAGACAGAATTCGTCTGTGGGCATTATCCGCGATTTTCGCTTACATTGTTCTTTTAACGATACCGTGACAAGTTGCCCGGTATGTCTTTTGTATGCTCTGACCCCCAGGTCTTATTTAAGAATGCGAGAGATCAATTGCGCTGAGATATTCATCTCCCGCGCCAAGATTTTTTGCCTTCGCTGCGTTTTTCGCTTGATTTGAAATTTCACCGCCTTAATGGCACATGGTGTTCTTGCAACACGTGGAAGGCCGGATTTTGGATGGTCGATTATTCCACCAGTATCATCAAACAAGTTCACAGTACGATTCACAAAACTTCGAGTGACTCTGAGTGTGCGCAAGGTCCGAAAGATATCGCCTCTTTCCATGTCACATTTTTTTAGATAACAACTACAACGATTTTTGAGCGAGCTCCATTCCATGATTATAAAGAACTGCCTCCGAAAATTGTTTTTGCATAAAAGAAGCAAAAATGCTAAATGTCAAATAGGCATCAAAATGAAGCTAGTGCATTTAGTAGTTCACTCACAGTGAGCACGTTCAGTCGTGTACCAAAGCATATGACCTCCCATACAAAGTGACTTTTTAAAAACGGTAAAAACTTCTTAAGTTAAAAAAAAAATTATTTAATTACTAAAATCACTGGTAAAATTATTACCCGTTTCAAAGCTCACAGATCTCAAATTATCTCAATGTCAATTTCTCAATACAGTAGAATCTCACAAATTATAACCACTTTGTTCCACGGGTGGTTCTAATTTCTGAAATGTTATAGAGGTATTCACGCAGAGCTGTTGAAGACTGGCTGAATGAAAAGCATACAAATCGTTGGATTGGAAGGAACGGTCCAATACATTGGCCAGCAAGATCACCAGATCTAACAGTTCTCGATTTTTACATTTGGGGCAGGATGAAAGACATTGTATACTCAATGGAAATAACAACATTGCGGCAATTGCAACAGCGGATAGAGGCAGCAGCTGATCAAATCAGAGAGGAGATAGCTAGTATTAATATTTCACAAACTATTGAGAAACGGGCATTTGCTTGTATTCAATCTAATGGAGGACATTTTGAACAATTTTTGTAACTTCCACATTGTTATTTAATAATTTTTATTGTTATTATTAATGTTAATATTATTTGGAAATAGTATCATTAAAGAAAAGTCATAAAAAAGTATGTTTATTTCATTTGTTAGTACATAAAAATTTCTTAGTATAAAAAAATTACATAGAGAATATTTTTGAAAAAAAAATCATTTAAATAAGACGTCACAGGTAAAATTTTTGTATGGAAATTTTGTAGGAGATACTTCAAGGGTATCAGTAAAAATAAAAAAATAAAAAAATAATAGGGCAAATTTTCGAGAAAAACATACTTTTATAAAAAAAATTTTTTAAAATGAAAAAAATTTTGACTTTGCAGAGCCATATCTCCACACCCTATTTTCAACTTTCAACTGTTCTGGTACCGAAAGAGAGCCTGATTAATATCCTATTCAACAACCATATCAGGACTTTCGTAGGTCTGATACTTTGGAGTCTGTGGTATTATGTTTGGTAGCACCTACTTTACCGAACACATTTTTTTAAACACCCTGTACCTCAGTGGATGTTGAAAATAGACCCCCCCTTCCATACAATTTTTTGCTCAAAATAAGCCAAGGAATCACCCCTTAGCGGGTTAGCATCTCAAGTCCGGACACCCTGTATAATAATAATAATATAATAAACTGAACATTTCAGTCCTTGAAAGCCCGTGCTGTGGGTGTTATTAAATGTTTATACACAATTGATCGAGAACTGGACCTACTAGTTTTAGGCGGACTCCAAACGGCTAATGTGCATGTTCTCAAGAAGCTTTACATGGCATTATGGCAAGAGGTGACGGCGGAACAGACAAATTAATTTAATTGAAAATACTTTCTGTGTCAGGTGGAAATTTAACCAAGGTTCTCTGGCGTATCGGTCGCACTTTCTATCCACCGCACCACGGTCACCAATATTATATAATACAATTGCAAAAACCAGTCGAAACCTGGTTTTGAAATGAAAATAAATAGCATTTTTGATCCATCAAATAGATTAAAAAACAAGGCAATCGTTTGTCAACCTAAGCACTCTTAGAACTTGAAGTTGATTTTTGCGTTTATTGTCCAAAATAAAAAGAAACCTCCACTAAGATATGCTATGTTCTTTTTTGTCATATATTGAATTTTTTCACAATAAAAATATTATGTGACGTGCTAAGTTTATTCAAACCCCACATATGGTCTCAGCAATATTCAATGGATTTCATACAAAACGGTTTGAGCCTGGTTTATTCAGACATTTTTAGTATCATCATTAAGATTTGAGAAAAAAAAAAAGGTAAAAAAAGGTGCGCACCTTGGAACTCCCAGTGCTTAAAGTAGACATAAAAGTCATTATATAAAATAAAATATGGTGAAAATATAATGTGGTCAGTTTTTTACAAAATTTTTTATAAATTTTTCTGTTTTAACGCTTATACTATAGTGTAGTGTACTCATTAAGTCACTATTACTCCCCAACACTTTTTCAGAAAAATACCAACAATACGCAAACACATAAAACCTGCCACTTGAAAATCAAAATTTCCGATAAGCATTTTTCATGCTTACCTAAATACTTTTCATCCCCTTCGGTTTGCGCCGCTAGTCGTACTTAACATAACCTAATGCTTGGCACAAGCGTATACAACAACAACAATAAAATTATGAGTGCATTGCCCAGAAAGAATACATATTATTTTACAATAGTGCTAACGACACATTTTAATTCGAGGCCAAAATAAATGCACTTGTTGTTGTTGGTGTTTTGGATTAAAAATTTAAATATGTTAATGTATGAAATATGTAAATAAGTAAATAATTATGTGATCGACCAAAACTGAAATTGATTGGCGATCGATGTTAAAGACAAAAATTAAGGGAGGAGTTTAGAAAATACTGGCAGAATATTTTTAAGAATAATAGTGGTAAAAATTGTATATGAACTTGGATATTTCAAAAATAAAAACAGATTTTAACAAATAGCCTATGTGACTTTAAAACTAAAAAAAGATCTCACTCTTTTAATTAGCCTTTGCGGCTTCACACAAAAAAAAGCCTTGCGGCTGAATAAAAAGGCGTGTGCGCCTCTAATACACAAGACCCCTACACAATACATTACACATAAACAGTTACACCAAGATACAGTTCCTGGCGACTCTACACTTATTCTACCACAACATCCTAAAATACCATTTTATAGCGCCAACATTTTAAAAGATACGTTTATCGAATTTATTTTATTTCAAAGAACATATCTTTTTCATGAAGGATGCCGATTTTCAACTCTTTTCGATATTAGAAAAAATTTCAAAAATATAATGAAGTACATATCTATATCTATATCTATCTATATCTATATCTATATCTATCTATATCTATATCTATCTATCTATAGCTATATCTATATCTATACTTACTATTATATAAAATGAAAGTGAAAATTTTTTGTGTCCGCAAAACTCCAAAAGTACTGGTCCGATTTTTTTGAAATAATTTTTAAAATATCACATTTGTGCTACAAAAGGTTCATTGGTTATTTTCTTTACGAAATTTTAATAATAAGTATCTTTAATTGAAGTGTTAAGTTTTTTAAAAAATCATTCACAATGCCATGCATTGCTTGATTGTTAGCTTTTCATGCGTTTGTGCTGCGAGAGCCTCAATAAACTGCATGTTGCTCTCTACTATACTCTTTTTGTTCTCAGCAAGCACAAAACAACAAAACAAACAAACAAATACATATACATACATACTTTGCTGCGCTTAAAGCTAATTGGATCGAAGTACATTCTAATATGTTCAAAGTAGTTTTGATGTGGAGTATTAATCCAACACAGTTTTGTTAAAAGGGGATTCACTGACCACCTTTAGCATCTTGAGGATTTTTTTGATGAGAATGAGATTCAATCCGACTTGTTGTATGTATGTATGTACGCTGCATGCAACTTTTCTACACATGTTTTGACGGTGGTTTTCCTGTAATTTATAAATGAACAAAAGGAACAAACGGCTGACTTTTTACTTAATAGAATTGACATTGTGTGATTCAATAAGTTTTTTTATAAATAAACAAGAGAACTGGGACGGGCATGGGAAAAGGGGTTATGGCTTCGACCACACAAGTCAAATTTTTGATATTGAATAGTTTTGGAACGTCGTATGACAATAAAACTCAGTATGGAGTTACTAATTTCCAAAGTCTTTCTACTGGAAAACCGGTTTGTGCATTGGAAAAGGGGGTGTGGCCCGATTCTCTGTACAGAATAGCTATGGAAGCTTAAATCACAGGACATTGAAACTCATAATAGAATTGTCACCTGGGAGTGATGTTCTGCTACTGGGAAACTGTAACGGGCAGTGGAACATGAGCATGGTGTCAGACTAAGGGATTAATAAAAGTTTTGAATTTACTTATCATTTCCAATATACTTGCTGGGTGCAGCAACGCGCGCCGGGTATCGCTAGTTATATATAAAAATATATAAAAATTCATAAACGAATATTTCAAAAATATCACTTTTTAGGCCAACTTTCAATAATTTTTGTATTTTAGGAAAGCGTAGGTGAGAAAAAATTATTCCAGAGTTCACTATACGTCACTATACCCATCACCCATCACTATACGTCAGTGCTTTGTCATAACGGAAGAATATTTTTTTCTTTGGCAAAAGCAGTCGTTTTTGTTTCAAATCAATAATGTCAAATCTATCCAGCAGCTGTGAATAATAACACTGCTCGGCGTTTTAAAAGTGTACGTATGAGTTTTATTTTAGGGGAGATTTAAGTTTTCCCCTCTTTTGAGCATTCTTATAGTGAATCGGCATGGGAAATCATTTTGGGTATAGGATGTGTTCAGAAGATTTATGTAAAATACGAGAAACATTTTTGTGGAACATTTTAACCCTATAACTTTTTTATACATGGGTCTTTTTTACCCTTTTGTGTAAAGAAACCCCATAAAACAAGGATATAATGAGTTAAAATGTTCCACAAAAATATTTGTCATAAGATTCTACTATAAGTCAAAACTTAAAATGTGTTTAAGGGTTAATTTCGTACAACATCGAGTGAATAGCTTATGTTTTATGTCCAAATGTTTATTTATTTATTTATTGGCCAAACAAGGCAAGACAATGTACTTATTCTACAGAGTTTGACAGGGCTTTTTTTCTCCTCTGTCCTTGTTTTTTATTTTTTTTTTTTTATTTTTTTAATACTCAAAGTGGACATACACCGCCAACCGGATTGACATGATTTTAGAAAGCATGTCAAAAAGAAAAAGAGGAGGAAAGCAATTAAGAGGGCTTATATATATTATTAAGAATCTAAGACGGGAATAGGGAATTGGAAAGTATACGCTATATACACTTATAAGTATATTAGGCGGTCTCAGTAGTCGAGTTGGTAGCGTGCTTGACTGCCACCCCAGAAGTCCCGGATTCGATTCCCAGCCAGGCCATGGTCCTTCGCTTCAAAACCTATCTTGAATTTTCTATCCTCATTTCTAATCAACTGTAATTAAAAATTCATCAATATTTACGACTTGAAGTTGTAGTTGATGGTAGAGAAGTTTGTGGATGAAATTGCCTTATAACCTGAAATGACTGAGGAAAAGGCATAACACTTGCCTCTGATTCAAATTCACATGTTTCTTTGGCTTTCCACCACGCTTAGAACATTCTACACGTGTTTCACTTGATTGCCCTTTCCTTCCCACTAATCTATCATCCCATTTCGAACCAAGGCAGACTTGACTGAATAGGTGGTATACCACCTGAAATCTTTGGTTCAAAGCTAAAAAAAAAATGCCTGGTTCATCTTACTGGGTCGTTAAATGTGAACTTATTGGCCAAAAATTCAATGTCTATAACACCAATGGTTATATTAAATGTAAAAATTAAGAAGCCGAAGCCATTATTCATACGGGGGTAAGTTGGTAAAATCACGGGGATCAAATGTATCTCTCAGCGCAAAAAGCAAGAATTTCTTCTGGATTGATTCAAATCTTTCACTGTGTGTCTCAAAAGCTGGATTCCAAATTATGCAAGCATATTGTGCATACTAATGAATCCGAGCTGTTTACAACCCCTAGATAAAAATTTATCATAGTGCACGTTGAATCTTAACTTTTTATTTAAGACAACACCAAGATCTACAATATGAGTGACTCTATTTAGTTCAACGCTATTAAGGAAGTAATCATTATTTTTTACTAAGTTTCCACGCGAAAAGCTGATAATATGGCATTTACTAGTGTTAAGAGAGAGTTTATTGTTGATTATTGCTCTAGGGATATCAATTTTGATTGCAAGAAAATTGTATCTTCTTCCAACTTAACAATATAGTACATCTTTAGGTCATCAGCATACATAAGATGCGGAGTGTCCCCCAATACAACCGATAGGTCAGAGATAAAGATATTGAAAAAAAGTGGGCCAAGGTGACTTTCTTGTAGAACACCAGAAGACACGAGGATTTTTTTAGATAATATACCTTTGAACTTAACAAATTGGGATCTTTCGGACAGATTTAATACAATTGAACAAGGTCCCCGTAATTTCAAATTTTTGCAATTTAAGAGTAAGGTTATAATGATCAACGCAGTCAAATACTTTACTGAAGTCTGTATAGACTACGTCGAGTTGATGTTATTTTTCCATTTCAGTAAGAACATTTGACTGGGTCAGTGTTGCATTTAAAGTTACTACGCGGAAAATTCAAAAAGTCACTGGCTTCTCAAAATGTCCTGGTATTGTTGAAAGTATTAAAATTTTAATTAAAATCGGAACCAGTTTTCGAATTAGCATTTTAAGGGGAATATACTTTCTCAAATCAAGCACATTTATCCTTTTTATTTAATAAAATCTCACTTTCTCAAATTAAGGACATTCATCCTTTTTATTTAATAAAATAAATGATGGAAAATGCAAGCTTTATTCAATTTTTTTTATTACAATATTAAAGATATGACACCGATTTCCGCTTCTATAACGTCATATTCTTACAAATATAAACACAATCTTGAGATATATTTGGATTTATTTTGACATTGACATTTTGCTCAACCCAATGCTAACAGGATTGAATTATATGGTGTAATCCTTATATTTGTGTGCTGTATTGACTCATCTGCGAAGGTCGTATATGTCACGTGGTTGTTAAGTCATATGTAAAAAGAAAAAAAAAGAAACAACATAAAGAAATTTATTGCATCATGGAATCCTTAAAAAAAAAAAAAAAACAAACGCAATACATCTGCTAGCATTAACAAAAACAGGTGGATAAAAAATGAAGAAAGCAAATAACACATGATGATAAATCCGCTTATATGATGAGCTGGCTTTTATGGAAATCTTGTCTTAATGTTTATTTTGGAGCACTTGGAATTTATGTTGAATCAGAGTGGAAACCAAAAAACAAATGTACTTTATTGGAACGGATTTTAAAGGAGTGGTTAGAGATGTAGATTTTGAAATAAACAGCAAGCTTAAGACTTTTTCTTTTCATCCCGTAGATGTCTGTAGGAGCATATCTCTAGCGGTAAGCAGATTCTCTTTTATTTTCAACGGTCCTAATATTTTCCAATCAAAATCATCACCCCCCCCCCCTTCCAATTAAACCACCTTATCGACCTTCGACTGCCAAGCCAGGAGTTCTTGTTTTTCTAAAAATCCTTTTCACGAAATATCACTGCGCACAGTACAATAAAAAAAAACATAAAAAATAAAATAAAAAATGGCTATAAAAAAAATTAACCGCAAATTTTTCACGAAGGTGCCGTTAAACCGTTACGTCTCACAGCTGCTGTTGCTGCTGCTGCTGCTGCATATAAACCGCAGCATAGCAGCGTCGTAAACATTTTGTCATTAAAACAATTCCACCAAAACTCAGAATAACAAAAAACAATAACACATTGTGGGAAAAATGTGATCCTTGTACAGCAGAGTTGCCAAAAGCATTATATTTGCTTGTGTGGTAGCAAATTGAAACGTGACTGTACTGACGCACAGACATTTAACGTTAGCTCTTCGTTTATTTTATGTTAGTCATTCATACTTTTGACCTTATTTCGTTCGATCGAATATTGGAAATAAAAAAAAATTTTATAGATTTTTAATGGCCAGTCAAGTAGAGTTCAAATCGCTATTTTAATGCATAATCTAGAAAAATACTTTTTTTTTATTGTTATGCTTTTTGAAAGAAAATCATATCAAGTCCTTTGATTTTATTGCTCTATTTTATGACATTCTCTATAGTTTGACCCTTTGTTTTTTATGACATTTACCAACAAACATGCCTATTGAACCCATCAAAAGTGGTTGTTCACATGGGACTTCATTGGCTTTTTTATTGTATTTTGAAAAGTTTATTCAACTCTTTTTCACAATCACCACAATGGCTGATGTATTGACTGTGATTAACTTTATTATTTTTGCTCGGGTTAATATGATGCACGTTCACCCACATGAACTGGTGACAATGCCCTCTGTAAAAAACAAACTATACATTGACTGTTTTATATCCCATTCTTAGTAAAGGAAAACATCATCGACAGACTTCTCTTTCCGAATCCGAGACTAAAATTTATGAAGCAATGTTGCTGTTATGGTTATTTTGGGAAGTTTTTGTTCGGCAAAAGTGTATATTTAACACACACATGAATCATGTATTCATAGATAATTTCCAAAAATTTCACAGAAGTGAATACCTACATAGATCGACATAAAGTTGTTTAACTTGAAGGAACATTTAAGCATTACATGAATCCATACAATGAAGGGATAGGCTAATATTTCAACCAGATTCTGGGGATACATATGGCATTGAAAAAAAATTATTGTAAAAAATCTAAAAATTTTTAACATCCAACGTTTTTAAATCGAACTAAAAAGTATAAAATAATTTCTGCTAGAGTGGGGCTTTTAGTTCTCATAAAAACGTGGGGCGCATGCTATAGAGAATAGTAATTAATGTTATTACAATTCTAGTACGTTAGGGAACAAATGATTTCTTAACTCAGGTCCCTTGACTCTCAGGATAGGAACCCTTGGATGGATGGTAGATTCAAGTTTGCAGACATCTATTGCATTCAGTCCAGTAAGTTCTACTTGGGTTTCAAAATTCTTCAATTTTAATGTTATCTAGTCTGACGAGTTTTTTGTTAAAAATTTTCCTATGCCTTTCTATGCATATCTCTGATGAATTATGAGAAATTATTTGTAAGCAAATAAAAATTTTAATATGTTACCAAGGTTTTCTTAACTGCTAAATATTCCCTATAGCATGCGCCGCACGTTTTTATGAGAACTAAAAGCCCCACTCTGGCAGAAATTATTTTATACTTTTTAGTTCGATTTAAAAACGTTGGATGTTAAAAATTTTTTTTACTTAAGTTATTATTTTCTGGTTTTTAGTCTTGTTTAATTTTTACAATAGATTTTGAGGGTTTTATGTTTTTATCAGTACAATCGAAATGATACTGAAAACAAGTAATAAAGTGGACACCAAATTCTCTAAAATGTATCGATAATTTCCCAATATTAATTGTGGTTGTTTCTTTGACCATTGTAAATTTTTCTTTAATATTTTTTTTTTTTTAAATTTTGTATTTGTTTTTTCTCAAAATTCTTTTGAATTCTATCAAAAACTTAAGAAATACGAAGTTTCAAAAATTTACGATGAAGGTGACAAAATAATTTATTCATGAAAATGAAATACGAAAAAAAACCGGAAAAACGTCATTGACATTGTTAAGGATCGAACTCACAACCTCACAATCATAAAGCAAGGGCCGTGTGCTCTGAGCTACAGAACTCACACAAAAGGCAATAGCAAAATAGCAATAAATCAAACTACCATTTAAAAATAACTAAAAATTTTTCTTTTTAAATTACTTTCTTACAATTTTTTTTATTTACCCTCACTGGTGAATTTTAAAAGGTTTCAATTTGTTTCATAAAAAAAAAATACTCCACATTGTTGAGGCTCGAACTGACTACCTAGCATATACTAAGGCGGTCGCTTTACCCTCTGAACTACAGAACTTACACAAAAATATTTTCTAAATAGCAATAAATCAAACTACTTTTTAAAAATAAATAAAAAAAATTTTATTTAAACTACTTTTTTACAGTTGTTTTTTTTTATCCTCAGTGGTGAATTTGAAAAAATTAAAATTTTTTTTTCATAAAAAAAACAAAAATTTATTTACATTGTTGAGGCTCGAACTCACTACCTAGCGTATAATAAGGCGAACGAACGCTTTACCCTTTGAGCTAAATGAGGCATGTTCTAAATGAGGCAATAAATTTACTTCAGTTGTGAATTTTTGAAATTTGAAAATGTCAATAAGCTTTTCAATTTTTTTTCGTTTGATTTTTAATATGTATGTATATATGTATCAAATAATTTCGCATTTTAGCGAAACAAATAAACGCACAGACAAACAAATTAGATAATATTGTGTTGTCATCCAGTTCTGAGCTACATTTTAAGTTTCAAATCTCTAGCTCATCGGGAAGTTGGTCAAAAATCGATTCCAAGATTTGTACGGGACAGACAAATGAAGTGAAGCTAATAAAAACGTTTTAAAATAAGTCGTCATTTCGAAACGCTGGATAGTAAAGGGTTTTCCATTAAGGACTTGACAACTTTTTTTTTAAATAAAACGCAAACCATTTGAGATATTTCAAAAGCTTTGTTATCGGCTTGCAGTACAATTAAAACATTTATGAATGAAACTTGACTTCGTTCATATGGCCACAGCAGGCATGTATGCAGCGGTTGATTCGTTGGACCCAATTTTCGATGACTCGGCCACACATTTCGGCAGAAATGGCCGCTATTTCGCGTTCAATGTTGGCTCTGAGCTCTTCCAATGTCGTCGACTTGTTGGTATAGACCAATGACTTGACGTAGCCTCAAAGAAAATAGTCGAGTGGCGTTAAATCGCACCAACGAGGCGGCCAATCGACTGGCCCATTTTTTGAGATAACATGCTCATCGAACTTACTCTTCAATAAATCGATTGTAACGTGTGCTGTGTGGCTTGTGACACCGTCTTGTTGGTACCACATGTCGTCCAAGTTCATACCAAGTTCAATTTGGGCCAAAAATAATCGGTAATCATGGCGCGATAACGATGGCCATTCAAAGTAACTTTACGATCGTTATCGTCTACGAAAAAATATGGTCCAATGACGTCGCTGACATACAAACCGAACCAAACAGTTATTTTTTGTGGATGAAGTGGTGATTCATGAAGCACATGTGGATTTTCACCCGGCCAATAACGCATATTTTGCTCATTGACGTACCCATTGAGCCATAAATGAGCTTCGTCACTGAAGATGATTTTGCGATGAAATTCATCATATTGGCACATCTTTTCCTGAGCCCAATCGGAGAACGTACGTAGCTTCAAATGGTCCATCGGCTTCAATTCTTGAGTCAGCTTGATCTTGTATGGGTGTAAACCAAGATCCTTACACAAAATTCGCCATAAAGTGGTCTGGGCGATGCCCAATTCTTGAGAACGCCGTGGAATTGACTGTTTTGTATCGTTATTGCTACGGACGCCTGAACGGCCGCGATATTTTCGACACTTCGTCCAATCCGTTGTTTCACTGGCACGGCAACATCACACACAACGAATATGTAGACTAAAATTTGTGCACTAAACTTGTTATTGTCTGTCTACTAGGGCGAGAATTACGACCGAAAATTGCAGTTAACCGTTGCGATCACCGACTCCGAATTTCAGTAGTAAATTTTTATAATTTGCAGATGTTTTTCGTTCGTGTATTTTATTATGATGAAAATGTTGAGTATACTGAATAAATTGATAGTGTCAGTTCGATGATTAGTAAAAGGGTGCGTTCGGAAATTTAATTCAAAGTTGTTAAGTCCCTACTGGAAAACCCTGTATATGTTTTACCACCAAAATCACTAAAATAGAGATACATACATTTGCAAAGGGCGTAGCCAGGGGGGGAGAAGGGGTGGGGCAACTTCCCCTTAAATCTCCGATTTTTTATTTAATTGATGGCTTCGAAAGTAGTTTCTATATGTTATTCCTTTTTAATATGTGGTTTTTCCTTTTTCTTTGAAACTAGATATGGTAAAGACATGAAAGATATGGTATAAAGAAATTTATAAGGTGTTGCCGCCCCCCCCCCCCCCCATTTTTATCCTGCCTACGCCCTTGACATTTACGTTGCATGTATTCAATAAAATTTATAGCACTTTTCTGCAAAAAAAAAATTGCCAAAAAATGTATATACACAATTGCACTTCGCATTTGCATTTGGATTTTGCATTTGGATTTGCATTCAACATTTTCATTTGCATTTTGCATTTGCATTTTCATTTACGTTTTGCATTGTCATCTTACATTTTCATTTGCATTTTGATATTGCATTTACATTTGTAATTGTATTTACATTTGCATCTTCATATGCATTTCTATTTGAATTCTAATAAGCACTTACACTTTCATTAACATTTAAATTTGCATTCGTCTTGGTAATTGTATAATATTTGCATTTGCATTAAATTTTTCGTTTGCATTTGCATTTCACTTTGCATTTGTATTTTTATATGCATTTACGTTTGTATTTTTTTATTTGTTTTTTATTTATTATCATTTACGTTGTATTTGAATATGCATTCGTATTCGCACTGACATTTCCTTTACTTTTCTAATTGAATTCGAAATTGTATTTTTGTGTCTGTTCTTTCTTAGTATTTGTATTTTTTTGTATATTTGCATTTTTATTTGCATTCGCATTATCATTTGTGTATGTTATACTTTTTTTATTTGCATTTATAATGCATTTGTGTCGATTCACATTCGGTATCGCATTCACATTTGCATTGCCACTTAGACTAGCACAATAATTTAAATTTACATATTGATTTGCATTTACATTGACATTTGCATTTTACATTGCATTTAAACTTACAACTACTTTCCATTTACATTTGCATTTAAATTCACATATTTATTTGCATTAAAAATTCTTTTGGCCTTTGCATTTACATTTGTATGTGAACTCTCCTTTTCATGTAAACTTACATTTACATTTGTATTTGTGCTTGTATCTGTGTGTATATATAAATATTTATATTTGCATCTGAATTTGTGACTCCTTTTTATATTTTGCATTTGAATTTGTGACTCCTTTTTATATTTTGCATTTGAATTTGTATTTTTATTTGCATTTGCATTTTGCATTTGCAATTCATTTCGTAATTTGTATTAACAATTGCATTTGTATCTACATTTGCAATTTGCAATTTGTATTTTCATTTGAATTTACATTTTCATTTGCATTTGCATTTGTATTTAAATTATCAATTAGAGAGCCCGAACAGAATCAAAGCGAATCGCTGAGAACACGTCCAGAATGAAGGCGATTACCGATTGGCGAACTATACAGATTGAACTGCCAAAATGTTTTGTTTCAGTTTCTTTTATAGAAAATAATATTGAAGTAAAATTAAATATGTTATAAAAATTGGAACCAATTTTGATAGTATGAAAAATAATATGCATAACATGCAGAACACATGTACATGTGCATGTACATGTGATGCATAATTGACATACAGAAAACATAAACATAGACAAAAAATGTCAGAAGATAATAAAACTTAAGAAAAGAGCACTGAATATACCTCATCATTAGGAAAAATACGGCAACACTAATCATGCTTGACAGCACTCAAAGAGAGGATCGCCAGGTCGCCAGAGAAAAAAATATAATAGTGTTCATACGTTTTCGTGCATTCTATTGCTTAAAAATGTCGCCAATCCCTAATCGCTTTGATTCTGTTTGATTCGCTTTGAGGCTCACACATGTATTCACATTTGCATTTGCATTTGCATTCGAATTATTGATCTTATTTGCATTTTCGTTTTCGTTTTTGTTCACACTTGAATAAAAATTTTCATAACATATGAAATGCCTCCATAGGCATTTGTAAATGTATCTTCATTAACATTTGCACTTACATTAGAATCAACGTTTGCGTTCAGATTTGCTTTTTATTTACCTTCACATTTGCATTTACATTTTGCAATTGCATTTGCAATGGAAATCGCATTTGTGTTAATATTTTTAGCATTTTTACTTGCAAATAAATGTGTATTTTTTTCGCAAATCGCAAATACTTTTGCTTTTACTCTTGCTTTTGTTTTGCTTTTGCTTTTGCTTTTGATTTTGCTTTTGGATTTACTTTTGCTTTGGCTTTTGCTTTTGCTTTTGCTTTTGCTTTTGCTTTTGCTTTTACTTCTGCTTTTGCTTTTGCTTTTGCTTTTGCTTTTGCTTTTGCTTTTGCTTTTGCTTTTGCTTTTGCTTTTGCTTTTGCTTTTGCTTTTCCTTTTCCTTTTCCTTTTCCTTTTCCTTTTGCTTTTGCTTTTGCTTTTGCTTTTACTTTTGCTTTTGCTTTTGCTTTTGCTTTGCTCTTGCCTTTACTTTTGCTCTTGCTTTTGCCTTTGTCTTTACTTTTGCTCTTGCTTTTGCCTTTACTTTTTCTTTTGCTTTTGCTTTTGCTTTTGCTTTTACTTTTGCTTTTGCTTTTGCTTTTGCTTTTGCTTTTGCTTTTGCTTTTGCTTTTGCTTTTGCTTTTTATTTTGCTTTTGCTTTTGGTTTTGCTTTTGGTATTGCTTTTTCTTTTGCTTTTGCTTTTGCTTTTGCTTTTGCTTTTGCTTTTGATTTTGCTTTTGCTTTTTCTTTTTCTTTTTCTTTTGCTTTTGCTTTTGCTTTTGCTTTTGCTTTTGATTTTGCGTTTGGTTTTGCTTATTTATTTATTATGAACCCAAGAGCCTAGCTTTACCGTTGCTTATCAACATTTAGCTCAGTGCTTTATTCTAGATGCCACCTCTCATATTTGTATCTTTTTGTCATTGCCATGCAATAAAATTAAAATAATTTAATCGTAGTGCCGATTAAGAATTTCATGCATCGCTGTTGCATTTTTAATTGCATTAAAGCGGCTACCTCCGCGTTCCAAAGACGTCATCCATTTTTTGTAAAATTTTGTCAGAGGCACCTAAAATGAATCTTTAGTTGCGTCACATAACATTAACCATACCACCTATACTAAGCGGGTAGTATTTGCATGCAACGATATAGAATAGTAATTGCTAAGGCCCTGATTTCTCTAAGACCAGATGGGCTTTATTTTTTTTTTTTTTATTTCAGTCATGAAGCAAAAAACTTATCCCTATTTTATTATCTTTTAATAATTAACCTGTCACATATAACTACTCACCGAGCAATAAATCCATGCAACGAAGTTACATTTTTGTTGCATTTTCTATCTTAGAGTGGCTCTATGCGCGATCTTATGATTTCGTAAGTTGTTTGTTTATTTTTGTCATGTGGATTAGGAACCAAATTTAATATGAACAAATGTTTCAAAATTAAATCAACATTTTTTTAAAAATATATGAAATTATCAAAAAACCTTAGCTAAAATACATTTCTTCAAAAATATTCTAAAATAACTATTTTATAATTCACTCAAATCTTAACGAATTTATCTGATTGATTTAAAAAAATAAAATATCAAATAAATAATAAAGAAAAAAATTAAACACGCTTCAAAGTATTTAACTCTTGATAAGATTAACTGAATAAAATAGGTTAGTTAAAATGTAGAAGCTGATCAAATAATACAAAAAATCAGATAGCTTTTATCTGGACAAACGCTAAACGCTTATCTCAAAGATTTTAGTTTTACAAGTGTCAGTACCTAATTTTAATTTAAAATTTATTGCTGACATGTAATTCATAAAAAATTCAGCGCTCATAAGTTTACACTAGGCAACAGCAGAGTTTGAAATAAAAAGAAAAAATAATTATAATTATGGTGAAAAGCCATTCAATATGTTGACAGACAGTTTTTGTGGAGTTGTTTTGTAACGTGTCAAGCGTAACGTTACAATTTATAACAGTGCTAATTAAAACATATTTTTGTTGATTTATATTCGGATGGTAATGCTGTGAATTTTTAATTTTATTTTTCTTTTTTGCTTTTTTGTGCGGTTGAAATTTAAGCAGAACAACGATGCTTGTGAAGAAAGTAGGGGTTGTTTTTTTGAGAAAAAATGAGTGTGCGAAGGGGAAGTTTCTCACTTAAAGCACACACTGGGCAATAACTCAGCTTCTGCTCTTGGTTTTCTTTTTTTTTTGTTGGCTATTGTTGTTATTGTGGTTTTAAGTTATAACAATTTATAATGTGCCTCTGCGTTATATGAAGTCTATTTAAGCCATTTGTTTTGTTGTAATAGCACAAGCTTTTTACAAGCAAACGAAAGCTAACAACGTGATTAAAATACAAATGCCTTAATTTTTTTGTTTACAATTTCGAAACATTCATCAGCAGATAAACTGTTATGGCTACAAAGATAAAATTATTGAAAAACGAGAAGGTGAAAAAAAAATAATTTCAGCGAGTTTCCCTTAACAAGTGGCTATGAGTGTTCAAGATGAGATATAAATCCTACTCTGAACCAAAAAAAGTCCATTCATTTTCATAAATTTTCATCAAATACTCTGTGAGTATTCAAGGCTTTTTTGCTTGTGTTATTTCTTCAAAGATTTCCTTTTTTAAACCTATTTTGAAACGATCCATACATAACTGCTATGAAACACATAAGGATAAATGACACAACTGATAGGATAAATGAAAGACTTCATTTAGATATCTTATAAAATAATCATATTGCCAATGAAACTTTCGAAAAAATCGAATCTTTCTAATAGTATTTTTTCTAATAAAATCGATTTTTTACACTAAGGGAAATAACGCATATTAACATTATCCACGCCTGAGTATAGATTTCATTTAAATATTTACGTGGATAAATCAAATATTTTCCTTACAACTCGTTTTTTCCCGTATTTAAATTGTATTTATGCCACACACTGACACACATATTCCATACAGCTGCCAAGCAGCCGCCAAGCAGCCGTCAAGCAGCAGCAGCATCGCACTCTGTTCCTGTGCGATGCTGCTGCAGTTTCTTCGCACCAGCAGTTGCAGGTTTCTTATAGTTCTCATTTAGTTAATGTTGCAAGGGTAATATAGCATGGATATTTGGCAAATATGATTTGTGAGTGCTGTGGTGAGTGTGATGCATGATGAATTCATGTAAGGTGGAGTGACAACTCGGTATTTTCTCAAGAATGTCACTCCACTCTACATGATTTCATCATGCATCGCACTCACCACCGCACTCACAAATCATATTTTCACAAAAAGAAAATAAAATATACCACTAAATGGCGTTTGATATGGACGCAGCTCATGGGAAATATTCAAATAAATTGTTTTTCAATTTCAATATTTTTATATAAATTTTCTTTAAATGCTATAGTTTTATTTTCAAATAGTAAATATTTGAAAGATATTTAAATATATTCGTGCATAATTTTAATATATTTTTTATTAATTCTGTTTAAATATTTTTATATTTTATTTAATTAAAAACGTATTTAAATAAATTTTAAATATTTACGTGGTCGATTTAAATAAATGCGTTATTGGTGCAAAAATGACTCGCTTTTTGAATAAATTAAAAAAGTTTTTGGATAAATTTAATATTTTTTTCCCTTAGTGTGGGTGGAGCCATTTCGAATGGAGCCGTTTTCGAATGCCCGTGCCAGTTTTTCAGTAGAAAGACCTTAATTGTTATACGACATTTAGTTCCAAAGCAATTCGAAATATCACAAATTTGGCCTGTGTCGCCAAATTCCCTCTTGTCTAATGTTCGCTCAAATATATAGTAACTGCCTGTTGGGCCCATAGCATCTACATATCAAGTTTCACTATCAAAACATGTCCAACATAGGAATAATAATAATTTATAAAAAGTGGGCGTCTATATATAGTCAGATCACGCCCAGTTTTAGTATAGTTGCCGGCAGTAACCATACGAACTTGTTTACCAAATTTTAGTCTAATATGACCAAAACCGTCTTAAATATACCATTTTTATTGATTTGTTGGCGGTAAAAAGGGGTATGGAGAAAAATGGGTATGGAAAATTTTTACTATGCCTATATTTTTCGCACAAATGCAAACTAAAGTGAGACTTACCAAAATTTTCCAATATTTCATTTATTTTCAATTTCCCTTGCAAATATTTCCCTATATACACCATATGTGCGCACCTGTATTTTTTCACACCTGTGTTGTTGTATAAGTTCACTAAAATGCCTATAATTCATGAACCAATACACATACAAAGATCGTTTATACATAAAACCTTCGTATTGACGTCACCTTTCATGGGAAAGGTTTCCCATTTCCAATTTCCAGAAACGAAATCGGTCCACGCATTACAGAGAACATCAATTTCATACACAATCAGGGGCGGTTCCAGGAAAATATTTCGGGGGGTGTTTTAAAAATATGTATGTACGTTATATACATACAGTACATCAGTAAATCAAATTTTACATGCTTTAGATTATAAAATGATATTAATTTTTCTTGGCTTTTTCGACATAATCTCGATTACATTTTCGCACGTTACTTCCACGTCACGATGCATGTTCAACAACGCCAAACCGTTCAATCGGTCTTCACTTATCTCAACGCTCTAAGAGCGCTCTCTGCCCATAGCTGCTCATGAGCTTCATTTAAATTTCTCTCTCATTCTGCTGCACGACCAGATTATCATTAATGCCGTCTTCATTAAATAACATTCGTTTGCGAATATCGTGCAGTAAATATTCAATAAAATCTTCTAAAAACGCATTTTCTGCATCCATTTTTTAAAAACCGAACCACGAGCGATGTGGACACAATTAGAATTTTGAACGAATGTTGAATTGAAAAAATTTTAGAACACATTGTCAAACAACGAGCAAGAGCTTACCCGTGACGGACGTGCTCACAAAAATTTTTGTGAGCGTTCAGTCAAGAATTACAATTCAGCAGTCAAGTGTACATACTATGACTCAAGCTCATATTCTCTCTCAACAGACATTCATGAGCGATAATGTGTACCCTACTTAACGATTTACAGATACAGAGACTCCGCATGGTCGTTGTGTTATGAAAATATTTGCTAAATATCAGAATAAATTCGAATTATCTAATATATAAAAACGTTGGTGCGTATGTATGTAAGAGCATCACAGCTGAACCACTGAAGCTATCCACCTTTCACTCCATATTCATTTCATATGATTGTGTGGTGCTCAGGATTATTTTTTTGTGTTAAATGTCCCAAGGTGACGCTGGGGTGGAGATAATTATAACAATAAAAGTAATTTCTCTGTTTATTTGACTGTTTGACAGTTCTCTGACTGTTTGACTGTGAGTCATTATGGTATGCAAAATAAATACATTGAGTCAATGAGAGAGTTGAGCACTGCACCGGTTTATATCAGCAGATAACTTATTCTTTGTTGTTTTGTGTACCGTGAGCGAACGAGTATGAGTGGATATGAGTGCAAGTTCTTCTTTGACTTAAATCCACTAATACTCTTTCTTGTGTAAGTCAACCAATGACTCAAAAACAAGATTAATTGCAGGTCTGTGATGCACACGCTGATCAATCTCTGTGGCTTGTTGAGCGCAGCGATGACTGTATGTTGCCTCATTTTTTTCTGCCAAACTAAAACGGCTCCGCGAAATAACTCCTAACGTTATAACTCCTAATGTAAGAACTCCTAACAGTAAACGAAATAATTCCCAATGTTCAAAGATGAACTAGCTCCTAACTCCTGGCGAAATAAGACCTTAAGAAAAAATGAAATAAGTCCTAAAATTTAGGAGTACATATGTTCATTATGAAATCTTAAAACCTAAACGGGTGGTTATAATAATGCATACAAAACGACAAATGAAATCAGGGACCAATTTGGGATCTATTGGTTTTTTTTTAATATGCAATATTGCCCTACCACATAAAATGCTATTTGGCCGATGAATTGCTTTTCCCTTGTATGGAATTTTAAATACCACATTTTGTAAAAGGGCAAATCGTTATATCATAAATAAAATAAAAAACCAATTAAGCCCTTTTTCGTTTTAAGACCATTTTTCATAGAGCCGCTAGGAATACATAATTCAATATTGTACCTATAGTGACGTAACTAACGATCGATGTTAAGTCCTAATTAGGAGTTATTTCATTTAGAATTTTTTAGGAGTTATTAGCATAAGAAAATGATAATTATTAGCATAAAGAAAAGACACCTAACAGTCAAAGATGAAATAATTCCTGAAATTGGTGGAAAAATTACTTACATTTAGAAGTTATTTCATGTGCAATAACTCCTAACTTTGTATGGGAACTTTTAGGAGTTATTTGATTTTATTTATTTTTTTTTTTTTGTTAGGAGTTATTCACGGAGCCGATAAAACGACGCAACCCTGGGAACGTACGATCACTGTATTTATTCATCGCTATATATTTGGAGTGCAGCTTCCGCTTTTTCCTACGATGGATCTAATAAATAAAATAAATAACTGGCCGTTTCAGCCCTTGAAAGGACTTTGACCTAGCTTCTTATGATCAAATGTGTTGTGCGTGTTATTAAGCTTGTACACAAATAACCGAGAAATGGACCTACAGGCTTAACGCCGACTCCGAATGGCGATGAACGGAATGTTCTTATTCTCAAGAAGCTTTACATGGCATTTTGATTACTCTCTGAGGTTTGCCATTGTCTGCAGAGAGGTGACGTCCGTACAGAAAAATCATTTTTATTGAAATAATTTTCTGTCGCTGCTGGGGTTTGAACCTGGGTCTCCAAGGATTGTTGACATAGCGGCCACGCACTTTAACCAACTACGCCACGGACGCCACAATGCCTACGATGGATCTGGAGATCATAAATGTTCTAACAGTCTTCTTCGATATTTCACTCAAATGTGCTTTCCAAAATAGTTTTTGGCTAAGAAATACTGAAATACTCCCAAAAATTTAACTTCCCTTTGAAATTCTATCCCTATTCCATCTAGATTTATAGGCTTAAGATGTTAAAATTTATAGTTCCTTATAAATGGTGCAATGGTGGTACTTGCCGGATTTATGTTCATCCCCACCTTATTGCACCATTTTTTTGTCACCTATATGCCAATTTTTATTCTATCACACAGAATCGAATTTCCCCCTACAGATAGTTACTATGTCATCAGCATAACCCCGGAATGTTAATCCAGTTTTAGCTCCACATTAGAGGAGATAATACACCTACTCTTGTTGTGACTGGTGCTATAGTGCTGATATTAGTTTGTATTATCCTAGTACTGAGCATATTACCCATCAATTTCGCAAGGGTATTGTTGACTCCTCTGTGGGTAAGAGCTTTACTTATGACTTCATAAGAAGTATTGTCAAAGGCACCTTTCTATGTCGTTCACATGATAAAAATGAAAAGAAAAATAAATGGGTACCCCTTAAAGTGACCTAAATGCACCAAATGCAATAGAATAGCATCGAAAGTGCATTTAGATTAAACCCTTTATTTCGTAGTTTTTCCCGGTGGTATTTTATTAAATTGATAAGCTTTGAAACTCTCTGTAATCCATAAGTGGCAAAAATAAAGGAATATTATTATAGAATTTAACTTACAAATTTCATCATTGCTCATATTTAGAACGGCCGGTGTCCTCAATGAAAAATATCTGTTAAGTTATTCCTTTAAAACTTTGAACAATTGAAAGCACTTTCAAACACAAATATTTCAACATTTAGTGAAAATTAATTTTTTTATTTTTGTATATGACCTTAAGCGGTTCAAACATTCACTCCCACTTTCAAATACTATCTACCTTGATTAGTTTATTTGTTATAACTTGGGCAAAAAATACGCAGCATTAACAATCCAGCGCTAATGCAAGTAACGCCCGCGCGACTAAACTTATCTGCTTAACTCAAAGATAAAGACTGTGCCACAATTTTCGGGACCCTCAAGTTGGCAACACTTGAGTAGGCAGAGAGATAGACTTATTTTCGCGTACTTATTTTGATAATGTATCAAATTTGTTCATTTTAATGATATAGAGTTTATTTCTATTATTTTTTGTTTTCTCTTTTTGTTTTTGTTTTTTTAATTTTTTGTTATGTTGCTAGTGTGCCTTTAGTGTTGATGAGGCGTTGGCGGGGTGTTATTGAACCCAGTGAAATTCAGCAAACACGTCAAGATATGGTTTAGCTTTAAGTTAGTCAGATATCAATTTTTTTTTTTACTGTTAACTTTAATTGAATTATTTGTCTTACGGCGAATTGTGTTTTGTTCATCTATGATAACCAGCTTGAGCAACCGCTTATCAGTTTATTGAAGGTAAGTCAACATGTAAACAAAAGCACACACACATTCCTTGATTAAACAATCATACAGCCACATTTTAAATGTTTCTTGTACCTGATTGACGGCTGCAAACAAAAATGAAGCAGACATACACAATTCTATGGAAATCCCCGTTGGCTCTTAATTAAACT
This sequence comes from Pherbina coryleti, assembly GCA_943735915.1. Lineage (NCBI taxonomy): Eukaryota > Metazoa > Arthropoda > Insecta > Diptera > Sciomyzidae > Pherbina > Pherbina coryleti. The sequence goes on along the minus strand of OX030952.1, from coordinate 85,854,507 downwards.
TATTGAAAGGAAACTGTTTCATAACTTCCGAAATTTTTAAGTATTCAACTTTTCACGCTTTTATCTCTGATTATCATACTTTTCTAAATACAAACAAAATTCTACTCCTTCCACTTGATCGGACAGTTCAAGCTATAGCTTTCAAGACTTCACTATGGTTGGGCAGTGTAACTTCAACGCTGTCGTCCACAATTGGGGTTTCCGGGATATCATCTCTATTGGTGGGATTGTTGTCATCGTCGCCATTCAGAAGACTAGAGAAGTGTTCCCTCCACATCATCAGTGTACTCTGGATATCTGTCACTAGATTCCCGTTTTCATCTTTGCAGGTAGAGGGTCCGGCCCCCGGAAACCATCGGCCAGGTGTCTTATTTTTTCGAAATATTTTCGGACCTCATTCCTCTCACCATGCATCTCAATTTTCTCGCACTAACGCTTTTCCGCTTCCCTTTTCTTTCGCCTGAAAATGCGTCTCTCTACCCTCCTCTTCTCTTTATATCGCTCCTTAGCAGCACGCGTTACAACCGACTGCAGGGTGGGTTTGTAGAAAGCGTCTTTTTCTGCAGTGGCGTCGCGACACTCCTGGTCGTGCCACTGGTTTCGGCGAGGGCGGTGATAGCCAATCACTTCTTCGGCAGCCGTACGCATTGAGTGGGAAATGTGATTCCACTGCGCGCATATATCGTCGATCGGAAGAGTGCTTTCTTGAAGCAGGCTCTTCGAGTAGCGAAGTCTTCGGCTGTTCGTTTTGATTGCAGTTTCTCGACGTCTAGCTTTCTCTGTGCTGGATTGCGCGCATTCTTGGTTGCGCACAGACGTGTACGGATCTTGGCTGCTACTCGAAGATATTGATCCGAGTCTATATTGGCACCACGGATCGTGCGTACATCTAAAACACTGGAAAAGTGCCTTCCGTCAATCAAAACGTGATCAATTTGATTGCGCGTCTTTTGATCAGGAGACAGCCAAGAGGCTTTATGAATATTAAGATGCTTGAATCTAGTGTTACTAGCGACTATGTTTCGCACTGCGGCAAAGTCAATCAGCCTCATTCCGTTATCGGAGGTATTGTCGTGGAGGCTGAACTTTCCGAATGTTGGACCAAAGATATTTTCTTTTCCCACCTTTTTCCCACCGGCGTTAAGTCATAGCGGGGACTGCGCTCATAGGGATCTTCAAGGTGCTCGTAGAAGCTGTCTTTGGCCTCATCGTCTTTGTCTGCTGTCGAAGCGTGCGCACAAATCAGACTTATATTGAAGAATTTTGCCTTGCAACGGATTATGGCAAGTCGCTCGTTCACAGGTGTGAATCACAGGACATGATGCCGTAGTCTCTTGCCAACCACGAATCCGCATCCAAACTCATGCTTCTCCGCATGGCCGCTGTAGTAGATATCACAGGATGCTTGCCGTAAGCAACCCTGTACCTTCCATCGCATTTCTTGGATTGCGCAGTGGATATCAGCTTTGTATCTTTCCAAGATATCTATCAGTTGAATAGAGGCACCATTCCAATTAGGGGTTCGGACGATCCTCATTCATTGTCAAATCAAATTATTGCCAGTTTTGACGTAGAATACGTCATTCTCGGAGGTTAGTAGGGCGTTTGATAGTGATCAAGCGGCGGTTGATAGCGTTTTTAGGTCACACTTTGAGCCTTTGGTGTGCCTAAAGTACTGATCGTACAATGTTGATGTTAGCACTTGTTGGTCTGCTTGATCCTCACTGGTAGAAAAATTCAGGTTTGAACTCTCTAACTTATATAAATTTTACACAATTGCATGACATATAAAGCCAACATTTGATGTTTCCGTTTGCTTTGCGCATGGTTCTTGTATCTGCTGCAGATGAGTTGTATGAGTTTCATTCAATCAAATGGAACTGCGGAACTATATAGTTCCGGGACATGTTTTGCAACTCGAGAGTACTCAATTTGTTCTTTTTAAGCACTTATAAGTAACATACGAACGGACGGACAGACAGACGGACAGACAGACGGACATGGCTAAATCCACTTGGGTGGTAATGCTGATCAAGAATATATATACTTTGCTATACTACGCCTCTTTATGGTCCTTACAAATAGAGTGACAAAATTAATATGCCCCTATTGCGTATTTGTGTTAGTGCCCATGTAAGGAGTGGTCAGAGGATATAGGTCCCCAAGGGAAAAATTTTCCTTTTACAAAAGTTACCCTCTCGGTCATACATATTAACCCTCTCCGGCACTCTCTTAAAGGTCATATGCTTATGTGTATGGAATAAATATACAAAAACCATAACATTTGTATGGGAGCCCCCCTAAGGAGTGGTCGGAGAGAATAGGTGTCCAAGGCAAAAATGTTCTTTTTGCAAAAGTAATAGGGGTCGGTCATACAAGTTAGCAAATATTCTAGCAACGTAGCCTAAACTTACCTGTTAGGAAATATTCTGGGAACGTAGCCTAAACTTACAACGTGTGTTGCTCTTACATCTAGTATTAGGTGTAATGCAAAGCTTTATTTTTTCTCTTTGTAAACTCTAGTCTTAGAAGGAATATTATTTTATTATGTACTAAGACTCTTATTATTATTGTATTATTTTTTGTTTGCGGTTGTCGTCATTAGATTTGGGGTTAATTTTTATCTTATTTCTTTTTAGATTCCTTGAAATGGTTTTACACAACCCCTTAAAGACCGCCGCTCAACTAACGGTTGCCAGTTTGCCGTTTCTACAGGACAGCACGGAGAGGTTTGAGTCGACTTGAGACGATTTCGACATGTATAATGCTGGCCTCACCAGGTTAAGGCAGTCAGACATGTTGTCATGTGAAGAATACCCCCCCCCCCCCCCCCTCCATGACTTGTGAAGGATCGTCCTCCTTTAATTACCTTTACACGCAACGAAAAAAAAAACGCTTATCGCCAGTTTGCCGCAAACGACCTTCGTTTTTCGTGCTTGAGATCTTTATATGCAAACGTTTCAACAGTTGTCATAATAATAATAGTCAGTTGCGACAAACGCGTCATTTAGTTGAAGGAAATGAATTTCGTTTGTCATAAAAGCGAGTGATTTTTAAATTGCAGCAGTTGAAAAATTTGTTTTTCCTAACTGAAAACTTTGTTTATTTTTCCCTTCGTTGTATAGACACAACGCTTATAGTTCTGAGTTACTTTTTGGACAAATTGTTACAATATAAGAAAATTGGTTATTTGCTTAATATGCGGACGAAGATAGCAACAGAGGTGTGGGGAGGCAATCCATAAGAAACGGTCTTTTTTTCTTTTTTGTTTTTTTTTTTTTTTTTTGACTTAAAAAATCATCTCGTTATAATTGACGCCATAATCTTAATTCACACACCCCCTGTGGCAGTTGAAGATGACCCAATTTCTCAAAAACTTTGTTTTACCTAAGCATGAAATTTGTTCTTGTTATTTATTGTTATTGCTTAAAAACATATTTAAGTTCATCCTTAGGTCTTGCTATGCAGACTTCGCTCCGCTCAAATCACTATCCTGCGGTCGGTTTCTCTATTGTCGTCTTTTTTATGTTGTCACATTTATTTGTAAGTTGCCAACTTTGCTGTCATCGTCGTTGTTGTCGTTATCAACATTCTTGTTGCTGTCCTCTTATCACCATGATAATAATTATAATTCATCCTCTTTATTTTGTGGTTTTTTTTTTTTTTTGTTCAAGTGCGGTTATAAAAGCATTAAGGCGTAAAAATTATATTTATCTAAGAATTAATATCGTGTTGCTATAAATTTAAAGCTTATTTATTAAGCTTTCGCATAGATTTGTCATTGTCTTTGGTTGCTGTTTGTGCCTTGTCTTGGTTATGCTTGTGGGTGTGCTAACACCAAAGGCGACTTATTGACAAAAGGTTGAATTTTAGTTTTTTGTGTTTGTTTTTCTTTTTTTGGCTCTTAAATAAAATTTAGTTTTATCTTAATCTAGATCTTAAATTTTTTGTCGTAGAAACATCGGTTGAAACCGTGTCGGTTAAAGTTTTTAAAAATCAGTGCACCAAGTGTTATCAAGTGGGTTTTCTTGCAATTGTTGATAAGATCAACGTCCAAATATCAAACTCTTTGTTTACTTTGTTTTTAAATGAACAACGAAATACCGCAAAATTGACTATCTGACAAAAGTTAAGGTATTGTCACATTTTGCACAAAAATGTTTTGTTTTTGAAATTGAAAAACATGCTTTAAGTTAATAGTTCTGATAAGCCGAAAAAAAACTTCAATAATTTAAAAGATTATGATTACACAGTCCAACAAATTAGGATATCTTGAATGTTGGTATATTATGGTAAATAGAGAATGTTTCAGAAAGGGGTGTTAGGTTGTATTATTTCACTGTTGGTCGCTTAGTAGTCGTCTCATGTTGGCATATGTTATAAAGAAACGCTGGAAATTTACCTTGGAACGCAACACAGTGAATAAAAAGGATACAGTTATTTGTGTCCTGGACACACCTGTAGATTTTGATGCAACAACGTTTTTTTTCCTCTTCTTTATTAGTCCTTAAACTTGTCCCCATCCTTATCTTATTCGTATGTTTCACCTTGTAAAGGGTGTCTCAGTAAGAGTGCATTTTTTTATTTTAAAATAAAAACGCATATTTTTTGAGAGTCGTTTTGTATTTTTTATTTTTTTTTTCAATTTTTTTATTGAATTGTAAAAAAGACATGTTCCGATTAAGTATGGAATAAAATATCTGACAAATAGGCCCCGATGACAGACCATTACTCTTTTCATGAAATTTTCGATAACTTTTTCACAGAGATGTGGCTGTATCTCACCCATGATGCGTCGGATCTTGGATTGAGCTCAGGAATTGTTTCTGGTTTATTCGCATAAACCTGTGATTTCAGAAAACCCCAAAGAAAAAAATCGCACGGCGTTAAATCGCATGATCTTGTTGGCCAGTTGACATCAGAATTTATTGATATAATTTGTTCCGGAAATCGTTCCTACAATAAATCGATTGTTTCACGCGCGGTGTGGCAGGTCGTCCATGTCGTCCAGATCCATGCCGTCCAGGTGAGGCCACAAGAATTTTGTTATCATGTTCCTGTAACGAATGCCGTTCACAGTCACTGCAATTTCGGCTTTATCTTCAAAAAAGTAAGGCCCAACCACGCCGCCTGACCAAACTCCGCACCAAACAGTTGCTCTTTGTGGATGCATTTGTTTCTCATGAATTGCATGAGGATTTTCTGAGCCCCAAATTCGACAATTTTGTTGTCGACCAAGTCATTCAGATGGAAATGCGCTTCATCGGAGAAGATGATTTTTTTGCATTGGCATTGACTTCACTTTGCTCCATTACCCATTCAACGAATTGCCGGCGCTTATCATGATCTACTGGTTTGAGCTCCTGAGTAAGCAGAATTTTGTACGCATGAAGGTGGAGATCTTTTGTCAAAATTCACTGCATAGTGCTTCGTGAAATTTGAAGTTGTTGAGAACGATGCCGAATTGATGTTGTCGAATTTTCGGCGACACTCTTGATTATAGCAGCAATATTTTCAAGAGACCGACTGGTACGTTGACGCACAGTAGTCTTACTGTCCATTGACCCAGTTTGTTCAAATTTTTTGACCACTCTTCGAATTGTTGACACATGAGGTGCACTTGCTGTACTGAAAATTGTTCGTAGGTTGAGAGTGATCTCAATAGTAATCATTTTTGAAGCTTTAATTTTGTTTAAGTTTTTTTTTGTTTTTGAAAATACAGCGAAACAAAAACCTTGTCCATACAAAAAGTGGGTTTTTGACCGAAACAGGCACTTTTTTAAAAAAATTCCAGGAAGCCTAAGGGTTAACACATTGCGAAATCGTTTTGTGGAGGGTACAACAATGTCCCAAGGCACATTTTAGACCGAGTTTATCGAACATTTTTTTTAGCGACCCATCCTAATACCCACCTAGGCATAATTCAATGCAACGCCGTTGCATGATAGTTGCTTTTTAAACTTGGAGCGGCTCTCTCCACGGCGTTATGTCGTCATGAATTTTTTGTCTATTTTTGTCGTAAGGGCTAAGGACCAGCCTTTACTGGCGTTTGATATTTTGTAGAGAAGCACCTTTACTCAGCTAAACTGCAACAAACATACAAAGGCGTGACAAGGAATTATTACTCGGTGAGTAATTCGCTAGGCTTAATGGTATGAGACGAAAGCAAAGTGTTTGTACTGGGACTTACGATAAAATGCAAGAAATTTTACTCGGTCAGTATAAGGGGGCTACGGTATATTTTATTTTACGACACCAAAGATAGGGTCTTTGATCTTATAATGAATTCCCCCTCTTTCACAATAATCTATCACCCAATTTCGAACCAAAGTAGACTGAATTCAGTTATCAAGTCACCTGAAATCCTTGGTTCAAAGCTAGAAAATGTTAGGAGTTTTATCGAAAAACACACAAACATAGTTTTCCTTATTATTGCATTAATATAATAATAATATAATAAACTGACCATTTCAGTCCTTGAAAGGACCCTGACCGAACTTCTTATGATCAAATTGTGTTGTGCGTCTTATTAAATAGCTACTTGTTTTATACCGACTCCGAACGGCTAATAATTTTATTTACTCTCTGAGGTTTGCCATTGTCTGCAGAGAGGTGACGGCCGAACAGAAAAATTAATTCAATTGAAAAAATTGTCTGTGTCAGATGGAAATTGAACCTGGGTTCTCTGGCATATGGGCCACGCACTCTACCCACTGCGCCACGGCCGTTGACCGTTATCGTTATGATTGCATTAGTATTGGTAAAAATTCAATTACCCAACAAGCAAGAAAAAAATTTTCTCCAAGCTTAAAAAAATAGTGTTCAAACTCCACTTTATCTCCTCCACTTGATTGAGGTCCTACTTACACGGCCAATATGCGGACAAAGTTACCCGGAAGTTTATTTTGACAGAGAGAACGCTTTTACATTAGTACCTAAGTCTGACAAGCTAAGCTATGACTAAAAGTATGACACGATCAAGTTAAACCTTGACACAGGGTGCATCTACTTATGATGTAGATAGCATAAGACTAAGTATGACTTATGATAAGAACTTAGTTACTAATGTAAAAGCGTTCTCTCTGTCAAAATAAACTTCCCGGTAACTTTGTCCGCATATTGGCAGTATAAGTAGGACCTTAGTAGCTTCAGTGGATTACAGTGAAAAGTCATGTAAGACTTCTGTGTTGGTGAGTTGGTGTAGTGGCCAACGAAACAGTTTGTCTAGTGTGATGTGTGATTTGCTCTACACAGAGCCGTTGTTGTTGTTGTTGGTTGTCTTCGTGTTGTCTTGTCGTCAACATGGTTGGCCTGTTTTGAATATTTCTGTTTTCAATATAAAAAATGAAAGGTCATATTCAAATTTAAGATATTCTTAAGTTTAAAATTATTTTCAATGAATGAAATAAAAAATTATTTGGAAAAGCTCTCTCTTAAAATACTATTTCCTTTTTAATTTTTGGTTGGAGATTGTTTAGAGAAGGGCCTTGGAGCTCGAGTGAAGATTCAGCTTTATCTCAACTGAAAAACGAAGGTACATTTCCTTGGAAATTGGCTTGAGTCTCAAGTGAAGGTCAAGTGAAGATCCAGCTCTGGAGATTGGTGAAACGAACTCGAGCTCCACTGGACGCTAAGTCAATTTCCTAGGAAGCATTATTATTGGATTTTAATATATTTTTCCTCAAAAATCAGCATTGATAAAGCTCATATAGGCGCTTGCTTTATTTGTAACCCTCTGCGACTAACATGCCCTAATTTTCACAATTCTATGGACGTGGTTGTACGTCAGACACCATTCTGACAGCTAGTATTTTCAAAATTCGTTTTATATTCCCACGTTTAAATAGTATAGTTTAATTCTAAGAGTGTGCTTTATAATTCTTAATCACTACCATATAAAATTAAAAAAGACACATAAAGACATTTAACAATATTTATTGATATGACATAAATAATTTGTTCGATTTCAATACAAGTTTTTCGATTTTGTGTTGTCTCTCATACTACCACGTCAGTCGCAGAGGATAAATCAAACCGTAGATTTATCTTTTAATCACCACAGACAATAATAACCAGTACTTGACTTGCCAAAATGTAATCAATATCATTTGAATGGAAATACGATTTAATAATTGTAGTTTGCTGCTGTCAATAACTGAAGTTGACAGTGAAATTAAAATGTTGTCGATCATTTAAGATTTCGTTTCGGATAAGCACGAAGCTTCGAGGTGAAGCTTTCGTCTTTATGAGATTGACACTTTTCGCAATCTTCAGACGGAACAGACAACAAAAAAACTTTAAAAGTACTTTAAAATGTTTACAAATAAAAATAACAGATAACTTAAATGGTTCACCCAGTGAACCAAAAGTATATTTTGTTTTTAATTCATTTGTGAACCTTTTTGGTGATTGTTTTCCACACTCGCAAATGAATCATTTTTGAAAAATTTGGCGAACATAAATGACTCTTAAAAGGTATAAATGGCTCTTCTTTGTTCGTTATTGTTTTATTTTAGCACAAGCAGGCCACAGTCGCCACGGACATTTTCTAGTTATCAATAATTTATCTTTTCCAATTAATAAAAAAACTTATTGAATCACACAATGCCACTTCTATAAAAGTAAAAAGTCGTTAGTTTCTCTTGCTCATTTATAAATTACAGGAAAACCACGGTCAAAACATGTGTAGAAAAGTTGCATACCGCGAAACAAATATACATACATATATACATATATATTATACATCAAGTCGAATTGAGTCTCATTGAAAGTATAGAGAGATAGAGCCGAAAAATTCCATTAAAAAAAATTCTTTAACATTCTGAAGGTGTTGGCTTGAAACTGTGTTGGTTTAATTCACCACATCAAAACTAATTTCAACATATTAGAATCTACTTCGATCAAATTAGCAATTGGTGTGGTGAAGTCATTTGTTCTTTTATTTTACACGCAGCAAAGTATGTAGTGATATGTATTTGTTTGTTTATTTAATTGTGTTGTGCTGGCTGAGAACAAAGAGCGAATAGAGTAGAGAGTACCCTACGGAGAAAATAGAGTCAATTGCTCTTAAGTGACTGTTTCTGTGACAGCTCAAATGTAACCTATCACAGGACAAGTCTGATTTATAGCCCATTCACACCTAAGCTAATTTGCTCATTTCGGACAAAAAACACAAATGAGATGCGTAATGAGCTCATTTCCCATACAAATATTCCATCTCATTACAACTCATTTCAACGAAATGAGTAGCAAATGAGATAATTTCACGCTAAACACAGCTCTGAGCATATTAAACTGCTTTGTGAACATACCCTTCAAAGCAAAATGTAAAAAAAATTTGTACACAGAAAAATTTTATCAAAACAAAATATGAAAATACAACAAAAACAACCGTCAAACAAAATGAGATTTATAAGTGTGAACACTTTTTAATGAGATATTCAAATGTGCTCATTTGGCTTAGGTGTGAACGTAATATTAACTAGTCACGGAACAGGTTCTTTGTGCCGGATACGGGACAGATTTTATATTACTCAGCACGGGACCAATTTAATATGATACAAGTAGAGACAGATCGATTTAAATTCAAAGCTATATTTGTATCGTGTGGAAATTCAAAGTTGGGAAGAAAAATAATTATTTAGCAAAGTGAGGGCAATATCCAATGATTGTTTAACGAACTAACGAAATTGCTCAACGAACTACTCGATAGTTAGGATAGGTCACAAATTTGTACTTCGAGGCCGATCACGGGACAGGTCCAAGGTGACGCAGCAGGTGGCAATTGACCACTATCAATGACAACGCCGTGTAAAAGTGACCGGTCGGTTTCATATGTTGGTGGCAGAATTGGAACTGTTCCCTCTCCCTTGGGGACCTATCACGTGATAGGTTCAGAACCGGTTCCTTTCTCCGTAGGATTACATGTAGTTTATTGAAACTCTCGCAGCACAAACAAACGAATAGCATACGATTAAGCAATGTATGACATTGTGGATGAATAACTTTGCACTTTAAGTGAAGATATTTATTATAAAAATTAAAATTAAAATCCTTTTGCAGCACAAATGTGATATTTAAAACTTATTTCATAAAAATCGGACCAGTACTTTTGGAGTTTAGCGAAAACATAAAATATTCACTTTAATTTTATTTAATAGTATAGATAAAGATATAGATATAGATATAGATATAGATATAGATATAGATATAGATATAGATATAGATATAGATATAGATAAAGATATAGATATAGATATAGATATAGATATAGATATAGATATAGATATAGATATAGATATAGATATAGATATAGATATAGATATAGACATAGATATAGATATAGATATAGATATAGATATAGATATAGATATAGATATAGATATAGACATAGATATAGATATAGATATAGATATAGATATAGATATAGATATAGATATAGATATAGAAATAGATATAGATATATGTAGATATAGATATAGATATAGATACAGATATAGATATAGATATAGATATAGATATAGATATAGATATAGATATAGATAGATAGATAGATAGATAGATATAGATATATAGATAGATATAGATATAGATATAGATATAGATAAAGATAAAGATATAGATATAGATATAGATATAGATATAGATATAGATATAGATATAGATATAGATATAGATATAGATATAGATATAGATATAGATATAGATATAGATATAGATATAGATATAGATATAGATATAGATATAGATATAGATATAGATATAGATATAGATATAGATATAGATATAGATATAGATATAGATATAGATATAGATATAGATATAGATATAGATATAGATATAGATATAGATATAGATATAGATATAGATATAGATATAGATATAGATATAGATATAGATATAGATATAGATATAGATATAGATATAGATATAGATATAGATATAGATATAGATATAGATATAGATATAGATATAGATATATGTAGATTATAGATATAGATATAGATATAGATATAGATATAGATATAGATATAGATATAGATATAGATATAGATATAGATATTGTCAAGAGAGCCAACTTAGGGAAGTGGTTAACGAGCGTTCGTTGAGAGTGGACGTGCTCTGGTTTCATTATTTGTTTGTCATGATTGATTTCGTTTATATTCGTTAATGTGTAAATTTGTTTATTTTGGTTTCATAAAATTAATACAGCTTGAAGTTTGTCCTGACAGATTCAGAAGTGGGATACGAAGCGTAAAACGGATTTGTTTTTAGTGGCAACAATGTTTCATAGTTACAAATACAGTACTTTTTGCTTATAGCGAACCCGTTTAAACCGAACTTTCGCCTAAAACGAACCAATTTCAAAAGTACGCGTTTTTATTCCAATAAATCATGCATTTTTGTTCGCTTATTACGAACTCGTTTAAAGCCAACTTACGGTTGTAACAAACTTTATTTGCATGCAAAACTTGTTTATTTTTCGGTTAAAATGAACCAAAGAGTGCCGTTATGTAAAAAATAATGTTTGCTCTGACAACACTGTAACACACAGTGTTTAATTTTTCCTGTCTCCAATCCGGGAATTCCCCTAAGTTTAATGTTTGTTTGCTGGAACACGATTACATATGTTTTGATGACGACCTTTTAAATACGGAAAAATTGGACGAAAAGCTATTGTGCAGTGTGTTTGCGCTGGTGGAGACGACCTTGGCGACGATATAGACAACGTAGAGCCAATTCAAGTCGCAACTGACGTGGATGCAGTGTGTAGCGTAAGCTATGTAAGAAATTTTCTTCAGTCGTGTGACACTCAACAACAAATTCTTGACCACTTGGCTCAAGTGGAAGTGTATTTAACTGAAACTAATATTGCTACTAAGCAAACTAAACTAACTGATTTTTTTAAAAATAAATTTTTTAAATTAAAACATCTCAACATGTTTTTAATAAATTTACAAATAGCCAGGGAAAAGAAAAGATATATATATACACATATTCAACAGCAGCAACGTCTACGCGTTTGTGTTAACAAAACAAAGCAAGTCAACGGTCAGTTTGAATTTTCAATTGCAACGCCACAGCAACAACGGAAAGTTAACAAAACAAAGCAAAATCAACGGTCAGTTTGAATTGTCAACTACAACGACACGGCAACGATCAACGGAAAACAACGGCTGTATAGTTAAAAGAAAAACGGCGACGCAGCAAAACGAGAGAAAAAAGGGGAAAAAACTTAACGAAGGCAAGCGAAGGAAAAAGAAAAGGCAGTCTGAGCAGCATGCGCGTGAAGTTACAATCATTATAAGTTCCAGAACTCGACAGAATTTTGAGAAGCAAACAAATGCCAACGGTTGGAAAAAAAAAAACAAATTAGCACTCCTTATGACTCACTTAGGATCCGATGAAATTGACGTGGAGGATAATCCAGCAAATGGTTTGGGCATAAAAGAACCATGGCAAGGGCAATTCGAGGAATTAAAACACATGGTCGCCGGGTTAGTACGAGCAGTGGGTGAGCTGCAAGCCAACAGTGGTGCGTCCACAACGACCACAAATGTAATTCCAGCCAGCCCAGGGCCATCGTCGCCACAGCAAACACACAGTAGTGAATGGCTATGAACGCAGTTCCAGGCAGTTTAGGTTCATCTTCGCCACAGGGAGTCAACGGAGCCGAGTCAGTGACTGCCACGAATGGTTTCCCAGCTAGGTAAATGCCATCGATTCCGCAGCGCGTATGCAGTGTTCAAGATGTTGTGGGTGTTCTCCCGGAATTCGACCCGATTGGAAAAAGCATCACATCGTCACAGTTTGTCGAGATAGTGGAGCATCTGCAGCGAGCGTATGCTTGGACCGATGATGTTATTCTTTTCGCACTACATCATAAACTAAAGGGAGTGACAAAGGGATGGATTGATGCTCAACCAGTTTTCCAATCATGGAGTCAATTTGTACGTATGTTCTTAAAAGATTTTTCAAGTTCATTCAGTTCCGCTGATATTCACAGAGAATTAATGAAGCGCAGGCGTAAAGCAAACGAGCCATTGTTAGAATTTTACTATGCTATGTTGACCATTGGTCGAAAAGGCTCATTGGACGATGCTTCAATCATATCATACGTCATAAATGGAATGAACGACGCACATATGCCACGGACTCTTCTGGCTCTAAATCTTAAAACTTGTAACGACCTTCTCATGTCTCTGCAAAACTTATCTAATACGTCTGAGTTTCAAAGAGGCGCTACTATAGCAATAAACGCTACAACGGAATTCCGGGGTGAATCTACATGTCACGTGGATGAACGTCGAGGACCGAAGGGTTTCAACTGTAATGACTTTGGTCATATATCAGCGAAATGTCCGCGTCCACAGCGTCGGCTTAGATGCACCAAATGTTCGAAATTGGGCCATGAAGCAAAAGAGTGCAAGAAATCTTTAAAAGGCACGGTCGCTTCAATCGCCGATGACAATGCAAAATATGTTCCACCTGTAATAAACGAAATTAAAATTAACAACGAATTCTATTAAGCGTTTGTAGATACGGGTAGCGACAATTAGTTGATACGTAAGTCAGTGGCGTCCAAGCAGAACACTTGCCAGCGGATCTATAAGCGTCTTAAAGGGTTCGGTGGGTCGATTGTGGAAACATTGGAGATGGTTGAAGTGGTCATTGAGTTGGATGGTCAGAAGATGAAAGCATCTCTCAACGTGGTGCCTGATGAAACTTTGCTGTACGATGTACTTTTGGGCAGAGATCTTTTGTGCCGGAAAAATCAGTGAGTTGTTATTGATTCAGGAGTACTTCAGCTGCAATCCAAAAACCATTTGATGCTAAGCGTAAATCAAAAATTGACAGAAGAGCAACACAGAGAAATCTTAGCACTTGCAGAAGCTTATGACGGTTGCTTCGCAGAAGGCCTCGAGAACATAGGGTGTTGCAACACAACCTCAATGACCATAGAAGTGACAGCCCAATATTGGGAAAAGATACCAAGTTCCTTTTGGGCAGCGTTCAATCATCATAGATAATCTGTTAAAACATAACATCATTCGACAGAGTACAATGATGCATATTTTCGTTTTAAAAGATGTCAATTAACTAATATAAAGGTGCAAGAACAAGATATCATTTCTAAAAATAGTTGAAAGAATGAAAACATGATTTGTGTGCAATGAAAATATGCAAAAATTTTGCCCAACAGCCTAAAGTCTTAAGAGCTGCCTACACTCCCGATTCACGTTTAACGAAATATTTTACCTACCGGGATAATTTCAACATCAACGACATCATCTACATACCGAACATTGCAAATATGCCAAATATTTCGTACACATTCATATACAACGTCAACATTTATTTTCTGCACCATCCTAAAAATATGCCACAAAGAATTTGTGAAAAATACTGACCAGCTAGAATTGTGCTGCCCCTGTGGAAGCTATAAACAAAGTGTGCCAGATAAAAGCAAAAATGATAAAACGAAAAATGAACAAAGAGACCAACAACAACAACAACAGCAACAACAAAGCGGGAAAAAAGATTGTCACCAACATAGTTGCGTGCAACAGGCACCACCTCGAAATTGAGGAAATGTTGCTGCAAAATTTATCACACATCGCTTCGCTCAACAACTATTTTTAAACAAAACTGAACGCATTTTTAACGCAACGAAGCGACGCTAAATTTAGCAGTCGCTGACACGCCGGGCAGATGCGTCACAAACGACCAAACGATTTAATTTTATTTGAAGATAAAAATCAAAAATTTTTGCAAAGGAGATCAACGAGAAGAACAACCAGCAACACCAACAGCAATCGTTGCAGAAAAGCATTAATTATAGCTGAACGTCAACTAAAAATAGACCAACAGCAACAAGTTTAGGGCAGCCAATAACTGCAGCTACACCAACATATCAACAACAACCACAGCTACATCTACGATTTGATGGCGCAAAAACAAGTGAAAGTTTTTTGAAAATAATTAAACAGACAAAAAGCTATAAATAGTTGGCAACGATGATTTGTAAATTTTCTCTGCAATTTAATCGAAATTATATTTTGAAAATTAATTATGTCAGACATGCTGTTAATAGTTCCAACAGCAACAGCATCAACAACAGCATCAGCAGGAAGACAACCGTGTCTAAAGCTAGGCAACCCTGCAAATTATTTGCTACATTTTAATTAGAATTCGAAATTTTTTATTTCTTAACGATTTGAAATGTGAAATTATAAAATTTTAATTATTTTTCACCTCAAATTTTCTAAAACTATTGCAACATTACGTCCCGCTGAAAAAATAATCAGCTATAGAGATACGCAAATGCTCGAAAATAGCCGTCATGCATAAATCGGGAAATTTGTTTAAATCATTCTAGTGCGATAATTTTCGAAAATAAGTTATATTTAGATTTGTTTTTGTTTTTCCTGATTAGATATAAATAAATATTTTTAGTTAAGTGGCAGCACTTACCCTTTATCTCAACATCACTAAAGGGTTTCTTCTTGACAGACTGTAAAGGAAAAAGTAATGAAAAAAGACAAAAAAAAAAAACAATAATAAAATAACTTCGAATAAATTTCTGAAACTATTTTGAAAATCCGCTCTTACCTTTGTGGTGCGTTTCCCCATCAATGCTGTACCCAGCATCTGTAAAAAAGAAAGATAATATCTCTTTAGAAATCAAATTTTTTATAAATAGTAAAAACATAGTTAAAATTAGAGTTTAGACTTAATTGTCGTAAAGCACTTATTAATGCACTTATAAAAGCAAATTCTGTTGTTTTATATGTTTTCTTGCAATCTCATTAATTTAATTATTTGGAATCTAAACTTTGAATTTCCACACTGTCTGAAAATGTTTAACATTTCTAAAGGGTGTGCTTTTTAGTGACGGAGAACTTTAAATTAGCAACACTCGTTTCTATGACAGCTGATTCGACAATTCTCGGTTATTTTGTGGTTATTGGCCCATATTAGACGATGACCATTTGGCTGTGCTCACACGTCAATCAAATGCTTGAATGAACTCAAATTTGTTGTTGTTTGACCAGCTAAAAAAAAAATAAACTCTCTACGAGAGAGAAAACGATCTTTCAATCATGGTATAGTAATACCATGGTATAATAATACAAGGTAGCATTGACAACTGCTTATTTTCTCTTCTACAAGAAAACATCTCCTGTTAAAAACAGCATCTACAGCTGCTGAACTTGTTGTTTTTTCACTTTAAAACTCTAGACCATGATGTAATTAACAAGGTGGTAGTGAATTTTGCACACACTCAATTTTGCTGAGTCTGTCAAAAAATTGTGAGATAAAGAGAGGACCTGTTGGTAAGTGTCAAATCATTGTTTGTTTTGTTTGTTTGCTTGTGGTAGTTCTAGATAATAAGTAATAAATTGGAATTACAAGTAGTTTCGTCAGATTTTCATCAAAATAATTGAAAAAACAGTGAAATACTAGAGCCAAAACAAATATCACAAACTTTGTTTTGCTATGGTTTTGCTTAAAATTTTCAATCAGCTGTTTTTGGCAGAACGAGAGTTCATTTTTGTGAGAGAGGTTGAAAATTCACTAACACCTTGTTAATTACACCATGCTCTAGACCTGAATCATTCAGTCAAAGCGTTGCAAACTATTACTCGGTTGCTCTTAGTAGTAAGTTATTGATAGAAGGTAGTAGATTCAACATAAAAGTACTTTTATGAGTAGAAAAAGCATAAAATAGTAGGCTAAACGATACTAATCGCAAACAGTAGGTAGCAGAAAAGCCTGCATCGGCGGTTCAATCAAACAATCGCAAACAATACTCTCGGAGAGAGTAAAAAGAACAAAAACACGCCATTAGAGTCCGAACCACTGATGTTAACGGCACAGTAATTACTGTTTTCTACAGTAGTTTGACTGCTCATACAGTACGACAGTAATTTTTTGAAATATCAAGTAATTTCAATGGCCGGACAAATATATAAAGTTTTTTAGAAAAAATTTGCTAAAGTCACATTTGTAACATCTCTGCTCTTCTCATAGTTTTACCATCCCTGGAATTTAGTGCAAAATGGAACAATGCCCTGATAACTTTGCAGATTATAGTGTGCACATGGCTAGTACTAACAACCGTACAATTCCAAAGAAACCATTTTGCGCTTTTAGGAAGATCTTTGTACGGTCATTTAGATGAATAATATCTAACATTTTTAATTTTTTTAAATGTATTAAGTGTCAAAATATATTTGTTACGTTTGTATATTAAAAGCCGTATTCATAAAAATATTTTAAAATAGCTTTAAAATGTTTAATAGTTACAAAGCTTTTTAATGTTAGAAAGTCTTTTAAAATTGTTTTGTTCATAAACATGTTGTAGTGGCTTTTGTAGTTAAAATAGAAACTCTTTCGATTTGAAGTGGAATGAGTGTAAATAATGGTTTGTGTATTAGATAAATTCAATGACTTTATATCAGGGACCGTAAATAACAGTTATGGTCTCATTTTTTAAGGAAAAACCACAAGTAGTTGGAACAGTCGGAGGACATTTTGGATGACACCATTATGATCCCCCGACATCCCCTTGTTAGTCCTGGGTTGTGTTTTAAATTTCGACTTTAAAAGTAAAAGTTTAAAAATACCAGTTAAATTTTGAACTTTTATTTTTTCGCACAAAAAATAACTGTTATTTTTTGTGGGATATTTTTTTCCACAAAATATCCCACAAATCACTGTATCTACAAAACTGTTCATGCTAGGGTCATGAAATTTGACTGGTGAAAATAAAAATGCAATATCTACCATATGACAAAAAATGGGCGGGGCACGCCCTTTTTAACATTCTATGATTTCATCTACAAGTCGGATAGAAACGCTGCACTTGCTGATTTAACATTATGGAATTTAGTGATTTACTGAGAGTTCCCTTAAAAAAACAAGCATGTGCTCAATTCATTCATATAGATACAGTTAGAACTAAATCTTTTCTTCAATGCACAAGATTAACGTTGTATTAAAAAAAAAAAACAAGCACGTGGTCAATCATTCAAATGGACAAATGAGGCGATGAGAACAAGAGTGGCCTAACCCACCAACATATCTAATGGAGTCATATTAAGATTTTCAATTGAATTTCTTTTATTTTTTTCGTTTATTCACAATATTATTTGCTTTTTCTAAATTTGCTTTTTAGTGGTATATTATAACAAAATGTCAATATTTGGATTAGCAGCAGCAGTTGCGACGCTAGATCTGCATTTATTTTAATTTTCATATTTTTGTGGGTAGGCCACTCTTGCTCTCATCGCCTCAAATATCTCCGGCTATGCGACAGACTTGCCATGTTTTTATCTTTCAAATTTTATGACCCTATAATAAGCAGTTTCTTAGATATAGCGATTTGTGGGATATTTTGTGGGAAAAAATATCCCACATATAATAACAGTTATTTTTTGTGCGAAAAAATAGAAGTTAAAAAATTCTGGTTAATTCTTGTTCAATATAATAAAACACAAAAAATTACTAAAATTTTCAACTTTTTTAGAAAAATGGTTTAACGGTTACGGTCCCTGCTTTATATTGATGATATATGATGATTTATATTTATTTGTCACAATTTCGTCAACATTTTTCAATGTTATGTTAAACTACATCAAAAATTTTTCGAAGCTACCTCTGCATAGAAAAATTGGAATTTAATTGTGTTTTTCGTAAATATTTTTAAATGTTTTGACAAATTTTCTTGTCATATATTTCCAATTTTTTTTTAAGTATTTTGTAAATGTTATATTATCAATTATTTTGATAATTCTAGACAATTTTTGTGTTCAAATGAGCGAATAATTTTAGAAATGCTTTGTGAGGAGTTTATAGCATGTTTCAGCCAATTTAAAAAATAAACAAACATTTTTTGACTTTTTGTTTATTTTTGATATATTTTGAATTAATTTTATATATTTTTGACAGATGAGAACAAAAATACAATTCAAAGTTTATTTTGAATAAAAACAGTAATTTTTCGTGCCCAACACAGTAATTTCATCAAATTATGTTAACATCACTGGTCCGAACAGAACCAAAGCAGGCGTAGGTTGGCGGTCCTCTCTCGGAGAAATCCGCTGAGAACACGTCCAGAATAGGAGCGGTTGTCGGTTGTCATGGTATAATAATACAAGGTAGCATTGACAGTTGCTAGGGAAAACATATTCTGTCAAAAAATATACTCAAATAGAGAGCGCTCACAATCCGCCATTGAAAACACAAGTTGAAAACCTTGAAGTAAAAAAAAACAACAACCACAGCAGCTGCTGATGTATTTGCACAACAAGCTGTTTTTGACAGCATATGTTTTCTTGCAGAAGAGAAAATAAGCAGTTGTCAATGCTACCTTGTATTATTATACCATATTATTATACCATGGTCGGTTGTCAGACCAGCGTCGCTTTTCGGTGTGTAAATGGTACAAATGCAACACACACACACAAAACGAAACGTCAGCTCATGGGAAAAACTAAGGGCGCGTTTTTAGTGCCAGCTTACGGCTGACTTATTTCGAGCTGAGAACAGTGTCGAAAGATGAAATTACCACAAAAATTCTCTTTTTCTTACACTTAATTCTCACAAATTACCACACTTGCAAAATACCTCAAATTACCACAATACCTCAAATTACCGCAAAATACAGTAAAGACTCACAAAAGTTAACCTGTAAGATCATTCGCTTTTTTATTTGGGTAGATTTCTGTAAAGATATCTTTCAGCTTCGCTTTTGGAGCTACTTATTGGACAGTTTTTTTTACGTTGGTCAATTTGTACAGCTTATTCTCCATATAAACAGAAAAGTTGACACAAAAGTTAACTTTGTAGAGTTTCCTGTGGTAATAGAAGCCTAGTTAACTTTTCCATATATTTTCATTTTTGCGAGTCTCAACTTTTGTGAGTCTCTACTGTACCACAAAATCCCTCAAATTTTCTTTTGATGTATTTTTAGGTATTGTGGTATTTTGTGGTAATTTGAGGTATTTTGTGGCAATTTGAGGTATTTTGTAGTATTTTGAGGTATTTTTTCCCACGCGTGGTAAATATCGCACGTGTGGTATTTTTTTCCCACGCTATATATTTTTATCACAAAATACCATGGGAATTCCCACATCCCACAATCGTTGAAAAATACCATGAGTGCTATTTATCGTGCTTTTCTTGCAACATAGGCTGATAAGATAACGTTGAAAACGCTGCAAATACAATCATATGGAATCAGCTGAAAGTGCGTATAGTGTCAGCTGAATCATCAGCTGAAAGCTGCTGGTGCACAGTTTTTCAGCGCGCTGGTTCATGCTTTCTGACTTGCTCGCACGGTTTTGTTTTTTTTGTTCATTACGCATGTTATTTTAAATATTTTTCCTAAAAAATGACTAATAACGAATCAAAAAAACATATCGGGGATCTAAAAGCAATGAAACAACAAAAAACACCATATCTACAAACATGATTTCTTGTCGCTTTGTTCATGTGCCTTTGTTTTATTTTTGTGTGCAACAACAATTGTGCAGCAGGTGCACACAAGAAGAAAACTGGAGCGGCATAGTGGAAGCAAGAAGAATGCAAAAGAAAAGCAAAAAGCTTTGAAACATGAAACATGAAAAGGGTTGAAGAATGAAAGTGGCAAAAAGAGAATATAGCTTTTTCTTTTTTTCTTATGATCATGAATATTATGGTTATATTCAAAGCAAAAGCAACACGAGCTGTTAAAAAAAAATATTTTCATACACAGATATCTCTGTACAGCAACGCAAAACAAGCGGGAATGCAAAATGATGATAAGCTGCCTTTTTCGCGTCTTCTGTTTCTTCCGCTGGTTCTTCGCTTTTTGTGATCTTTTGATGTCCACAGCAACACTGTTATTGCGAAAATATAACAACCCATGGTATAATAATACATGGTAGCATTGACAACTGCTTATTTTCTCTTCAACAGGAAAACATAAATTGTCAAAAACAGCTTTTTGTGGAAATACATCAGCAGCTGCTGTGGTTGTTGTTTTTTTTCACTTCAACGTTTTCAACATTGCTTGTGTTTTCAATGGCGGATTGTGAGCGCTCTCTTTTTGAGTATATTTTTTGACAGTATATGATTTCCTAAGCAACTGTCAATGCTACCTTGTATTATTATACCATGATAACAACCGTGCTTTGGCTGAGAAACCCATTGAAACTAAAGAGAGCGCGCGACTTGCACTTCCTTTTTTCGCATGTCTGCCATTAGTCGGGAATTTCTCTTGTTTTCCGGTTCTATGAGAGCAAAATCAACGCACGAATACACGTGATATGTTTTCTGACCATAGGATCAGAAACAACAACAAAAAGCGAATTTGACTAAATAAGCGAGAAAAACTCAAAAACCAGCTGATGCAAGCCGACGCGAAGTAAGCTCGCACTATACACGCTCTCAGCTGAAACCAGGTGAATGCGTTTTCAGCTCGAAATAAGTCAGTCGTAAGCTGGCACTATAAACGCGCCCTAAGAAAATAGAACTGAACGCTATTCTTAGCTAGAGCTTATTCTTAGCTATAATATGGCACACTTAAAGGGCTTACACATCGGCGAATCTGTTCGTCACACGGCGGCCATGTTCACACAAGTTCGCTAGTTAAGAAGCGATGTTCGACAGTTTGTCACACGGTTGGCCGTGTTTACAAAAATTTTTGATTTTCTCTGTCGAACAAGGGATGCTGCCGAAAATGATGACAAAAAACAATAAAAATCAATGGCTTGTGTGACGAACAGGTTCGTTCAATTTGAACGCTAGCTTTTTCACACACGTTCGCGCCGCCATGCTGTTCGACGAACAGATTCGCCGATGTGTAAGCCCTTTTATGCCACTTAAAGAGAGATCCGCCAGCCGTCAGAGAAAAAAATAAAATGGATTGATTCTATTCTAGCGTTTTTCAGTCGTGGATTTTTACGGCGATTTCATTTTTGGCGGCTGCATACATTTTCATGTTTTTTGTTTCACAGCGAATCCGTCAACCGACAGCCCCTGTGGTTCTGTTCGGGCTCTTAGTCTTCAATCATTTGATTGACGTGTGAGCACAGCATTTGCCCAACGTGCAATGAATCTATCTTACTCTCTTTCACATTTTACACGGCGGAAGAACGGCGGACAGATTTTGACATTTCATTCAGTTCCATTACTTTTCTCCTACACTTTATTTAAGACAAGGTTTCCTACAAATATTTTCTTCATACTGCTATAGTACAATAATAGCACTTTTCTTCAAAAAATTTACTTGTTATCTTTAATTTCAAATCTTTAATTTCACCACACAGCAACACTATTTTGTCTGGTGAACACTGTATCGACACCGTGCGAGAATGAACATATTTTGCCCGCTGTTCCAAATGTTTATCCTCTCACACTCTCACAGAATTTTGACAGTTTTTCATTGAAAACAACAACAAAATCATTTGCACACCGAGCAAACGAGCACCGTCTGATCTCAGCCTTGGTGGCCGGGCAAACCGTGTAATAGGGGCTATTCTGGCAGGGACAAAGAGACAGGATACTTCGATTCTATAGTGAATTTTGTTGATTTTGCACCAAAATTGTACTTGTTCTTCTCATTTTTTAAACACTCACGCATGATACAATTATACAAGGTAGAAGTGACAACTGGCTATTTTCTCACCAGTGTCTTGCACCGACTGTCATTTGCCTGTATATTTTATTTTCTATTTTCTTTTGTACTTCATTCGTTCTTTAATTTATACTAGTTTGGTTGGTGCAAGACGAATAAGCTGTCACTCCTACCTATTATAATTGTATCATGCTCTCGCGTATTGTGTATGTGAGTTCACCTCAAGACTATCAACTGTTGTTGTATCGACTCTCAGCTGCTTTTAGCTAGCAATAATATTGCTTTATTATTTTCGAAGCTCAAATAAATGGGCATAGGATATAGACATAAAATATATATAAAAGAGTCAGAAACATAATCCAACTTAATTTATGTTTTAAAAATCTTTCTACTAATAATTTATTATTTTAATATTTTCAATGAAAATGCCTGGAAAATTAAAAAATCAATTCTGATCCTTATCCCATACACAAACCTCATATGCATGTTGAGTTTCTTGACGAATTTATACAACAACCGTAGTATATTTGAACCAACAGCTGACTTTTTTTACTTAAGGTGCTACCCCCACTTGCAGTGCACAAAATAGGTTATTTTCATGAATACGAAAACTTCTAAACTTTTTAAACGATCATAATGTCATCTTAAAGTACATACATTGAGCACTTTTTAGAAATACTTTGTATTGAAAAATGTTGAAGAACAAGCACCATTTTGGCGCAAAATCAACAAAATACACAATAGAATTGAAGTTTCCTATCTCTTAATCTCTGATTCTGGATTGCCAATTAATTATGAATAGACTCACTCCGAAGCAATGTTTGCAAATTGTTAAAAAATATTTTGAAAAACACTGTTCAATTCAAAAAACACATTCGTTCAGGGATGAAGCACACTTTTGGTTAAATGACCTCGGTAGTCGAGTAGGATCACTGAAATCAAAAATTTATTATTATTTACGACTTGAAAGTTGTAGTTGGTGTAAAGAAGTTTTTTTTTAAGCTTTGAACCAAGGATTTCAGGTGTAATACCTATTCAGTAAAGTCTGCCTTTGTTCGAAATTGAGTGATAGATTAGTGGGAGGAAAGGGGCAATCAAGTGAAACATGTGTAGGATGTTCTAAGCATGGTGGAAAGCCGTAGAAACATATGGAATTGACCTCAGTCAATTCAAGTAATAAAGTCGTTCTATCCACAAGCTTTTCTACCACCAACTACGACTTCAAATCGTAAATATTGATGAGTTTTCAATTTCAGTTGATTAGAAATGAGAAAAGAAAATTTTCAAATGCGAAAGGTTAAAGCGTAGAATCACGGCCTGACCGGGATTCGAACCTGGGACCTCTGGGGTGTCAGTCGAGCACGCTACTAACTCCCGAGATTGAAAAATTTATTTAGTTCTAATTTTTCGACTTTCCCATTAAAGCAGAATATTATATCATTTTAAACTCCTCCATAGGAGTTTTTACAGGTCTCAATCTTTTTGAGGTAATTTTCGATGATTTTTGTGCACAGCTCGGGCACTAGCTCGGCAATGTCTCGACGAATGTTGGTTTTTAAGTGCTCAAGAGTTTGAGGTTTATTCGTGTTAACACGATCTTTTAACCAAGCCTTACAAAAAAAAACTCCAAAAGCGTTAAATTGCACGATCTCAGAGGCCAATTTACATCGCCAAATCTCGAAATAAGTCGTCCTGGAAATTTCTGTTGCAACGAAGCCCTAATTGATGCTATTGTGTGGCTTGTGGCCCCATCTTATTGAAACTATCGTCCATATCGGTATCTAAAATTTCAGCCCAAAAAAAAAAATCTGTTAACATGCGACATGGTGCTCAGAAATTACTGTAACGGTTGTTCCTTGATCGTTATCAAAAAAATACGAACCAATGACACTACCAGACCATAATGCACACCAGACAGTCACTTTTTGCGGATGCAATGGCTTCTCCACAATCACTTGGGGATTTTCAGAGCCCCATATACGGCAATTGTGCCTATTTACGTATCCATCTAGCGCAAAATGAGCCTCAACGCTGAAGAAAATTTGCTGAAGCATTTTTTTTAAGACTAATTTAACAATTTTAACGTATTGTTTGGTAGTAAAACTTTCCATATTGCAAAATGACAAACCTTTGTCATCTACAGATACACATACAGATAAAGATACAGATACAGATACAGATACAGATACAGACACAGATACAGATACAGATACAGATACAGATACAGATACAGATACAGATACAGATACAGATACAGATACAGATACAGATACAGATACAGATACAGATATAGATACAGATACAGATACAGATACAGATACAGATACAGATATAGATACAGATATAGATACAGATACAGATACAGATACAGATACAGATACAGATACAGATACAGATACAGATACAGATACAGATGCAGATACAGATACAGATACAAATACAGATGACATGAAAATTTTACAACTCCCACACGTCAGGGCTGCACTTTCGCTTAATGTTTCACTTCATTGCCCTTCCCTCTCACTATTCTATCACCCCATTTCGAACAAAAGCAGACTTGACTGATAGGTATTACACCAGAAATCCTTGGCTCAAAGCTAAAAAAAAAACATCATTACATCCAGAAAACTTTTGGTGCGCTTTATGGGCCGGTGGAATTATTGGCCATATGTCTTCAAAACTGATGATGGTCAAAATGTTACAGTCAATAGTGAGCGGTACAGAGACAGGATAGTTAACTTTTTCGTGCCTCAATTGGAAGGCTTTAATGTTGTAGATACATCGTTTCACAGGACGGCGCCACATGCCATACAGCGCCCTATACAATTTATTTACTGGAAAAAACATTTGATGAAGGATTAAGATCCTCCAGATAACACTATGTACGCTCTAGCCATGCTGGCCACATGCCTGAAAAAGATGCCGTTCCTATTAATTGAAATATAAACTTTGACCATAACAAGAAGGTCAAGTCAAAACCTCCTCGATACAGCCCTTTTCCTATTTTTTTTTCTTCACATTTATGATCGGAAATGAGTCATATTGATGTTATTTGAAATGAGTTTGGAAATGAGCCGAAAACAATTATTTTATTGATCGCAAATGAGTCATAAATGATACTAAGTATGCTGTTTCGAATTTTTTTTTTTTTTATAACCACAAAACGCTGTTTTCAACAATTGAAATGGTTCTGTGATAGTACAAATAGACTTCTATGATAGAGGACTCGAACAAAAAACTGTATTTTTGAAGGTGTCGTACATGAAAAAGTTTGACAAAAATGTTAATTCGGAGAATGATTCATAAATAAATTATTTGCCAGGACTGAAAACGTATTTTCACGCCCGACAAAATTAACAACTTAATTAAAAAGAGATACTTATAGTTCACTGGGAATTTTTCTTGTTTCTTCTCTTTTCTATTTTCCTTGAATTGAAGGAGAAGTAAGTTTTATTTAAAATGTCAAATACGAAAAATTAGAAAAAAAAACAAACGGATTAAACAAATTTATTAGATTTCTTATTTTTTTGATTTTAATGTGAACTAATTTAATTAAATACTTTTATAAACTATAAACATTTCAATAAATTTTTCATCAAAGGTGGAGGAGAAAATAACAAAACACTAATTATAGCAAATAAAATTATGTTTGACCAAGACACTGCTAAGCTTGTATACCTTGGCCGAAGAAACAAAAATAGGTCCAACTTAGACAATTTAGACAATCTTAAAAAATGAAAAAGAAAACAAAACAAAAACATTAACAAAAGCCAAAAAAAATAAAGAATTAGGGGGGACTACGTCACGTGTTTGCGTCACAATAAGTTTTTGACAAATTTTCGTTAAACAGCTGCCAACAAGTCAAAACTGCCAAATATATAAAAGAACGTAGTTCTTGTTTAATTTAAAAAAGGCGCTTAGCCCCAAAGAAAAGTGAGTATAACAAATTATATTTGGAAATTGCATTTTTTAGAAGTTTCGTTACTTTTCTTAAAAAACAAAAATACGCTACCACAAACGATCCTACATGACGTCTTCACAGTTTTCGTCTTCAATTCACAAAGTCAGCCGAAATGAAAATGTCATTTCACACTGAGAAAAGAGTTAGCCTTAAAAAAATAAGATTGCCCGAGGTTTCTACACAAAATTCTCACACTCAAATAGATCATAGTCTTTAACCCGTTAATGTGTTTACACTTCTTTTTTTTTTCTTAAGCTAAATAAGTTTAAACTCAATTAAAACCATTTAGTTTTTGTTTACATTCAATAATAAACATTAAATATAAACAAACAAGAGAGCGTTTTTTAGTACGTCGATATTTTTTGAGATATTTTATCATTTATTTTGGTATATATACGTACATATTGCTATTCAAATCGTATTTTCTGTACCGAAAAATATTATTTAAAAACAAAAACCGACAACAAAAGCAAACATTCATCTAGGAAAAATAAGCTGGCCACAATATTAACAAGTTGTTACAAATTAATAAAGATTTTTCTTCTGTTTATACTAAAATCAAAAACAAAAACTACGGCAACAGTTTATTTTGGCTAATATTGCGTATAAAAATAATGAAAAAAATTAGGCAACACAATTAAAAATACATAAAAATTCAAATGTCAAAAGAGACGAGAAAACGAGAAAAACATTAACCAACAATGATAGCCAAATATTTCGAAATCCATTTTTCGCACACTCATTTAAAATAGGTGAATTTGAACAAATAATTTCAGAATTTAACCCGCATTCATATAGCTGACATTCAGCTAATTATCAACAATATTTAAACTTTTAATTAAACATAAACGTTTGTTCTTGCAGAGCAATGACAAAATGTCTGCAAATGTTGGCAAAGAAAATGAAACGAAAATAAGTATTGTTTAAGATTTTGAAATAAAACAATAGCAGTTTAATTAGTTCCGTCAGATTTTTAGCCAATTTTGCTCATATTCTATGAAATTTGAAAGCTTTTTAACATTTGCGACATGTGAGGCCTTGACAATGGCCACGTTCGTTCAGCTCATACAACTGTTAACGTAGAATTGCCTAATTAAACAAAGATACAGATACGGATACAGATACAGATGCAGATACAAATACAGATACAGATACAGATACAGATAGAGATACAGATGCAGATACAGTTACAGATGCAGATACAGATACATATATAGATACAGATACAGATACAGATACAGATACAGACACAGAAACAGATACAGATACAGATACAGATACAGATACAGATACAGATACAGATACATATACAGATACAGATACAGATACAGATACAGATACAGATACAGATAGAGATACAGATACAGATACAGATACATATAAAGATACAGATACTGATACAGATACAGATACACATACAGAAACAGATACAGATAGAGATACAGATACAGATACAGATACAGACACAGAAACAGATACAGATACAGATACAGATACAGATACAGATACAGATACAGATACAGATACAGATAGAGATACAGATACAGATACAGATACAGATACAGATACAGATACAGATACATATACAGATACAGATTCAGATACAGATACAGATACAGATACAGATACAGATACAGATACAGATACAAATACACATACAGATACAGATGCAGATACAGATACAGATACAGATACAGATACAGATGCAGATACAGATACAGATACAAATACAGATACAGATACAAATACAGAAACTACAAATACAGAATCAGATACAGATATAGGCAACTCCAAAAAGAGCTAGTGAGCGTCACGAAGGAGCGCGAAAAACATCACAAAGGAAGATGAAAGTCCAGCAGCTGGCTGTCCAGGAAGGCACACCTAAGCCCTGCAATTCTTTGGAAGTAAATCTCTATCCGCAGCAGCTTCTATCTCAAGCAAAATGCGACGATGGTCTGTGGTCATGTGGTCTCAAAAGTTGGTAAGCTTTCGACCAGCGACATCATCTCCAAAATGAAGCAAGAGAAGTCGCTAGAGGCATTCGGGGAGAACGTGTCAAAAGTCAGGCGCACAGAAAAAGGAGAAGTGCTGATCCAGGTGAAACGCTCAACCACGCAAACGGCACAGGAGTTAAAAAAGGAATTCAACACGGTGTTTAAAGGCAACACGGAGACAAAAGCTTTATCAGAAGAGACGGTGATTGAGATAAAGGACCTCGATGAGGTCACAGCAATAGAGTAGGTACACAAGGCAATCCAAAAAGCGCTTGGTGATAATACCGCGGCCAACGTAAAGTCTATGCGCAAAGCGTACGCTGGCAGCCAAACGGCAGTTATCAGCTTATCAGCGCCACAGTCGAAAAAACTGAAGAAAATCGAGAGAATTAAGGTTGGCTGGGTTATCTGCGGAGTCCATGACAAGGTTGTTCCAACCTGGTGCTTCAGGTGCCTTATCTTTGGGCACACCGCAAAAAAATGTGCTAATACAGACCGGAGGGGATGCTGTCTGAAATGTAACAGAGAGGGCCACAAGGCCAAAGAGTGCGGAGCGGATGCAAGCTGTTTTCTTTGCCTAGCAAGAAACCGCAATGCAACCAACCACCGCGCTGAAAGCTGGAAATGCCCAGCCCTACAAGAAGCCAAACAACACAAACGCTAATGAGATTTCTGCAAATGAATCTCAAAAACTGTCGCGCAGCACACGACCTCCTAACACAAAACATCTGCGAGCAAGGCATCAACTTGGCTATTCTCAGCGCACCCTACGCCGCTAAAACAACAGGGAAATGGGCCTCGGGTCTAACCGGAAAAACCGGTTATACCTCCGTATACCTCCGTATTCTTGCCAGCATACATGCTCAAATGGCTCCGTTCGGGTCGAAGTTGATGTCATACAAGCTGTGAGTTGTTACCTAGCACCAAGTCTATATCCATCCAGGAATTCACGGGAACTCTAAACGCAATAGCCGAAGAAGTGAGAGGGCTCCAGTCTTTACTTATCGCAGGTGACTTCAACGCGTGGGCGGTTGACTGGGGCAGTCAAAGTACGAATCAGCGAGGGCTCATTCTCCTTGAAGCGTCCGCCTCATTAGACGTGGTACTATTGAATACTGGAACTCAGACAACATTTACCAGTGCAGGTGAAAGCTCCATAATCGACCTGACCTTCTCCAGCAGCGAACTGAGTACAGAACCACAGCTGAAAGCAAGTGATGCTTATACGTACAGCGATCACCAAGCTATCATATATAAGCTGAACGCACAATTACATAGGCGAGCACGTAGAAGTAGCAATAGCAGAGCTTCTTACAGAGTCGAAACGGTGGACGAGGACGTGTTCAGAATAATGATGCCAATACATAAATCCTTGGCCCACCGATCGTTATTGCAAGGCAGGTCAAGGAGCAAGTCAGGAGAGCTTGCGATGCTGCAATCATTTGGAGAAGACGAACTAACAAGCGACACTGCAACGGAGTCTACTGGTGGTCTGCTGAAATTGCCGATACACGTAGACAATGCCTCCAAGCAAGAAGGCGGTACTACAGAGCTAGAGGTACTAACCGCTTCGACGAGCTCCATGAAAACTACCGAATGCTTAGGAAGGTACTGAAAAAGCGATAAGCAGAAGCAAGCGCGAGTGTTTTCTGCAACTATGCAACGAGGCAGATGCCGAAACCCACGAACCCATAGGTTCTAAGTACCATAAAACGAGCTCTTTAGCCTCAACAGCTAGAGATACAACATACCGAAGAACAGATCGAGTCGCAACCCGCATTGATGGCAAGAGAAGAAAAGCCATAAAGGACCATTATATTTGTATCGGTATCTGCATTGGTATCTGTATCTGTATCTGTATCTGTATCTGTATCTGTATCTGTATCTGTATCTGTATCTGTATCTGTATCTGTAACTGTATATGTATCTGTATCTGTATATGTATCTGTATCTGTATCTGTATCTGTATCTGTATCTGTATCTGTATCTGTATCTTTTTATGTATCTGTATCTTTATCTATATCTATATTTGTATCTGTATCTGTATCTGTATCTGTATCTGTATCTGTATCTGTATCTGTATCTGTATCTGTGTCTATATCTATATCTTTATCTATATCTGTATCTGTATCTGTATCTATCTGTATCTGTATCTGTATCTGTATCTGTATCTATATCTGTATCTGTATCTGTATTTGTATCTGTATCTGTATCTGTATCTGTATCTGTATCTGTATCTGTATCTGTATCTGTATCTGTATCTGTATCTGTATCTGTATCTGTATCTGTATCTGTATCTGTATCTGTATTTGTATCTGTATCTGTATCTGTATCTGTATCTGTATTTGTATAAATGTCTGTATCTGTATCTGTATCTGTATCTGTATATGTATCTGTATCTGTATCTGTATCTGTATCTGTATCTGTATCTGTATCTGTATCTGTATCTGTATTTGTATCTGTACCTGTATCTGTATCTGTATCTGTATCTGTATCTGTATCTGTATTTGTACCTGTATCTGTATCTGTATTTGTATCTGTATCTGTATCTGTATCTGTATCTGTATCTGTATTTGTATCTGTATCTGTATCTGTATCTGTATCTGTATCTGTATCTGTATCTGTATCTGTATTTGTATCTGTATCTGTATCTGTATCTGTATTTGTATAAATGTCTGTATCTGTATCTGTATCTGTATCTGTATATGTATCTGTATCTGTATCTGTATCTGTATCTGTATCTGTATCTGTATCTGTATTTGTATCTGTACCTGTATCTGTATCTGTATCTGTATCTGTATCTGTATTTGTACCTGTATCTGTATCTGTATATGTATCTGTATCTGTACCTGTATCTGTATCTGTATTTGTATCTGTATCTGTATCTGTATCTGTATCTGTATCTGTATCTGTATCTGTATCTGTATCTGTATTTGTATAAATGTCTGTATCTGTATCTGTATCTGTATCTGTATATGTATCTGTATCTGTATCTGTATCTGTATCTGTATCTGTATCTGTGTCTGTATCTGTATCTGTATCTGTATCTGTATTTGTATCTGTATTTGTACCTGTATCTGTATCTGTATTTGTATCTGTATCTGTATCTGTATCTGTATCTGTATCTGTATCTGTATCTGTATCTGTATTTGTATAAATGTCTGTATCTGTATCTGTATCTGTATCTGTATATGTATCTGTATCTGTATCTGTATCTGTATCTGTATCTGTATTTGTATCTGTATCTGTATCTGTATCTGTATCTGTATTTGTATAAATGTCTGTATCTGTATCTGTATCTGTATCTGTATATGTATCTGTATCTGTATCTGTATCTGTATCTGTATTTGTATCTGTACCTGTATCTGTATCTGTATCTGTATCTGTATCTGTATTTGTACCTGTATCTGTATCTGTATCTGTATCTGTATCTGTATCTGTATCTGTATCTGTATCTGTATCTGTATCTGTATCTGTATCTGTATTTGTATAAATGTCTGTATCTGTATCTGTATCTGTATCTGTATATGTATCTGTATCTGTACCTGTATCTGTATCTGTATCTGTATCTGTATCTGTATCTGTATCTGTATCTGTATCTGTATCTGTATCTGTATCTGTATCTGTATCTGTATCTGTATCTGTACCTGTATCTGTATCTGTATCTGTATTTGTATCTGTATCTGTATCTGTATCTGTATCTGTATCTGTATCTGTATTTGTATAAATGTCTGTATCTGTATCTGTATCTGTATCTGTATCTGTATCTGTATTTGTATCTGTATCTGTATCTGTATCTGTATTTGTATCTGTATCTGTATCTGTATCTGTATCTGTATTTGTATAAATGTCTGTATCTGTATCTGTATCTGTATCTGTATATGTATCTGTATCTGTATCTGTATCTGTATCTGTATCTGTATCTGTATCTGTGTCTGTATCTGTATCTGTATCTGTATCTGTATTTGTATCTGTACCTGTATCTGTATCTGTATCTGTATCTGTATCTGTATTTGTATCTGTATCTGTATCTGTATCTGTATCTGTATTTGTATAAATGTCTGTATCTGTATCTGTACCTGTATTTATATCTTTATATGTATCTGTATCTTTATCTATATCTATATCTGTATCTGTATCTGTATCTGTATCTGTATCTGTATCTGTATCTGTATCTGTCTGTATCTGTATCTGTATCTGTATCTGTATCTGTATCTGTATCTGTATCATTATTTGTATCTGTATCTTTATCTATATCTATATCTGTATCTGTATCTGTATCTGTATCTGTATATGTATCTGTATTTGTATCTGTATCTGTATCTGTATCTGTATCTGTATATGTATCTGTATCTGTATCTGTGTCTGTATCTGTATATGTATCTGTATCTATATCTTAATATGTATCTGTATCTTTATCTATATCTATATCTGTATCTGTATCTGTATCTGTATCTGTATCTGTATTTGTATTTGTACCTGTATCTTTATCTATATCTATATCTGTATCTGTATCTGTATCTGTATCTGTATATGTATCTGTATCTGTATCTATCTGTATCTGTATCTGTATCTGTATCTGTATTTGTATCTGTATCTTTATCTATATCTATATCTGTATCTGTATCTGTATCTGTATATGTATCTGTATTTGTATCTGTATCTGTATCTTTATCTATATCTGTATCTGTATCTGTATCTGTATCTGTATCTGTATCTGTATTTGTATCTGTATCTGTATCTGTATCTGTATCTGTATCTGTATTAGTATAAATGTCTGTATCTGTATCTGTATCTGCATCTGTATCTGTATTTGTATCTGTATCTGTATCTGTATCTGTATCTGTATCTGTATCTGTATCTGTATCTGTATCTGTATCTGCATCTGTATCTGTATCTGTATCTGTATCTGTATTTGTATCTGTATCTGTATCTGTATCTGTATCTGTATTTCTATAAATGTCTGTATCTGTATCTGTATCTGTATCTGTATCTGTATCTGTATCTATCTGTACCTGTATCTGTATCTGTGTCTGTATCTGTATCTGTATCTGTATCTGTATCTGTATCTGTATCTATCTGTACCTGTATCTGTATCTGTGTCTGTATCTGTATCTGTATCTGTATCTGTATCTGTATCTGTATCTGTATCTGTATCTGTATCTGTATCTGTATCTGTATTTGTATCTGTATCTTTATCTATATCTATATCTGTATCTGTATCTGTATCTGTATCTGTATCTGTATCTATCTGTACCTGTATCTGTGTCTGTATCTGTATCTGTATCTGTATCTGTATCTGTATCTGTATCTGTATCTGTATCTGTATCTGTATCTGTATCTGTATCTGTATCTGTATCTGTATCTGTATCTGTATCTGTATCTGTATCTGTATCTGTATCTGTATCTGTATCTGTATCTGTATCTGTATATGTATCTGTATCTGTATCTGCATCTGTATCTGTAGCTGTATCTGTATCTGCGTCTTTATTTGTGTCAATATCTGTATTTGTAGAAATTAGTCTAAGCTAGGAAATATATTTGGGGCGTTCTTTATCAAATCGGCCACCCCCTCCCCCCTTAATGTCTGAATTTTTGAGACAAAAAGTTCCACGGCGGCTTAAAATTTTCCTTGAAAGCTCTATTTTTTGCCGCCGTTTGGCGCTCTTGAATGTTTTGTTTTTTAACTTAGAGGTGTTCTGGCCACTTTTTTTGGACAAAGATGACTACGCAAAACAAAGGAAACGGTAAAAAATTGGCTTAAGTTAGTTTTTTTTTTCTATTTAATGATAGAATCTTGCTCCTTGCCTAAAAATATTTTGTTAAGTTTAAATTTTCTAAGAAGTTAACCCTTATCAGCAAAAGTGGATCAAAAAATATATAATGTTCAAACTTAAATGATTTGTTATTCCAAAATAAGCAACTTTAGGGAAAAATTTTATGGAACAAAAAGTGCTTAGAATTTGTCAAAATATAAGTAAATGTTAAAAAAAAAACATTTTGACATTAACAAATTTTTCAGTTTGTACATTTCTTGCAATATTCAAAAATATCTGAAATGTTTTTTTCACATTTTATTTTGAGTTTTAAATGTCTTTAGGATTGATCCAACATTACGAATAATGAAACTTTTTGTTATAACGGTTTAAATAATGCAAAAATCTTAGAGGGGAAATTTTTCAAAAAAACAATCTCATAATGCTTTTTATCAATGTGTGGCTTGATCCACTTTGCCTTTTATCTCTTAATTTTATATTGTCACTTTTTAAAAGCATTAAAACTGATAAATAAGCCAATTAACAAATTTCGCACGTATTTATGTATGCATATAAATATTTGAAATATTTATTGGCTACGGAAATCAGGAAAGGTCTCCAAAATTCAGAGTAATTTTAAACTTGGTCATCATCCAAGCTCAAGCTCAGGCTCATTATTAAAATGCAGCCTGCATGCACTTTTTCGCAAAGGTTATGGAAAATTTTCAATTGATTTTTGTAATTTAAATT
The DNA here is from genome assembly GCA_943735915.1 of Pherbina coryleti. NCBI lineage: Eukaryota > Metazoa > Arthropoda > Insecta > Diptera > Sciomyzidae > Pherbina > Pherbina coryleti. The sequence continues at coordinate 85,819,422 of OX030952.1, read as the reverse complement.
TAAGTCATCGTTAAGCGGGCATTAGCTGACGTGCATGTTAATACAGAACCAATGAAATTTTTAAAAAAAAAAAAAAATGACGAAATTACTCACAAAACTTGGCAATGAAAATCTGTTAATTGTGCAGCACACGAATATATTAAAAACAATCAAAGCAACAACAAGTCAGATCATCAAAAACAAAATTTCTACAACAATAACAAGCAAAAAGTAGCAATTTGTGTAAAAATAAGAATCCATCGTAAACGTCAGCAGCAAGATTTTCTGAGGATTATTTTATTGGAATACAAATTTTAGTGAAAAATAAAAAAAAAACAATCATTTTGTGTTGGAATGAAAAACGTGACTGGGCACAAGAATTAATAAAATGAATTAAATAAAAGAAAAACGCAAAAGCAAAACTTGTTTGATTTAAAAACTGAATGTGGTGATGAACCGTCAACTTAATGGTTGTCGAGGTGGAATTATTAAGAAATCAGTGTTTAAACGAATAATTCATTCAAAAGTCTGTCGTTATAAAAGGCTTGATATTGTCAAACAATCTCAATATTTTTTTTTTTTAAATAATTCGATTTAATAGGAGTTTTTATAAAAGTTTAATTTGGGGTAAATTAAAAAAAAAAAATTAATAAACAACGTAAATAGCAGTTGTTGAGCTTTAGGCCAAGTATGTTAATGAAGAAAACAACTAACAACAACAACGGCACTGTACAGAGCAAATTATACAGCAGACTAGACAGATTGTTTCGTTGGCCGCTACACTAACTCATCAGTAGTCTTGCATGACTTTCACTGTGATCCGCACTTAGATACTTGACTACACAATAATTTCGCATTTATAGAGGGCATCCCCTGTGCCCTTAGATAAAGTATAAACAGAAAATAACAACACAAACCTGTTTTCATTTTAGAACAAATATTGTTAAAAAAAGATCTGTTTGCGTACTGTTTGGAACAAAAATTGTAAAGTGTCTCCTTTCATCATAGAACAAATATTGTAAAAACTAGGTCTGTTTCCGTACTAAAAATTATTAAACTTTCAAAGGTGAGAGAATTGAAAATAATTTCTCTGAGACAGAGACAAGCATGAAATGTTCGGACGGGAACGCCTTTCGGACTAAAAATTGTAGAATGGCCATAACGTCAAAAGCATTTGTAAAAGAAAACCCAAAAGCAATTTTAATTCACTTTCAGTATTAGAAAAAATGATAATAATCCTTGATAATTATCATGATCCTTAATCCATAATAAATCTGAAATCACTGTACCACCCTTTTTTAACCAATCAGATTTCCGTTTTCTTTCCACTGCTGACTTAATGTGATGCATCAGCGTTCAGAAGCCGATATAGAACAAAAGTTAAGGCCTAAGCAAAAGTTAAAGTTATTCCATCCAGTAGGCCAATAAAGTACTTGTTCCGGAAACTACTATGTCATTATTTTTAAAAATGTCCCACTGAGTTATCTTTAAGATTCAAAAGCATCTGACCGAAAAATAAAATGATTGTAGACAAAAATACTTTTTCTTGGCAATGTCGCATTGCTATGAACATGAAAGCTTGTTGTTTCATTTTTTTTTTGTTTTTTTTTTTTATTTAAAAATATACATATTGTTCATTTTTAAATAAGCTAAAAATACAACCGAAGTCAAGAGACTCATGTGTGAAAACATTTCTAAATAAAAATAAAATGGTGCACTTTGACCGTCACATGAATAGCTTTAAGACACAAATAAAACAAGGAGAACAACTTAAAGATAGAAAAACGTACAGCAAGAAAGCGACTGCGATTTTCTAAGGAGACCAAAACTTGCAAAATTAGACCAATTTACAGTCAAAAACTGCCATTGTTATGACCCCTCACGTTCAATAACAATAGAAACCTTGAAAAACAAATATTGTCAAAATAATTTTTAAAACATTTAAAAAAATTTAAAAAAAATAAAAAAAAAAAATGTTGACTGTATTTTGGACACCCCCGTAAGTTTTGGCATACAATCTTATCTTTATCCTTATTCTTATTCTTGTCCTTATCCTTTCCCTTGTCCTTGTCCATTTCTTTTTTCCGGACTTGCCCTCATCCTTATCCTTATTCTAATATTTGTCCTAATAATTGTACTACTTCGTGTCCAAACTCATGATTTAATTTATGGCTGAATTCCTCACCTCATCGTTCTCTGAATCCCTTTCCTAATCCTTGCCCACTTCATTTCCCAATATTTGTCCTAACTCTTCTCCTTACTGTGTCCAAATCCTTGTTCCATTCCTTGACCCATTTATTACCCTTATCCTATTCGCAATCATGCCCTAAACATTGTTTTGGGTGTGTCTAAATCTTTGTTCTTATCCTTATCCCAATCCTTGTCATAGTCTTTCTTCCTTTTCAGAAATCTTGTCTGAATTCTTGTCATAATTCTTCTCCAATTCCATGCTCTAATAATTCTCCAAATCTTTGTACTACTCCTTATCTAATTCCTGGTACTAATCTGTGTCCAAATCCCTGTTCTCATCCTTTTTATAATCCTTGTCCTAATCCTTACATAAATCCTTGTTCTAATATTTGTCCTTTTTTAACTTTAATTTGATATTGCTTTTTGATATTGCGTTTGGTGTGTTTGGGTTATTTTATGGGATTTCCTGAGAGGGTTTATGGCGCCATTAATTTTTGTTTTCATTTTTATCATGTGACCAAAAACCGCAGCTTTACTGTCGTTCCCTAAAATTAACCATCGCACCAATAGTCACGGCGTTATAACTCCATGCAACGTTTTTTCATTGTTGTTACTTTTTTAAAGCATTGAGTGGCATTGAGGTCAAATATCCATTTTTTGTTGTCATTTAAAAACTTTTCGTAGCATTTCTATTCAATGAGCAATAATTCCATGCAACAATATTGCATTTTTGTTGCATAAGCTGTTACCTAGTCGTAAGTTACCTGACGACGTCATAATTTCTTTTTTTTTTATTGTAGTCGTAAGGCCAAGTATAAATACTTCATTCTTGTTAAATGACATTTACCGCGAAGTATATACTCACCAAGTAAAAATTCCATGCAACGCCGTTGCATGATTAATGAATTTTCCATATTGTGGCGCCTTCCTCCGGAGCCTCATAACGTTATAAATTTGTTCTCTGTTTCCTTTCATGATAACTAACAGGACAACCTAAATTGGTGCGCTTGCGTCTGTAAACTGTCTCAAATGGTTCATGCACATACATTTTGTGTGAAGCTTACCTAAATATGCAACACACCTCGAATCGAATTTCCAATTTTCACAGTGTGTTCGGTACTGAAGTTGGCTAGGACAAAGCAAACGAAAACAAAAACAAGCACAAAGGCAATGCTTGTTGAAATTGGCTTCCGGAATTTCCGCCCGACGAACTTGAACGCCCAAATAAAAAAAATGGCAAAAAAGCCCGATTTTCCATAGCATCGAATTTTGGAAAAAAACGCCCGAATTTGAAATGGCAATTGAGCCTGAAAGAAAGAAATTACGCCCGAATGGTTTGGAAATGAAGCCCGAAAAAAATTGAAACTACGCCCGTAATTTTTGGCTCTCCGCAAAATCGCCCAAAGAAAAATCGCCCAAAAAAAATAATGAAAAATCACCCAATTTTTTTCCATCCGAATTGGGCGATTTTGCATTTTTGTTGGGTAAAATTTCGTTTTTTGCTTTTGGGCGAAATTTCACCCAAATATGTTGGGCGAAATTTCACTTTTCGTTTTTGGGCGATTTTTCGTTTTTTTTGGGTGATCTTTCGTTTCAATATTAAATAAGAAACGTCAATCAGTTTTTAAAGATAACGGTATTTAAAGTAAAAGCAGCGGTTCTTCTTTTGTTTTTCTTTTGTATTTGCATCATTTGCTTAGTCAAGTCAAAGGAAATATTTAGTACCGCGCCCGCGCATCACGACGCGGCGGATCGCACGCGCCACCCGTTGCCCCGCCCTGCTCCCCCCCACCACCACCGCCGTCATTTTTTCTTTTTGAAATTTTTTGATAACCAAAGAAACTTGTTGTTTTGAAAAAGAATCAGTATTTTTTCCTTGTACGAAATGTTTTTATAGATTTTTAAGTATGAGATTATATAAAATTAAAATGAATTAAATTTTTAAATTTAACGCACTTCCTACACAATCAGTGGCTGATCTACATACGGGCTGAAAGGGCTTTAGCCCCTCCCTTGGAGAATTTTTTGTATGCAAAAATAAAATGAAAAAAGTCCGAAAAGGACGTTTCAGCCCCCCTTTGGCATACAAAAGTGTAGTTTTGGCCACCCCCCCCTTTCGCGAATTCTAGATCCGCCACTGTACACAATTTAGATTGATTAGTAACGTAGTAGTGCAATTTAAAAATCAGCTTACCCAGTACCTTTCATCGTTGCAATAATAGTTCTAATAATAGTTTAGTGCTAATAACAGTGGTTAATAAATAACTATATTAACCTGCAGGCGGCAGGGCATCACCTCAAAGTCGGCCCACATTGCTAGTCCATTGGAAACTTTTTGTATGGAAAAACTTTTCAAAGTATCACAGTTGGACATTCTGAAATGACGGCCGTCTGCAGGTTAATAAAAAATAAATAAATAGTATTTATCTCATCAAATGATTGAATTAAAATATACTTTAAAAAAAAAATACTGGCCTTGAAAATGCTCATTTCGTACAAGGGAGTTTCGTATCTCGTGTGGGAACACAATGTAAAATATTGGGCGATTTTTCATTTTTTTTTTGGTGAATTTTCGTTTTTGGTTTTGGGTAATTTTTCCAAAAATTTTTGGGCTTTTTTTCGTTTTCTTGGGTAAAATTTCGTTTTTTCATTTTTGGCGATTTTTCATAAATTTTTGGGTCATTTTTCATTTGGGTGATTTTTCTTTTTTTTTGTGGGCGATTTTGCGAAGAGCCGTAATTTTTCAGCAGTTTTTCGGGTTTTGTTTCCAAATTTTTCGGGCGTAATTCGCCTAATCCAGATTCAATGTAAGATTATCAAAATATAAAGAACAGATTTGAGTAATAATTTAATGTTCCTCTGTGAAAATATCTGCAAAAATTTCCTTAATTTTATTTGATTTTGATTTAATTCCATGAACAAGGGGTCCATTGATATTATGGCCGAATAAGATCCAAATGGTGTTTTTTATGATAAAATTATTTGCCCTTAATATCAGAAATCAAAGGAATATCAGAAATTTTTTTCGCACAAACATCCGAAAAACTTACATAATCGCCCAAAATTTCGGGCAAATAAATAAAAAAATTTAGGTTTGACTGTAAGTATCTACCTTTACTAGCTTGTAATATATTTATACCCCTACGTTTAAAAAACGTAAAAGGGGTACATTAATTTTGTCACTCCATTTGTAACGCCCACAAGGAGACGTGGTAGGTATAGAAAAGTATATATATTCTTGATCAGCATCACCACTGGAGTCGATTTAGCCATGTCCGTCTGTCTGTCTGTCCGTCTGTCTGTCTGTCTGTGCCGACGATTATAGCCGTAATTTTCAACCTAAAATAAAAAATAAATAACTGGCCATTTCAGCCCTTGAAAGGACTTTGACCTAGCTTCTTATGATCAATTTTTTAGTAGTAGTAGTAGTAGTATTTTATTCATTTTTTCATTTAATACAATTATTACAATATTTTATAGTAAGTACATTATTCACATCGGTTGACAGATATTATTAAATGAAAAAATAACTGCAATCTATAGCTCACATGGAGCTAGAGGCGAAAGCAGTTGAGTTTTTAAAAGAAACAAAATACATTAATGAAGTAGTGTGGGGTCATAAAAAGTAAATGTTTCGCTTAACAAAATATAAATAAAGTATATAATATAACAATTTTAAATAATTTAATCGAGAAAAAAAAAAAAAAAAAACATTAAATTAAAATGTAACAAAAATAAAATTTAAAATTTGGTGGAAAATATATGAAAATTTAAATTTAGTATAATATAAAATTAAAATAAGGTAAATGTAGCAAAAGATCAATAAAATTAGATAAAAAAAAAAAAAAAAAAAAATTTAATAAATAAATTACAAAGAAACAAATAAAGAAACTAATAAAGAGCAAAAAAGATCCCTACCCATGACTGAGAAGCCCTGAAACAAATATACATGAAGCACAAGCAAAAACCTTAACAATTTAAGTAACAACATTTATAAGGACATCGACCTCATCATAAGAAAGATTTAAAAGCCATAATTTTATGTTTTTGAGAAATGCTGGTTTATTACGGATTATTCTTAAATGAAGAGGCAAGGCGTTGAAAAGTCTAGGTGCAACAGATGTGTAAAATTTCAGGAAAAGTTGAGAGTTGTGTTGTGGTACTGAAACATAATTCTGATAGTTTATTCTTAAGTTGTAATTTGTAGAACATCTACTCAAGGAATATCCTGATTTTATAAAAAATATACGAAGAACCTTAAAATAATATAAGTGTCGTAGCGGCAAAATGTATAAATTTTTAAAAAGCGGCAAACTACTACTATGGCGACTTCTGTTGCAAATTAGCCGAACAGCATGTTTTTGTAAAATTAACAGTTGGTTTATTTTGTAATTATGCGTTCCACCCCAGCAAGACAAACCGTACTCCAACTTTGATTGGAAAATGCCATGGTATATGCACTTAAGTAGGCTATAGCTGCAATACTTTTTTAATAGGAAAATATGCCTGTTGACAGCTAAAAGATATTTCTTAAGAGCAAATGTATGCTCTGACCAACTCATTTTACAATCAAGAAGCAGGCCTAGATACTTGAACGATTGAACACATTCAATACGAAAACACTTAGAGGAGCAAGAACCTTCTTCAAAATAAGTTTGGGCACACTTAGATGTTGGACAAACATCTGTACAAAAGCGAAATTTTGCGCAATTACTACTATGAAAGTATAGTTCTCCAAGGTTTAAGTCTTTGTCTACCACATTAAAAAGCATAATTCTCGTTTTGTCACTAATAACTAACCTATGGACTTTAAACCAGTGGCGCAAGATTTCGAGATCGTGATTTATATCCACAACGAGATCTAACGGAGACTTACTTGTAAAAGTACAGGCCATATCATCAGCAAACGCATTTGTTTTACTTTTAAAGTTTGTAGAGCAGAGAGAATTGATGAAGACCAAGAAAAGAATCGGGCCAAGCACCGACCCCTGAGGAACTCCTAATGAAATTAGCTTAGCAGGGCTTAAATGACCATTAATCTTTACTTTCTGCTGCCTATTATTTAAGTATGACCTAAACCAGTTATATATACAACCCCTAAAGCCAAAGTTATGCAATTTATATAGCAAAATCTTGTGGTCAACAGAATCAAATGCCTTGGTAATGTCCACAAATAAAGCTGCAGTATTTTGTTTACTATTGAGACCCGAATATACACTTGAACAGAAATTCAGTAAAGCATCTTCAGTAGATAGCCCAGATCTAAAGCCAAATTGCGAATTACTAAAGAGTTTGTTTTTTTCAATAAAATTGACAATTCTGATTTTCATTGCCTTTTCAAACACCTTAGAGAAGATAGGTAGAAGTGATATTGGTCTATAGTTGTTGATATTAGAACGGACATCTTTCTTATATAAAGGTATTACCTCAGCGATTTTCATCATGTTAGGAAATATCCCTAGTTGGACGCTTATGTTGAAGAGATGGCTTAATACGTCACTGATGTTAAACGCAATTTTTTTAACAAAATTATTTGAAAAGCTGTTAGAAGGAGATGAATTTGAATTTTTTAAAGACATAATAATTCTGTATACCTCAAATGAAGAAATTGACTCAAAGAAGAAACTATTAGGAAGGCATGGCTCAAGTGAAAGACAATTACATTGTAGCTCGGCATAAGTGTGCTCTGATACAATTTTAGGACCTATAGAAGAGAAGTATTTATTGAAACATTTGGCTAAATCTTCAGAACGCGTAATGGTTTTATCATCAATTAACAGACTTTGTACACTAACATGATCTCTGCTTTTATTTAGTATGTTATTTACTAGTTTCCATTCCTTTTTTATGTCACCTTTAACTTTATTAAATTCATTACAATAGAAATTGGTTTTGCAAGACACAAGTTCCTTGGAAATATCTTTACACATCGTTTTATATATAGTTCGAATTTCAATATCATGAGGCCTTCTTTTTTTCTTTTTAAAAAGCTCATTTTTTAATTTGATTTTATTCAACAATTCATCTGAGATCCAGGGCTTTAATTTTTTCAATTTTCCAACTTTTTTCTTGACCATAATTGAACAAGCTTCAACATGCTTTGAAAGTGTATCAATGAAAAACTCATATGCCTTAGACGGGTCAGATTCATTATAAACTTGACCCCAAGTTTCAAAGCGAAGGGAATTATTTAAATTCAGAAAATCAGTTTTTAGAAGAAAAACCGGAGCAGCGGACACAGGATCATTTTGAATATTTTCATTATATACTAGACTTAAGCACGTCATGCAATGATCGGATATTTGGAATTCAATAACTGAGCTATACAAAGACAGATTTCTAATCGCTTGAAAACGCACAAAAATATGGTCAATACACGTTTCAGAAACGTCCGAAATTCTTGTTGATCGATTTATACATGATTCCAAACCATAATACGAAAGCAAAGAAAGGTATTTATCGGTGCTAGGTGAATTTTCTAGTATATTTAAGTTTATGTCACCAAGAAGTACTAAATTTTTATCATTATCATTGGAGAGAAGCGAATCCAGGACATCAAAAAACGTATCATGTGAACTCACATTAAACCGATAGACACACAAAAAAGTGAACTTAATACCATTTATTTGGCATTTAATCTTCAGAACATCACAACTACAAAAATTAAAACAAAAATGCTCACAATCAACAGCACTCCGAACAAATAACGCCACACCACCAGACGCATAACTATTATTACAATTAGCTATAAATTTATAGCCAGGTATTTTAAAAAGAGATTTTTCCTCATCATAAATCCAGATTTCAGATAAAAACACGAAAACAGGCTTAATGACAAACGAATCTAAGTGCAATAGTAGATTGTCAAAATTCTTGCGCATGCTTCTTATATTTTGGTGCACGCAGAGAGAACTATTTGAAAATTTTTGGTTATAGCACAAATCCTGAGAATCAACATTAGTACAGTTTGTAGAAGGTATAGTGAACAAATTGGTACCCATATCAGACATTTAAACACAGATAACTAGGTTATAAGATCCAAATCTTCTAGTTTGTTAATAATAAAATATTGTTCACCATCCCTTTTACGTAGAAGAACTTTACTGTTTTTAACCCAGATATATTTAAACCCCTTTTCTTTACCAACTTTCTGTGCTGCCTTTAATAAATATCTTGTAGCTCCATCTAAACAGTCATTAATAAAAATCTTTCTGCTCGTTTTACATCCAAAAATTTTCGTTGTTAAATTATTTTTGTTTCTAAACTTATTTCTAATAACTTCTTTTTTTTTTATAAGAGAACTAAAATTTACCACCAGAATATCTTTAGAGTTATTGCCATCGTTATTGTTTTTTATTTTTCTAACATAACAATTATCAATGTGATCCACTGTAATATTTTCTCCGACTCCGGTTGAAAAGACTTTGAGAGCACAATCTAGTGCATTACTATTGTTGACATCAGGTACACCAACAATTTCAACACATTTTTCTCTATTTTTTTGGCGCATAAAGTAAATTTCACTTTCGAGGTTATTTACTCTTTCAAATAATTTTTTCTTTTCTTCTTGCAAAGAGCAGATAAGAGAAAACATGTTTGCATTTTCAGTTCTGATTGCTCTAATTTCGTTAAGAATATTCTCCAAAGTAATTTGATTGTATTGAACCTGCATTTGTTGATGTTGATGTTGTTGTTGTTGTTGTTGTTGTTGTTGTTGTTGGTGTTGTTGTTGAGACGAAAGTAATGAGAGTTGACACTGTTGCTGTGGTGATTGTTGTTGTAACTGTTGTTGTTGTTGTTGCCGTTGAGACGAAAGTATTGAGAGTTGAGGTAATTGTTGTTGTGTAGTATGGTCAGTTAGAGTATGTTTATTGATAGGTTGACGATTTTGTTGCTGAGCGTTGTTGGTTAGCTTTGTTAGATTAGTAGCAGAATTTAAAACATCGATTGTTCTTTCAACAGCTGATGAGTCAGACGATGAGTCATTAACCTCGCTACGACCTCTTTGTTTTGAAGCTGCTGGCAGTTCCTTGTGCAGAGAAACAGTAGCATTTTCATTTCGTTCCTCATTATAGGCTTCTTCAACAATTGTGTTGTACGTGTTATTAAGTTTGTACACAATTGACCGAGAACCGGACGTACAGGTTTAACGCCGACTCCGAACGGCGATGAACGGAATGTTTTCGTTCTCAAGAAGCTTTACATGGCATTTTGATAACTCTCTAAGGTTTGCCATTGTCTGCAGGGAGGTGGCGGCCGTACAGAAAAATTATTTTAATTCAAATAATTTTCTGTCGCTGGCTGGGGTTCGAACCTGGGTTTCCAAAGTTCTTTGACATAGCGGCCACGCACTTTAACCAACTACGCCACGGACGCCACGCAATTTTCAACCTATCATCACGAAATTCGATATTTAAACTTTTATCTAAAAAATAAAGGTCAAGATCGAAAATGAGCCAAATCGGATGAAGCACGTCTACCTCCCATACATAGTTACTTTAAAAAAACGGTAAAATCTCTTAGAATTCCACAAAAATTATAATATGGATTTAAAAGTTTGCATATGGTCTTTACTATTTAATATACACTCTGAGTAACCAAATCGGATGAAAACCACGCCTACCTCCCATACAAAGTGACTTTATCAAAAAATAAACGCGAATATTTTCTACATATTTTCTAACTTTAACGAAAATGTTTTTACAAATACACATTTTATTGTCTGCTTAAGACTTTGAATATACTTTGGTTCGGCCGTTTCGTGGTTTAATTTCTTACTAGTTTTTAACATAGCTCTTACATATGTATTTAAGATCTGCACAAAACATTCTATTCACAGTACTTGAATAGTGTGCAATAATGTGCGATAGTGTAGCAGTGCAGCCTTGACATCGAACAAAACTGAATTTGAAAAAATAAAAGTACAGGGTTGCCCATATTCGACGGACCCATCTGGCAACGCCATAACTTTTGACTGAGATGTCAGATCGCTTAATGACATACCGCGTTTGAAGCGTCAGTCCAAGCAGATTTTTACCATGTAACAATACACGCCACGCGAGCGCTCTGAAATAGTTGAAATTTACATTCAACAGAAGAAGTCAATTGTGAAAACTCAACGTGCTTTTAAAAACTTAAAAAATGTGAGAAGTGCGCCTTCTAAGAACACCATTAAGCGTTTATACGAAAAATTTTCGACTGGTCTCTTTCTAATCCGAAGAGGCCAAATAAAAGTCGACCAAGGCGATCGGCCGAGAATATCGCTGCCGTACGAGCCAGTGTTGAGAGGTCCCCAAGAACATCCCAAAAACGCCGTTCTCAGCAGTTGGGCATGGCTCGGTCCACTTTACAACGGATTATTCGCGTTGATTTGCATTTGTTCCCGTACAAAATTCAATTGACGCAAAGATTGTTGCCTGCGGACAAGCCTCGTCGATTGGAATGGGCCCAAAGAGTCATCGAAATGGGCGAAGATGACGAGCAATTTTGGAACAAAATTATCATGTCCGATGAAGCCCATTTCACATTGAATGGGACCGTAAATAAGCAAAATTGCCGTATTTACGCCACTGAAAATCCTCAGGAGATTCAAGAAGTGCCTCTTCATGACGAAAAAGTCACAGTTTGGTGCGGCGTTAGTGCGAAAACGGTCATTGGGCCGTTTTTCTTCCAAAATGAAAATGGCCATGCTGTTACCATCAACCAGGAGCGTTATCGCGACATGATGACCAATTTTGTGATGCCAATTATTCGTCGAAAGCGTATGAGGCAGTTCTGGTTTCAACAAGACGGCGCTCCACCGCACACAAGTCGCATAACAATCGATTTTCTGAAGAATTTGTTTCTGGGCCGTTTGATGTCGAAAAGTGGTGATTTGAACTGGCCACCGCGTTCGCCCGATTTGACGCCGCCTGACTTCTTCTTGTGGGGATATTTGAAGTCAAAGGTTTACGTTAACAAGCCAAGGACCGTAGAAGAGCTCAAGGACAACATTCGTGAAGAAATAGCCGCTATTCCGGCCGAAATGTTGGCGAAAACGATGGAAAATGCTGCAAAAAGGGCACAATACGCCATCAACGCCAGAGGCGGCCATTTGAGAGATATCATATTCAAAAATTGATGTAAACAAATCTACTTGGAACAAATTAAATGATTAAGAATGCCAACCGCCAAATTTTTATTTTTTTCTTTGATTTTTTTAACAAAAACATGGGTCCGTCGAATATGGGCAACCCGTATGAAGTGATGCCAACAAAACAAGCATTGCTTATTTTGAAAGGTTTTTTAAGTGTCCAAGCAGTGCTTGAGTTTTATTATGAAATAAAATATTAAAATTTAGAACGACAATGAAGTAAAAGCAACGGGAAATCATAGCTAACACACCGAGTGCACCATGCATAACAATCGCAAAATTTTCAGCAATCGTTCTCAGTTTTCTAAGGGGCTCACAAGTAAAGAGGGCCAAACCTTGGCCAAAAGTGTAAGGCACTATTTATTTTTTATTTTTCATTTATGCTTTGCTTTTACTCGATGTAAATATCACTTACCAATATGACAAAGTTAAAGACTTCTTCCAACTTCACTGTTATGTACCGTTACAAATGACATAAATGCCTGATTGTGGCTCAAAGCGGTGAAACAGAAGCAAAAGTTTCATATTAGTGAATTATTGGTCTATTGAAAATGTCAAAAAACCGGAACTTTCTTTATCAAAACGTACTGAAATTCATCATTTATTTGATTTAGGCAAGAATCAAAGTGAAACAGCAAAACAAATAATATTATGCTCGCGTTGGGCGGTTCAAAATACCCAAATTCGGTTCCGTCATATTGGGTCACATCTGAATCGGAAGCAAAACGGCAGAAAAAATCTTACCACTCGTAGAGAGGATCAATTTTTGATAAAAACGTGCATTAAAAATCATCGGGAAACTTCAAAAGAGGTAGCTGCTGACGTAACGAAACAGTTTGGAAAAAAAATCTCACCTAAAACGGTAAGAAGGCGGCTCTGGAAGAATGGACTTAAAGGCTGTAAAGCAAGAAAAAAACCATGACTCGCGGAAAAAAAACAAAAAATCATCATCTGGAATGGGCCAAAAAATACCAACATTTTACTGAGGAGGATTGGAGCAACGTCTTATGTTGAGACGAATCAAACTTTGAAGTAAGCATTACAATGAAACCACGAACTTAGAAACGTTTAGAGTTGCCACCCAATTTAGTTTTTCGAGCTGCAAAAAAAGGTAATTTTTTTATTTCTTACAGTTGATTGGTACTCCTGGTACAACGTATGCAAGTCGCAGGTTAGGTAAAGAGTGCAACCCAGAATGCGTAGAACCTACCATTAAACACGGAGGAGAAAGTGTTATGATCTGGGGCTACACGAATGCGAAAGAAGTCGGGAAAATGTTTATTTTTGAGGGTTGTAGGGACTCAAAAAGTATGTAAACGTGACAAAAAACATGCTAATACCATCTTTTTTGCATATTTTTGGTGAAATGAACATGCGAAATGTCCTATTTCAGCAAGACAATGCACCTTGTTACAAGTCATCACTTTCAATGCGATGGTTTGTTGAAAATGGCATTGAAATCCTTCCGTGGCCTGTGCAGTCCCCAGATCTTAACCCTATTGAACATCTTTGGGGAATTTTAAAACATTACATTCGAAAGTACTCAAACACATCAAAATAGATGCTCAAAAGGTTTAAGAACAAGAATGGAACAAAGTTAGTTCGTATGAATGTCGCAAGCTGGTGAGGTCTATGCCTAAAAGGATAGCAGCCGTTATTAAAGCCAAAGGTGGTGTCACAAAATATTAAGTTTTCTTAAGGCATATTGCTACTTAGCGCGCTCGGTATTCGAGTCAAAACTTAAAATGTTTTCACAGGAAAACAGTTAGAGATAATGGACAATTTTTTTGGGGTGAATAAATACACTAAAAAATTATTTAACCTTAATCGGTTCCTTGTGTAAATTTTACACACACTTTTCAACTTCAAGCTGTTATTTTTAACGTAGAATACGTTATACGGCCAAAGGGGTGTTAATCTGGAGCACAAAATTTTAAGAAAATGTTTGTCACTTTCATTATAAGTTTTTAATACTTTATGCATGCATTGAAGAAAATTCAAGTATGGTCTTAACATATTTAATATGTCTTCTTTTGATTTGTATTTAAATAATCATATTGCTACATATAATTTTTTTTTATTCTATAAGTAAATCAAAATTTAACTCCTTCAAATTTTGTATTAATTTTCATATGCTTTGTATTTTATGTATTATAACATCATGTGTAAGAGCAGTACGATTATCTGTGTGTTCATCACAGAACCAGTGTGAGAAAGAGAAGAAGTATAATGACCAAGTAGCGAACGATGTGTACATACACAACATTGATAAGCGAAGCAGAGAAACAAAATTGTGCTTACCCAGTTGGCCACGTCTTTAAGACATCCTTAATATCTTACAGCCTTATTTATAAACACATTTTAGAGGCAGCGTAACTTTAAAAGGGCTTTAAACAAGAAAACGTTATTCATAAACATTTTTCGTAGTTGTTTAAGAGCTGCGTAACTTAAACGCCGAAATTGGCGTTTAAAGGTTACGTAAATACAACCATGATTTTTGTTTGTCTTTTCTTTTAATATCAAAGACATGCTCCATATGTGCCCTTAGCAGCATTTTTTTATGCGGCGGCCATTGTAAATCCATAGGAATTCTTAATTTTTGTAGAGATTTTCTATAGTTCAGACACAAACCTTACAATCATAAGCAGAAAATGAAAAAATGTTTATGAATAACAATGTTAGCAAGGTTGCATAGAAGCTGCGTAAAGCCTTAAACAGTGCGTAACTAAACAAGCGTTTAAAGGTTGTTTAAGGAAATCTATTGAATAAGGCTGTTAATGACTAACGTATTCTACGTCTGACCTATGCGCCCGTGTTATCTAACACAGGCTTGAGCTTTTTTAATATAATTTCAGTAAATCGACCGTTTAATCGACCGTTTAAGTCGATTTAAGAAACGACTAGACATTAATTTCATTCATCGATAAAAATATGGCTCTTGAAAAAGTGTGTAAAATTTACATACAAGGAACTTATTCGTTTCTAGAAATTAGGGACCGATGAAGGTTAAAAAATTTTTTACATGCATACTTTTTAAAAATAAACAACTTTTCACAAGTGCCTAATATATTTGGCCAAGACGGTATATTCAAAACTAACTTTAACTACTGCTTCTTTTTCCTTATAAACTTTTAATAAACAATTTTTGGAAATATTATTTTTACTATGATTTATTTTTTAACCCAGAACTCATTTTCCTAATGATATTCAAACTTGAATTTTTTTCTTATTCCAGAATATTATTTTTTTCATTGGGCTTTTTAGTAAAAGCGCAAAAAATAAGCTAAGTTTGAAAACTTACCTTCAGTTGATGACGAAAGCCGCTCATTGGGCTCATTCACCTTCGACCACCAGATAAGCGAGATACAGTTTGCAATAACAACAAAAACAACACAATCTTTTGTTTTGCTACTTAAATTTTTTTTTTATTCAGAGGGCAGCGAATCAAGTGATGTTTTTGTAATTTTATTTATATTAATTTTTTTTTTATGTGTTATGTTAATTTGTGGTCATTCCACGCAATATTGAAATTTTAGCACTTTTTGTGGAGCAAAATAATTATTACTTTATTGCTGTCTATTAACTGAATGTATTAACACTTATTTACATATATAAAATTTTTAGTTATTATTTTTATTATTAATTTTTTCATGCATGTAAGTGGCTGGTCATGTGTTATAAACACTATTTTTTTTCAATCATTTCATTAAAATACTAATTTGATCAATTTAAGCGCAAAAAACTGAAATTTGCAAATTGTTGAGATACATTTAATTAATTAAAAATGCATTAAGCATTTTCAATGTCTTCAATTAATGAAAATATAAATGTTTTGGCGTTGCGCAGCAGCTACAAAGCACCAAAAATAAGAACCGAATCTAACCGAACCGTACCGTTTCACAGTAAAATTGAAATAAATTTGAGCAACAGCAGAGTATTCGATCGAAGATCAGCGCCAACAAAGAAATTTTTCAAAAACAAAAACAATAACAACAAAAACAACAACAACAACAACAACAACAACAACAAAAACAACAACAACAACAGCAACAATAATAATAATAAAAATAACAACAAAAACCGGCAGCAAAGTTTATTTTTTTCTGTCATCAACACAACATTGAGTGAGTGTTGAACTCATAAAAATGAGTTATTCACAACGTAAGAGCAAAATTCTCTCAATTAATGCCAAGACTTGCAAAGAGCATTCAAGAGAAAGAGTGAGTATTTATTTTTTTACTATTGCTTTTTTTCCTAATGGGTCTCAGAATGGCAGACATATTTGTTTTTATTTATGATGTTTATTGTGTTTTCCACGCATTTTCCTACGCCTTCTAAATACAAGAGTTTTTCACAATAAAACAAAAATACTCAAAATCAGCCCGACTTGAGTAGGAAAATTCTATACAACAAAGCATTGAAATCAGACGAAAAAATCGCAACATTTTCATAATAAATAAGTTGCCAATTTTTATTTTTATATTTATTTTTTTTTTTTCTTACATATGATATATTTTGTCAAATGTGAAATAATAAAATTTTGTTGTCGATCACGCGGCAGTCTTAATGCCGCCCTCAGTCGTCATAATGTTGATCTCTATGTTACGCTTTTGATGGCATTTCAGCAGCTAACAATGAGGCAATCAATCAAGTCTATCGTAGCGAAATTTGGCAACTTTGACAACTTTTTCTTCGAAATGATGTATTTAAGAAAAAAAGAAACAACTTTATTGTTTTATAACACAAAAAAAAAACCACTCTATTACACTCAAATAAGAGTGAAGTGAGAAACGTATGAGTGAAAAATATTTCTAAATGATTAATTACAAAATTCCACTCAAAGTTAACTGAGCTTAACAAGTTAATCGTATTTTAGGCATTTTTTATAGCCGGCAAAATTATGCTTGTCTGGAAAAAAAAAAATTGTGTTGCAGAGTGAGTTAAGATTCAGCATGATACAATTATGCAAGGTAGGAGTGACCATGGTGTAATCAAGAAGGTGATCGCGAATTTTTACCACATCTCTCAAAAAAAAATTTACCTACCCTTGTCAAAAACAGCTGATGGTAAATCTTAAGCAAAAATTGCAAAGCAATCTATTACAATTTTTTATTGAGTGCAAGCGATTTGACACTTTTCCGCAGTTTGTCTCTTTTTTTCTTACTTTCTCAAAATTTTTTGACAACCGTAGGGAAATTAGTAAATGTCATGGTATAATAATACAAGGTAGCATTGACAACTGCTTATTTCCTCTTCTACAAGAAAACATCTCCTGTCAAAAACAACTGTTTGTGCACATGCATCTACAGCTGCTGAAGTTGTTGTTTTTTTCACTTCTACGTTTTCAACATTGTTTGTGTTTTCAATGGCCGATTGTGTACGCTCTCGTTTTGAGTATATTTTTTGACAGGAGATATTTTCCCAAGCAACTGTCAATGCTACCTTGTATTATTATACCATGAGTAAATGTCACGTTCACCTTGTTAATTACACCATGGGAGTGATCATGATACAATTACAAGATAAGCTCATTTTAAGATGGCTGCTCAATTGAGAAATTTCGCAACAACAAAGCTGTAGGAGCTACAAACGTCAAACGACAAAAGCAAGAACAAGAATTAGAAAACCTTAAAATTACCAGCTGATTTTGACAACTAGTGCACCCTGCTCTCCAATATGAGCCTACCTTGTAAGTGTATCATGGGAGTGACAACTGGTTATTTTCTCTCGAGTGTCTTGCACCGACTGTCATTTACCTGTGTATTTTGCTTTCTATTTTCTTATTTACTTTTTTTGTTCTCTAATTTATACTAGGTCTGTTTCCGTACGCACACTGTGTAACTTGTGGGACACTATTTTCTGTTTCCGTACTTTCTGTGCTTAAAATGCGAGAAGAAGAACAAGCATAAAATCGCTCTCTCGAGCACACAAAGTTCACAGAGAGTGCTAGAACTCAAGACTTCGAGTAAAGTAAGAACAAGCATCAAGAAGAATAAGCATCAATAAGAAGAAGCAAATGTCAAATTACATTTCATAATTGTTTATGTTTTGCGATAAATAAATTCACAAATTGTGTGCCTAAGAAGAAATTTACGTACAATAAATAAATAATAATAAATAAAAAATTAAGTAATTGTTCAGTTTTGCATTAAAAATGGCTTTTAATAATTTGAGTGAAAGCGTTTTAAATTTTGAGCTGCCGTCTGCAGTCAAAATCAGCTGTTTTGTGCTTGAAACTTACTAGAAGCTGTTTCCGTACTTTTGCAACTATTCGCACATTTCGTTTTTACTCTCTTGCCCACATCTTACACAAATCTTACACAGTGTAAAGTACGGAAACAGACCTACTATATATGACAGTTGGTGCAAGATGGAAGAAATGTCACTCCTACTTTGTATAATTGTATCATGATATTGAGATTAAGAGATCTTAAGAGTGGCTTAAGATTGCTTATTAATAATATAACCATCGGCAAATGCTTGATTTTGACGGAGCAGAGTCCGATTAACACTTTCGAAGCCATTGCTCAGCTTGGACGGTATTTTTTCCCATCAAAAAACAGTGATAAATCAACACACGTAATTGCTTTGAATCTATTATTTTGAAAATATCAACAGTAGCGTCAGTTAAATCACTGCAACTTCTGAACTTAACGTTAGATTGTCATGAAATTTTTACACGTATTGTTTGAAGGTTTGAACTATCGAAATATTATATCGATATTTAGTTAGAGGTGCCACCTGTAAATTCGATTACCTGTGGCTAGGAGTTATATTTACAATACGGCGAATAGAGTGTTTTTAACGCTATGTTTTACTGTGTTGGTTTCCAAAAAAATTTAAAAGGCATTTTCCAAAATACCTCGGCGTTGCATCACATTGTTACTCAATGAGTATAGGTGCTACAATTAAAGAAATGATACGACAGTAAAAGTAAATAGTAAACTTTTTGGCAAAAATAAAAAAATAAAAATAAAAACATCATCGGCATGTGAAGGGAGGTGCCTAAGCAACGAAACTTAGCAAAATAGACAAAAAATGCATGACATCATAAGGCCGTAAATAGAGCCGCTACAAGATCAAAAATGTAACAATTATACAACGGTATTGCATGGAATTACTTTTCGGTGCGTATATGTGGCCCTAGAAAAGAAGAAATGTCGGAGAAGACTCTAGAAAAACAAATCGACACGCACCATCTATTTCTCGATTGCAAAGCTGCCTTCGACAGCCCAATAAGGAATTACTTGTGCTTCACCATGTCTGAATTTGGTATTCCTGCAAAGCTCATCTATCTTTGCAGAATAACACTGAGCAAAATGACACCAGTAGAAGAGTTAAATTCAGGATGGGTCTCACCACTCCATTCAATACCAAAATACGTTTCAGACAAAGTGATTTTTATCGTGCTCCTTTTTTAACCAATTTGTGCAATTTTTCGTGCAATTTGAAAAGTCAGTGACTTTTACAATATCCCACAAAATAACTTTCAATGCAACACTTGTCCTGTCAACTACCATCTGATAATAGACTACTGTCAAGTTTTGAGCAAATTGCGTCATTTAGTTTGACAGCTATTGAAACCAGACAACCTGGTAAATTTCGATGGAAAAGGAAAAAAGTTAATTTCATGCACTTACCAAGCATAATGTTTTGCACAAAAAAAAAAAAAAAACATCACCAAGACCAAGGAAAGACTTGATAACTCGTATGGGGACTCTACAATATCAATTTCAATGGCTTCTCAGTAGAAAAAAACCATCCTTCTATCATGCATTATACCATACTTACTTTTTATCCTCGGAGCATGCAAAAGTCCCTTAAGTATCCCCATTAGTTTTACAAAGGCTAGGACGCAAAAAAAGTAAATGTCTTTTGTGTTAGGCAAAATTTCTCAAAATTTTTGATACAGTAAATTCTTTGTTTTACACTATTTGTGACAATTTTTTGTACTAAAAATTGCATGGCAAAAAAGTTATCCAAGAATAGCGCGATTTTTAGAGGATTTTTCGAATCATTCTAGCTAGCTGACGGCTATCGATAGAGCTGAAATATTTGGGGAATTCCCATAACATAAACAAGTTTATTTTGAGGGGGGGAGGGGGACCCGGACAACTTTTTTTCCTCCATAGAGAGTGAGGCGCCTTAATATACTTGCGTATTCCTTAACTAAAATAAAGTGCAGGGTATGTACTCCCGACGATCGGAATCGTTCGGGTTTCCATTCTTATGCACTTTAATTGATAAGCTGGATGTATGAACGAAAGCATAAGGTACACGTAAGGTGTATTATAGTTATGTAACGAACACATAATCCATTTCAGCCTTCCCCACGATGGAAAGCACTGCTCACGTTTTCACTTAAAAAATAAGGTGGGCGTAGAAAGACGGATCGCGCTTGCTATTTTAAGCTCTCTTTCCATTTTCTTTGTTTTATTGTTTATCGTTACTTTACAGACCAGGATGGTATTAAATGAGTAAAAAAAAAATTTTAAAATACAACATAAAACATTTGGTGTAGCTTACTCACATTTTCAGCTAGAAAAAAACCCAAAAGATATTTAAATGTCAAAATGTTTTTATGCACCGCACAATTTAAAGTCACTGCACCGGCGACCAACAAAAGTTTGTTTTTAGTTGAGTTTTCGTTAAACTTTTTTTTGTTTTTTTGCTAAACTTCATCTATTTGAAACAATCGTTAAAAACCGTTATGTCGTTGTGCCGCTGCATGTCTCTAACTCAGTGATGCACAGCGTTGGCAGACCTTCCAATACAAGCGCAATATTTTTGTTTTTGTATGTGTGTCCGAGCAGAATACTGAAAAAAATACTTTTGCAAATACTTTTAGACTCATTGAGTAAAATGCTAGCATAAAGTGTTTTTTGATAGATAGATTGAGGCTCGTAATAAGGGTTTAAATAAAAAAATAAATAAATTCGCAAAAAGGTCGAAACATGTTTAATTAATTCATATATTGCGTCTGTACAGCATTTAACAAAATAATTTGCGCATAAGACGCTCACTTCATGAAGTGCAAACGCAAACTGATTCTCTGCTAGCGTCGTATAAGTTCGGTACCTTCGCACACACGACTTGTATGTGAAAGCCGAGCGGCTCCGTAAGCATCTCGTGTGCATCACTGCTCTAACTTTACGAAATAAAGTACATTTGGAAATGATCACACGAAGAGACGTTCGGATCAAAGGCGCGTTCTTCTTGTATTTGAAATCATAAGTGAAGACGTAAGGTGCTCATACTTATTTACTCATGATTCTATTTCCACCTTCAATGGCTAAAGGAAAACATAAATTATTTATTGAAAACCTTACCTTACGTTCATTGGCGAATAACACATGGTCAATAAGTCCCGAGACTGACTACTAGGTGGCACCTCTAACAACTATCGATATAATATTTCGATAGTTCCAACCTTCAAACAATACGTGTAAAAATTTCATGACAATCTAACGTTTAGTTTAGAAATTTCAGTGATTTAAGTGACGCTACTGTTGATATTTTCAAAATAATGGATTCAAAGCAATTCCGTGTGTTGATTTATCACACACAGGTTTATTTTTATGGAAAAAAATACCGTCCAAGCTGAGCAATGGCTTCGAAAGTGTTACTTGGACTCGGCTCCGTCAAAAGCAACCATTTGCCGATGGTATGCTGAGTTTAAACTTGGTCGTACAGACACAAATGATGCTGAACGTTCAGGACGCCCAAATGAGGCAGTTGTTCCACAAAACATAAAAAAAGTACACAAAATGGTATTGGCCGACCGTAAAGTGAAGGTGCTCAAGCTACCTGAGACTCTGAAGATATCGAAGGGCAGTGTCTCATCAATATTTGTCGATGAGAAAGCTGCTTTCCAAATGGGTGCCGCGTTTTCTCACACCGGACCAAAAATAACAACGTGTCGATGATTCGGAGAGCTGTTTGGCACTGTTTACAAAGAATTAACTTGAATTTTTGCGTCGGTATGTGACAATGGATGAAACATGGATCCACCATTACACACCGGAATCAAATCGGTCGTCAACCGAGTGGAGAGCAACTGATGAAAGTAGGCCAAAGTGACCAAAAACACAACAGTCGGCTTTTGGGATGCGCATGGAATTTTGTTCATCGACTATCTCGAAAATGGAAAAACAATCAACAGTGGTTATTATATAGCGTTGTTGGAGCGTTTTAAGGATGAAATCGCGAAAAATCGGCTCCATTTGAAGAAGAAAAAATTTGTTTTTCACCAAGACAATGCACCGTGTCACAAATCGATGAAAACGATGGCGAAAATCCACGAATTGGGCTTCGAATTGCTTCCTCATCCACCGTATTCGCCAGATTTGGCCCCCAGCGACTAGTGGCTCTTTGCTGACCTCAAAAAAATTGCTTGCCGGCAAGAGATTTGGCTCCAATGAAGAGGTGATGGCTGAAACTGAAGCGTATTTTGAGACGAAGCAAAAATCGTTCTACAAAACCGGTATTCAAAAGTTAGAAAAGCGTCGGAATGAATGTATTGCTCTTGAAGGAACCAATGTTGATGAATAAAGAAGAATATTTGCAAAAAAAAAGTGTTCTTATTACTTAGTCTCGGGACTTATTGGACCATGTGTTATTATTTACAACCGTTGGATAGATTTGACATTCTTTTGAAGCAATAACGACCACATATGACGAAGAAAAAAGTGCTCTTCCACCATAAAAAGACACCAGCGCACGCTTCTGTAGCCGCCATGGCAAAAATCCATAAATTGAGCTACGGACTGCTACTCTATTCATTATATTCTCCAGATTTAGCCCCCTGCGGAAATTATCTATTTCCAAATCTGAAAAAATGGCTCATCGGTAGCAGATTTGGGTCGAATGAAGTGGTCATCACTAAAACAAACACCTATTTTGAGGACCTTGATAAAACCTATTATTTGGAAGGAAGAAAAAAATTGGAAAAACGCTGGACTAAATGTCTCGATCTAAAAAGAGAAATAAAACGCCTTTTTTCCAAAAAAAAAAAAAAAATACAAAAAAAACTATTCAAAAAGTCACTGACTTATCAAATTGCTCTCGCAAGATGATAACAAAAATAGGCTACAGATTTTTCCAATTTCCATATAAAATAGGCTATTTTCCAATTATCAATCATAATAAACTTCAAGTTGTAAATGACGATTTGGCCATCTGATTAAAGAAAGCTGTCTCTGTTTTTGGATAAGCAATAAAAATTAAAGAAATAAACACCCAAAAGGAGTCACAAATCAAACAATTCAGAATAACTTCAAAAAATCGATCTCTTTTCTTGACAAATATTTTTATTTATGTTGAAAACTAATTTGAGCTTTAGGCCAACGGCTCTGTATAGGGCAAATCATACAGCTTGACTATACGGACTGTTTCGTTGGCCGCTACACCAACTCATCAGTAGTCTAGTATGACTTTTCACTGTGATGCACTCAAGCTAATTAGGTTCTACTTATACTGCCAATTATGCCGAGAAAGTTACCCGGAATTTATTTTGACAGAAGAACGCTTAAGTTCTTATCTACTTCGATGCAACTCTGTATCAAGGTTAAATTAGATCGTATCATACTTTTAGGCATAGCCTTAATTCATGTGCATCTTCGAAATTCGATCACAGCGGTTTACCGCTATCAGAGCATATTGAAGTTGTTGTTATTTTGCTGTTTAGCTACTCCCTTTTTCCACACTTCCATTTTTTAGGGTTCAGTTAGTTTAACTGATGGTACACCTCAGATGGTGTGGAGACCAATTTGTTATGAAAGAATTTGTTGTTTTTGTGATTAACACACAACTAATAATTTTTCTTAACATTTTTATGTGCGTGCTCTCCCAGAAATTTTTAATCTTTATATTTTGAATACGGCCTTTCATTATTTATATTGAAAACAAATTTGAACTTTAGGACAAGTATGTTGACAACAAGACAACATGATGACAGTGAAGGCAACAACCAACAACAGAAACAACGGCTCTGTATAGAGCAAAGCACACAGAAGACTAGACAGACTGTTTCGTTGGCCGCTACACCAACTCATCAGTAGTCTTGCATGAATTTTCACTGCGATCCACTCAAGCTACTAAGGTCCTACTTATACTGCCAACATGCGGAAAAAGTTACCCGGAAGTTTATTTTGACAGAGAGAACTCTCTTACATTAGTAACTAAGTTATTATCTACTTATGATGCACCCTGTGTCCTGGTTAACCTTGATCGTGTCATACTTTTAGGCAAAGCCTTAACTCATATGCATCTTCGAAAATTAGATCACAGTGGTTTACCGCTATCAGAGCATGTTGAGGTTGTGTTATTTTGTTGTTAACTCCTCCCTTTTTCATACTTGGCCTTAAGCTTGAATTTGTTTTCAATATAAATAAAGAAAGGTCTTATTCAAATTCAATATTTTTATTTATTTTTTTTTTTTGCGTTTTTATCTGCAATATGCGCCTGTTATATTTGCTCATTCTGCATCATTTTGAGATTTAAATTCAATGTTAACTGTTGGGTAAATAGTGGATGGTAAGTTTGACAAGAGATTTTTGTAGCATCTGTCGTCAATATTGAACATGGTCATATCAAATTTAAAAAAAAATAATATTTCTAGAATAACACATTAACATACAGCACAGCTTAAATATTGTTTGTAATTTTCAACGCATTATAGAGGCCTATTCCCACATTTCAGGGCTTTGATATATATTTACTTAAAATCTAAAATTCGCAATAAAACATTCATGTCAGACTAATCATTGTGAACTCAAGCGTAGCATGAAGGTTAAGTGCAGACTGAACTTTAATGTGCTTTTTATTGAAAACTTAAAAGTTTCAAACAACAACAACAACAACAACAACGAAGACTGCAGCGATGATTAATCATAACAATTAAAAGTTAATTAATTTATTTAACAGAATAATAAAAATAAAAAAAACCTTTCCAAAAAAACAGCGTTATTTATGCAAGCCAAGAGAGACAAGAGAGAATTTAGTAGAAAATTAACTAAACTGATCTTGTTGCAGGCGAATACCAAGACAAAACTTACTGTTGTAGAATTTTCGTGTTGCTGTTCCTCGGAAATGTTGGCAAATTTATGAAATATACCTCAGTTAAAACAAAAAAGTTGATAATTCTGAAAATCTGTTGCTTTCTTACACTGAAAAAGTAAACGCGAAACGCAAGCAAGACTTGACGTAGTCAAAAGAAAACAAAACAAAATAGCTGACGTCGGAGCAGATAATATTGATGTTTATATTGACGACGTCGTTGAAGGCATATCGCTCAACAGCCGCGCTCAACAGACGAAATGCAGTCACTTCACAAATTTTTATTTGTTTTCCAATTTTATGCGAATTTCTTTTGTTGTTTGTTTGTTTTCCTCCGCCTCACTCTTGCCACAAACACTCGAGCGCACTTTTAAATAACGCTTTATCACAGAGGCACTACTTTGTATTAAAACAAAAACAGCTCTAGAAATTTATTATTATTTCACACAGTCACTGACGCGTAAGATCACTCGATCAGTCGATCGTCTACTAACCAATTGGGCCCAACGTGCGGTTTACCGCCGATTTTTCTGATGATATCTACTAAAACGACGTTTGTCAAAGTCGCATTGCCGACGACTTATTCGACGACGACGACGTTGACGAAATTATTATTGGCGTTGGTGGCAACGCTTCAGTACATTCAAAATCTAAAATATACTCTGCGTTTATAGTGTGCATGTTTGTGTATATGTGTGTGTGTACGTGCGTGTGTGTGTGTGTGTGTGTTCTTCCGTGTGCTGTTAAATAATTTATCTTTAAATATATATTAAAATAAAAATTAATAAAGGAGAATTTAGCGCGTCTATAAAAATTTTTGCAAATAAAGGCAGCTTTCAAAATTAAAGCTTTCAATAAAATTTTGAAAATTTCTAATTAAGATTTATAGATTATTTTTAAAGAAATAATTCTAAACAATTATACAAAATCATAAATTTAAGAAACTCGAATTTAGAACTCAATTTCGTATATAGAGAACATTTAATAACAGAATTGACTTAAAAATAATAAAGTAAATACACTGAAAATTTTTCAAAACCTCCTGACAGCCGGCTTGACTGCTTTTGGCATTTGGAAAACTTATACATATTTTTGTATATTTTGTTTTAACAAACTTTCTTTTCTAATAAATAAATGTTTTAAATAAAATGGTAATTTACATAAAAATTTACATATCTTCCAAAAATTTTAAAAATCTTTCAGCCGTATTCATAAAAATATTTAAAAATAGCCTTCAAAACTTCAATACTTAAAATTCTTTTAAAATTTGGGAAGAAGTTCTGGAAGTGAGAAGAGTATAAATAATGGTTTGTGTCAAGAATGATAGAAACAAGATTACGCGTTCCGCAGTCTGGTTATTTAATGCTCTCTTTCTTAAATGAGTGCATGACGTCACGCAGCACTTCTGCTTAAGAAAAACGAATGCAAATGTGCGATCACTTAAGTAAATTGACGAAATTTAAAACAAATTCTTGCGGAAAAGTAAAGTAAAAAAAAAATTTTCGTATACGAAAAAATATCAATTTTTTAAACTTTCACGATTTTTATCTCCTAAACAATTCGAGACCGACCAAATTTTATTGCACCAATAGGTTTAAAAGGCCCATTTACATATTATAAAAGTAATAAAAATATTTAGGCATGGACCCCAAAGTAGAATTACTCCAAAGTCTGACAATAGTACTGGATGACGGTCATGCTCTCTCTCTCTCTCTTTCTCATTTGCGGAACGTGTGATCTTGCTTCTATCATTCTTGGGTTTGTGTATTAGATAAATTCAATGACTTTTTATTTATTTGTCACAATTTCGTTAACATTTTGATATTAGAACATCAAAACATTATCATTCCATAATGTTTTTTGTTTTTTAGATATTTTGACAAATTTTTTTGTTTTCATTTTCTTTTTTTAATTTTTCATATATTTTCGGCTGTATTCATAAAAACTTCTGAACTTCTTATTCGGCTGTATTCTCATTCATTTTCTTAAAAACATTATTCATAAACGTTCAATAGCGTTAAGAATCTCTTTTAAATTCTTCAACAAACCCTCGACAAAGTATTTTTGACGTGACGAAGTAACGTTGTACAGATCAAGTTTCCAAAAAAGTTGAAAAATGAATTTTTTAAAAATTCATCTGCATTGCATTGAATTGTTACTCGCTGAGTATAAAAGCTATGATTAAAAAAATGGTATGACCGTAAAGGTTAATTCTTTGACTTCATTATAACAACAAAATTAAAATTCAAAACATCATCGGGTCGCAGGGGGAACTGTTTAAGCAACACAACTGAAAATTTGTTACATGGAAATTTTACTCGCCGAGTATTAGTGCTAGGATTAAAAATACGATACCCCAATAAAGGCCTACTGTAAGCCCTCACAACAAAATTAGACAAAAAATTTCTGTCGCCATGGGGACGCTGAGAGAGCCGCTCAAAGATCGATAACGCAACATTCATGTAGCGGCGTTGCATTGAATTTTAACTCAATGAGTATATAACCTACGATAAAAGTTTAAAAAGGAAAAAGACGGTTTTATAAATGGCTTTACGACAAAAATAAAAAAAAAATTCCGGCGTCGTCAGGTCGTGAATATAGCAGCTTATGTAACAGAAATTTAATATCGTTGCATGGAGTTATTACTCACTCAGGAGGAGTGCTACAGTAAATTTTGTTTTACGACAGCAGGGATGTGTTATTACGCTTCACAACTAAATTACAAAAAAATTCTTGTTGTCATGATTTCAGGGATGCAATCACATAATGCAGTAAAAATGCAACAGCCATGAAAAAACTTTGCATGGATTTTTAACTCTGTGACTACTGGTGCAACGGTTAATTTTAAGGAACGAAAACAAAGGTGAGGTCTTCGGGCATCTGACAACAATAAAAAAAAAACTGACGGCGTGTCAAAGTCCCTCAGGGAACCGCCTAATGTGACACATATGCATAAATGAAATACTTTTCTTAATAAGCTTTAAGTTGTCATTCTAGATACACCTTCCGGTACATCTACTATGTTACGACTTATCTTATCTTAGTAATAAGAGCGACGGGCGATGTGTGCATATTTTAGAGCTAAAATCAAATAATTAATCTATATTATTTTACTATCAAATCCACTTTCAACAGAAATTTCAAATCTATATCCATATAAATATTTTTATTGTAACCCATTACTACTCACCTATAAGCTACACCTTTATCTGATATAAATTCTACTCAAAATTCTAGAAAATTATTGTTCTTATAAAATTATCTGATAACGACGGTATATAAACTGAAAACAAAAGCAAGAAAGGTCCAACGTGGATTATCGATTACAGAACAGGTTCCTCTGAATAGACTAAAATACCGCCAAATTTTTTAAGTTTCAAGAACATAACTAATACTACTCTGGATTCAAAAATTACTCTTAAAATAATAGGGTATCTAATCCTAGTTTATGCTTCAAGTTTTTTAGGTTAATAAGTTTATAGAAAATCTTCTTATATTTAAAATTTCACCTTACAAATATAAATTAGATTTAGAAAAAAAAATTGAACTAAAACCAATAAAATTTACTTGTATCATTTGTATAACCGCGGCTGCTGGCACAAATTTAGCCAATACTACATAATATTTCTATTTCTAAGTTTCCTTAAAAAATAATACTAAAACAAATTAAAAATAAATCATAAAGCTAAAATAAAACTTTATTCTAAAAATAAAAAGTTTTTAAAAATAAATTTAAATCACAAAATGCATGAAAGTAACATATAGAAGTCACAAATTATTCAATAAATACACATTCCTTATGCAATAAAATAACAAAACTTAGTACTTCCTCACCGTCAATTTCGGATCACGGCAGAACAAGAAGGAATATAGATAAATAATCACTCATCCAGCTGTACAACCCCTCACCGAAGCCAGAAGTCTGTGCCACCACACAGAACAATGCCTTCCAACTTAAACTTTCAGGAAACAAGTATAAAAAAGCTGAACGAAAAGCACCATCTCCAAATCCAACAACAACTCCAACACCAACACCAACACCAACACCAACACCAACACCAACACCAACACCAACACCAACACCAACACCAACACCAACACCAACACCAACACCAACACCAACACCAACACCAACACCAACACCAACACCAACACCAACACCAACACCAACATCAACATCAACATCAACATCAACATCAACATCAACATCAACATCAACATTAACATCAACATCAACATCAACATCAACATCAACATCAACATTAAGATCAACATCAACATCAACATCAACATCAACATCAACATCAACATCAACATCAACATCAACATCAACATCAACATCAACATCAACATCAACATCAACATCAACATCAACATCAACATCAACATCAACATCAACATCAACATCAACATCAACATCAACATCAACATCAAAATCAACATCAACATCAACATCAACATCAACATCAATATCAACATCAACATCAACATCAATATCAGCATCAACATCAACATCAACATCAACATCAACATCAACATCAACATCAACATCAACATCAACATCAACATCAACATCAACATCAACATCAACATCAACATCAACATCAACATCAACATCAACATCAACATCAACATCAACATCAACATCAACATCAACATCAACATCAACATCAACATCAACATCAACATCAACATCAACATCAACATCAACATCAACATCAACACCAACACCAACACCAACATCAACATCAACATCAACATCAACATCAACATCAACATCAACATCCACATCAACATCAACATCAACATCAACATCAACATCAACATCAACATCAACATCAAAATCAACATCAACATCAACATCAACATCAACATCAACATCAACATCAACATCAACATCAACATCAACATCAACATCAACATCAACATCAACATCAACATCAACATCAACATCAACATCAACATCAACATCAACATCAACATCAACATCAACATCAACATCAACATCAACATCAACATCAACATCAACATCAACATCAACATCAACATCAACATCAACATCAACATCAACATCAACATCAACATCAACATCAACATCAACATCAACATCAACATCAACATCAAAATCAACATCAACATCAACATCAACATCAACATCAATATCAACATCAACATCAACATCAATATCAGCATCAACATGAACATGAACATCAACATCAACATCAACATCAACATCAACATCAACATCAATATCAACATCAACATAACCATTAACATCAACATCAACATCAACATCAACATCAACATCAACATCAACATCAACATCAACATCAACATCAACATCAACATCAACATCAACATCAACATCAACATCAACATCCACATCAACATCAACATCAACATCAACATCAACATCAACATCAACATCAACATCAAGAACAACATCAACATCAACATCAACATCAATATCAACATCAACATCAACATCAACATCAACATCAACATCAACATCAACATCAACATCAACATCAACATCAACATCAACATCAACATCAACATCAACATCAACATCAACATCAACATCAACATCAACATCAACATCAGCATCAACATCAACATCAACATCAACATCAACATCAACATCAACATCAACATCAACATCAACATCAACATCAACATCAACATCAACATCAACATCAACATCAACATCAACATCAACATCAACATCAACATCAACATCAACATCAACATCAACATCAACATCAACATCAACATCAACATCAACATCAACATCAACATCAACATCAACATCAACATCAACATCAACATCAACATCAACATCAACATCAACATCAACATCAACATCAACATCAACATCAACATCAACATCAGCATCAACATCAACATCAACATCAACATCAACATCAACATCAACATCAACATCAACACCAACATCAACATCAACATCAACATCAACATCAACATCAACATCAACATCAACAACAACATCAACATCAATATCAACATCAACATCAACATCAACATCAACATCAACATCAACATCATCATCAACATCAACATCAACATCAACATCAACATCAACATCAACATCAACATCAACATCAACATCAACATCAACATCAACATCAACATCAACATCAATATCAACATCAACATCAACATCAGCATCAACATCAACATCCACATCAACATCAACATCAACATCAACATCAACATCAACATCAACATCCACATCAACATCAACATCAACATCAACATCAACATCAACATCAACATCAACATCAACATCAATATCAACATCAATATCAACATCAACATCAACATCAACATCAGCATCAACATCAACATCCACATCAACATCAACATCAACATCAACACCAACATCAACATCAACATCAACATCAACATCAACATCAACATCAACATCAACAACAACATCAACATCAACATCAACATCAATATCAACATCAACATCAACATCAACATCAACATCAACATCAACATCATCATCAACATCAACATCAACATCAACATCAACATCAACATCAATATCAACATCAACATCAACATCAGCATCAACATCAACATCAACATCAACATCAGCATCAACATCAACATCAACATCAACATCAACATCAACATCAACATCAACATCCACATCAACACCAACATCAACATCAACATCAACATCAACATCAACATCAACATCATCATCAACATCAACATCAACATCAACATCAACATCAACATCAACATCAACATCAACATCAACATCAACATCAACATCAAGAACAACATCAACATCAACATCAACATCAATATCAACATCAACATCAACATCAACATCAACATCAACATCAACATCATCATCATCATCAACATCAACATCAACATCAACATCAACATCAACATCAACATCAACATCAACATCAACATCAACATCAACATCAACATCAACATCAACATCAACATCAACATCAACATCAACATCAACATCAACATCAACATCAACATCAACATCAACATCAACATCAACATCAACATCAACATCAACATCAACATCAACATCAACATCAACATCAACATCAACATCAACATCAACATCAACATCAACATCAACATCAACATCAACATCAACATCAACATCAACATCAATATCAACATCAACATCAACATCAACATCAGCATCAACATCAACATCAACATCAACATCAACATCAACATCAACATCAACACCAACATCAACATCAACATCAACATCAACATCAACATCAACATCAACATCAACATCAACATCAACATCAACATCAACATCAACATCAACAACAACATCAACATCAATATCAACATCAACATCAACATCAACATCAACATCAACATCAACATCAACATCAACATCAACATCATCATCAACATCAACATCAACATCAACATCAACATCAACATCAACATCAACATCAACATCAACATCAACATCAACATCAACATCAATATCAACATCAACATCAACATCAGCATCAACATCAACATCCACATCAACATCAACATCAACATCAACATCAACATCAACATCAACATCAACATCAACATCAACATCAACATCAACATCAACATCAACATCAACATCAATATCAACATCAACATCAACATCAACATCAGCATCAACATCAACATCCACATCAACATCAACATCAACATCAACATCAACACCAACATCAACATCAACATCAACATCAACATCAACATCAACATCAACATCAACATCAACATCAACATCAACATCAACATCAACAACAACATCAACATCAACATCAACATCAATATCAACATCAACATCAACATCAACATCAACATCATCATCAACATCAACATCAACATCAACATCAACATCAACATCAATATCAATATCAACATCAACATCAACATCAACATCCACATCAACATCAACATCAACATCAACATCAACATCATCATCAACATCAACATCAACATCAAAATCAACGTCAACATCAAAATCAACACCAACATCAACATCAACATCAACATCAACATCAACATCAATATCAACATCAACATCAATATCAACATCAACATCAACATCAACATCAGCATCAACATCAACATCCACATCAACATCAACATCAACATCAACATCAACATCAACATCAACATCAACATCAACATCAACATCAACATCAACATCAACATCAACATCAACATCAACATCAACAACAACATCAACATCAACATCAACATCAATATCAACATCAACATCAACATCAACATCAACATCAACATCATCATCAACATCAACATCAACATCAACATCAACATCAACATCAACATCAACATCAACATCAACATCAACATCAACATCAACATCAACATCAACATCAACATCAATATCAACATCAACATCAACATCAGCATCAACATCAACATCAACATCAACATCAACATCAACATCAACATCAACATCAACATCAACATCAACATCAACATCAGCATCAACATCAACATCCACATCAACATCAACATCAACATCAACATCAACACCAACATCAACATCAACATCAATATCAACATCAACATCAACATCAACATCAACATCAACATCAACATCAATATCAACATCAAAATCAACATCAACATCAACATCAACATCAACATCAACATCAACATCAACATCAACATCAACATCAACATCAACATCAACATCAGCATCAACATCAACATCCACATCAACATCAACATCAACATCAACATCAACATCAACACCAACATCAACATCAACATCAACATCAACATCAACATCAACATCAACATCAACATCAACATCAACATCAACATCAACATCAACATCAATATCAACATCAACATCAACATCAACATCAACATCAACATCAATATCAACATCAATATCAACATCAACATCAACATCAACATCAACATCAACATCAACAGCAACATCAACATCAACATTAACAACAACAGCAAGAAACTTCGTCACGTCAAAACCTACGGGTGTGTCCACGGCACAGCCAACCCTTTTTAAAATTTTAAGGGTTAAATTTAAAATTAATAAAGGAGAATTTAGC
This sequence comes from Pherbina coryleti, assembly GCA_943735915.1. NCBI lineage: Eukaryota > Metazoa > Arthropoda > Insecta > Diptera > Sciomyzidae > Pherbina > Pherbina coryleti. The sequence continues at coordinate 85,784,946 of OX030952.1, read as the reverse complement.
GCGTCTATAAAAATTTTTGCAAATAAAGGCAGCTTTCAAAATTAAAGCTTTCAATAAAATTTTGAAAATTTCTAATTAAGATTTATAGATTATTTTTAAAGAAATAATTCTAAACAATTATACAAAATCATAAATTTAAGAAACTCGAATTTAGAACTCAATTTCGTATATAGAGAACATTTAATAACAGAATTGACTTAAAAATAATAAAGTAAATACACTGAACATTTTTCAAAACCTCCTGACAGCCGGCTTGACTGCTTTTGGCATTTGGAAAACTTATACATATTTTTGTATATTTTGTTTTAACAAACTTTCTTTTCTAATAAATAAATGTTTTAAATAAAATGGTAATTTACATAAAAATTTACATATCTTCCAAAAATTTTAAAAATCTTTCAGCCGTATTCATAAAAATATTTAAAAATAGCCTTCAAAACTTCAATACTTAAAATTCTTTTAAAATTTGGGAAGAAGTTCTGGAAGTGAGAAGAGTATAAATAATGGTTTGTGTCAAGAATGATAGAAACAAGATTACGCGTTCCGCAGTCTGGTTATTTAATGCTCTCTTTCTTAAATGAGTGCATGACGTCACGCAGCACTTCTGCTTAAGAAAAACGAATGCAAATGTGCGATCACTTAAGTAAATTGACGAAATTTAAAACAAATTCTTGCGGAAAAGTAAAGTAAAAAAAAAATTTTCGTATACGAAAAAATATCAATTTTTTAAACTTTCACGATTTTTATCTCCTAAACAATTCGAGACCGACCAAATTTTATTGCACCAATAGGTTTAAAAGGCCCATTTACATATTATAAAAGTAATAAAAATATTTAGGCATGGACCCCAAAGTAGAATTACTCCAAAGTCTGACAATAGTACTGGATGACGGTCATGCTCTCTCTCTCTCTCTTTCTCATTTGCGGAACGTGTGATCTTGCTTCTATCATTCTTGGGTTTGTGTATTAGATAAATTCAATGACTTTTTATTTATTTGTCACAATTTCGTTAACATTTTGATATTAGAACATCAAAACATTATCATTCTATAATGTTTTTTGTTTTTTAGATATTTTGACAAATTTTTTTGTTTTCATTTTCTTTTTTTAATTTTTCATATATTTTCGGCTGTATTCATAAAAACTTCTGAACTTCTTATTCGGCTGTATTCTCATTCATTTTCTTAAAAACATTATTCATAAACGTTCAATAGCGTTAAGAATCTCTTTTAAATTCTTCAACAAACCCTCGACAAAGTATTTTTGACAGATCAAGTTTCCAAAAAAGTTGAAAAATGAATTTTTTAAAAATTCATCTGCATTGCATTGAATTGTTACTCGCTGAGTATAAAAGCTATGATTAAAAAAATGGTATGACCGTAAAGGTTAATTCTTTGACTTCATTATAACAACAAAATTAAAATTCAAAACATCATCGGGTCGCAGGGGGAACTGTTTAAGCAACACAACTGAAAATTTGTTACATGGAAATTTTACTCGCCGAGTATTAGTGCTAGGATTAAAAATACGATACCCCAATAAAGGCCTACTGTAAGCCCTCACAACAAAATTAGACAAAAAATTTCTGTCGCCATGGGGACGCTGAGAGAGCCGCTCAAAGATCGATAACGCAACATTCATGTAGCGGCGTTGCATTGAATTTTAACTCAATGAGTATATAACCTACGATAAAAGTTTAAAAAGGAAAAAGACGGTTTTATAAATGGCTTTACGACAAAAATAAAAAAAAAATTCCGGCGTCGTCAGGTCGTGAATATAGCAGCTTATGTAACAGAAATTTAATATCGTTGCATGGAATTATTACTCACTCAGGAGGAGTGCTACAGTAAATTTTGTTTTACGACAGCAGGGATGTGTTATTACGCTTCACAACTAAATTACAAAAAAATTCTTGTTGTCATGATTTCAGGGATGCAATCACATAATGCAGTAAAAATGCAACAGCCATGAAAAAACTTTGCATGGATTTTTAACTCTGTGACTACTGGTGCAACGGTTAATTTTAAGGAACGAAAACAAAGGTGAGGTCTTCGGGCATATGACAACAATAAAAAAAAAATTGACGGCGTGTCAAAGTCCCTCAGGGAACCGCCTAATGTGACACATATGCATCTCTTTTGCTGGATTAATTGAAATTACAGCACAACAAATGGGAAAGCAAAAAAAAAGCTGAACGAAAAGCACCATCTCCAAATCCAACAACAACTCCAACACCAACACCAACACCAACACCAACACCAACACCAACACCAACACCAACACCAACACCAACACCAACACCAACACCAACACCAACACCAACACCAACACCAACACCAACACCAACATCAACATCAAAATCAACATCAACATCAACACCAACACCAACACCAACATCAACATCAACATCAACATCAACATCAACATCAACATCAACATCAACATCAACATCAACATCAACATCAACATCAACATCAACATCAACATCAACATCAACATCAACATCAACATCAACATCAACATCAACATCAACATCAACATCAACATCAACATCAACATCAACATCAAAATCAACATCAACATCAACATCAACATCAACATCAATATCAACATCAACATCAATATCAGCATCAACATGAACATCAACATCAACATCAACATCAACATCAACATCAACATCAACATCAACATCAATATCAACATCAACATAACCATTAACATCAACATCAACATCAACATCAACATCAACATCAACATCAACATCAACATCAACATCAACATCAACATCAACATCAACATCAACATCAACATCAACATCAACATCAACATCAACATCAACATCAACATCAACATCAACATCAACATCAACATCAACATCAACATCAACATCAACATCAACATCAACATCAAGAACAACATCAACATCAACATCAACATCAATATCAACATCAACATCAACATCAACATCAACATCAACATCATCATCAACATCAACATCAACATCAACATCAACATCAACATCAACATCAACATCAACATCAACATCAACATCAACATCAACATCAACATCAACATCAACATCAACATCAACATCAACATCAACATCAACATCAACATCAACATCAACATCAACATCAACATCAACATCAACATCAACATCAACATCAACATCAACATCAACATCAACATCAACATCAACATCAACATCAACATCAACATCAACATCAACATCAACATCAACATCAACATCAACATCAACATCAACATCAACATCAACATCAACATCAACATCAACATCAACATCAGCATCAACATCAACATCAACATCAACATCAACATCAACATCAACATCAACATCAACACCAACATCAACATCAACATCAACATCAACATCAACATCAACATCAACATCAACATCAACATCAACAACAACATCAACATCAATATCAACATCAACATCAACATCAACATCAACATCAACATCAACATCAACATCATCATCAACATCAACATCAACATCAACATCAACATCAACATCAACATCAACATCAACATCAACATCAACATCAACATCAACATCAACATCAATATCAACATCAACATCAGCATCAACATCAACATCCACATCAACATCAACATCAACATCAACATCAACATCAACATCCACATCAACATCAACATCAACATCAACATCAACATCAACATCAACATCAACATCAACATCAACATCCACATCAACATCAACATCAACATCAACACCAACATCAACATCAACATCAACATCAACATCAACATCAACATCAACATCAACATCAACATCAACAACAACATCAACATCAACATCAATATCAACATCAACATCAACATCAACATCAACATCAACATCATCATCAACATCAACATCAACATCAACATCAACATCAACATCAATATCAACATCAACATCAACATCAGCATCAACATCAACATCCACATCAACATCAACATCAACATCAGCATCAACATCAACATCAACATCAACATCAACATCAACATCAACATCAACATCAACATCCACATCAACACCAACATCAACATCAACATCAACATCAACATCAACATCATCATCAACATCAACATCAACATCAACATCAACATCAACATCAACATCAACATCAACATCAACATCAACATCAACATCAAGAACAACATCAACATCAACATCATCAACATCAATATCAACATCAACATCAACATCAACATCAACATCAATATCAACATCAACATCAACATCAACATCAACATCAACATCAACATCAACATCAACATCAACATCAACATCAACATCAACATCAACATCAACATCAACATCAACATCAACATCAACATCAACATCAACATCAACATCAACAACAACATCAACATCAATATCAACATCAACATCAACATCAACATCAACATCAACATCAACATCAACATCAACATCATCATCAACATCAACATCAACATCAACATCAACATCAACATCAACATCAACATCAACATCAACATCAACATCAACATCAATATCAACATCAACATAAACATCAGCATCAACATCAACATCCACATCAACATCAACATCAACATCAACATCAACATCAACATCCACATCAACATCAACATCAACATCAACATCAACATCAACATCAACATCAACATCAACATCAACATCAACATCAATATCAACATCAACATCAACATCAACATCAGCATCAACATCAACATCCACATCAACATCAACATCAACATCAACATCAACGTCAACACCAACATCAACATCAACATCAACATCAACATCAACATCAACATCAACATCAACATCAACATCAACATCAACATCAACATCAACAACAACATCAACATCCACATCAACATCAACATCAACATCAACATCAACATCAACATCAACATCAACATCAACATCAACATCAACATCAACATCAACATCAACATCAATATCAACATCAACATCAACATCAACATCAGCATCAACATCAACATCCACATCAACATCAACATCAACATCAACGTCAACACCAACATCAACATCAACATCAACATCAACATCAACATCAACATCAACATCAACATCAACATCAACATCAACATCAACATCAACAACAACATCAACATCAACATCAACATCAATATCAACATCAACATCAACATCAACATCAACATCATCATCAACATCATCATCAACATCAACATCAACATCAACATCAACATCAACATCAACATCAATATCAACATCAACATCAACATCAGCATCAACATCAACATCCACATCAACATCAACATCAACATCAACATCAGCATCAACATCAACATCAACATCAACATCAACATCAACATCAACATCCACATCAACACCAACATCAACATCAACATCAACATCAACATCAACATCAACATCATCATCAACATCAACATCAACATCAAAATCAACGTCAACATCAACATCAACACCAACATCAACATCAACATCAACATCAACATCAATATCAACATCAACATCAACATCAACATCAGCATCAACATCAACATCCACATCAACATCAACATCAACATCAACATCAACATCAACATCAACATCAACGTCAACATCAACATCAACATCAACATCAACATCAACATCAACATCAACATCAACATCAACATCAACAACAACATCAACATCAACATCAACATCAACATCAACATCAACATCAACATCATCATCAACATCAACATCAACATCAACATCAACATCAACATCAACATCAACATCAACATCAACATCAACATCAACATCAACATCAACATCAACATCAACATCAACATCAACATCAACATCAACATCAACATCAATATCAACATCAACATCAACATCAGCATCAACATCAACATCCACATCAACATCAACATCAACATCAACATCAACATCAACATCAACATCAACATCAACATCAACATCAACATCAACATCAACATCAACATCAACATCAATATCAACATCAATATCAACATCAACATCAACATCAACATCAACATCAACATCAACATCAACATCAACATCAATATCAACATCAACATCAACATCAACATCAACATCAACATTAACATCAACATCAACATCAATATCAACATCAACATCAACATCAACATCAGCATCAACATCAACATCCACATCAACATCAACATCAACATCAACATCAACACCAACATCAACATCAACATCAACATCAATATCAACATCAACATCAACATCAACATCAACATCAACATCAACATCAACATCAACATCAACATCAACATCAATATCAACATCAAAATCAACATCAACATCAACATCAACATCAACATCAACATCAATATCAACATCAACATCAACATCAACATCAGCATCAACATCAACATCCACATCAACATCAACATCAACATCAACATCAACACCAACATCAACATCAACATCAACATCAACATCAACATCAACATCAATATCAACATCAACATCAACATCAACATCAACATCAACATCAACATCAACATCAACATCAATATCAACATCAACATCAACATCAACATCAACATCAACAGCAACATCAACATCAACATTAACAACAACAGCAAGAAACTTCGTCACGTCAAAACCTACGGGTGTGTCCACGGCACAGCCAACCCTTTTTAAAATTTTATTTTTGTTCTCATCTGACCACAAATATTGTCAAAAATAGAGGGTAGGGTGGGCCATGTAGTGGTTTCTTTTTAAATCATAAGTTATTTTAACACTGACAGCTGTTTTTCGCTCGGAATCTTCACATAAAGTCAGTATCATACCTTTGCGGAAAGAAATGAGTCCCTTTACGCTTGAACAACATTGGGAAATATTGGAAACATATTTCCAAGGAGAGTGCTGTGTAGCCCAAACAGTGCGTTTTTGAAAAGAAGTTTTGGCCGTAATAAAGCACCCACCGCGCCTGCTGTACGCAAGTTTGTGCAGAAAGTTTGTGAGACTGGTATGCTGGTGGACAACACTCATGGTCACCGTCGTCGTACAGTGCGCACAGACAAGAATGTGGCTGCTGTAGCCGAGAGTGAGAGACTTCGAAAATTAGGCTGGGAACAGCGTTTAGGTCAACGGTGGGCGTTACAGAGACATGTTACCGACTTTATTTTACTGAAATTGGAGACATGAATTTGGACGACCGTTGGTTCATGCAGGATGGCGCGCTATACCATACAGTCCATGCTACAATAGATCTTTTGCGCACCAAATTCCGAAATCGTATTATCAGCCGTATTGGCGATGTCAATTGGCCGCCTTAGAGCTCCAATTTGACTTCTTTGCACTTTTTTTTTTTTGTGGGAAACCGTGAAGGACCGATGTTATCCCAACAATCCAAAAACGATTCAAGCACTTAAGGCCAACATTATCTAAACAATCTGTGAGCTACAGCCCAAAACCATCAACAAGGTCTTGGACAATTGAAGTGACAGAATGCGCTACTGCGAAGCCAGTCTAGGCAGCCACTTGAACGACGTTGTGCTTCATAATTAATGGGAATGTTGGCTCTTACTAATAAAGAACAACTGGTGAAGGGCATACGAGCGTTACAGAATCGTTAAAAGCGTTTTGTAAATGTTGCACAAGTGTAAGGCGTTTCCTTCTTTTTTCTGATTAAAACATTAATTTTGAATTGATTACTTTCATTTTTGAATTGATTATTTTGTATTGATAACTATTGGTACTTTAAACCGAATACTTACCAAATTTTTTACCACATTTTAGTACACTATTTTATAATCTCATATTGGCACTTTTTGCTTTAAACATAGCTTGTAAATTACACTAATAACTTCCTCTTGAATTGTACTTCCTTCTGTTTTCAACCATCACAACTGCTTCACTCTTCTCAATAAATATATTAAACTTACCACCATTTTATGTTATTCCTTTTCTCTTCTGTTTAACTCTAAAACGTTGTGGAGTTTTTTTCTCTAATAAATTCCGTTATAAGAGAAGATCCCTACTAATTCTTGTGGAAAACAAAAAGCTTTTTCTCTCTTTTTCAGGATATCCGACATCCTCACTGCAAGGAGCTTTACCCTCTCTTCAGGATACCCGACTTCCTGCCCTAAAACGCAATAAAGCAAAGTGAAATTAATTCAGCTCAAGGATCCTCAAATCCTCCCTAATTTCCCTCACTTAGAGTTAAAATAAGTTTGCTTGGCTTGTCTTCATGGTGGAAACTTGGGAAAAAATTTAATTCATTTGATTGCATTTTAAAAAAAAAACTTGTATTTGGCCCACCCTGTATTCTATTTTTATTTCATACTTTGGTGGTTCACAATCGGCTTGGTTCTTGTTGTCACCTCACATATGTGAGTAGTCTCACACTCGTCTCACGTCACTTGAATTGTGGTATTCTAGTTGTCATGTGAAGTGAGCGTGAGGAACATGTGGAAATGAAATCGCAAGTCGTGTTTATTGCGTCGACTTTTTATTTTTTTAGCATCAATATCAATTTTAAAGTAAAAAAAAAATAAAAAGCAATTATTTAAGTATTATTTATTAAAATTAACATGAGTTCATCCGAGTTCTGGTTTTCGGATACTAATAGTGAAGACAGCAATGATGGTGCAAATTTAAAATTAAAAAGATTAAAGCTAAGGGACGCCTCTAACCCGTTGAAGTTACCGGATGGAGTGTAATTCCACCTCATCATCAACGCCATATGTTGGCGCATCGCACTGCGCGACTTTATGCAAAGACAAAAAATTTTTTAGACTTCTTCTAGGGCGTCCAGGTGAGCCAAACGGAAATGGCCGCCACCGGTAGAGTTTTACTCTTTCTTGTTGTGCCTCAACTTCTTTCTTAGATTGAGCTTGTAGTCATTCCAAACCTAAATCAAATAAAATTGTACAATTAAATCGTCGTCTTCATATGCACGACTGTATTACTTACTTTTTACCATCCTGCATCCTTTCTTATAGTCGGACCCAAGCTATTTATTTTAGTGGCCAATTTTTGCCACTTTCCATCGGAAGCCGTTTTCTGTATATTTAAGGCCTTTATCGATAGATGAATTTTTTGTTATAAAACTCACCATCGCCTCAAATTGCTTTCTTGTGGTTATCTTCACTTTAAACGGAAATAAATCCATGGTATTTCAAGTTAATTTCATAAACAAAACCAAAATTAAACATATTTTATAACATACCTTTTTGGATCTCACTTAAAAAATTTACGCGAGTAAAATGTCACTTAAATTCAACGACAAGTGACAACAAGAATACGAATTTTTGTCACAGTGAAACAAGTCACACTCATTTAGGTGAGGTGAGAACAAGAGTACGAATTTAGCGTCACAGTGAGACACGTCACACTCACTTAGGTGAGGTGACAACAAGAATCAAGGCGAATATATCGGTTGTGGTTGGCACAAAATATTTTATTTGTTATATTTTATTTATTTACAATTTTATTTAACAAAACATGTTTTTAGTTGAACAAATTTTTTATTCTGAATTTTCAAAATGAAAATTTTTTAAAACATTTTTAAAATTCGAAAACTTAAATATAAGGTAGGATAAATTATAGTATTTAATATATATATATACACTACAAATACTCCCCCTCCAATTAAACATTTATACTATGTTAAAGGTTACTTTTTTTTGAATGGGTGTATTTGAATGAGTTATGTCGGGTATCTGTGATTTGTTATTAGTGTATGCTGGTTTGAGATGATCAATAGAGATAGATTTTATTGTGTTACCATATTGAATTTTAAATGTTTTCTCGTGTCTGGAAATAACTTTAAAAGGACCTTCAAATGGTTGTTGAAGTCCGGATGAACGATTGATTTTTACAAAAACATATTCACAAGTACTAAGCGATTTTGGAACATAACTATGATCTTTATTATGATGCACAATTTTCGAGCGGATGTGCGAAAAATGTTCTCTTAACTTTCGAAGGGTAAGATCCATATTTATGGTATCATTATTTGGAACAACTAATTCTCACGGTAACTTTAAAGTCTGACCGTAAACCAATTCTGCGGAAGAACAATTCAAATCTTCTTTGATTGCGGTTCGTAGACCGAGAAGTATCCAAGGCAAAAGTTCTGACCAATGTGTTGAATCATCTGAGGATATAATTGACGTCTTGAGTTGTCGATGAAAACGTTCAACCATCCCGTTTGATTGTGGATGATAAGGTGAAGTGTGAATTTTATGAGCACCTAATAAATTTGTTAGTTCTTTAAATAATTTTGATGTGAATTGTGTGCCTTGATCCATTGTAATTTTGAGAGGAACGCCAAAACGTGGAACATAATTTTTGACGAAAGTGTTTGCTACTGTGTCAGCCGAAGTATTTTTTAGAGGGTATACTTCTGGCCAAAGTGTATGTCTATCAATGATCGTTAGCATATATCGAAAATCATTTGATACAGGTAGTGGTCCCACCAGATCCATGTGAATATGTTCGAACCTGCCTGGTGGAATTTCGATTTTTTGGATGGGTGTTTTCGTGTACACATTAATTTTAGATTTTTGACAATTGATACAACTTGATGACCAATTGTTTATTTCTTTTAGCATATTTGGCCAAAAGTATTTTGATTGTATCAATCGTCTAGTGGTTCGTACGCCAGGATGAGATAATGAATGGATTTTGTCAAACATGCTTCTTCGCATGGAAATTGGAACAAAAGGTCGAAAATTTTTATTAGAAATGTCGCACCAAATTTTAATATTTAGGATAGGGATTAGAATTTATTTTAGATTGTATTTGGAATTTGGAGATTCAATGAGAGATTTTAGCGTTTTATCATCTTGCTGTTCTTTGTATAGTGTTTGAAAATTAATGTCTTGTGTAGATATAGCATCGATTTCTGGAATGCGTGAAAGAGTGTCTGCAACTATATTTTGTTTTCCGGAAATGTATTGTATGTTGTTTGTAAATTGTGCTATATATTCTAAGTGTCGTGTTTGACGGGGTGATCTGTCTGTTTTTGAATTTATGATAAATGTTAAAGGTTTGTGGTCTGTATAGATAACAAATTGTCTTCCTTCTAAGAAGTGTCTAAAATGTTTGACCGCGCGATATACTCCTAAAAGTTCTCTGTCGAACGTAGAATATTTTATTTCTGTTGGACTAAGTTTTTGAGAAAAATATGCTAAAGGTTCCCAACTATCTTTTATGGATTGTTGTAGAACCGCTCCAATAGCGACGTTTGATGCATCTACTGCTAGAGATAATTGTGCATGTTTATTAAAATGTGTGAGAAGAGTATTTTTAGCAAAAAGTGAACGAACTTTCTCAAATGCAGTGATTGATTTGTCAGTCCAACTTAACTGTTTGGATTTACATTTAGATGCAGATGTTAACATGTCGTGCAGATAACTAAGTTCTGCAGCTAACATCGGAATGTAACGATGGTAGTAATTAACCATTCCAATAAATTTTTGTAACTTATTTATGGAAGTTGGTCTTTCGAAATTTGTAATTAGATGAACTCTATCTTTAGAGGGCTGTATTCCATTGGAAGAAATTTCATAGCTAAAAAAATCTAGTGAAGGTACACCAAATAAACATTTCGAAGGTTTAACATTAAGTCCGTATTGTTGTAGTCGAGTAAAAATTATTTTTAAATGTTCCAAATGTTGACTCTCATTTTCACTTGCAATTAAAATGTCATCCACGTATGTAAAAACGAAGTCCAAACCAAAAAATACTTCATTGATGAAACGTTGGAAGGGTTGAGCACTATTTCGTAGACCGACTGGCATGCGCAGAAATTCGAACATTCCAAATGGTGTAGTTATTGCAGTTTTATGAACATCTTCTTCAGCCATTGGAATCTGGTGGTACGCACGAACGAGATCAATTTTTGAAAATATGGTTTTGTTTTTAAGTTCGATACGTAAATCATGTATGTGTGGAAGTGGATAACGATCGGGTATGGTAATACAGTTGAGTATTCTGTAATCTCCACATGGTAGCCAATCATTTTGTTCTTTTTTAGGGACTAAATGAAGGGCAAATGCAAATGGAGAGTTGGAAGGTTTACATTTACCAACTTTGACAAGATATTCGAATTCAGCTTTAGCAATTTTCATTTTGATTGGATCTAAACGACGTGGTCTTGTAAATGGAATAGTTCCTTTTGTTTCTATCCTATGAACCGTATTGTGCTTCACTGGTTTAGTGTAGTCTGGTTCAGAGGTAAGTGAAGGGAACTCCTTGAGTAAATTAGAAAATTTATTTTCATTGAGAGGTAGTTTAAGAGAATAAATATCACAAAAACCGGAAGTTCCATTTACTCTTAATTTGGTAGTTAGATCAATTAATTGTTTATTTTTCATATCAACTATTATTACAAATTTTTCTAAAAAATTAGCTCCAATAATAGGGGTGGAAATGTTAGCCAATAAAAATGGAAATTCAAAAACACGACGAAAACCTAAGTCAATTTTAAAGAGTTTTGATCCGAAAGTTTCTATTGATGATCCATTTGCAGCTATTAAATTGATGTCGGAATTTCTCTTGAATGATTTGAATTTTGAGGATGGTACAACTGAAACTACTGCACCAGTATCAATTAAAAAGTTTAAATTATTGTTTTTATCTAAAACGAAAAGGCGGGTTTATTTGTGAGTGGGTTTTATTTGTGTTCCATTATCTGCCACCGTCATAATGGAATGATTTAGTTTAAATTTTCGTTGAAATTATTATCATTGTTGTTATTAATTAAAGCACATGGTTTTATACATTTAATTGCATTTTTATTAAATTTTCTATGATACCAACAAATATTATCACGAGAATTTGAATATCGCCGTCTGGAATTGTTCCTAAATCTTGAATTGTTTCGATCATGGGATCTGGATCTTATCTTGAGTTCTGCCAGGTCCATGGTAATTTGATTTAAATTTTGACAAAGTGTTGCAGTAATTTGGGTTAAGTTCTGCATACATTGTTCAATTGAGTTTTGATTGATGCTTGAAATTGTTAAATTTTGTGGTTTATTAGTAACTTCATATATTTTATCAGCGAGGTTTATTCTTTCATCAACACTTTTATCACTACAAGACGTCAAATGTATCTGTAAATGTTGTGGTAATTTTCGTTACCACAACTTATACAACAATTCGCGACCGACGATTGAATTAGAACCGGCCAAGGACTTCATGTCTCGAAAAAATTCAGATGGTTTACGGTCACCCAATTGAGTATTGGAAAAAAGTATTGGGAAAAGTTCTTAAAGATGAAAATAAATATTGTTCAGTATATTTAAGTAAGTTAAAAATATTTTCATTTAAATGAATGATGAATCAAAACTTATTTTAAATAAAAACTTAAGGCATGTCGCTACTTGGCGCGCTCGATATTCGAGTGAAAATTTTAAATTTTTTTAGCAGGACAATGGTAAGAGATAATGGAAAATTTTTTTTGGGGTGAATAAATACACTCAAAAACATGTATGAAATTTTAGTTGAAGTTTTTTACATTTTTATACCTGGTTACCATCGTTACACAAAAATACCTTGTATAGTTTCCGTGTGAACTAAAATATTGCCAACATTTTTAGTTTTTCAATATTTGTTTGCACAAAAAAAAAACTTGAATTTTTGCGATTTTTTTTTTTAAATCTTGATAATTTTTTATTTTTTTGCCAAACTTAAACATTTTAGTTCACACGATAACCATACTCATATTAATTATGAATTTTTAAATTTTTATTTCTAGGTGCCGCCAAACTTTAGTTATTATGGTAACCGTCAGCTCTTTCCGATATCGACACGTCAGCTTCAAAGTAACGTTTAACGCATAACAAATGTTAAATATTAATAAAAAAATTGTTTGTAACTGTTTCCTACAACTATTACAGTAAATTTCATGAACTATTTTTTAGAGTGCAGTGTTAAGCCAACAAATAAGGACTTAGCACATTTTTTGAACAAAACTGGAGGTATTAAATCGTATCCAGCTCCATTACTAATGTTTAATTATTGGTGTATAGTTCCTTCAACCATAGGATCTATACTTAACAATTATAATTGAATGCGAAAATTTTACATTTTCGTTGCTTAAGCGCTCAGTTCAAGGGCTAATGAAGTTATTAATATTTTCCTTTATATTTTTTTTTTTGTCATGAGGTTTATTAAAATCCTATTCCAAATTATTTGTTCGAATCTTGATTACAATTGGTAATATTTCCCAGTACGTTTTTTTATATCAGACGCACTCACTCTATATATTGAATAAAAAAAATCAATAAAAAACATTATGTTTCTTTCTCCTATCCAACCCATCGTCCGACTTACTGCATTAATCCACACAAATCTTTTCCATCCAAATCTTTGCCAAAAAACAAATATAAAAAATGATTATTACTTATATGCTATTCAAAATTTTCTCGCAGACTACCAAGTAGATGCCAACGTTGACGAGTTCAACAGTGGGCCGCATCAGCTAAATTGGCCCTCAAAAACCAACAAGCATAAATAATGCATTTTTAAGTCCATTCAAAGCATTTTAATTAATATCAACATTCAGGCAGCGAAAAGCACCTGCTGTGTACTGGGTGCCATATTTTTATGGCGGCTTTTGTGCTGCCAACAAGATCACACTATAAAATTCTTTCGGGCAACTCATCAAAATGCCATAATAATTATAATTGCCATAATAATAATTTGTGCGCGTTGGTCGGCTCGTTCTTCGACTAGGGATGCGGAAAGAAATATAAGAAAAAGTGTTTGTCCTAAGACATACGTATTTGTATACTTGTGTGTGTTATTGTTGTTGTTGTTGTTTTTTCACAAATTTGAATTTACAAATGAAAGCATTATTTATGCGAAAACTTATTCGAACAGCGATTCGCTTAATTTTTGACACATTTATCAGTGTGTTTTTATCGCTTTTTTTTTTGTATTTCTGATTGTTTTAGTGCTATGAACATGCTTATATTTGTCACAGTTGTTGTTGCTTTTTTGTTTGTTTGAAACTTGAAATAAGATTTTGCAAAATATTTTTGGAAATATTTTAATTGGCATACTTATTGTATTTCTTTCTGTTTTATTAATTTGCTGTTTCTTTATGGCTTTTCTAAGTTATTTCCTTGCTCACGCTTAACTTATCAACACATTTTTATGGCAAAGACTATGTCACACATTGTTGCAAGGCTTTCACAAACCACCCCACTTTAACTTGTATTATTAATTAAATATTTTAAAATTTTTTTTATTGTTTTCACTTAATTGTGTTTTTAACTTAAATAATTTAATCAATTGATTTAGTTTTGTTGGCAAGTTTTTGAAACAATTTAAAATCGCTGCTTTTAATCGACACTCAGTCTCTTTGGCGTATGAGTAACATTTAATTGGCGAAGCAAAATTATACTCGTGCATTCCACGTTGTTTTAGAACTTGTCTTGGCTTAATGCTTTTTAGCACTAAGAATTGCAACAACAATAATATTTTGTTGTGTGCACGCTTTTGGCATTTCCTTTGCGCTCTATGAAATCAATACAAGCTAGTGATGACTTAAAATCTAAGTACGAACACAAAACGCTGCATTAGTTGCACTGAAAGAAAATTAAAGTTAATCAAAGTTTTTTATACTTGCGATATTGCGTGAAATTTTTACTCGGTGAGTATATGCCCTATAGTAAATGTGATAAAACGAAAATGACGTCGTCAGGTCTCAGAGACAACAGCTTTGCAACAAGAATGCATTAGTAGTGCTACGACTTAGTTTTTTCACTTAGTGACGAAAATATAAAAAACAAAAACTGGCGCCACAGAAGCAACTGCTAAATGCAGTGAAAATGAAACAATAATAATAGGGGTATTCACACCGAACTCGTTAGTTTGTTATTTGGTTAGTTGTTACTTCGTTAACTTTGTGAAGTGTGAACACACCCTTTTGTTTAATCTCGTTAGCCTGGTAGTTGTTGTGGAATAACAGCTGATTTTGCTTTTCATATATTACAATTGCTGAAAATTTATAAATAAAAAGTGGAAAATGCCACAAACAGGGGCAAAATCTGAAATAATTCAGCATTTGATTTCAGACGATATGTAGAATACAAAAACTTCAATTTAATTTGTAATCAGATTATTCTTTTTAAGGCGCTAAAATTCCATGGAGTTAAAAATATGGAAGCTGCTCGTATTTTGCCAAATAACGAAAAAATTATAAGGCTTGCTAAGTTGTTACTTTGTTACTCGGTAGTTCAATAGTTCGATACTTTTACAAAAACAAAATACATGTAAAAAAGTAACAACTAACAAACTAACGAGCTCGGTGTGAATACCCGTAATGAGAAAACGTTGCAGGGAGTTATTACTACATGCCTATTACGCTGCGGCCACACGAGATAGTATTGCCATGACAATTGAGAATACGTATATTCTGTCAAATCATTGTCGGCAGCCAAGCAATTGTCAATTGTGACGTAGGTGGCCTGACAAAAGCATGGCCATAGCATGACAATGAATTTTATTTTATTATTTTTATAATTATTCTGTGTCGCTGTAACCATCTCTAGCCTTAAATTTTTGGCATAATTGAAGATGAACTCAATATTTTCCCTTTTTTTTGTGCAGCAACCACAATTATTTACGTCAATTTCAATACAAACGTCAAATTATTGCCAATGTTATTGCCAGCATATTGTCATGCTGACAACTGCCTGGCAATAGATTGGCAATTGCCAAAGCTTGCTTGTATTGGTGAAAAAGTGTGAGTGCATTGTTATTTTCATGACAAAATTGTCACGTGTCCGGCGGTTAGTGCTACAAAAACTTCTATGAAACAAGAATTAAGTTAACGTTTTTGGCTACACGATAAAACAAAAGCAAAAACAAAAGAAAAAGCAAAAGCCAAAACCAAAAGCAAAAGGGAGAAGAAAAGTGAAAACAAAAGAATAAAGTAAAAGCAAAAGCAGAAGAGCAAGAAATAAAACCAAAAGCAAAACCAAAACCAAAGCAAAAGCAAAGCAAAACGGAAGTCAAAAGCAAATTCATAAGCAACACCAGCAAAAGCAAAAGCAAATACAAAAGCAAATTAAGAAGCAAAAGTAATATCAAAACCAAAAGCAAAAGCAAAAGCTAATGAAGAAGCCAAAGTAAAAGCAAAAGCAAAACCAGAAGTAGAAGCAAAAGCAAACCAAAACCTAACCAAAAGAAAAAGCAAAAGTAAAATCAAAAATAAATCAAAAACAAAAGCAAAACCAAAATCAAAACCAAAATCAAAACAAAAAGCAAATTAAGACGCGAAAATAAGAGAAAAAGCAGAAGTAGAAACAAAAATAAACGCAAAACCAAAACAAGAACCAAAACCAAAAACACAAAAACAAAACCAAAACCAAACCAAAACCAAAAGAAGAAGCAAAGGTAAAAGCAAAAGCAAAACCAAAAGCAAAAAAAAAACAAAAGCAAACTTGAAAAGAAAAGTGAAAGCAAAAGCAAGAGTACAAGATAACAAGGTAAAAGCAAAAGCAGAAGATCAATAATGAAAAGCAAAAGGAAACCCAAAGCTAAAGCAAAACCAAAATCAAAAGCAAATTCAAAATCAATAGCAAAATAATAACTAAAAATAAAACTAAAAACAAAACTAAAACCAAACCAAAACCAAAATAAGAAACAAAAGTAAAAGAAAAAGCAACACCAAAAGCAAAACCACAAGCAAAAGAAGAAACAAAAGCAAAAACAAAAGAAAAATCAAAATCAAAAGCAAAAGCAAAATCAGAAGTAAAAGGAAAAACAAAAGCAAAAACAAAATAAAAATCAAAAAGAAGAAACAAAAGTAAAAGCATAAGGAAAACCAAAAGCAAAACCAAAAGCGAAAGCAATAGCGATAGAAAAGTGAAAGCAAAAGCATAAGCAAAAGGAAGGGTGCAAAAGAGGAAAGCGAAAGCAGAAGAGCAAGAAAGAAAAGCAAAAGCAAAAGAAAATCTAAAAAGCAAAACCAAAACCAAAAAGTAAAAACAAAAGTGAAACCAGAAGCAAAACAAAAACCAAAACTAAACTCAAAAAGCAAAACCGAAAGCAAATCCAAAAACAGTAACCAAAAGCAAGAGAAAAAACTATAAGCAAAAGCAAAAAATAACCGTGAATAAAATAATTTTACTTTCAAATAATTCTTTTTTTTTTCAACCTCACTGTTTTCTGTTTAAAATGGTAGAAAAGGCGACAACGGGATTTCATACACATTTATTTTACATTTTCGGCTTTTTTCGTTTGACATAATTTTTACAAGATACGCCTTCGTTTTAAATTTTCCTCCAAGACAAAAAGAAAAAAAAATAAAAAATCTTTAGGCGTTAAAAAACGGAGTTTCGAAGATGTACCTTACTCAGTGCCCTTGGAAACATTAAAAGTACTAGTATCGCCTTTGGTCGAAATTCGACCGTTTACAAAATGATTTTATTAAATTTTTTATTTTTTTGTTTTTTACTGCAAACATTTTTTTTTTCTTTCTTCACTCATGTGTAAACGTAACCGAACTCATACCGCACCATACGCACCACCAGCGGGAAATCACAAAATAGTAGCTCCATTCTAAGATTCCATGTTCTGTGGCCTTTACTTTCAACGCTATTCGATATCAAAAATTTGGCTTATACGAGTATATGCGGAGCCACACCCCTTTGTCCAATGCCCGTCCCAGTACCCTACTTCCTATATTCTACTTTCTAAGGATATCACCTTGTAGGAACTCCATATTGGGTTTCATTGTTATACGGGATTTAGTTCCAAAGCTATTCGATATAAAAACTCTGAATTGTATGGGTGGTGCCACGCCCCCTTTTCTAATGCTCATTCAGTTTTTCCAGTCGAAGAACACGACTAAAAGTAAATAAATGTACAATTTCTATCTGTTTTAGCCCGCCTGTAAAACAAAAAAAATTAAATGGAAATGAAATAAATTGCGCTTTCACTAAAGGCAGACAAATAAATTTTATAAAATCCAGGCTTTAAATTTTCTTAGATTTAACTATATTTTCTATATTTCCATATCATTTATATTTCCACATGAAAATTTTTAAATTGATTGCAAATAAACTATGAGCATGTATCATGAGGATAACACAAGGTACAAAAATTAAAGTAGGTTCAATCAAGCAAACGTGCTCGGATACTTGAAGTTTGCACTTGTGCTTGATGAATGCAGAAAGTACTAATTTTAAAGTGTCAATCAGGTAATAAACCTTTTACATTTAATTTTTTATCATAAATAAATAAAAAATAACGGGTCATTTCAGTCCTTGAAAGGACTTTGACCTAGCTTCTTATGATCAATTGTGTTGTGCGTGTTATTAAGTTGGTACACAATTGACCAAGAACCGGACCTACAGGTTTAACGCCGACTCCGAACGGCGATGAACGGAATGTTTTTGTTCTCAAGAAGCTTTACATAGCATTTTGATTACTCTCTAAGGTTTCCCATTGTCTGCAGAGAGGTGACGGCCGTACAGAAAAATAATTTTAATTCAAATAATTTTCTGTCGCTGCTGGGGTTCGAAACCGGGTCTCCAGGTTCGTTGACATAGAGGCCACGCACTTCAGCCAACTACGCCACGGACGCCACCTTTATTTTGCATTTTTTTTTTTTTTTTTTTTCAAATGTTTCCTTATGAAAACTTTATTCAATTGTACTCAGATAAGATATGAAAATAAAAATTAATGTAATTTTTTCATATAAAACACTTCGAAATATTTCACACCTGAATCTGATAGAATGGTGGACCAGCGTATATCTAAAAAATAAACTTAAAACTCCTT
Source organism: Pherbina coryleti (assembly GCA_943735915.1). Taxonomy (NCBI): domain Eukaryota; kingdom Metazoa; phylum Arthropoda; class Insecta; order Diptera; family Sciomyzidae; genus Pherbina; species Pherbina coryleti. The sequence continues at coordinate 85,765,143 of OX030952.1, read as the reverse complement.
TGATAAGAGATGATGATTTTTATTCTTTAATTTTAGCAAATATTTTCTTCGTTATAAAGCTGAGCGCACTACTAACTTAGTATTTAAGGCATTTTATATGTTGTCATGTGAGAGCTTTAAGTGGTGTTTTTTTTTTATGTTAAAAACATTATTTTATTAAGTTAAAAATCCTACGACTATTAATAAATAATTATTCTAGTGATATCACAATGTGTTGGATATAATGTGGCTTAAAGAAACTTAATTGCCTATTTATTGAGCGTATGAATAAGGTTTATTTTATATTAAGTTATAATTGATTTTAGTACTAATTAAAGCGTCAATTGACTGGAAGATAAATTTTGCCTATGCTACTGATATTTGTTTATTTTTGTTTTTTCTGTTGTGTTGCTTATGTTATGATAAAAACTTTGATTACTAGACTATACATATTTCATATAAATTGAAGCAGTTCTCATCGAACCAGTTATCACATTACAATTACATTAAATATTTTGAATATGTACGTTTAATTTAAACGGTCATGTAACGGTAACCGCCGCTACCGACGCGATAATTATCTTGCAACTTAATGTACTGTCCTAGAAAGTATTGCACGGGACTGCTACGACATACACCGTGTATGTGGAAAAATATGTAGGGCGTTAGTATGGTCAAAATAATATAGCTTAGCTGAGGTATACGCTGAGTATTTCCCAGCGGACAAAACCAATAGCCACGACGTACAGCATCACGTGTGTGATGCGTCATAAACGCACAAAGTAGTACACCGAAGAACAGACTTATTTTGAAGTAGTTGAGACAAGCGGTGAGTATGTAGAAAAGCAGCAATAAAAACATTATTGATGAGCAGTGTAAAAACGGCCGACGTGACAGATTTGTTGCGTCCTAGTAGGGGGAAAGGAAAACTTAGTACAATTTCATTGAAAATAACAGCTACTGACCTCTAAATTCCACGAGCGCGCAGCCACAAAATGGTCCAAATCGATTAGCGATGAGACCGCAAAACAAATAAATATCAGCAGCCAGCCAAAAATATTTGAGGTACGATCATAGAATTGCACCATGAAAGCAATGCCCGTCAAGGCACCAATTGCGGCATGCGTTGCATTGTCGGCTAGCGCCTTTAGTAGCGGATGTTGCGTTAACTCTACGAAATTGTCACCAAGCAAGCAGGTAATGGTCACCAATGTGGTGAGCACTATACGTACATAAACCATGATATGACAGTGCATTGGTAAGGGATGCTAAAATTTGTACCTTCGACGTGTTAGCAAATATTTACGAATATTAACGAAGTGTTTGGAGCGCAGGATTTTTTTTTTTATCAATGCATGACTTGTGGTTTTGTACTTTTTAATAAAAGAGTGCGTAGTTAAAGCTAATATATCGGATTTCTAGAAGGCACGTTAATACTTGTTTTGTTTTTTATATTCGTTGTTTCACTGTAACAAAAACAGAACCTGAGGTACAGAAATCTAAATAAAAAATTCACGCTGCTACTTACGTATTCTTGATACCTCGCACTGCGACAAACACAAATCAAAATATTGGATTTTGGTGTTGTCAGGAGAGGGCTAAACTTTTTGAGGTTTTCGATTTTTTTGTCAACCAAAACCACATCAGCTATAAGGGTGGCTTAAAATATTTTACTTCTTTGCTTAAAATGTAAACAATGTTCTATTACAATGGAAACCGCAACCAACAGCTGACTTTGACAAACAGCAGCGTTAACAGGGTGCTACAGAGATTTAAGAACTAGAAAATACTAACGACCTCTGTAGAGGAATTCCCAAACGTATTAACGCCGTTTATAGTTATCGTTAACTGGCCTTTGCTACAATCATTGTTAACTGGTATTCCCAACATCTATGTTAACTATTTTTGTTCTTAATTTTGACAGTTCTTTAACGTTATTTGTAGCTAGCTTAACCACGAATATTTTAGCGTCGCTGACTTAAATAACAACGTTAAGCAATTGTTTTACATGCGATTGTGATTTTATAACATATAAATAATATGCATAAAATGGCCACAACACGAAGAGGCATATGTTAACCATCATGGTTAAATATAATAAGATTAAATCAAAATAAAAATAATTATATAAACTTTATTTTCAATAGTTTCTACGCTTTTATTTAAAGTTTTAAAAAATAAAGAAAAGTTTTTAAACTAAATAAAAACAAATTAACGGATAATAAGGCACATTTCAGAGCATTCATAATAAAAAATAATAATAAAAGTAAAAATCATAAAAAAGTTGTACTTATAACAATTCGTTGAAGGCAATCGCTCAAACGAAATCGACAGCCTTTTAAGCACAGAAGCAATTCGGTCGCAAGCAATCCCAGCAAGACAGGACTGACAAATCTCAAATACAACCACACAATTTTGGTATCAACTAACACATTCACATAATACTTTCCCATGAAGAGACCCCAGCTAGACAGCTCTAACGTAGTTACGCACACAATGAAACAAAATTTGGTGTTCACTAACACACTCTTACATTTTGATGTCATGGTGAACAAAGAAAGTTGTATGTTTACGCAGCAAACAAGCTGAGGATGTGAAAAAGTAGCGAACAAAAGCTTTAAGCGTTCTTTACCCTAAAATAAACAAAATTAGCTATGGTGGCCACGGCGCAGAGGATAGAATGCGGGTCCCGTGTGCCAGAAGGCCACGGTTCAATTTCCGTCTGACACTTAAGAGTTTTTCAGTTAAATTTAATAGTATTAATTTAATTAATAACTGGCCATTTCAGCCCTTGAAAGGACTTTGACCTAGCTTCTTAGGATCAATTGTGTTGTGCGTGTTATTAAGTTTGTACACAATTGACCGAGAAATGGACCTACAGGCTTAACGCCGACTCCGAACGGCGATGAACGAAATGTTCTTATTCTCAAGAAGCTTTACATGGCATTTTGATTACTCTCTGAGGTTTGCCATTGTCTGCAGAGAGGTGGCGTCCGTACAGAAAAAGTATTTTAATTTAAATAATTTTCTGTCGCTGCTGGGGTTCGAACCTGGGTCTCCAGGTTCGTTGACATAGCGGCCACGCACTTTAACCAACTACGCCACGGACGACACACATTTAATAGTAAATCAATTAATATTTTTAATTAAAAAAAACACTGATGGCTTAAGATAAATAAAAACAATCTTCTTTCTAAAAAAAAGTAGAGTTTCTTGCTAATCTAAAAAAAAATTACAATATTTGAAATTAAATTTTTTATTTTCAAATATTTTGCTTTAATGTATACTTTATAAAACAAATATTTATAATATGACCATAATTAAAATAGAATCAAAAAACAAAATTTAAGAAGAAAAATTTGGTTTTATTCTTGGAGGATATGAACCCGCGCATGTTCGCGTTAAAAGTCAGAACTCTAACCAGTATACTATGGTCGAAGAGCTCGGCGGGACGCTAACCGCGGGCCATATTAAACAGCTAAATATGTTTTTTAATTCTTTATGGAATTTGTAATTAGTGTGAGCAGAACATCTATACCTTTTTTTAATAGATAAAACATGTGTGGCAGACAGAGATGCCAGATCACACGGATAGAACAAATATAACGTAATTTGTATGGAGCATTTTATATGAATGTAACGTCAAAGGCGTTAGGTGTATGCCATATATATGGCATATCTAACAGTTAGGTGTCTTGCTGGGACGTTTGCAAAACAAGGCAACTTCCCAGCTAGACAGCTCTAACGTAGTTACAAACACAATGAAACAAAATTTGGTGTTTACTAATATTACACTCTTAAATTTTGATGTCATGTTAAACAAGGAAAGTTGTATGTGCTTACATAGCTTGATCCTTTACGCAGCAAACAAGTTGAGAATGTGAAAAAAGTAGCGAAAAAACTTAAGCGATGCAAATGTAAGTCACGCAATAAAATAATATCCTAAATGATCAATTTAAAATATGATGTCCGTGGCGCGTTGGGTAGAATGCGAAGCTTATGTGGCAGAGACCGCGGTTCAAATACCGTCCGACACAGGAAGGTTTTCATTGAATTTAATTTAATAAGTTAAAATATCTATATATTAAATGTAAAATACACGAAAGAGAAATATATGATTATTAAAAATGGCCAAATTCCTTTCTAAATAAACGCAAGTTTCCTTGCTAGAGTAAAAAATAGTAGCCAATATTTGAGGGATATTTTTTTTATTTTCTTTAAATGTTTTGCCTAAATTTACCTTTTGTAAATACTACCCATTAATAAAAATAACAAAAAACACTTCTAAACAAAATTATAAGAAGAAAAAAATTGGTTTTATTTGGTGAAGGGTTTGAACTCGTGTTTGTTTGCGTTAAAGGTCAGCGCTCTAACCACTACACTATGGTGGAAAGGTTTTACTGAACGCTAACTGTGTACTTAAGTAAACAGCTGAGTTTGTTATTAAATTCTTTACTGAATTTGTTGTTAGTGTGAGAAGAGCAGCTGTAGCTTTTTGCAATGGTTAAAACATATGTGGCAGACAGAGATGCCAGATCACACGTATAGACAAAAAGGCGTTAGGTTTTTCCCAACGCTAGAACAAACCTAACGTAATTTGTATGGAGAGTTTTATATGAAACTTTGGCGTTAGGTATATGCCATATATATGGCATATCTAACAGGTAGGTGTCCGGCTGGGTTAAAGTTAGATGTGTGCCAGACAGAGATGCCAGATCACACGGATAGGAAAAAGTTGTCATTTTTTGCCCACCGCAACAACAACATCCACGCACCGACTGGATCTTTCTGTCAGAGCTGAGCGTCAGTTGACGCGTCAGTTGACGGTCAGTGTTCTAGCTGGGATTCTAGCTGTCTGCTGCTTGGCTGATTCAGCATGTATCTATCGAAAAGGTCTATCTAATCTGTCAGAAAAGCACAGTGCTACCATATTTTTTATTTCTGTTAACGACGTTTGTAGCTTATATTGTGAATGTTACATTTTAACAATTTTGTCGCTAAGTACTGTAAGAATACAACATTCGTTATTTCAAACTACAAACGTCGTTAGTTAACCATAACGATTTCGTATTGTTAACTGTTTGAGAATTCCACAACTGGAGCACATTGGTTTGAACAAAGCCTAACAGGCCGTCTCCACGAGGCATAACACATGCCATCAAATACATCAAGGCATCGAAAAATCTACTGGAGACCGCATACGCCATGACATATCTTCATGAACCGTAAACAGTTTGGTCCGAACCAAGATTCAGAACATTGGTTTTTTACAAAATGTTCGCGAGCGCTATTCGCGCAGTGTAAACACTTTTCTAGCACAAAAGAACGAAGATTTTTTCTTTCGCTCTGATTGGCCGACGCTCAATCTTTTTGGGCGAATCCAGGTGTTTATTTGTGCATAAAGTAGTAGATTTGTTGAAATGATAGTTAATAACGTAGGAAAAACAAAAAAGAAAGAAAATATATTGAAAACTTAACGAAAAAGAATTTTTTTTTTACTTTGTTATTTTATTAGCACTTTATATAATCAACTTATTTATATTATATTCTTTATATAATAAGGGCTTTCATGCAACGCGGCAAGCTTATATATTGGGCAATTAGTTATATTTATCACGCAGGTTGCATGAGCGTCCTCTAAAACCGTTGATGATTTTGTTGCTTATATGAAAGCTGTTTACTAAGTTAAACAAAAACAGTCAACCGTCTGCATTCCAGGATAAATTAGAAATATGTTGCATTTACCTTCTGATTGAATAAAAAAATGCCAGTTTCTTTCAATAACACTTGGAATTAATAAGAACGCAAAACGGCTGAATGCTGTTATAAGTTTGCCACCTCGTTTGCTCACCTAAATCAAAGAGCAAATATATTTCGTTTGCGCAAAAGCTTTTCTGTATAAATTGTGACAGTTCATTTATAAGGGGGATAAAGTTATCTTGTTTATACCATTCATAAGGGCTTTGCCCATTTGTATGAATACCATAAATAAATTCTTTATATAAATACTTATATAAATTTTTAATTAAAAGGGATAAAAGTGGTCAAATTTAGCGAAAAACTCTGAAAAGCTAGAAAACAACCTTGATTCGAAGTCTGTGTAAAGACAAAATTTATCGCTAAAATTCTGGTTGTCACTGATATTTGACATTTCGTCTGTCTGTTTTTTATGTGTATACTTGTAGCCAATAGGAAATGAAAAGCTGATTTTCAAGTGTGAACACCTTTTTTGAAAAGAGGGTTTTCAGCTGAAAAGCGGCTTTTCGGACTGTGTGTGAACTAAATTTAAGCTAATAAGCAAATATGTATTTGTAGACTACCCTGTGCTAGCCTTATCAATCTATTACAAATAATTGTCAATATTTTTAGGGCTTTAAGCAGCTGATGCGCGCTAATTCAAAATTTTTGCAAAATTGAAAAGTTATAAATCGTTATTAATGAAAAATGAATAAAATTAAGAAGATGCGGTTACCAGTTGAATTGCAACAACTGCAGCAAACCCAAAAAGATCATGGTGAGCAGCCAATCGCGATTAATTCAAATGGATATATATTGTGTCCTACAGGCATCACTTGCACGGCTGCAGCAGATGATTACTCGCAACTCATCGCACACATACCTGGACCAAAAGGCTCTCCCTACGAAGAGGGCAAATTCAAAGTTAGCATTGCTATAGGCGACCAGTACCCATTTAGACCACCCACATTCAAATTTCTAACTCCCGTGTATCATCCGAATATCGATACTTGTAAGGTCTTTTTGGATTTAAAAAAAAAACCTCTGCTATTTCGTTTTTTTCTTTTAAAGCGGGCAAGATTTGTTTAGACCTGCTGCGCATGCCTCCTACTGGTTCTTATAATCCAGCCATAACATTAGAGTCGATACTTATATCCATACAGCTACTCTTGGCCACACCTAATCCGGATGATCCTCTCCGCGGGGATGTAGCTGATTTGTACAAAACAAGACGATCACTATTCGAAAGACTAGCTAGGGATGCCGTCAGAAAGCATTGCATAGAAAAGAGTACAGATGCAGAGCTGGCTGCTGTAGGTGAAGGTGGTGAAATGCAGGTGGCTGAGCAAGTGCCCGCTTGCGGAGAAAACGCCGAATTGGCAGGTGCGGTAAAACCGCAATCATAGTGGAAACTTGTCAAATTAAATACATTCCCAAATTTTTAATTAATACTGCAAAAGAAGTTTGTAATTTTGAGGAAATACAATTTTTATTTTAAATTTATGATAAATACATTTTAATTAATTTGCGAAACGGCTTTTAACTTCAGAATTTGTGTGCCTGACTTATTTTATATTTATATATATGTATATTTTTTTTTAAAACTGCAGTTTTGCAAAATAAACAATTTGTATAAAATAAGATGAAGCAATGATAACTCTGTTAAAACGTCAAATGCTTTAATTTCTATTTAAAACTAAATAATAAATAAATAAAAGGTTCTTAGATGCGTTGCAGCTGGAATGGTGTGCGTAGCAACCAAACGCATATTTTACGAAATTAACTAAATTTGCTTAAAATCTTAAATGTAGTTTTTCTTTTCAAATAATAATTGTGCAAGACAAACGTTGTTAGCGTAGAACAGTATGCATTCCAGTAAACAAACGGCAGTTAAAATAATTTTTTTATGCAAAAATATGAAATTAAAATCGAAGATGAAAAGTATTTAAAAAATCTAAACTAATGGGGTATGGGCGCAACTAAAGGCGTTCTTGTTGTTGGTGTTGATAACGGTTATTGTTGTCGGTGCTCTCAGATGCTGTCATGTCCTCGCTTACTTGTCTTTGTACTTTTCATAAAAGGTTTCCAAATATTTTTTGTACTCTGCCTGATCCGCCCACATTAAGGATGCTTGCGAGTTGAGCGGACTGTCATTATTGGGTTCACCGAGCAGAGATTGTATCGAGAGTAGAATCGTACGCACATCATACAGGGCCGACCATTTATCCTTAAGTATATCGAGACAGATGGCACCAGCTAGATCAACATTCGGATGAAAGCACGGCGTTAAAAATTTCACCACAGGTGGTGCATAGGGATATGAATTGGGAAAGTCGAGCGATAGGCGATATTGTTGTCCACTGTAGACGGTGTTTTCTGCACCCGCTATAGTGCCAATCCATTTAAAAATGTTTTCACCATCGGGAAAGGCTGAGATACCCTTCTCCGAGGCCATCATTAGATTCATCAGTTCTTTTTGCAGTCTACATATACATAAAAGAAAATATGACTCATACATTTCAAACAAAAGTAACATGTCTGGTAGGTGACGAACAAACCTTTTGCTAACGGCGTGGTTATCCTTAATGGCTACAGAGTCATCATTGTGCTTGGGTCCAGAGGACGCGTGACCACTGTGATCGGGGCTGATATTTTGCGCCATAGTTAGATATTTATTGTGCGTGTTACCACTTCAAAACACCAACTACTCGCTAAGTTTTAATAACCAACCACTTTGATTCTGCTATCTTTTATATAAATTATAGATTTTTTCTTTAAAATTAATTTCAGCTTCCAAATGACTTCTCTATTGGGTGGCTTTCTTTTTTTTTCTTTTTTTCTTTTTTGTTTGACAATTAAGCACTTTTGACAGCTTTCAACGTTATAAACAAAATGGAGATCTCCAAGAATTGATTTTGTATACAGTTAATTTGGTGGGAATACAGGAAGTGATGCCAAGTTTGGTAGAGTTCATATCAAGACCGATTTTACACAGATTAAGAATAGAAATCAATTTTCGTAATATCTTGGCAAAGTTTGACGACTTGGAGATGACGGAAGGAAGAGAGAAAACTTGAGTGTTCCGTCAATTTTTTGTGTTCCTGTTGCTATTTTCCTATTTTTGAGGGCACTCTTTATACCATTTTTTGCATATCTTGAGTGACTTATGTTGATGAATTTTTCATCGCTCATTTATAATACTTTGAAATAAGGATGTGTGCTATTCGAAAAATTTTCACTCGTAGTAGAAAATAAGTCACTGAGTTGAATACAATTTCTGTCCGTTGAAATAAAATTGTTATATTTGCTGTGCCAAAAATACGATGAAATTTTGACAGCTAGAAATTTTGCCGTTCGATATTTCGGTATTGTATTATCGTAAAAATTTAATTTAATTTGCAAAATTGTTAATATTACTGAAAATTAACAGTATTTTGCGCAAATATTTTTAATTTCTGGTTGCTTTTCTGAAAGCACTATTTTTAAACTTCTTTGCGACTCACGAACTTACAAGTGTTTTTTTTTTATAAAAATATGTTCAGTCTTGCACGGTGTCGATGCAGTGTTCACCGGATAAAACAGTATTGCTGGGTGGTGAAATTAAAGATTTGGGCGTTTAAGTAGCCAAAAAGAACATTTTTTGAAGAAAAGTGCTATTATTGTACTAGAACAGTATGAAAAAAATGTCAAAAGTTGCTCGCCATTCTTTTTCTGCCGTGTAACATACCGTGCAACTTCTTGATCGTGTAACCTCCGTTTAATGCTAAATTATAGCCAGCATAAACACAATTCAAAAAAGCAAGTTCAAAAAAGCAAAAAGCAGCTTTTTGTTTTGAGCATGAACGCCTTATTAGCAATGAAGTCATTATATTAAATTTTTTGAAATCGGAATCGGAAATCGGCTGGGAGTCAAAGGTCAGAATTAAAAAAAAAAACACTGAAGAATAAACAATAGCTTAAAGATAAGAAAAATTATTTGTATTGATTTTGACAGTTTTGACTCAGATCGAGAATTCTACCATGGTTAACCCAGTGCCGGCAGAAGAAATTACCACTAAAATTCTTTTTCTCACACTTAATTCTCATAAATTACCAAACTCGCAAAATACCTCAAAATTCCACAAAATGCCTCAAATTACCACAATACCTCAAATTACCACAAAATATGGTTGAATAAATAAGGTTGTCTCGTGGCTGATCGTACTCTCTTCTCAGTACCCATAATTGTCAAAATCAATGAAAAACTACAACAACAACTTCATCGGCTTTGCATGTTATCAATTTCCGCATTCAAATTTTGTATGAGTTGTCAACTTCGATTTGACATTTAGGGGAACTCGCTCTCACCCATGCGACAACCTTATATATTCAACCATGCCACAAAATATAATTGTGGTATTTTGTGGTAATTTGATGTATTTTGTGGTATTTTGACATAGTTGAATAAATAAGGTTGTCTCGTGGCTGATCGTACTCTCTTCTCAGTACCCATAATTGTCAAAATCAATGAAAAGCAACAACAACAACTTCAACGGCTTTTCATGTTATTAATTTTCGTTTTCAGATTTTGTATGAGCTGTCAACTTCGATTTGACATTTATGGGAACTCGCTCTTACCCATGCGACAACCTTATTTATTCAACCATGGTATTTTGAGGTATTTTTTTCCTACGAGTGGTAAATATTGCACATGAAGTATTTTTTCCCACAAAATACCGTGAGTATTACCACATCCCACAATCGTTGAAAAATACCAGGGTATAATAATACAAGGTAGCATTGACAGTTGCTTGGGAAACCATCTCCTGTCAAAAAATATACTTAAAAGAGAGCGCACACAATCTGTTATTGAAAACACAAACAATGTTGAAAACGTAGAAGTGAAAAAAACAACAGCTTCAGCAGCTGCAGATTCATGTGCACAAACAGTTGTTTTTAACATTAGATGTTTTCTTGTAGAAGAGAAAATAAGCAGTTGTCAATGCTATCTTGTATTATTATACCATGGTATAATAATATAAGGTAGTATTGACAGTTGCTTGGGCAACGACCATCTGTCAAAAAAAATGTCTAGAAAGAGAGCGTTCAATTATTTCTTATGTTTTCGCCATTGTTTATGTTTCAGCGCTTGCAAATAACCAAACATTTTCTTACAAAATATTGCCTATTTTATTTAATCAATAGTGAATTATTATTACTACAACGAAGATAACTTGTGAACTTTGTGTTATTAAGTGCAAACATAAGAAAAAATGTTGAAAACGTTCAAATGTAGCAACCTCAGCAGCTGCAGATGCATATGGACGAAATTAAAGAAGTTTCCAATTATTATTAAAACACCACGGCTGGAAAACGTTAAACACATATCACACATAATTTTTTCACAACTTTCATTATTATAATTGTGTATTTAGCGCACATATTTTGCGGAATTTATTTATTTTTACATTCGTTTAATTCTTGTTGCACGAACAACTGTTTTTGACAGATGGTCGTTGCCTTGTTGCTGAGAAAATCTATACTTGTCAATGCTACCTGTATAATTATATCATGTTATTAAGGGGCTTTCACATGGACGTACATGTCATCCGACTTGGGCATGTCCGACGACATGTACGATCGTTCGAAAGCAAATGAGACGGTCGGACCGACATGTCGGAAGAAAATCAAAAATTTTTGATTTTTCTGCCGGTCGGTCCGACATGTCCGACGTGTGAAAGCATGTCGGTCCGACTCGCTGCATTTATCATTTCTATAAAGTTTTCATCGAGTAAACATCGGCTTATGCAAAGCAAAAAAGGTTTTTACTTCGTTTTTTTACCGATGTGTTACGCTCGAGAGTCTGCAAAAAATGAAGTCGTCGTACATGTCCGATCGTTTGAAAGCTAAAAAAAAATATTCCCGTTAGTTTGTCGTCGTACAATGTCGGCTGACATGTACGTCCATGTGAAAGCCCCTTTATACTATGGAAAAATACCATGAGTACTATTTATCGTGCTTTTTGGCAACCATGGTTTGACCCCATGGTATAATAATACATGGTAGAATTGACAACTGCTTATTTTCTCTTCAACAGGAAAACATAAACTGTCAAAAACAGCTTTTTGTGGAAATACATCAGCAGCTGCTGTGGTTGTTGTTTTTTTTTTCACTTCAACGTTTTCAACATTGCTTGTGTTTTCAATGGCGGATTGTGAGCGCTCTCTTTTTGAGTATATTTTTTGACAGTAGATGATTTCCCAAGCAACTGTCAATGCTACCTTGTATTATTATACCATGGTTTGACCCCATCGCATTTAATTCCAATTATTTATCAGCTGATTTCTATTGCTATTCTTTAATTGAAAAACAAAGAGGCAAAAAGGAAATTTCCATAAATTTATAAACAAATTAAAAACTTGTAAATCGATAAAAATTTTAATATGAATTCGGAAATGAGTACTTCACAACAATCAAAACGTATGGGTGCAGCTGCGTCGGGTATGCATGGAACACCCGAGAGTGAGTTCAGCATTGAGGGTTTTTGCCAAAATTATACAGCATCAGAGGTATTCATACAAGGATTATCGGGTATGGTGAATCAAAGTGATGTGGAGAGCATGATTAGAGCACAGAAACAAATGTAAGCCTAAAATTTCGTTCCAAAAATTTTCACTCAATTTAAAAATTTATTTAGGTTGCAGCGTTTCGAGAAAACCAACGAGATGATTCTTAATTGCAACGCTCTAAGCCAAAGTCGGCTCAAAACAGCTACCGACGATTTCAAAAGACACGTTAAGCTGCTATCCGATATGAAAAAGGACTTAGATTATATATTTAGGAAGGTACGAATCATCAAGAATAAATTGAGCCAGCAATATCCGGTAGCCTATGCAGAAGCACAGCCGCAACGCAGCAGCTTGGCTGAAGAGGCCGAAGATGACGGTGAAGTAGCAGCTTGCAGCAGTGCAAATGCAAAGAATAATACACAGGAACCATCATCAACTGTAGAAGTAGCGGTTGACACAAAAACTCAAGAGGCACAAGCAAAGCCATCTAGTGTGGAACCTAAAGCAAGTACAACTGTGGAATATGTGCAAATGGAAGAGGCTATAGAAAATGGTAAACCAATAGAAAATGAATTGATTAAACGTGTATGCTCTGTAGAATTGGCTAATCCCAATGATTCCTCTGACTGCACCTCAGAGGATACGGGTTAGTTTTGGAGATAAGAAAAGACATTAACTATAACTTAAAATAAAATTAAAAATTTATTGATAAAATTCATAGAAATATTAAGCCTAAAATATTATTTGATATTTATACTGCTTTGGAACTTTCGAAATAAGTACACGTCCATCATAGCTTAACGAAGCAAAAATCCAGGGATCAACATTGCTCCACTCTACACAGTACACAGAATCCTCATGCTGATCGAAGGTATGCAGCAAGCCATCAGACAGGAGCTTTTTACCTTCGACAATACCTTCTTCCTCCGTTATATTGCCAGCATTGTATTCGGAGCTGACGGAACCGGCACAGCTTAATAGCACTTTGCAGTCACTGGAGCTAGATAAAATCAACTGATCATGGAATGTATTAAAGCGTACATTCCACACCCAATGTGCATGATCATTGCGCACAAATAGCGCTTCTTTCGGTTGACGACAATCCCACACTTTGACATAGCCATCATCACCGCCGGTGACGATATGGCATTGCTTATTGGGATTGCAATCCAAATCACGCACCAGCTGACCGTGTGTTTCCTCAATGGACCAAGCGCAGTGATTAGTATCGCGCACATCATAGGACTTTATGCTGCAGTCGTGTAAAGCAATAAATTGATTACCCTGATGGTGTTGCGACCACTTGCCGGTGGTGAATTGTGGCGCATTCTTAGCTGTTATCTCAGCCACAATGCGAGTCTTTGATTCTGCGCGATCAAAGAGTACAATTTTTCCATCAACAACACACGCAATAGAAGCATTATTTGTAGGATGAAATTCAGTGGTCTTCACCTTACTACCAATAGCCTGAAATGCATTGAATATTATTTCCTTTTATAAGGTTTAAATTATAAAATTACCTCTGTGGGCAATACTTCTACTTGATCCCAGGGCAAAAATTCAGAATCGACCAGTTTTTGTTCGAGATTTTCTGGCATGGTTAGCAGCGCAGTTTGTGTCTGTATCTGTGCTCCTTTCTGTACATTGTAACAGGTGGCAATAGTATGTGCATCATGTGGGCTGCTATTTAACTTCCACACTTCACCAAGCGGATGTGCAAAAATCTAAAATGTACCTTTTAGCTTTTATGATTAAACTTTTCCATAATAAAATAAAACCTTGCTTTTAATGATTGCCTTCTCTTCATTGTATTCAAGTAAATGCACCTGGTTGTTGGGTTTCAAAGAATTCGTGGCGATGAAGAAGCGCACCTCATTTGATTCTGCATATTGAGGAGCTAATGCGCGTGCCTGTCATTGGAAAATATCTTCAAATTAAAATTTTTAAGCAGAAACATTACATACTTGCAATTCGAGTCCATATATTAACCCATTCGCTTCATCCATACTTCGTTTGATAGTTTTGATGACGATTGCCTTACCAACTCTGTTCCAGATCGATTGCAGAGTAGAATGCAAAATTTGTATCCGACAGCTGTTAAATTTAATATTGACTGTGGCTTTCAAACTGTAAGAAAAAAGCTTTTTTAAAGTTGTGAATGGTGTGGCCAGCGAGTCTTTTTTTTTAAAGGACAAAATGTAAACAAGCATTTATAGTGATATTTATAATTGTTGTTCAGGTAAAATATGAAAATAATCAGTTTTTACAAATCCAGTCCACTTTATCCCGAGTTTGTCATCCCATCTTCGATCATCTTGGTGGATGGTTCCGACAATTCTCCCGAAAATTGAGCTGAGCGAATACAACGTGACATGCTGAAATGTAAAATGAAAATATGCATTTTTTAATTATTGTGTTTTTGAAAATATGACCTATTCAGCAATCTAGAAATGTAATAAGACTGCGCATTAATTCCACTATTGACACTTTTGAAGGGAATCGACTGTATTGACTTAAGAAACATTATGCATACATGATCACATGCTCTTAGTGCTAATTTACAAACGGCGATATTGCGCTTATTTCGCTTATAATCGCAATATTCTCTAATTTTGTAAATAGGGACCAAGCAGACTGAATTTATTTGTACCGTTTGATAATTTTTATGAAAATGATCACCCGTTATAATGTGTCAAAACACTTTACATCAATTAAACTGATTCCATTAGTGAGATTACTGAATTTGCTTAATCTCTTTTATTTTTCTACCTGTGAATTTTCTAAAATAAAAAAAAAAAAAAATAAATAAATAATTGGCAATTTCAGCCCTTGAAAGGACTTTGACCTAGCTTCTTGTGATCAATTGTGTTGTGCGTGTTATTAAGTTTGTACACAATTGACCGAGAAATGGACCTACAGGCTTAACGCCGACTCCGAACGGCGATGAACGGAATGTTCTTATTCTCAAGAAGCTTTACATGGCATTTTTATTACTCTCTGAGGTTTGCCATTGTCTGCAGAGAGATGGCGGCCGTACAGAAAAATTATTTTAATTCAAATAATTTTCTGTCGCTGCTGGGGTTCGAACCTGGGTCTCCAAAGTTCGTTGACATAGCAGCCACGCACTTTAACCAACTACGCCACGGACGCCACAATTCATCTACCTCTCTCAAAAAAATCGAACACTTGAGTTATCAAACCATACAAAAGCATATTTTTTGTCTCATTCACTCATAAACTCAAAAGAGCCATGGTAGAATAAGTAAGATAGTCTCGCGGCTAAAAAATCCTTTCTCACTCTGAGTATCAACTGTCAAAGTCAATACAAATCATTTCTTTTTGCTGTTCGTTGTCGGTGTTTTTTGACAATTATGAGTCTTGGCTCGCAGCCGCGAGTCTACTTTGTTTATTTTACCATGGCAAGATCTAGCAAAAAGATTTCTGATCACTTACACCTCTTATTATAAATGGTTAAGGCCGCTTTACATTGTCCTACTGTGTGTCACGACATGTGAGATAGAAAGTATAACCGAATCTTATCACACTGTCATTTTTTAATTTTTGTCTTTTAGACTATCTCACAGAGTCACATCGCACTTTTATTCAATAAAAATTTAAAAAATGAAAATTCTTAAAATGAATCGGGACATAGCAGCTATTGTAAGCATTATAAGTGTAATTTGTGCATTAAAAATAAAAGCAGTCATTATTTTGCTTGCTTTTAAACATTTGATGAAATGTAACTTGCAGCTTTGTGATTTTCAATAAATTAAATTCGAAGAAATCTTATAAAACTCATCTCTGGTCGGATAGAATGTGTGATGGAATTAGAACCAAACCTAAAAATGAAAATGTAGAACGACATGTCAAAAAAATCAAAACAGGTTCGAACACACTTTGTTTTTCGTTGTTTACACCATCCTATATTCTATCACACATGAAAATTTTGACATGTCGTAACACACAGTAGGACAATGTAAAGCGGCCTTTAGTAGCTACAGTAGGTTTCCTGATTGATTCCTTCGGATTGAATAATTCATGGTTGAATAAATAAGGTTGTCTCGTGTCTGATCGTACTCTCTTCTCAGTACCCATAATTGTCAAAATCAATGAAAAGATACAACAACAACTTCATCGGCTTTGCATGTTAATAATTTCCCCTTTCAGATTTTGTATGAGCTGTCAACTTCGATTTGACATTTATGGAAACTCGCTCTCACCCATGCGACAACCTTATTTATTCAACTATGGAATAATTTGAAAATCCCAAACTGTATAAGAAATAAAAACAGCACGAGGTGGCCTTTACAGCTGATCTAAAAGCTCTTAGCCATGATACAATTGTATCATGCTCTTTTTCATCAGCTAGATTTTTCATCGTTCTTCTGTTTGACAGTCGGCCAGCAAAGAAAACACGTAAAATTTTTAGAACTAGTGCAATAGAGGAATAAGTTAGTTTCCATATATATTTTATAAGAATTTTTTATTCATTAATTATTGATTTTCTAATTGAAAAATAAAGCATTAAAAATATTTGAATTAAATAACATTAAAAATATTTTAGAAATTATTGAATCAGGATAACTGTACTTCATTGGGCATAATTAGCAAAGACGTTGTCATCATCACCAACTATAAAAAAAAAGAGCTACAAGAACATGTCTTCAAGAGTGTTGAAGAAATTACAGGGAGGCGATAAGGATTTGGAATTAAAAACCAATGGCATCGAAGACGACGACGACCAACTGAGCGATGATGAAGATGACTTAGAAATTGCGCGTGGCAAATCGAAGCACCTAAATCCATTTGATTTGGTAAGTAAACAAATGACAGCTTCAGCTGAAGAGTCAGCAACTCATTAATTTGACGAAAGCAAATTATTTCATAAGATTTAATAGCAATAATAGAGGTGAGAAATAAAAAATGAAAAAACAGTAGCATGGAAGGTTGAAAAAAAAAATAACTGTATCAACAAATACACACAAATGACACAAATTTTTCTTGTGTGATGTGGATGCAGAGCAGCGGCAACGAAATCTATCACAAAGTCCGCATGCTCCGTAGAATGGGAGGATAAAGTAATGCAAATGCCGGGCATTGGGACTGAATGAAATGCAAATATTTTTGTTTTTTTTTTTATTTTTATTTTTATTTTTATTTAATCTCTAAAATTGTTCTCATGAATGTCTTCCTGCGTCGTTTTCTACAAAAACAAACAGCTCAATCAACAGAGTCCTTCTGAGAGTGAAGTAAAGGAGGATGACAACGAGACCGAACACGCTTCAACAGCTGCCAATCTACCAGCAGCTCCAGCATCCAAAAAGAAAAAGAAGAAGAGGAAGAAGAAGAGCACTAAATATACAGGAAACCACATCAGCAGCGAAGATAACGAGGTATGATGTGGTTGTGTTGGTGTTTATTTTATTGCATTGCTAGGACTGGGTCAAGTAATTTTTGTGGGTGGTAGGCGCCTTAATGTGTGCGTGGGTATGTGTGTTAATTTCTCGTTGCACGCTGGGGCGCACAAACACGGCCAGTACGTACATAAATAAATAATTTTACTTAATGAATCCAGGGGGAGGGAAAAATGTTTCAAAGGAGGAGTGTTAGATACTTTTCTGTAACGTATTTCAAGCTTGATCTATTTTTGTTGGGTAAAAAAGGTTAGTTGTATGTAAATTAAGCACTCGTTGCTTCTATGGCGCAACAACAAGCGAGCACAAGTTGTGCTGCAATGAGCCTTGGCATAAATGGTCCCATCTAAAAGATAACTTTTTATAAAGTCCTTTATAGGTGAAGCAGATGAACAGCAGTTACTTTCTGCTATAATATGTTATTTCTATTAAATAAAATTATACACACTTTTCTAACTCAATAATGACTGCTGTATTACTTTATAACCTCATACTCAAAGTCCAATTGTTCCTAGAGAGGTCAAAGTATAGTGTTATTTTCAGTGAAAATACACATTAAAAACATATAAAGTCTTTTTATGTGCATTTAGATAGCTTCAACAATTTTTATTTATAATTAAAACTAGTAAGAAATGATCTTCGACTGGGCCGACGCTAAAATACCCCCACGGCCGAACCAATGTATATTTAAAGTCTTAAGCAACCAATAAAATATTTATCTGTAAAAACATTTTCGTCATAATTTTAAGGCAAAATATTCGCTGTTGTTTTTTAATAAAGCCACTTTGTATGAGAGGTAGGCGTGGTTTTCACTAATTTCGTTGAATTTCATACTCAACGAAATAATTAATAATTAAAGCTTATTTGCAAAATTTCAAGTCCATACATTAATTTTTGTGAAATTTAAAGAGATTTTGATAGTCACTTTGTATACGAGGTAGGCGTGGTTTTCATCCGATTTGATTGCATTTCATATTCAGAGTTTATATTAAATATCAAAACCCATCTGTCTGTACATATCAAATATTAAATCTTATTTGTAAAATTTTAAGTCCATATATCGATACTCCCAACGTATAAGTTGATAACTTAAACTATTAACTTTTAAAGGGACAGTGTTCATCTGAATCTGCGCATTGGACTCCGTCTGGTGACAATTTTTTGAACCTATAGCTAATTTGAGGCATTGGCAGCTATTAAAAAGTTAAAAAAAATTAAAAAATAATTAAAAAAAAAAAAAAATTAAAAATTAAAAGTTAAAGTTACAACTTTGGTATATTTGTGTGAGGACACCATGCATAAACTCAGCACCTAAAGTTAAAAATATATTGAAAAAACTGTTGTTTTTTCTGTTGGTTACATCATGTACCTAGTTATTAGTTATTTTTTCTAAAAAAAAACGATGGTTGTCATAAATACCAACCTAATGCTCAAATATTTGTACCATACAATTTTTGTACCTTAACATACAACTACAAAAATAAAATAATGTTGCAGAAGACAAATAAGTAACTTAAGAAACAACTTACATGCATTTATTTTGTCCAAATTACTAGTTTAAACTCTAAATATTTCATGAAATATGTTTGTAAGAACGACAGTGATTTAATATTCGATAGACATTCCTTTCATCTACAATAAACAGAAAACTGTACTTGATTTTTGTTTTTGATTTTCTTTTTATAACGAAAACAACACTAAAATGGTCATGCTGAAAAATTACGATTTTCGAATTACCAACTTATACATTGGACGTATCGATATTAATTTTTGTAGAATTCTAAGAGATTTTACCATTTGTATAAAATCACTTTGTATCGAAGGTAGGCGTGGTTTTCATCCGATTTGGCTCAATTTCGAACTTTCGAATCTTTATTATTTAAATATCGGCTTAAACATCGAATTTCGTGACGAAAGCTTGAAAATTACGGTTGTAATCGTCATCACAAACTGACGGACACGGCTAAATCTACTCGGGTGGTGATGCTGATCAATAATATATATATATACTTTTCTATACCTATCCATATTAGAAAACAATTGAGAAGTGGCTGTTCAAAAGTGACTATTTACAGTTTTGGAAATTTTCGGGTTATCATTGGATTCGTATTCGTAGGGCTAAGCTCTACCTGATAATGTTTAAATTTTTGAAAAATTTTAAAATTGAGTGTGAAAAAAGGAGTTAAAATTACCCTGATCGATCAGGTAAAATTGACTATTTACAATAACAAATATATTAATTTTAATTAGAAACGTTAAAAATGTTAAAAAAAACTGAAAGGTTTGATCAAAACTGACTACAAAATTTTAGTCTGGTCTCACTTGATGGCGACAACACTTTTTAAAATATTTTATTTTTATATCTACTAAGCTATCTAATATAAATGCAACTCCATATTAACATACTTATTTTTATTTTTGTACTTAAGTGTACCAGTTTTTGTAGTTTTCTAAACATTTCTTTATAATGTAAATAGCCATTTGAACAGTCACTCCTCAATTATTTTGATTGTATAGTTTTAAAGAACTGGTGAATGAGTGTGAATTATATTTTTGCCTTAAAAGTTGACAAATGTTCATGTTTTAGATGGTTATTCCTAACAAAATAAAAGGGGAATAATTCATAAAAGACAATTCTGCATGCGCTCTTCAAAATTGAAAATGTTTAATATTTCAATCTCCCTAAGGCATATTATTACAGCTCCGCAAGCACAATTTCAGAATAGAAAAAAGTTAATAGAGCTCTTTTTTCATGTAGAAAGCACCACCTTTCATAAAAGCATACACTAAGCACAGTAAATAATTTTTTTAATTTTTCTGAGTACTGTAGAAAATGTTAATAATATCATTTAAAAAATTAAATATTTCTTCTCGAGGTTTTAAAATTTCTTCCTTTTTTAATATTTCTTGTCTTGTTATAAGAAAATTGAAGTGATTTCCTTGCTAAAATAAACATAATATTCATTGCAGCTTACGGACAAATACATCAGCGATATTGATTCCTTCATTGGTAAAGTTTGCGATGCCACTAATCAAAATGGTAAGCTGCCAACAGCAACACCACGCATCGAAATTGACAAATCGCTGCTCTCGGTTGAGTTGAAAAATCTTAATCCACAAAATGAAATGCGGCGCACATTTGGCAAACGTGTGGTTAAAAATGAGTGAGTTTTAATTTACCTTAGAAATTAATTATTACATATATTTTCTTCCTTAGAAATAAACGTGGCCGTCAAAAACTTACACTCAAATCAACTTACATGGTCAGTTTCAAAGAAGGCTGGCCGCCAGTCACAAAGAACATTATCACAATGAAACCTTCGGCTGCACCTGATCAAGCTGCCGGTACTAGCGCCATTAATTCACCGCTGGCTGCCGGTCAAGCTCAATGGTTCTCCTTTGAGCACAGTCAATACTATCAGAGCATACAGAATATGTTCTTGTCTGCAGTGGAGCGTACAGATTCCGACTTTTTAGTCAATTTAATCAAGCAGTGTCCTTACCATGTGGACTCTCTCATACAGTTGAGCGAATTATGTATGTATTAAGTTTATTCATGCACTGAAAAAAATTAATCAAAAGTGTGCTTAGGCAAAATGACTGAAAATTTTTCACCTGCTTCTGAGTTGATCGAACGTGCTGTGCTCATTTTGGAATCATCGCTGCATCCCAGCTTTAGCTTAGTTTCCGGCAACTGTCGACTAGATTATCGTCGTCAGGAGAATCGACCATTTTTTATAGTGCTTTTTAAGCATGCGCAGTACTTGGAAGCGCGCGCTTGTTGTCGCACCGCGTTTGAACTGTCGAAATTGATATTAAGTTTGAATCCCGATGTGGATCCTTTGGCTATGATTTTGATCATTGACTACTATGCTATACGCAGCAAGCAATTCTCGTGGTTTATAAAATTCTACGAGGAATGGGATCCAGTTAGAAATCTAGCACAGCTGCCAAATATGGCGTATTCATATGCATTGGCATTATTCTGTGTGCATGGTGGTAAGTACATTAAGTTCATATATGAATTCTGACCTTTAAACGCTTGGCAGGACAATTAAAAATTTAATAATAAACATGATTAATTAAATTTTGTTTTGTTTATTTCAAAAAATGTTGTTAAAAAAATCTTTTAGGGTACTATTTTATCTCTAAGTGTAATCTTGGAGTGTACTTAACGCCTCAAAATTTTTCTTATATAATCGAAGGAACTCAGTGAAAAGATTACAAATAAAAACGAATCAATTCCTTTTATATGATTTAGCATAAACTTCTAAAATAATTATTACAATAATTGTTACACCAAAATAATTTTTTTTTAAAATATTAGTGTAGTAGGTAACTTTTGATCTGAATAGGTAAATAGTAAAAATAATAAATAAATTGATCAATTTCAGAATACGAAAAATCCGACAAAGCTTTGCAGTATGCTCTATTGATGTTTCCCGGCTTGCTTCGCTCACTGCTGGATGAGCTCTCAGTGCAGACAGATCAACGTGTTTTGAACTCGTCTTACTTCAATTCCGAGGTTTCGGGCAGGTATGTATTTTCAATGTCTTTTCAGAATTTTCTTATAAAATAAATACATTTCTAGTCAATCGCCCGCACTGCATCAATTAGTTGCGCTGTATTTATGTCGTGCCAAGGTCATTTGGCGTCAAAACAATATACTACGCTGGTTAGAACGCAACGTCAACACTGTCCTCGATCGTATCGATCAGAAGGATGAGATCATCGCCGAATACAATCAGAAACGTACTGCTCGCTATATTGTACCACCGCGTCCTATCCTCAGACATGTTATTCTTTCGGACTATAAGGAAAAGGTGCCTTTGGCAATATTTGTTGCCAAGGAAAAGGAACCAATTGTGATGTACGATCCTTTGCCACCCCTGGATTCTGTTAATTGCTATGAGCGGTATTTTGGTCTAAATAATTGACTGTTAAATATTTTTTTTAATTGTGAATATTTATAGCAAATCATCCAGTAGCAGCCCCACCACGGCTACAAATCGTTCGGTTTCAATGTTTTTCCAATCATTATTGCCCAATTTCAACATCAATAATCCTGCTGGTGAGCAGCAAAATGCTGTTGCCATTAGACCAGACGGAGTTGCTCCGCTAGTTGAGGACGAGGTGGCACAGGTTGATAGACACTTGCAAGCTCTCAATAGAAATTTGGAAATTGTTGAAGCTGAGGGTAAGTAACTCAAATAAAATAATCAGTTCCTTGTATGATTATTGTTAACTTATAGCTGCTGGAAATGAAGTTGGTGCCAGCTATCGTGAGCTCACCCAATCGTTGACTCATGTCGTCGATGCTATGCGCGATTTTTTGCAAAACTTTCGCATATCCGAACATCTACCAAATGCCGATGTCGAAGAAAATGGCAGTTCGGAAGAGGACACAAGTGACTATGATTAAGTTGAATATAATCCCAATAATCAAAGCAAATAGAAAGTTATGGAAAACTTACAAACACAAATTATAATGAGAGCACTTAAAAAAGGCGTAGCTTAACTTTTACCGTCAAAACAATTTCACACAAATTTTCCATCATTTTTAACTTAATAAAAGAAAAATGCTTTAAATATCAAATAAACAGATAAATAATGAACAAGTTTTTAAAATTATATACAAGCATACATACATATAGTATAAATTTTTGAATGTTAAAAGTGGACCCCATTGCAATGTCTTTTATTTGAAACTTATGACTTGTGCAAAATATCATTAATTATCATATTTATTGAACAAAAAAAGCCAATATTATTCTGTTAAAAATTTAAGCATCACAATTAATAAAAAGGATAATAGGAAAATTCTAAACATAATAAAAAAAAAAATATTACAATTTTTGATTATATATAAATGCTATTATTATGATCAAATAAAGACGCTTTTCAACATTTTAAATGAAAACAATAAGAAGTTTAATTAAACAAATAGTATATACTTTATATGGAAGTCATGTGGGAAGTTGCAAGCCTGCCTTTGAGAGTTCATCAACCACCAGTGGCGGTTCTATAATTGTTTGCAAATTACAAGAGCTATCACTCAATATATACCTGCTGCCAATCTAATGAAAGTAGAATATTAAACTCCCTTCAAAAAGAAAAACAAGTGCGTATGGAACGATTTTAACTTTACTGATGGAAGTACTGTAGAAAATTTAATGATAATTTTGGCTTTGGTTATGTACTCGGAATACTGCACGATTTGAATATTAATTCAAATAAGTTCCTTGACTGAGTAAATGTTTAATCCGAATTTTAATAATTTGTTTTAGCTCTAATCAAGAAGCGAACATTTAGCACATTCTTTTAAGCATTACATTATTCATATTTCATTATTATCCTTCCTACGAAGGAAAACTTTTTTTTGTAGTAAGTCTATTGTGGATCTTCTCTGTTCTGAAAATACTTGTCAGTATTTTAAAACTTGGAGTTATCTAAATGATTTTGCTATGTATGCCTATGACTATGTGTTTCAGTCAATTCATCATTTACTATATTCTCACATGGTGTAATCAAGTAGGTGTTATAGAATTTTCCACCAAGGTGTAATAAATAAACTCCGATAAGATTTGTTTAATTCGCGCTTTTTAATTAATGAGGCACTATTTTATATGACACTTAACTAAAGGGTGATTTTTAAGAGCTTCCGGATTTGATTAAAAAAACAAACATAAAATTTAGAGAAATGTATAAAATCTTTATTTGAGTCGATAGAACGTTCTATATAATTCAATGTTTAAAGATGATTTCTTGAAAATGTTGACCACGGCTACGCCTCAAATGGTTCATACGCTGGGTCCAATTTTGGCATATTCTCTCCAACATATCGGCCGGTATCTCACGAATAAATACTTCAATATTGGCTTCCAGTGCGTCAATCGTTGCGGGATAGTCCCTATAGACATGAGCCTTAACATGGCCCCACAAAAAATAGTCTAAAGGTGTTAAATCGTACGAACTCGCCTCTCAATTGGGCCGTTGTTTCGCGTGCTTTGTGGTATGTGTCACCGCCCTGCAGTGTAATCAACTAGTTAAAAACCAGTCTGCATACTAGTTGAAAACTGAGCAGTACTAGTTCAAGATCGTATTTTTTTTATATACCCAACTGGTATTTTTAACATGGCGATGTCATACGAAATATCAATTGTCCTATTCTAAGCACATGAAAACTAGTTTACAACTAGTATGTTATTGTTACTTAAATTCTAGTTTGTTGTGACTAGTTGTAAACAAATTATATATTGCATAAATTTGAACTAGTTTATAGTTTAACTTTTGCTGAGTGGTTGGCAACTAGTCATATTATAATTACATTAAAACTAGTAATATCTAACCAATGATTCAACCAGTTGCTAAAAAAAATTGTATTAAAAATTTACATAAAAGCGTTTTATTATTTCATATAGTAATAAATAAGTTTTTTAAAATAACATAAGTACATGAGTGCTATAAAAAAAATTAATTATAATTTGAATACAACTTAAGTTTTTTTTAAATTAAAATTTACATAGTGTTTTATTATTTCATTTTAAAGTATATAAGTTTATAAAAAGTATAATTTCTTATGTTTATGTTTAGTTTATGAAAAGTAAAGTATAATGAAAAAAATTTTAATTGTATTATGTACACAACCGATGTTATTCAAGTGGGCACGAAAAAACAACACTGTATTAAATATTTGATTTTGAAGTAACTTTATTATTTAAATTCAATTTAAAGGCAAAAATTATTTCAGAAAACAAAGATATTTACGTAAGTTTCAATGTTTCTTATTTTAAATGTGTCACTTTGCATAATAAGAGATTTATTATTTCGACATAACATTTTAAACAGGTGACGGCTGTCAGGACTTTGCTACGCCAGAATGTCAAAAAAAATTTAAGCAATATCTTTTCGAATGTCATTATACGTGATTTTAATGTGGATGGCACCCACGGTAAAAAAGGCTCAAAGATTATAATCAAATTTATCGAACAATTATTGGTAAATCATATAAATAATTTCTGTGAAACCAGTTCTTAACATTATTTAAATTAAATTAAATATTTAATACAGCGTTGTTTTGTTTTCGTTTAAAAACTTAAGTGGACACTTCATCGGATGGAATTCTAACTGTCAAGGCACCACCGCCACCAAGTAAGGCACTCAATCAAAATGAGTGCATTGTTCAAATTCAACAGACTACAAGCTCATCTGAGCTCAAAGCACCCTCAACTGCAGAATGGCGGCAAGTATTAACCAGGCACAGAATGGAGTAGGAAAGCGGAATAAGATGGAAACTGGCAAATAGTTTAACTAAAGCTGCAGCATTTATTTCTTATCACATGTGTATAATTTTCGTTCACATATTCACTGATCTGTATTTGTTTTAAGCATTTTTGTATTCCTTAAACGTTGGGAAAAACAACTATTTGTTTGTATTAATAACAGTTACTACGTGGTAATTGTCCAAAAGACTTAATAAAAGTTTTTTATTAACTCAAAACAAAAAAAAATTAAAAAAATATGTAGTAGCGTCTCGAGAGCTTGTCCGCAAACACGCTCCTTGGCAGTGACTGTCTAGGTAACTCAATTACCAACCCATTTCTCATCCTAAGATGACAAAGTTTTACAAAGAAACGACAGATGGATAATCTTTTGTCCTTTGAGTCCTTTGTCCTTTTCGGGTTGAATTTTCTTTCGAGCATTTTTTCTAAATTAAAAGCAACTGACAGCAAACAAAGTTGCGATAAAGCTTTTTTAATCCAAAATCTGAATTTCAATTAAATTTGGTAAAAATCCAAATTTCAGATTTAGACTTAGATATGGTAAGCTGTGTTTTTTGATATCATCTGAAAATGTTTCACTATTTTAATAACTATTCGGCTTTAACTAGCTGGTCAAGTGGTTAGTTTTGGCATTATTTAAACTAGTTTCGCTTGGTTAGTTTCACAACTAGTTTATTGCGATTTAACATTAACTAGTTGTGTTTCAACTACTTTTGTAACAAGTAAATTGTGACAAAATATGAACTAGTTTGCTTTGAACTAGTATAAAAACTGCTCATGATTTACTGCTGATTAGTCTTAAGCTAGGTCCACACGATACAACGGCTGTACAATCGCTCATCGTACAGCAGTTGGCTAATTTTACCATTCGACCGTGCAATATTGCAATAACTTCGTCGCACGCTTGCATCCAAACGATACAATAATCGCACACAACCGTCAAATAGCAGCCGATATTGGTACAACCGTTGTATCGTGTAGACCTAGCTTTACACTGCAGGGCGTCTTGTTGACACCACATGTCAGGCAAGTCCAGCTTTTGCATTTTGGGCAAAAACAATTAGTAATCATCGCACGGTATCGCTCGCCAGTCACAGTAACGTTCCCGCTTTCGTCGTCTTTGAAAAAATATGATCCAATGATACCACCGGCCCATAATCCACACCAAACAGCATGAACCAACAAGACAAGACCAAGCAATCAGCAGTGCAAGAAAAAACTATTTTTTCCGTGCTACGTCATCGGTCATAAAAAAAGCTATATTGCATACGTTTTTCATGCAAAACATGTGAAAACTTAGATAAAAGTGGAAAATTATAAAATTAACAAGCTTAATTCGCGAAAAAAGTCTTTGAATACTTTGTTTTTTCATATTTTCATGCAGTAACGAAATTGAAAGTAATTTTTTTTTGCTGTTGCAATTATTGCACGTCGCTACAGCACACTTCATTTTTATAAAAAACACAAAAAATTACTGAATTATAAACACTAATAATTCTTTAAAACTTCAAGAAATAATTTTTCACGTCCAATCGCTACACGTAAACAAAAGAATTTGTGACCGATGTTGTCAGACCTATCAGATTTGTTTTGTTTACAATATTACGGCTCTTTTGTTTGCATGATCTTATTTCTTGGTTCATGACCAAACAGTGCATTTTTCGGGATGCATTCTTGCAATGCTTCTGGCTGCTTTTCACACCAAATATGGCAATTTTGCTTGTTCACGTATCCATACAACCAGAAATGGGCTTCGTCGCTGAACACAATTTTCCGATAAAAAAGTGGATCTTCATCCAACTTTGCCAGCGCCCATTCACTAAAAATTACCCGTTGTGGTAGATCGTGTGGCTTAAATTTTTGCACCAGGTGTATATTAAAAGGTTTTACACCCAAATCCTTCCGCAAAATTTTCCACGTAGTGGAGTAACAGGCCTAATTGCTGAGAACGGCGCCGAATCGATAATTCATGGTCAGCTCTATGTTGCCAGAAAAGCACGATAAATAGTGCTTATAGTATTTTTCAACGATTGTGGGATGTGGGAATTCCCATGGTATTTTGTGGTAAAAATCTCTCGCGTGGGAAAAAAATACCACATGTGAGATATTTACCACGCGTGGGAAAAAAATACCTCAAAATACCATATACCAAGGCGTTGCACTTATCAAGATCAATTTTTGTGCTATGTTGTAGCTGACCCAGTGTCGCCAGATGAAATTACCACCAGAATTCTCTTTTTCTCACACTCAATTCCCACAAATTACCACACTCACACCTCATAATACCATAAAATACCTCAAATTACCATAAAATACTACAATACCTCAAAAGAAAATTTGAGGGATTTTGTGGTAATTTGAGGTATTGTGGTATTTACCGAATTTCAATCACAAAATGGCGTACTTCCGAAAGTAACCATTTTCGACCAAAAATTCGTCATTATTTTGCCCATACGAAGCTATGAAAAAAATCCTATGGTAAGTACGAGATTATTTTGAATAAAATAAACCTGCAAAAAAAAATCAAAACGATCGGGTCACTGAGTTTCGATAAATCTTAGTCACCGACTTTGGAAACATGGTTTCGAGAAAAACGTATTTGAAAATAAGAGTCAGGACGGCGCGCTCTCGAAGGGGCTTCACTGACTGGGCTATAAATTTGTTATTTTTTGAGATATCGACTTGAAATTTTAACGACATATTCTTGAGACTTGAAGCTTTAAGAAAATGTTCTGGGTATATAATCCCCCTTAATGCATTTATAGTTGTTTAAATATGGTTATGATTACATCTTTTTTTGAGCACTTTACTGTAGGGAATTTCATCAAAAAGGAAATAGATTCTCTCTATTTTACAATTTACATTGCTGTTGCTTCTTTATCTAATTATTCTGATCATATACGCAAAAGGTAATCAAAAAGAACTTTTACAGCAACGCAATGAAAAGGAAAGAAAGAGCTTTGTGCTGTTTAATGCAGCGTGTATGAAAATTTTTTTGATTTTTTTAGACGATATTTAAAACTTAAATTTTAATAATTTTTAAGGTAGGTACTAAAAAATCAAGTATGTAGTTCAGTTATTCTTAAGTTTACCTCACACGAAGATTCGTGACTAGCCTTTTATATAACAGTATATAATAAAAGTTTGGGCTAAGTCCTCCATATTAGCTGTTATGAATTACTTATTTTCTTACATGTAATGCAGTCAAAGATTCTGTCTTTTTAAATTTTTTTCAAATTCTTCATATTAGAGACAATTGAATAATGACTTCTATATCCACAGAAAGTGTTTTCTACGCCAATTTCATCCCTGTTTCTAGATTATTTTGTCGATAAGACGTAGGTGAAATTTTTGTTCGGCGGGCCTAACATCCATATGTCATCTTTTTGAACAAAAAAAAAAAAACGAAGCATTTTTGTTATTTTTTGTTCATTGAGCTCGTTTTGTTTATTCAATTATATGCTTTACTTTATATTAATTATTATAATAACAAACAGTTTATTTTTTCTTTTTAATATTGCAATTACTATGTTTTTTAATTTTCATTTTCATTCTTTTTTTTTTATCAATGTGGTGTGTATGATGTATGTGTGAGTTTTTTATTATTTCTGTATTTCTTTATTAATAACGACGCCGTGAAGAAGTTAATCAGCCACATCATCTATATAATTGTTTTGACGTACCTTCTTCTCACTGCTTACAAGCAAATGTCTAAAACCTTTTCTGCTTATTACATTTAAATAGAATAAATTTATGTTTTTCGTTTTTTGTTTTCTTTTTAAGGATTACTTTTTTTTAATTAAACACATAAGTAAACATTAATTAAATTTTCAATTATTATTTATAATTTTGAATGTCTTTAATTTAATAATAAATGCTTTTTACTAAGTTACGAATTTAGATTGGCCAAATTTTATAGATTTTTTTTTGCTTTTAAACAAACATAAAAACAGTATACAAAACATAATTTTTTTAATTAAATGCTACACAATAAAATACAAAACAAAAGCAATACGTGCTCTTGTTTTTGATTCATTTTTTTTTTATCCTCCAACAATATAAGCGAATTCAGCACTCTATTTCAATACACACTAACGCAAACATTTTAACTTATTTAAAAAATTGTTTTATAAAAAGAAAATTATAGATAGTAGCACAAAGAAAGTGGCAATAGGAAGAGCACATTAAGTAAATGAAAAATAAAAAAGATAGAAATACTTTAACGGAATAACGATCAATATCAAATGCTGTTGTAATGGTTGTTTTTGCTGATTTTTATGTAACGTCTATAATAACGTTTTTTTAACTGTGTGGTTACAGTCACAATTCCATGTATTTCCAAGTATTTAGTAACTTCAAGTGTTAATTTTTTGTTGTTTTTGAACATGATCGCCAAGAAATGAAGAGTTAAAAGAAAAGCCCAGTCTGATTATGTCATGGTGCCGAAGACAGGATTGTGACGACAAATACCCGGTCCATACTCCTCGTAGGCTGCTTTTGTGTGACAAACTTGATAGAATTCAGGCTGTATATAAGAGGATGCAATCAGTAAATGTAGAAAATTATTCCATTGAAGCAACTTACGGTAGAGGCCAGCATGCTACCGCCAAACCAAACAGCATAGCGCTGCATATGATGCGTTATCACCTGCACATCTATAGGTTTGGGCTACACAAAGGATAATAAAAAGAGAGAGATATTATATAGATCAGATTTATTATTTAGAATATTATGTTATATGCTATTAATATGCTTAATATTAATATGCTCTATTATAAATAAGAGCAGTTATGAAATATCTTAAAATTTACATTAAAATCTTGTGTGCAAAAATTTTCAGAAAATCTAACTTTTGAATCGATTATCAATTGAAAAACATATCTTATGGGTGGCGAAAATATTTTGTATTTAAATCTAATGCAACCCACCGGGAAAATGAGAATTGATTCTAAAAAAAATCGTAAATAGAATGGATTTTTTTGCTTACATTTTAGAACGTATTCCAAAGAATATATAAATTTAAAGCAAAACCTGTCTATCAACCAAAACTTTCTGATTCGTTTTTATTCCAGCCAGAATCGATTACGAGCTATATAGTAATTTCTACTATAGAAAATGTTTTTAGATTCCTTCCTTGCTTTTTTGGTAAGTGAAAAACGAATGGATTCTAAAACAAATTCTGCTATAAGCAAGTAAAGAATCAATCTGTTTTGATTTGTTTTCTTATTTCCGAAGAATTAAAACATTTTTATTTAAAAAGTGAATAAAAGAATCGATTTCTGAAGCTATTTTAGTGGAAGCGAGAAAAGAATTACTATGTACTTTTTGTAGGACATCAGCATGTTAAAAATAATAAATTTTAGAATCTATATTGGAGAAGATGTTTCGCGGTGGTAAGTGCTGTCTTTACCTCACACTCAAACTGCTTAGTAATAGATATTAATGTATTTTATTTTCAATGGCTTAGAAAATATGCAAGGAATGGAGAAAGGTATACGCTGGGTTATAGGTAAGCGCGAAACTTACACGTGGACTATCGAGGCCGCAAAATCTTATAATTTTATTATGGTTAATTTTCTGTAAATATAACTTTTTTCAGGGCTATTTATTGTAACAATTCACAATTTTTATTGGCAACCACACCATACGTTTTGCGCATCACGTCACACTTGTAATACACGATAAATAAGTGAAGTGAAACCGTGAAAAATAATGTGACCAAACGTCCTAAAATTCGCCGGGAAAATCTTGCTTTCGAGTTCATTCTAACATACATATTTCACCCGATGGATACAAATAAATATATTAATACCTACAAGAACACTGATATTTTTGACCGAGTATACCTGAGTATACCCATTATTTTTCTTTGTAAGAAAAATATGTATTTTTTTCATCAGTGGCAACATGTAACTTCGAAAGTTTCGAAGTTGTCGACTTCATCGGAAGTCGGTATGTTTTAACACTTTCGACAGGCGATATTTGCGATAAAATATCACTTTGATTTGGTGGCGGTGAACGAAAATCGAAACAAAAATAAATGTAATTATTGATTTATTTAAACAGGGTTTCTCTTATTTAATAACAGAAATGTTTAATTATGATTTTAAATTAGATAAATAAAAAACTGTAGGCTTAAATAAAAGTATATGTTTTAAGTTAAACTTAACTTATTACACCTAACCTCACTTCCAGAAATTCTTAAAAAAAATAACTTCAAAACAATTTGAGCGGCACCCTGATATGGTCAGCAAGGCATTTATGCGCACCAATAACAATCAAACCATGCATAGTTTGTGGCAAGAATTAACTGTCACATGAAATGCAATCACATTAAATTAAATGCAATCACACTTGAAGAATTCATAATATAGTAATTTTTATTGAATTTTATTATCATTGAATTTTATTTGTTATAGAAAAGGCTTGCGTGCAAATGACAAATGTTCGAACATAACTTTGAAACAAACCAAATTGCCTGTCGAACGAAAATGTTGCAACATACTACTGCCTGATCGAAAACTTCGATTCGATGTTCGCTTCGAAAGTGAAGTTACAACATGTCGCCATAGACATCATTTCTAGAACTTATTATTCTTTGAACTAATCAATAGAAAATCGGTGGAGTTAATTACACATTTAACAAACATTTTTCTAAATATTCTTATTTAACAAAAATAATTGAATAAATTTGATATTGATATTGCTTAAGGGAATATCCAATTAGGTCTATTGAGCCGTTTTGGTGGCACTACCTCTTTATTTGTTGAAAGTACATGTTGCTGGCGGGTTAAGGTTCATTCCTTTAGAAAGGGCTTGTACCTTGTGATTAAGGAATATAAGTAGATCGTTGACTTTTAATGTTGAAAATACGTCTAGGTTATTCAAGAAGGATTTACATAGAGTTTGTATTCTACATTTGCTCTTGTTACGGGATGTTGTAGGGATTACAAAATTAATGAACGTATTATAAAAATATGGAGCTCTGAGAAAACAAATCTGCGAGCTTCGGTCATAAAAATTATGAAAAATAACTAGTAAATAATATAATTATATATGGTTCAGGAAAATCAGGAATACAAAATAAAATATAAAATATAGTCAAAATTAAACTGGGCGATATGTAAAATATCAAAAATCGTAGGCGTCATTTAATTTTTAATTCAAAGTTAAAATTTGTCGTCAAATAAGGTTAAAAAGAAAGAATGAAATAAAGCCAAAGAAAGAAATAGGACCCAAAAATGGCGAGTCAATTTCTTTACACAAATTTTTGGGATTATTTAATTTTCTATTTGTTCCTCATTTTATTATTATAATTTTTTTGCTTTATTTCATTTTTGATCTTGGGCGTTATTTCATTCTTTTTTTCGCCCAAAATATTTTGAACTCTATTGCATGTTTTATTTTGGGCTTTATTTCCCTGGACCATAAAAACATAACAATATTGTTGTTCTTTTCAGCCGTTACAGATTTTACATAGTGAATTCTGAAAGGAGTTCATAACCCTCTAAAAAAAGGATTATTCCTAAAAGATGCTATTCTAATGGTTATCAAATTGCCCCGAATCAGAGCTGATAACGAGCACAGTCGGCAATTGTCAGGTATACAAAATTAATTATAAGGATTTAAATCAAATTTAAAACATGCTGATACAAATAGCAATAATAATTGGTATCAATATATTTTGACTAATTCTTTGCAGCAATTATACTTGGGCTTAATTATTATTGTTTTTTTATCTTTTTACTTCTATTGAATCGTATTGAGTCAAGCAGCGATAGTGATCAATGAAAAAGTGTAAGTATTTTGTACGAAAACACAACTACTACTTATTTAAAATATAGAATAGATTGACCCAAGCATGAATATAATTCTTGTATTAATATTTAAGACAGTGTAAATTTTAAAACCACATGTCAAATAACGAACCAATCTTTTGATTTGGATCTTTTTAAATAAAGATTTTTAACGGATTTCAGAAAATCGAAAATTTACTTTTTCTTGTGAAAATTTGGATACGTTTTTCTATGAAACAGCATGAAGAATTTAAATTAAAATCTTAACTATTTCTATCCGCTTTCGATGTTGATACTGAAACAAAGGAAAGTTATCCGTGCAAACACGCAGAATCCAAGACAACATTGCTTGAAAAATTTAGTTTGTAAAACAAATTAAATTAACTCACCTTAATGCGACCTTCAGATAAATTCTCGCTTATTCTTAGACGTGTATCTACAGAACGCTTGATGTCTCGTTGCAAGCGTCGACCAAAATCCTTGAACATCGTCGAACCACCACTTAGAACAATGTTATTGTAAAGTGGTCGCCGCACATCGATCGGACAATTTTGTATGACGTTGTCTACAATCTCTGAAATTGGTATGGTAAAATCTGGGTTTGAGAATTCGGGATGAAAAAAGATCTCAGGTCCTAAAGAGAAACAAAAAAACAAAAAACGCATTAATTAATGAATTTCACTGTTTGAGTATTAAAATTACCCAAAAATCGTTCATAACCGACATCAACACTAAATGGCTGCTTGCTAACCGCATTTGTGCCGGTGTAGTTGCGTACCCATTTGCCAGGTTCCGTATCATATTTGGCAAATTCTTTGGCAATGTCTGGACATATATAACAATGTTTCTCTTTGATTGCTTTGGCAGTTTCTAAACTTTGTTCCGGCGGAATGCCGACCTCGCGCTCACGCAACAAACTTTGGATAAATGATGTAATGTTGCGACCAGCAATTGGAATATGTTTGATGCAAGAGCCAATAACGTAGCCTTCAGCCTAAAAAACGAAAGAAAGTGTAAACGTATTAAAGAAAAACATATTGAAAAAGATAAGATAAAAATAATTGATAAGCTAGTTTATTGATTTTTTTTTTTTTTTTTTTTTTTAAGACGCAGAACTATTTGAAATAACTTACCACTGGAATAACGTGTGTCACACCGTCACCACTGTCTACTACGATACCCGTCAGAGTACGTTCCTCCACTGGTCTGGAAGCCCAGCTGGCTGCCAGAGCCAACACAGCCTTAAGAACACAAAGCCAACATTACAAAATGCCCCATCTAACAGAAGTATTAAACCTACCTGTACTGCTATATATAGTCCAGGAACATTAAACGTCTCAAACATAATCTCAGCAGTGTATTCACGATTTTCAGGCGTATTCAAGGGCGGCTCAGTTAACAAAAAATGATGATCTTCCGGTTCGGCACGCAGATACTTGAATATGCACTGCTCAAGAAAACGTTCCATCAAATCCCAATCCTCGACTAAACCATGACGAACGGGATACTGTTTGGGTTAAAAACGAAAACAAGAATATAATCAGAACCATCAATTCTGCATTTGTGACATCGAACTAAATTGCTTTTATTACAATTATTAGTCATCAATCCAAATGTTATTTATTATTCTTGTTGTTTTTGTTGTTTACCTTGACAGAATAACCAGTGGCATCGAATGCTTCATCACCAATAAAAAAATCCAAGTCCTCGACACCTTTTGTGATGCGTCGCGTATTGGTATCACCCACACGGGCAGATTCTTTTATAGCAATAGCCGATGGAATAATAAATTGTGGTTCCTTATTGGCTGCGAAACCCAATTTTGTGTAGCTGTTGAAAAACGAAAGACAATGTAGAAATTTAACCATGCTTCATTTTAACCATCTTGTGCTAAATTCCGCAAAGCACCCGCACTGAAGTCTGCATTGCATTGCAAATTTATTTTTTTTTTTCAATTTGTGGCCACTCACCCTGTTCCCACATCAATAACACATGCCGGTAATCTGTCTGCCATTCTATTTATCTCCGCGTTTTCTACACTTTTCACACTCGAATTGCACGGAATTTGACTGAATTTTCACTTAAAATTGTTTAAATAATTGTAATTTTTAACCACACCTAGGGATCTGCAAATGAATGAAAATGAATGTGTCACTTTTTTCTTTTATCGAAAAGTGAAAAAACTCATACAACTTCGCCGCTACAGTCGGCAACAAACGTATTGAAAAAATATGCGGCGAATGATGTTTGACACTAAACAGTAAAAGATTTAGTGTAGGCATGAATGTATTGACGCATAGGTTTTAGGCTCATATTACACGGTGCCCGTTTGCCCGGCGTACAATCGATTTTGTTGTTGCGTTTAACGTAAAACTGTCAAAAACAATTGAGAGTGTGAGAGGATGAACATTTGGAACAGCGGGCAAAATATGTTCATTCTAGCCCGGTGTCGATACAGCGTACATCGTGCAAAACAGTGTTGCTGGGTGGTGAAATTAAAGATTTGGGTGTTAAGTAGCAAAAAAGTACATTTTTTGAAGAAAAGTGCTACTATTATACTATAACAGTATGAAGAAAATAGTTGTAGGAAACCCTTGTTGGAATAAAGTGTAGGAAAAAAAGTACTGAAACTGAATGAAGTGTCAAAATCTGTCTGCCGTTCTTTTTCTGCCGTGTAACATACCAGCGTGCAAAATGTGGAAGAGAGTAAAAAAGATTCATTGCACGCCGGGCAAACGGGCACCGTGTAATATGTCAATTACACGTTCAAGATTTTGGTTTCAAGTTGGTTACACACACTCAGTGTTGCCAGATGGTCCGTATATCGGATTTGTTACGATTTTTAGCCTCGAATACGATGGTCCGATATTTGGTCAAAATTCCTCAGAATGTTACGATTTCAGGAAAAATAGATCCGACGTCCGATTTCACATATATTTCTTTATGTATACGAAATGAAAAAAATTTAAAATAAAGTAATGGTCGCAACTTTGAAGCATTATTTTTAATTAAAAACCATTGGCAGCGCAGGAATGACAATTACTTTCACTGCATTGCTGTCAAAACTTTTCTTTGTGTTTGAATTATTTACTGTGATGTTTGTGCTAAACTGCGTCGTGGATGAAAATACATCTCATATTTGGATTTTAATAAATTTCTGATAAAAAAAGATAAAAAACTAGTTAATTATTGTTGCAAAATAAATGCACGAGTTTTATAATTTCTACTATTCTGTTACGGTATAAGTTGTGGTCTTTCTAGCTCAAATTCTGCAGAGCAAATTCGCTAATTTTGTATGTTTGTAGGTAGTATTACATTGCTTAATAGATTAAATTGGAAATAGATTATGTAAAAAAAGTAGTTTATTTAAATAAATAAACCTGAAATGTGGTCCATACATCTATATTGTATTTTATTTGTCTTCCTTCCGACAAACGCGACGAAAATCCGACGGGCTGAAAGTAAAAGTTACGATGCGAAATTTTTTTTCCTGGCACCACTGCACACACTGCACACACTGCTTATCGAAATTATTTAGATTGACGGCTGTGACGTAGGCTACATGCAATTTGATAGCCAATTTCATTTTAACGATACCGCCGTCAAGGAAACACCTTAAAACGCTTGCCTCACTGAAACAAAATACAAAAAACTATATAGAAGAACTGTGATCAGTTGCTTAACTTAACCGAAAAGTTGTCACACGGCTTGAAAGGAAAATTTTAAAGTGGTCAAGTTCGAAAGTTGAAAAATGTTTACAAAAAAAAAAAAAAAAATACATCGATGGCTCAATATAGAAAAGGCATTGCTCGATTTTTTTTTGTTACTTTGCAGGAGAAGAAAAGAACTGAATAAATTCTGGAAAAATTTGGATATAAAAATTTTTTAATGCTATTTTTCTTAAAATAAGCAACAACAATAACAAGAATAAAAAAGCGCTGATTTTTTAAGGGAGGTGTATTTAAGGGTGTTTAATAAGGGGAAGTGGTTCACCAGAATATCCCCGTAGGCCTGAAATCCCTTAACGAATAATCGTCTGTGAATCCGAGAAGAATTTTCACACCTTTCAATGATTCACTAACGAACTTTCTTACAATTTTCTTTTACCGACTTGTGGCCTTACGGCTTCCAACGCTGGTTGCCGAACGTGGTATGAATAAAATTGAAAGTAAAAAAAAATCTTGCTTAGACTTTTATGTTACGTTTACTAAAAAACAGTGGATTTAATCTTATTAATGCATAAGTTATTTTTATTTTAATTTTCTTATATATGTTTTAAGATTAAAACTAAAAAATAAAATTCATCTTGCTTTTGTTGACGAATGTTTCTTTATCTTTTCATTGCAGAAATTTCTTTTATATTTCCGATTTTATTTCGTTGCCGAAATCTCCTTTGAATTTCCGTTTTATTTCCTTGGCGATATTTGCTGCATATTTTCCTCTTGCTTTCGTTGGCGAAATTTTCTACATTTTTCTTTTAAAATTTCGTCCACGAAATTTTGGACACTTGTATAAAATTTTCCTGCATGAATTGTGTGGGCATCTTCGTAAGTTTCGTCGGCGATGGGGAATTTTCGTGCATTAATCCTCCATGAATCCTTAAGGAAACAGCCAACTGGGATATTAAAAACGGTTCGAATATCGAAAAAAAACAAGTTACGCCTTTTCTATATTAAGCCATCAACCTACAAAAGAACGAAATTCATAAAATTCACAATATTAACAAAATATATATTCCAACGAAACTTTTTTTGCCTTTGGAACTATCTTAAAAAGGGAATACTACTTAAGTTTCAGAAAGAAAATAAAAAAAATTAATAAATAGTCTGGGAGGAAAACAGATTTGCATTATTCCTATATTGATTTTGATATAAAGGGTAAATGAGGCAATGAGAACATTAGTGGCCTAATCCACCAACATATCTAATGAAAATATATTAAGATTTTTATTAAAATTTCTTTTATTTTTTTTTGATAATATGTTCATACTAAGGCCAAAAAGCCGCTTTTCAGACAATAAAGGCTTTTCAGCTGAAAAGCTACATGATATCAAGTTTCACGCCATAGAAAAACTGTCAAAGGAAAAGCATCTTTTCGTGTGCTTTTCAGCGAAAAACTGTGAAAAGCTAAACAAAAACCCTGGTTCGAAGTCTGTTTTTATAAGTAAAGTCAAAATGTATTACTAAAATTCAGGTTGTCACTGATATTTGACATTTCGTCTGTCTGTTTTTTTTTTATGTGTATACTTGTAGCCAATAGGAGCATCTTATTTTCTGAGAACAATGAAACAAAACGCAATAATAAGAAACATAGGACTACGGTGTATCAAATGAAAAGCTGCTTTTCAGGTGTGAACACCTTTTTTTGAAAAGAGGTTTTTCAGCTGAAAAGCGGCTTTTCGGCCTGTGTGTGAACATAGCATTATTCACAATATTGTTAACTTTTTATATGAATTGAATTGACAATCAATATTCTATTACAACAAAATGCTAAAGTGCAGTTGGGATGCTAAGCCTGAATATATTTCAATTGTCATGTTTTTGTGGGTTAGGCCACTCCTCCTATCGTCTCCTCAAATATGAATATGTTATATGATATGTTTTCAAAAATAAAATAAAAAAAAAATAAATAAATTGTGGCCATTTAATTTCATGAATGAAAAAGATACTAGCGGTATCCAATGAACGCCGTGTTTGTTAAGTAAACTACGTATGTACGGTACGGTTACAGCAACATAATTTTCAATAGCAAAATTGTAAGAGATTTAACACACCGCTTAGGACACAGCCTTTGCTTAATGACTTTTTGACAAGCAGTGTATTGATTTAATTTAACAATGAATTCCGTAAGTACGCTAGCAATTATATGTTTATTAACAAAATTTAAAAAATAATTTGTGTTAGATAGTAAAACTTGTTGTATATTACACAATTCTATAAGAAAATTTATACTTCAGGTCAGTATTACTATTTGTAAAAAATTTCTGTATTGTTTAAAATAATTTTGTGATGGCAACTTGATTTTAATACAATTACACAATATAATCCGATTATATTCAGGGTGTGTTCGTACAAACCATGGTATAATAATACAAGGTAGCATTGACAGTTGCTTGGGAAAATATCTACTGTCAAAAAATATACTCAAAAAGAGAGCGTTTTCTATCCGCAATTGAAAACACAAACAATGTTGAAAAAGTTGAAGTGAAAAAAAACAACCTCAGCAGCTACAGATGCATTTTCACAAACAGCTGTTTTTGACAGGAGATGTTTTCTTGTAGAAGAGAAAATAAGCAGTTGTCAATGCTACCTTGTATTATTTTACCATGGTGCAAACGCTTAGTTTAAACGCTTAGTAAAAGCTTAATTATACGCTTTCTGTATAAATACGTCGATCATTGAATACCATTACCTTTTCACAAAACTTTATTCCTGCCATTGCCAAATCGAATAATGAATAAATAAATACTCCCTTTATAATCACAAGCACAGTTCTCTTAAAAGCAACACTGTTTTCCACTCAACTGAAACTTCAAATAAACTTTGACAGCTGGAAGTCGATGTGTCATCTGAGTGCAAATTTCCAATGAATTGGTGAAGGGAAATGAAAAAATATAGCAGACAAAATAAATAATTCGTATATTTTACTAATAAAAGTCAAGAATAACAAAGAAAGAAGCAACAATAAATAATTAAACATAAAATTCCTGTTACGATAAAGGCAAGAACATAAAGACGAAACCAAACGAAAGCAAAGAGAATAGATAAAATGCAAGTTAAGATTAGATCTAATTAAATTTGCTTATAACAATATTGCAGCTGGCTGAGTGAAAATTACAGTTTAGAAAAGGTGATGATAGCAAGTCGGAAGTGATATTTAATTGTAGGAAGTGTAAGAAAATCAAATTACAAGTTGGGAGCTGTACGTAAAC
This sequence comes from Pherbina coryleti, assembly GCA_943735915.1. Lineage (NCBI taxonomy): Eukaryota > Metazoa > Arthropoda > Insecta > Diptera > Sciomyzidae > Pherbina > Pherbina coryleti. The sequence continues at coordinate 85,724,457 of OX030952.1, read as the reverse complement.
GTGAAACTTAAACTAAGCTATACGACGTGGAACAAAAAACCCACACCCAGTGAGAGATCAAACGCCTCCGAGACCAACCAAGAATAGACAAAAGCTGAAAACTACGCATTATCCGGGGACAAGTTTTGATACAAAAGATACAAAATGGATTTACATACCATGGAGAATGGAGGCAGTGGACTTAGTGAAATTGATTTTCAACGTCTGGCGCAAACTATTGCAACCAGCATACAGAAAATCCTGCAAAATGGTGAGTACCTGGACGAACGACCTTGAGGATTTATTTTGATATATTTAATGAATGGGATTTTATTTCAAACAGTATCTGCCATGCAGCGTATGGTAAATCAATTCAATACGCCTCAAGATTCGCCTGATTTAAAGAAACGACTGTAAGTTTTGTATTATTATTAAAATTTGCTTTTACAACAGCTTTAAATTTGTGTTTCCTCCTAATTTAAGACATCAAATAATGACCTATACGCATCAGTTGGTCTCCGATACGAACAATCAACTCAAAGAAGTGGACAAGTGCAAGGATAGACATTTAAAAATTCAACGCGATCGTTTGGTGGATGAGTTCACCTCAGCGTTGACTGCATTTCAGGTGTGTTTTACTGGATGAAATAATTGTTTTCATAGGATAATGTTGGTGGTCATTATAGAAACTCATTTGGTCTGCATTGGTTAAATTCTAGAGATAAGAGCGTTCTTATTTTTTAAAATTTTACAATTCATTTAAAGAGTTGCTCAAAGTTTAGGTTCTTATCGCAATTATTACTCATTTCTTTTGTTATTCTTTACCTTATCTTGATTAACTTATTTTAATTTTTCTTAAGGTTTTTGTTATATCAGCTCTATTTTTTTTTTTTTGTTTGCATTCTTAGCTCAAAATTTGGAATTTAAGAAAAAAGGGTTTAAATTAAAAATCAATTGGAAACAATAAACATTTTTCAATAATAAGTTTATCAAATCAAAATTTGTTCAACTCAGAGCTTTCTCCTTAATCAATTATTGTTTTTGTTACTAAAACACAAAGATTTAGAATAAAAAAATCATGTACTTTTTCTTCAAACTATAGTCAGTGCAGCGAAAGACAGTTGATATCGAAAAGACTGCCGTGCGACAGGCGCGAGCTAATAACTACAACATTTCAAAGCCACCCGGCTCGAACTCCAACAATGCTGGCAGCAACAATAGCAACAATGGTTCCTTCTTCGAGGACAACTTTTTCAATCGTAAAAATCAGCAACCGCAACAACAGCAGCAAACACAGATGCAAGAAGAAATCGATTTACAAGCACTGGAGGAGCAAGAAGCCGCCATACGTGAGTTGGAAGTAAGCTTTACCCTGAACGCACTCAATATTTCAAACGCACGACTTGATTAATACTTTTATATAATTCTAGGACAACATAGTGGGCGTTAATGAAATTTATAAGAAGCTTGGTGCTATGGTCTATGAACAAGGAATCACTGTAGATTCGATAGAATCATCAGTCGAGCAAACGAGCGTATTTGTCTCACAGGGCACAGAAAATCTGCGCAAAGCTGGCTCATATAAGGTGCGTTAACATATGTCCTTACACCGAATTCTTCTCAATATATTTAATTTGTTTATTTCCTTTAGAATAAACTACGCCGGAAGAAATTAATTTTGGTCGCCATATTGTCGGTGGTATTGCTCATAATCATACTCATTATTTATATGAATTTAAAAAATTAATGCATAACATCTTCGATGACTACGTAATTAGTACTAAAATATCAAAACAATTGGTTTGAAAATAACTCTGTAACTGGTGATAAAAGGTTGAAGGGAAAACTACAGAAAGTAAAGAAAAAAAAAAAAATTAAAAACAAAACAACAGTTAAGAATATACAAATCCAACAATTGCGTCCTTGTCTATGTTGTTGTTTTGACGAAAGAAGACAAACAAAAAAGAAACATTGGCGCTTACGATATGCAAGTGAATGGATTCCAAATTTAGTTTCTAGCTGCGCTTTATTTAGACTTATGCTGTGGCGGTTATGTTTATAATATTTACATAAATATGTATGTATTTTTTTTTTTTTTTTATTAATCTATATTTGATAAAATATGTAGTCGATTTAGTTTGTATAGCAAACACAAGCACCACTCTCACATTCGTTTTAGCCTTTAGTAAGCAATTAGATTACGGTTTATTGGCCAAATAATGAATAAAAAAAAAAAACAAAACTAATGCAATTATGCAATATTTTACTACCACTATGAAAATTATAATTTCTATTAAATATATTACATTATTTATAAACTGCTTACAATTATATACAAACAAACATATATGTATTTATTTTTCCAATGTTGCTTTATATTAATTCTGTCCCTAAAATTAGCGATTAATGAACTTTAAATATTTTTTGGCGTTATAATGAATTTTCTTGTAGCAACGCGAAAAAGACCCCGAAATTGATGTTATGTATGGATGCAATGATAAAGACGCCCATATCTCTAAAAATATTGTTAAAACGAAATTCAAATGAAGAGAACACAAAAGAAAATAAAAAATAAAATAAAAAAAATGTAATAAAAAGTATCCAAAGTAATAAAAAATACAATTGCAAGATTCAAAGTTAACGACTATTTTATTAACAATAAACAAGGGTGTCTGCACGGCTATCTCAGAAGCAGAGCGTTCTCACGCTCTTAAAGTATCCTGTTTATACCTGTTTTATTATATGTAGCAAATACCTGGACATTGACGAACCTGAAGTTTGGAGTATTTGTGAGAATTATCCTTCGCAAGATCTACAGTTTGATCTGCGTCAATGGCGATCGAAATTCAAGCTGGATGAGTTCTACGCTAACATGGATTAAGCAAAGTGTATAAAAATCTTCTAAGAAAATATTCGAATAAAATATTTTTTTTGTTGAAAAGAGTTTTACCAACACATTTTATAAAAATGACTTAGTCAAGTGCTCTAACACAAAACCCCTTCTCACGCAAAATTGGACGACTTTTGCTAACTTATGCATAACCTAGTTGGGCCTTCAAGTTTTAAAAAGTAAATGGAAATTGAGAAACTGAATGAAAGGACTGTTTATGCAAAACTGTCCACGGCTCCACGTAATGCTGGGGGCTCCACGTAATGCTGAAATAAGTTCGTTCTTATGCTCTCTTGCTTTTGTGTGTTTACGTAAAAATTGAATGTGTTTTACTTCAAAATGTGAACAAGGTAAATAAATTTAAATTTTCTTTAGAGCCGTTCCTTTATTTCGGGCCTTCTTTTCAGAATCATAGCTTTTAGACAACTGATTTAAAAAAATAATGTTCAATAGCAATGGCAAATGTAATGCTTCCTTATAGAAAAATAATGTAGAAATAATGTATCATGAAAAGCTTTTTGGGACAACAATATACAACAGTATTTTGGCACAACTGGTAAGTAGTACGTGGGAAATATTTTGTGATGATCGTTTAAGTCTTGTAGAAGTGTTTTTGGAACATAAAAATAGACATTTACTTTTAAAGATTAGCTAGAGATGAATTATACACACGCTTTTCTTTCCAAAATGTGAAATTTCGCCACCGGGGAACTTTGTGGGTAGTAACTCGACTTGCATTGCACGTTGTACCATCCTGTTGAAAGTAGGAGTTGATTGGGTCCATATACTCCATTTCCGACCACAAAAAAATTTATCAAGTCTCTGTTGTGCACTCCATTGACTGTAACAGCTCTTCCGTCGTTATTTTCGAAAATAATGGCTATTCGACGTCTCAGTCATTCGTTGTAAGTGTATTGTTACTTTCTGAATCACTCATGGGTTTTCGGATTTCGGTCGCCTTCAATGAACATAAGCTTCGTCAGAAAATATGATTTCTTTCCAATCAGATCCAATCAGAGATCAAAGTACGACTCTGTTGGGTATGTCAATTGGAGCCAACTCTTCGCTGCAGTGTTTGCGTGGAGAGTCGAGTTCTTGAGCATAGTGACAAACTGAGGTGCTTGGATCGTTTTCAACACAGCATAGATATTTTCGCATTTTATGCTTGAATCAAGCATTCTTGGATTGAATCAAGGATTCTTGGATTGAATCAAGCATTCTTTGATTGAATCAAGCAAATAGGCTATCAGTTTACACTCAAGCGTAAATTTCTTAATTCAAGCGTTATTTTGTTAGAATGGAGCAAATTTAAAACACGTCATATTAAGAAAATAATGCTTAAGGCATGTTGCTACTTGGCGAGCTCGGTATTGAAGTTAAAATTTATAATTTTCTTACAGGAAAACGGTACGAGATAATGGAAATTTTTTTTTGGAGTGAATATATACACTCAAAAATATGTTTACACTAACTTTTTTATACATTTTTAACATTTTTTTATGTATGAAATTTTAATTTAAAGTTTTTCACATTTTTATACCTTGTTACCATCGTTACACAAAATTACTTTGACCGATTATCTCTAAATTTTAACCGCATACCTTCCACATGTACAGTTTCCGTGTGAACTAAGATATTGCAAAAATTTTTATATTTTCTATATTCTTTTGCACCAAATCTAGAAAAAAACAAAATCTTAAAATCTTCATAATTTTTTTTATTTTTTGCCAAACTTAATAATTTTAGTTCATGCGATAAAAATACTCATATTATTTATGAATTTTCTTTTTTTTGTTTCTAGGTGCTGATCTTTCAATCAGATCTTTCCGATATCGACACATCAACTCAAATTAAAGTTTCATTCATAAAAAATGTTAAAAATTAATAAAGAAAATCTTTTTGTAAATTATTTTTTAGTATATTTATTCACCCTAAAAAAACTTTTCCATTATCTCTTACCGTTTTTCTATAGTAAAATTTTAAATGTTCACTCGAATACTGAGCGCGCCAAGTAACAACATGCCTTAACTGACGAAACATATGCTTAAAACTCAAGAATATTTTATCTAGATCCAAGTCTAATATTTGCTTGAAGTGAGAAAAATTTGCTTGCAACAAGTAAACAATTTGCTGAACACTAGATTAATTTGCTTGCTTTGAGAAATTTATTTTCTTTGAATTGAGAAGAATTTGCTTGATTTAAGTAGCAATTTGCTGAAAACTAGAATAATTTGCTTGATTCAATTAAACAATTTTCCTTTTACTAGAATGTTTTGCTTGATATTTGAAACTTAATTTTCTTATTATATGTAGGATGTCGGATAACCGATCATAAAAAACTACTTGAATATACTAAATAAATCTTTTAGAAAAAAACCAAATTAATCTTTGTTTAAGTGGCTATCGCCTGAACAAGGATAATTTTTTTCCGCCGAAAAAAAAATAAAATGTCGACCGATATTGTGACCTCGAAAATCGAATTTTTCTCAAATTGCCGCCATTTTGTTTTTTTTTCGGCTGAAAAAAATTATCCTAGTTCGGGCGATAGCCATAAGGATTAATTTGGCTTTTTTTTCTCAGATGATTTAGACTGGTGATATTCTGCACACCGTCAATTTTTTGGCATTTTTTTAAAAAAATCAAATAACGTAAAAAACCGCTTCAAAAATTCTTTAAAAAATTTTTTGTATTCTTTAAATGTTAATAAATATATGGCCAAAATTTGAAAACGATATCTTTTTCCTTCTATGAAAAAAAAATTCACGAAAAAAGTTTTTTTTTAAATTTGTAACATATGTATATGCGCCCTTAAGCAAATATTTTGATTGATCTAAGGAAATTTAAAATTTTGCTCAAATCAAGCACAATAAATTAAAATTAAGAAAAATAAATTCATACTACAGCGGCCGTGGCGCAGTGGGTAGAGTGCGTGACCCATACGCCAGAGAACCCTGGTTCAATTCCATTTGTGACAAAAAGTTTTTTTCAATTGAATTAATTATTCTGTTCGGCCGTCATCTTTCTGCAGACAATGGCAAACCTCAGAGAGTAAATAATGCCCTGTAAAGCTTCTTGAGAACACGCACATTAGCCGTTCGGAGCAAAGATAGTTCGGAGTTGGCATAAAACTAGTAGGCCCAGAACTCGATCAATTGTGCTCTAACGCAATAACACGCACAACACAATTTGATCATGAGTTCGGTTACAGTACTTTCAAGGGCTTGAAATGGCCAGTTAATTTATTTATATAAAAAATGAATCTTGGTTTGTTCGACCACTTAAAACTTGAAAACTACTGGACCAAATTGGATACTTCCTTCTGTGAGTTTGTTCGTAATTGTTCCGCGAAGGTTTTGGAAAAAATTCACGGAACATTGGACAAGGGGGCGTGGCACCTCCCATACAACCCAAATCTACGGTAGCGAATAGCTCTGAAGTTATAGGTCGCATAGCATCGGAATTCGGTGTTCTATCTCAATTTACAAGAGCCGTTCCACAAGTAAAATTTTATGGGCGTTGAATGTGAGGCGTGGCACTTTTTCAGCAGACCAAATTTTCGGTATAACTTTCAAGCTATAAGTCACACATTAATGAAACTCGGTTAGAACGTTCTATTTAGTCGTGCCTTTCGACTGGCAAAATTGAGCCAGTATAGGCCAAAGGGGTGTGGCACCACCCATACAATTAAAATTTATGATATCGAATAGCTTTGGAACTAAATGCCGTATAATAATGAAATTCAGTATGGAGTTGCCACTTGGTGATATATTTCTACTATAAAACAGGGATAGGCTTTGAAAAAGGGGGTGTGGCTCTGCCCATACACTTTAAATTTTTGATATCAGATAGCTTTGGAACTAAATGTCGTTTAACAACGAAATTCAGTATGGAATTACTATTGGGTGATATTCTTCTACTAGAAAACTGAGACGTCATTGAACAAGGGGGTGTGGCTCCGCCCATACAACGAATAACTTTGGAATTATAAGTAGCATAGCCTCGAAATTTGGTTATCAATTTCCACGAGTCTTTCCAGTTAGAGATAGAGATAGAGATAGAGATAGAGATAGAGATAGAGATAGAGATAGAGATAGAGATAGAGATAGAGATAGAGATAGAGATAGAGATAGAGATAGAGATAGAGATAGAGATAGAGATAGAGATAGAGATAGAGATAGAGATAGAGATAGAGATAGAGATAGAGATAGAGATAGAGATAGAGATAGAGATAGAGATAGAGATAGAGATAGAGATAGAGATAGAGATAGAGATAGAGATAGAGATAGATATGGAGATAGAGATAGAGATAGAGATAGAGATAGAGATAGAGATAGAGATAGAGATAGAGATAGAGATAGAGATAGAGATAGAGATAGAGATAGAGATAGAGATAGAGATAGAGATAGAGATAGAGATAGAGATAGAGATAGAGATAGAGATAGAGATAGAGATAGAGATAGAGATAGAGATAGAGATAGAAATAGACATAGAGTTTGAGATTGAGTCTGCTTTGGCATAATTAGTTTTGACCCCGGCTCTTCCACCATTTTACAAGTAAGGGAAATCAACCAACTAGCATTGTTTTTAGTGAAAAGCTTCGTTTAATTAATTTTGATAAAATTCTGTAGTTTTGACACACAAAAAAAATTCACATATCTTCAAGATTGCACAAATTTTTAGTATAACGTCTTTTTCTAATAACACCGTTTCCTTAGAATGACAAAAACCATTTTGCATATTTTCATACGCTTTACGTTGAAAGCTTATTTTTTTCTGGCTAAAAATCGTTACTGAACGAATAAAACCTAAACATCAAAATTTTACGTTTTTTCCCCGAGTAACACCGGGTATATCAGCTAGTTTATTTATATTTTATTATTTAACTGCGATTGCGGGCGGGTTTCGTAAAAACAAAACGATCTGCGCTTACGATATGGCTTTCTGTCAAGTCTTGTTCAGAATGTGAACAAAAATGAAACAAACAAACAAGTTTTTCCTCCGTTTTATATTAAAATATGAACAAAGAATTACACAGTGTGACGAAATCGATCAAAAAAAAAAAAAAAGCACAACCAAACTTTATAGAAATTCTTAAAGAGGGATATGTTGTGAGTCCATCGCACTTGGTTTGACCTCTCAATGCCGTCACAATTTTTTTTAATTCCATTTTAAAGTTGAAGGGTTCGATTTTTGTTGCGCCGACGTTCATTAAATTGTTACAGCTATTTGCCTTGTTGGAAATGAAAAACAAATTCCACTTCTGTTCAGTAGAATTTCACGTAGAATAAGGCTGTATAAAAATAAATACGATAAAATACAAAATGAATACAAATGAATTACATAAAAAAAATTAGTGTTTCTATAAATTTAAATGATATAATGCTGTATGAATGACATTTTTGTCACAAAAATTCATTGCACGTAAAAATACCTTTTCATTGAATCCAAACCATCAATATCGGTTGAGAATTGGCAAAATGGCGGCAGTTTTAACGTTGTTTTTTTTTTTTCTCAGAAAACACTGACTCCCATGTATATGTTGCTATCGTACAAAGTGCTGTCATTTTGTGAAATCTTAACCGATTTGGACATCTTTAGCTCATTGGAAAGAAAATATGATGAGTAACATACCCCTAGAACATTGCAATATATATCTTTGAAACATATAAAAGTTACTATGGAACGAATAAACATATTTTTATTTTCAACAGAATTGTTATATGAATGAATGTGTACGAGTGCATTAGACCGTAATGGAAAAAAGTAAGCTGCACACCATCTAATCTGAAGCATTTTTTTAAGAAAATTTCGAAAAAAAAAATTGTTTTTTCCCGAACGTTTACGTCTTTCTTCATATCTTCGGCATTTACAGACCTAAATATCTTGTCCAAGAATGATATATCAATGTTTCTATTTCGAGGCGTCCAAATTTTTTGCTCTAAAAGACATTTGGGTCGAGGACACCTTTCTAATACTTTCCGGATTTCAACTTTTACAACATGAATTAAAAAATAAATGTCAAATAAAAAAAAGTTGCCCAAAACCTTGAAGGCCCTCAATTCAATTTTTATTTGCATTTTTTTATCTTTTCAATAGAATACAGAACTTTATTTGTGGGTAAGCTTTTGCTAAAAAGTCACTTTAATTATTTTAATAAGCTACTTTTCACATATAAAAAAGTACGGTAAGTTTACCTACCATACACTTTCTCGTGGGTAAGTGCTAGAACGGGGTGATTGATCTCAATGATTGCAGCATTATATCATTTAAATTTACAGAAACACTAATTTTTTTTATGTAATTAAAGAAAAATTAAGGAATTTGCTTCGCTACTCGCTTCATTTTGTATTTTATCGTATTTATTTTTATACAGCCTTATTCTACGTGAAATTCTACTGAAAAGAAGTGGAATTTGTTTATCATTTCCAACACGGCAAATAGCTGTAAAAATTTAATGAACGTCGGCGCAACAAAAATCGAACCCTTCAACTTTAAAATCGAATTAAAAAAAATTGTGACGACATTGAGAGGTCAGACTAAGTGCGATAGACTCACAACATATCCCTCTTTAAGAATTTCTATAAAGTTTGGTTGTGCTTTTTTAGTCGTCACACTGTGTTATGTACAAGTGCTGCGCATGCATGTTTCTAACAGTACAAGTTTCCAATCCAACTTGCACCGGCAAAAGATTCAAGAAACATATTTCTTCTAGCGTGACGTCATGATCGTAAAAAATACTTTGTTCGTAGCTAGAAATGTCAAAATGAAAAGCAAACCACACAATGGAGCTGCGCAATGCGTAATCTATTTTTCTATGACCCTTTTTACATTGGTCAAGACTTGAAATCAAGTTTGTGAGTTTGTGGATGAAAGACACGGACATCAAAGTGAGAGAGGGTAAGTTTAAAAGTGAATAGCAAAGAATTGAATTCAAGTCTTGACCAATGTAAAAGGGGTGTATCATTCTTTCTCTGTTAGTAGGGTGTATCAAAAGAAGTTCTCTGTTAGTATTTTTGAGTTTATCTTTTCATTTAAATATGAAACCTTGATAGCTTTTGTTTCTTTAGGAAAACTAATATGCCTGAGTGTGCAAATTTCAATGATGACTATGTTCAGTCGTTTTCGAGTTTATCCCGAACATATATCAGCTAGTTTATTTATATTTTATTATTTAACTGCGATTGCGGGCGGGTTTCGTAAAAACAAAACGATCTGCGCTTACGATATGGCTTTCTGTCAAGTCTTGTTCAGAATGTGAACAAAAATGAAACAAACAAACAAGTTTTTCCTCCGTTTTATATTAAAATATGAACAAAGAATTACACAGTGTGACGAAATCGATCAAAAAAAAAAAAAAAGCACAACCAAACTTTATAGAAATTCTTAAAGAGGGATATGTTGTGAGTCCATCGCACTTGGTTTGACCTCTCAATGCCGTCACAATTTTTTTTAATTCCATTTTAAAGTTGAAGGGTTCGATTTTTGTTGCGCCGACGTTCATTAAATTGTTACAGCTATTTGCCTTGTTGGAAATGAAAAACAAATTCCACTTCTGTTCAGTAGAATTTCACGTAGAATAAGGCTGTATAAAAATAAATACGATAAAATACAAAATGAATACAAATGAATTACATAAAAAAAATTAGTGTTTCTATAAATTTAAATGATATAATGCTGTATGAATGACATTTTTGTCACAAAAATTCATTGCACGTAAAAATACCTTTTCATTGAATCCAAACCATCAATATCGGTTGAGAATTGGCAAAATGGCGGCAGTTTTAACGTTGTTTTTTTTTTTTCTCAGAAAACACTGACTCCCATGTATATGTTGCTATCGTACAAAGTGCTGTCATTTTGTGAAATCTTAACCGATTTGGACATCTTTAGCTCATTGGAAAGAAAATATGATGAGTAACATACCCCTAGAACATTGCAATATATATCTTTGAAACATATAAAAGTTACTATGGAACGAATAAACATATTTTTATTTTCAACAGAATTGTTATATGAATGAATGTGTACGAGTGCATTAGACCGTAATGGAAAAAAGTAAGCTGCACACCATCTAATCTGAAGCATTTTTTTAAGAAAATTTCGAAAAAAAAAATTGTTTTTTCCCGAACGTTTACGTCTTTCTTCATATCTTCGGCATTTACAGACCTAAATATCTTGTCCAAGAATGATATATCAATGTTTCTATTTCGAAAATTTTTTGCTCTAAAAGACATTTGGGTCGAGGACACCTTTCTAATACTTTCCGGATTTCAACTTTTACAACATGAATTAAAAAATAAATGTCAAATAAAAAAAAGTTGCCCAAAACCTTGAAGGCCCTCAATTCAATTTTTATTTGCATTTTTTTATCTTTTCAATAGAATACAGAACTTTATTTGTGGGTAAGCTTTTGCTAAAAAGTCACTTTAATTATTTTAATAAGCTACTTTTCACATATAAAAAAGTACGGTAAGTTTACCTACCATACACTTTCTCGTGGGTAAGTGCTAGAACGGGGTGATTGATCTCAATGATTGCAGCATTATATCATTTAAATTTACAGAAACACTAATTTTTTTTATGTAATTAAAGAAAAATTAAGGAATTTGCTTCGCTACTCGCTTCATTTTGTATTTTATCGTATTTATTTTTATACAGCCTTATTCTACGTGAAATTCTACTGAAAAGAAGTGGAATTTGTTTATCATTTCCAACACGGCAAATAGCTGTAAAAATTTAATGAACGTCGGCGCAACAAAAATCGAACCCTTCAACTTTAAAATCGAATTAAAAAAAATTGTGACGACATTGAGAGGTCAGACTAAGTGCGATAGACTCACAACATATCCCTCTTTAAGAATTTCTATAAAGTTTGGTTGTGCTTTTTTAGTCGTCACACTGTGTTATGTACAAGTGCTGCGCATGCATGTTTCTAACAGTACAAGTTTCCAATCCAACTTGCACCGGCAAAAGATTCAAGAAACATATTTCTTCTAGCGTGACGTCATGATCGTAAAAAATACTTTGTTCGTAGCTAGAAATGTCAAAATGAAAAGCAAACCACACAATGGAGCTGCGCAATGCGTAATCTATTTTTCTATGACCCTTTTTACATTGGTCAAGACTTGAAATCAAGTTTGTGAGTTTGTGGATGAAAGACACGGACATCAAAGTGAGAGAGGGTAAGTTTAAAAGTGAATAGCAAAGAATTGAATTCAAGTCTTGACCAATGTAAAAGGGGTGTATCATTCTTTCTCTGTTAGTAGGGTGTATCAAAAGAAGTTCTCTGTTAGTATTTTTGAGTTTATCTTTTCATTTAAATATGAAACCTTGATAGCTTTTGTTTCTTTAGGAAAACTAATATGCCTGAGTGTGCAAATTTCAATGATGACTATGTTCAGTCGTTTTCGAGTTTATCCCGAACATATCGAGAAATCTAAAAATAATCCTACTCCTTAACAAACAGTATAGATCATGCAAAAATTTGTTCTGTTTTCAGAACGAAAATGATTTTAAAAATAAAACCATTTTCTCGGTTATATTTTGAATCTTTGATTTTGCTATATATTGGACTCAATCCCTACATCAGCCTTAAAATAAAGTTTTACCTAAAATATATTCAAATCAATTGCTCAGCTATGAATCGAAACTCTTAATAAAGCTCGCTTAATTTTTTTGGTATTATCGAAAATTTCACCGGAGATCAAGTGGCTAAATGAAACTGAAATTGCCAAATCATGTACCATCAACATTAATGCCCTTCATTACCGTCATCATGCACTGAATCATCCTTCCAATCTGCATCTCGATACTTATCATTAAGTATCTCAGTAACACTTCAACGGCTTATCTGCTGCAACGTCCTCAATCCTTTTGCCAGCGTCGCTTGCCTGCGTTTAGTTGCCACTTGAATGCTATCCAAAGAAACGCTTCAGATTTCAAAGAGCATGCGTGTGTGTGGCAACGCACACTCATACAAATTTGCCAACACGCTGAAAATCTACTTCATCAAGCACAAAGCACAAGGCTGGCATGGATGGATGCCCTTTAGGACTGTTGAAATGTTGATGAGGTGCGATCATGCGTTCGTTCAATCGATCACTTGGCTCTGGTACAGCAGAGAGGTGTGTCAAGTGTTCTTTTTTTTTCTCCCACATCTGTGTGAGTGTTTTTCTTTTGACTATTTTTTTTTATGTTGCTGTCCCTAAGGAAGCATGAATTCTTTTTTTTTTATCTAAAAGTCTTGGCAACTTATTTAACTGCTGATTTAAGGTTTGTCACGTTCATTTGCTGCTGCTGAAAGATCATTTATGGCTAAGGGATTTCCAGAAAATCAAAGTAACCTTCCGGATTCTGCCTAATCATGTATATTGTTAACACACAATTTATACGTTCGTTACGTTAAACGTCGTTTGCGTTGATGAATTGATTGTGTCGATCATCAACAACAACCTGATTCATTGATGCCTTCATTCGCTCGTTCATTCATTCATTCACTGAATCTTCTGTTGCAGTGTGAGCCAGTTCAATCTTCGAATGCTATACCACGCGAATGACCCGCACTTAAGTGGGATTTGATATTATTTTATTTCCTCTTGGGACGTGAAGTTATTTGGTGCCAACGCAATTTTATAAAGTTTGGCTGTGTCATGTTTGTTGATTTAGCAGAGTTTTTTTATTTTCAGTTTTTCTATAAGTTGCCCACATCGATTTTAAATTTGAGCACATCAAGTGGTTTCCTCATTATATAAAAAAAAAGAAAATATTGAATATGGTAAAAAACTGCTAATTAGTTTTGATTGTTTTGAGGATCTGTACCAACGATCGCCTAGGAAGACATGATGACGTTTCATTTTTGAACAGGTTAGTTTTTGTTTGAATAAGAGTTGAAACATATTTTAAATCTAGCCATTGATCTTCATAGGTTTGTGAATCCACCAAATATGTATTTCTTGAATGTCGTTTACCTAAGCCCTTCTCAGATGATTTGGTGATTTGTTTAACAACTCAAAAGCGGTGGGATTTAGAGTGTAAAAGTTCACAGTGTTTAAGAAGTCTTATTACACAGAATTGCTACAAAGTAAGGCATTTTTTAAGAATTTAATAATTGAGAACACGAGTTCTCCTAAATTCCGAATAGAGTTAAGAGTTATTATAACTTTTAAGATTCTCAAAAATATTTTTTTTTATTTTGCTTTATAATAATACGTTCAGCTAGTATGACCACGCCCACTTCACCAGACAAAAAAAACTTTTTCCATCAATTTAAGTAAACTTAATGCAATGCTTAGATGATACACAACATTCTTGGTTTTATTTTTCGCCATCGCTCGTGAAAACAAAAAGCGCAGATGGTTTTCCGACTCGGGAGCACAGTTAGTCATGCGAGCAAACTGGATTTTCCAAATTTATACTGCACATTTCTAAAGATTGTCCTTGCGTCTTATTGATGGTAACTGCGAATATAAAGCGAACAGGAATTGAGAACGCTTAAATTCAGATGGAACCATTGCACAGTGGAATTATAAGCTAGCGTAGGGTAATTTAATTGAAAATTTTATTTATTTTTTTGGTCAACTTTTTTTTTAAATATGCAAGAATATAGTCCATTTCAAAAGTAAATCCAATTCTTTACTATAAAATTGCCTAAATATAACCATGGCGGGACAAGTAAAGTCATTAAAAGCAGAACATGAAAAAAATACCTGTGCTCGTAACAAAGATTCAGTATGTTTAAAGCTCAGTAGTTTTTTAAAAACACGTTGTAATAAATAAATTATTTTGTAAAATTATTTATTGAAGTGTGCTTAAAAGTGATATATATAATAGAGCAACAAAATATAGAGCACTAAATATACTTATTTTTTTAATTGATCAATGTACTCACAGAAACCATCAACAAATCTTGCGGTTAGCTGCGGCGCCCATACAATTTCGTTCAATTCCAACATGACTCCCAATATTTCAAGAGTAGAAATTTTTGATTTGTGGCTTTCGACATCGAAATATGAAAAAGTTGATAAAATTATAAATTTTCTTTGTAGACATATTTGTTTAGGATGTAATAATAAATTTGATTTCGACAAATTATAATCATTCGTGCGTAGTCTTGCCCAACAATTCAGCCTAAGATGGACAAAAGCATCCCGAAAAAGCGAGCATTTTGTTGTAGCAAATAAATATTGGCTCTCATTTGAAATTGACCTAATTCAATTTATTTCTTATAAATTTGGTAGACTAAAGATCTCACTTTCTGTTGGTAGGCCAATAAAAAATTTTGAAGATTGCCAAAAATTAAAAATGAGGAAGGCCTAAAAAGGTAACTTGCAAAAACCAACGAGCAAGGTGTACTTTTTCTGGCTACTGAATTGAAAATGAGATCGGCTGAAAAACGAAATTCAGCAGTGCTAATGAACGAACTCCTTAAGCGCTTCCCCAAAAAGAGGTACTACCATTAAGAAGGCAAGATTAACTGTTGAGACTCCTAAAAGTATTTAGCCTGAACAAGCTCTCGCTCTGACGTAACTAAGGTGGCATGGATTGTCAAAAATTAATAATACTCATTCAAATTTATTAAATACAGCATTTTTTTTTAATATATTTCAATAAATCTTCAACTAAATTGCTATGTTTGTGTTGTCTGCACTCATTATTTTAGTTCCGACGAGAGTGGCTGGCTTTTAAAGTATGTGATGCAAAAATTATTTAAATCTGACAATTTTGCCATTAGATCTTTCAATTAGTGGAAGGTTTTTCCAATGCATTTGGACTTTGGACTATGAGGAAAAAAAATGTCATCCAAATTGGATGATGGGTTTTCGAATAATTAGGGGGAAAATGCCCGAAGACGTGGTTTTCAAAAAGTTTCTAGTGTACATGGTGGGCCATCTAGTGGTTACTTTTAAAAGCGTAGGTTACTTTGACACTGAAAGCTGTGTCCTGCTCGAAATCTTGACATAAAGTCATAAAGTCTTGACATATCATACTTTCGCGGAAAGAAATACGTCGCTTTAAGCTTGAACAACGTTGAGAAATATTGGAAACTTATTTCCAAAGTGAGTGCTGTGTAGCCCAAACAGTGCTTTATTTGAAAAGAAGTTTTGGCTGAAATGGCCCACCGCGCCTGCTGTACCCCTGCTGTATTTGGGGCTCGGAAAACCCGTACGTTATTGTCGAGAAGCCGATGCATCACAGAGAGTGACAGTTTGGTGTGGATTGTGGAGTGGTGGCATCATTGGATAATTTTTCTTCGAAAATGACGCTGGAACAACGTTTCGGTGAACGGTGGGCGTTACAGAGCCATTTTAACCGACTTTTTTTTACTGAAATTGGAGACATGCATTTGGATGACCTCTGGTTTATACAGAATGGCGTGTCCCGTCACACAGCCCATGCCACAATCGATCTTTTGCGCACCTAGTTCTCAAATCGTGTTATCAGCCGTCTTGGCGATGTCAATTGGCCGCCTCGGAGCTGCGATTTGAACCCTTTGAACTTCTTTTTTGTAGGGAACCGTGAAGGACCGATGTTATGTCAAAAATCCGGAAACGATTCAAGCACTTAAGGCCAATATCATCCAAGCAATCCGTGAGCTACAGCCTGAAACCATCAACAAGGTCTTGGAAAATTGGAGTAACAGAATGCGCTACTGAGAAGCCAGCCGAGGCAGCCACTTAAATTGTGGCCTCGTTGTGTTTCATAATTAATGGGAATGTTTGCTCTTACTAATAAAGCCATAATACATGGAAAAAATTTAATTTTGTTCATTTTATTGCATTTAAAAAAAAAAACTTGTTTTTGGTCCACCCTGTATTTAACAATGCTAAGGATATTAAGCCAGCATTTACAATCCATAAGGAAAATAAGATAAAAAATAATCCTCGCCAATCTGGAAAGTTGAAAGTCAATCCTTGTGTCGAAATCATCGAATCACTACATTTGAGTCCACATGCCAATCCATAAGGAAATTCCCGAAACAATAAGTATTAAAATGGATTTTAATGCTACAAAGTCAAAACATGCGTTTTCATGCGTCTTCTCAGCTCATAGTCGCAGTAAACCGCTGAAACCTCAAAGTCACGCATTCCAAATCCGCATTGAATGGCAATGCTTTGTTTCTGCATGCCAAAAAGGCAGGATTTGTTTACACAAAATGACTTTACAAATGAGATTCCAATGGCATGCCATCCGAAGAGAGCGAAGGATGAAGTCATTATGTAAATATTATTATTTACCTTTGGCTAGCAAACAAAGGATATGTTCGTCCTAGCTATGTTGTCCCTACCTGTCGGTGCTTAATTGTTCGCTCTATTGTCAACAACTTTTTGCTACCTTTTCTTTTTGGCACTGATTTTTTTTTCAGCGTCGTATATTAATATTATAATTTTTACCACCGCATGCTTCATGGACACCAGGTATTTTGTACTGATGGGTGCTCAAGGCAAGTATTATTATTCTGCCAAAATCTTGCAACGTTCTCAACGTGTCTTCTCAGCTATGAGGAGGTTTTATTTATTTTATTGGCCGAACAAAGTGTCGTTTTGTCATGCTTAAAAAGATTAAGCCAACAACGAAACAAGTCTTCATTGTTGGCTACTGTGTTGGCTGATTTGTACTGATTGTGCTAACGAACCATCATCATCATCATCTATCGATGACTTGCTGGGTAGGTGTCATAATGAAGCGACGACGAATGACTGATGACTGATGGCGACTGTGTTTGTCTTTACTCGTAGGTAGCCCACCTTCATCAGCATTAATGGTCAAGGTACGATATGGTGCTGGGCAGGCTAAGAGTTAAGTGGCGTGTAATGATAATCGATGGGATTAGATCGTGTGTTTTCCAAATTCTACATGCTCAAGCTAAGCTAAGATTTGGAAAATTTCTTAAAGCAGAATTTTTGAAAAGAAATGTGACACTCGTAACGCTATGAATGTTCATTTGCTGACAGTTATTAGGTAATTCTTTCCATACTTTATGTCTTAATAATTGTATTCAGATGATGGATTCATTTCGTAGTTGTCTTCAATGCATTAACATGTCTTTATTGAAGCGAAGCTTTTTACGCCTCGTTCTGCGATTTGCTAGAGTGAAATCAGAAAAAACGACACTTTTTTCCGACACCTTTTTTCTTAGAATTGATATTGTTTTTTGCTTGCATCAACTGAACCAGAAAATGTTAAATTAAAAATAATTTCTTGCCCGATGCAGAAATTGAACTCATGCCCGTTGACTGATAGTTTAAAGCTTAAGCCATCGAACCAAAACCCTTTGTTGGTATATGTTGCTGATTCAATATCAAGAATTAACTGAAGCTATGTTGCAGTAGATCAAAATAATCTATTTATAGGAATTGTATTGGCTACAAGCCTTCATCTCCTACAATAACCATTAGCCAATACACAATAACCACTATAGATTGTGTATTGGCTATACAAACAAGAGTACTAAAAAACACAAATGTTGCTTCTACTTACTACTAGATGTCGTTACGCTACAAACAAATTTAATGATTTTTGTATATTTATTCCCTACAACTGAACAGGAGGGCCGGAGAGGGTTAATATGTATTATCAACCCCCATTATTTTTGCAAAGGGAACATTTTTCCCTTGAGGACCTATCCCCTCCGACCTCTCCTTACGGATGCTCCCATACAAAAACGAAAAACTTTGTTATATTAAAGTTTTAAATTCAAAAATTATTTTAATCGAAAAAAGGCATTAAATTCCCAAATCTTTGAAATTGCGAAAATGCTTCGCTTCTCTCGTGTGTCCCGTGACGCACCTGTGTGTTTTTTTTTTTTTTTTTTTTAATTCAGTTGTTCTTGCATATTATTGAGTTATTACTTGGCTATTGTGCCAAGATCTCGTTGAGGATTTTTTGGCTTTATCTCACGAATAGCTCGAAGCTCGAACGATATTCGCCTTAAGGTTCTGGACAAATTCTGTACTATTTGCATAGCATGGATCTCTAACGGCATCCCAAAAGAAGAAGACTTACTGGGTAAGATCGTAGCATATGATTAAAAAAATGGAAATATACCTTTATTTGGACCACCATTTATAAGATAAAATTTTGCCTCTCTTTTGCAATTATGTCAAAGTTTCTCCGAGTTCAACATTTTAAATGACTGGTCGTTTTTTAAATGACTAGATGCCAAAAATAAAAGGGAGAACAGTTTTCTGTCCGATTTATTGCACACATGATCACCAAAGCAACTCTTACGTGAGAGTTATAACTGTTCGTCTTATGCCATGTCTACACAGAGATTTTAGTTTGAGTTTTCAGTACAAAGTTGAGTTTTGCCATTGAATGCGAAATAAACTCTTGAGTTCCCCAGTACAATTTTGTACGATAAAACTCAACTAAACTCAACCTTATGCCATGTCTACACATAGAGTTTAGTTTGAGTTTCCGGTACAAAGTTGAGTTTTGCCACTGAACGTAAAATAAACTCTTGAGTTCTCCAGTACAATTTTGCAGAATGAAACTCAACTAAACTCAACTTTGTTTCTGTGTTTATCAAAACTAAATTTGAGAAATCAATAAAAGTATGCTAATGTTCTTATAAAAAGGCACGTTCAGCTGCAACTTGTACTATTTTGTGGTGAGAAATGTCAAAACAACTGTTCTTAAATAATGCAATTTACTATTTGCAAAAAATGAATAAAAAATCGAAGAAAAGAACTTGGGTAAATGTATGAAATGGGGTCTTCATATTGGTATGGGAAAAATTCCAAATTGGGCAGCTAAAGGAAGAACTCGCATGTGTACGCAGAAATGACTGCAGCCTTATTCTCAAGTGGAATTGATGTCACGGTGGTGGATGTGCCAAAAAAAATATTAGAATACAAAAGTAAACAAAGAAATACAATTCTGCCGACGTGTCTCTGTGTTAACAGCTATGGTTAACTTAAAACTAAACTCAAACTAAACTGTATGTGCATAAATGGCATTAAACCTCTTTTCGTGTTTATCAAACAAAAAAATATGAGAACACAAAAGTAAACAAAGAAATGTCAATTCTGCCGACGCATCTCTGTATGAACAGCTATCGTTGAACTCAAACAAAACTCTTTGCGTAAACATGTCATTAAATAAGTTTGTTAGTTGGCATTTTTTGTTGGATAACTATTTGAACATATCCGGAGTGATCATTTAGTTATTTAAAATAATAAAAAAGGCTATATATGTTCTTTATTTGAAAATAAATTTTAAACCGACTTTTAGATATATGGAACCCTACCCGCCCGAGTAGTGGTAGAGCCACTTTTCTAGAAATTCACTTTTTAATGGGAAATGACAGCACTATCAAAGGTTATCATCGCACAAAAACTCTTAACTCTGAGACAGACTCCTATCCTGGGTTTTTTTTGGGGAAGAGGGGTTGATATCGAAAATATATAGCCAAATCGCGCACTTTCTATTAATGATCTGATTTGCTTGGTGTTTTGTGTCTTTTTGGACCCTATGGGGGGAGGGGGGGTGAATACCAAACTTCCTTGGCTACGGGCCGACTCTGAGATTAACCTTTGATCATTGTTTGATCCTTTCCAAAAATTCCATTATCATGTAACTATGGTGACAAAGTGCTCACCTTGGGGGCCTCACAGATCACGGGACCCTGCGCACTAACTAACACTGAGCACAACGTCTACACGATGCTTTTGCATTTAAAGGGGTATTCCTTGAGCGTTAGTTTAGTCTAAAAAACAAAAAAAACAAAAAAAAAAAAATAAGAATCACGCCAAAAAGCTATAACATCCAGCGCACGTACATGACTAAACTGACATTTTTTAAGTTTATTAAAAACCGGGATAATCAAAAAAGTGGGAGTGTTCCTTACATTTGCAACGGTTTTAATCTAAAAGGGTCAATTGCAAAAAAACGTACACAAAGAGGTTTTCATGTTTTGTTTTTAAAGTTTTTTAAATTTTCCCCGTTAGAGTAGTCAAATTAAGTGAAAATTAATGGAGAATTCGAAGTTGTTTTTAGGCCCTGCAAAAAATCATTTTTTCTGTGGTTTTTATACGATTTTTGTATTGAACGTCACACAGCAGATATACGGGAAAAATCACTAAAAATTTGAAAAATGTTGAAAATTAAAGCTTACTGTGATGTTTGTTAAGTTATTTAATCAGTTAAATCAGCTTTTGCAAAAATCGCCATTTCATTTACAGAAATAATAATTTTTTATCAAAAATACCTACATATTTTACAATTTTAACGAGAAAAAATAACAACTTTTCTCCAAAAAGACATCAACATAGAGGTTATTTTCAAAGTAGTAGACTTGCAGCAATAAATAATAAAAAACTGTTAAATAATAAGCAATTTCAGAAAAAACAACAGGGTGACGTTCAATACATTTTGTGACGTTCAATACATTTTGTTGCGCTCAACCAAATAATGTAAATCAAATTGGGAGTTTAACAAAAATCAGGTTAAGTCTTTTAAAAAAAAAAAACGAAATGTAAATATCCGAAATTTGCATCCAATTTTTTTTTATTTTTTTTACAAAAAATTAAAAAAGTCAATATCTAGTTGAATTGTTATTGAGAATTTATTAAGACTTCACGTTTTACAATATAACTTCTGAATCGTTTAAAACCACATCTTAATTGTATATCATTGGAAAGGTATAACCTAACGTAAAAACGTAAAAAAATGAAAATTATAAAAAAGAAAAAAATTATAGCACGTGTTGCTGGCATGGTATTTAACTTAAACAAATTAAGAATGAGTCAACTTATTGCAATATTTTCAAAAATTTTGTACTTTTCCTCAAAATAGATGAAATAAATTTTCCAATGATACTATATTACCGGTAATCGGTCTTAAGTTAATTGAGCTACGTTGTCTCAAAATAGACCCTATTTTGGCCGCGAAAAATTATTCTAAAAATTCATACCTTCGAATTTGGTTTTCAAATCAATAAACCAATACAAGGAAAATATTTGAGCCAAATCGGAGATGATCAGCGCAACTGATCACTTCAATGTGAAATGGGCGATATCAATTAGTATAAACATAAATCAGGTCAAAGTCAAGCATAGGTACCATTATTTTTGCTTTCGTTTATATTCGTCATTTCGTTCCTTATCTAGCTTTATTTTTCCCCGATATCTTCGTGCTCTTTCAGCAGGCGTTAATTTTGCTATTTTACTCTTAAATATACAAAAACGAAATACAAAATGAATACTTCAGCCGGTGGTGTGACATAGTTTTTAGTTTTTGAAGCGAAGCTTTTTACGCCTCGTTCTGCGATTTGCTAGAGTGAAATCAGAAAAAACGACACTTTTTTCCGACACCTTTTTTCTTAGAATTGATATTGTTTTTTGCTTGCATCAATTGAACCAGAAAATTTTAAATTAAAAATAATTTCTTGCCCGCTGCAGGGATTGAACGAACCCACAACTCACAGTTCTGTCGTTTGTTGGTACTTTCCTCTAACCATTAGGCTAAAACCTTTTCTTTTATAATTTTGTTGATTCAGTGATAAACATTAGCTAAAGCTATGTTTCAGCAGATCACTATAATCTATTAATTTAAGAAAGGATTGTGTGTTGACTATTCTTCAAAGGATTGTGTCTTGGCTAGCCAAACAACAAAAGTAGCAAAAAACAAAACTGTTGCTTCTTCTATTCCACACTGTCATCAACAGCGTTCAGTAGTTTGGGTTATTGTTTGGGTATTTTTTTTTTATTTTTTTTTTTATTTTTGCATAGCGCGAAGGAAAAATTAACAATTGACCAAAAGTGCGTTGACAAGTGCTTTTCTAAGTGACAGAAAAAAAAATAATAATGATATATAATAAAACTTATTGGTGTGAAGATAAACGTGTGTTTTTTAGTTTACTTTGTTATTTTCAAGTTTTGAATTTAAAAATTATTGGAATCGAAAAAAAGCCATTAAATTATCAAATCTATGAAATTGTGAAAATGCTTCGCTTCTGTCGTGTGTCCAGTGACGCACCTGTGTTTTTTTTCTTAGAATTCTTATTTTGCAAATATATTAAAATAAGGATATTAATCAAAACCTATGAAACAATGATTTTGAACTTGGATTTTTTTGATTTACTATTTTTGCTTTAATAAAACTTCGCGTGACGTTCAATACATTTTTACACGTACTTATCATGATGAACTGAGAACACACAAAAAAAAGCTCAAGCCTGTGTTAGATAACACGGGCGCATAGGTCAGACGTAGAATACGTTAGTGGAAAATTCCCACGCTTCAGTTAAAAACAAAATCAAATACAATAGATAATTTTTTTTATCATACGAGTATCTCCTTTTTTTGTTTTAAAAACTGTTTATATGTTGAGCAGACGGACAAACTTTGGAAAAATGAAAAATGGAGTGTATACATGTAGAAAATATTTTGTTTAAGGCTGAATAAATGCAATAAGATTATCAAAATCTATGTCAATGTTTGAAGTTTTTATACGAAGAAGATTTTCTAAATTTGTATCAGTCAATAGGTGCCTGTGTTTGCTTTTAATAAATACCATTTCGGAAAATGCAGACTCACAGACATATGTTGTAAATGCACATTGAGGATGTCTTAAAGACGTGGCCAACTGGGTAAGCACAATTTTGTTTCTCTGCTTCGCTTATCAATGTTGTGTATGTACACATCGTTCGCTCTTTTTGCATTTTCAGTTTGCATTTGCCCATACTTGGTCATTATACTTCTTCTCTTTCTCACACTGGTTCTGTGATGAACACACAGATAATCGTACTGCTCTTACACATGATGTTATAATACATAAAATACAAAGCATATGAAAATTAATACAAAATTTGAAGGAGTTAAATTTTGATTTACTTATAGAATCAAAAAAATTATATGTAGCAATATGATTATTTAAATACAAATCAAAAGAAGACATATTAAATATGTTACGACCATACTTGAATTTTCTTCAATGCATGCATAAAGTATTAAAAACTTATAAGGAAAGTGACAAACATTTTCTCAAAATTTTGTGCTCCAGGCCAACACCCCTACCTTACCGTATAACGTATTCTAGGTTAAAATGTACTTTAATATTATTTAATCGTCTTAATTTTTAGAATTTCGTGAGAACTAATCTCTGCACTTTCTTAATATAACTTTCTTGTCATCTATACCACACCTAAATTAAAACTAACGAAGCGTACAAAAAGTGACGTTCAATACAATGCTTGGGGACTAAATGTAAATCGAAAGCCAAATTCGCGATGATAATGTTTTGAGAATAACAACAAAATAAAACATCTATACTAATATTATATTTTGAAGTGCCTTTTTTATGTTCGGAGCAATCTTGAGAAAGGCCCGGCCGTTTTTCATGAAATTTTTTATAATAAAAAGCTCTCGACCGGGTGAAGGTTTTAGGCCAAAAAAATTATTAAAAAGTTTATTAGGAAAGGAGATTCATGGCTTTCAAAATCCTAAGTAAAATTCACCTGCAAGCACAAACGGACATGAACGACTCATAGCGTATAAAAATTGTTGTTGTGTAGTGAAAAATAAAGCAGTGTGCGGCACACAGTGTTGCCAGATTTTTTTTAAAAAAAACTGCTAAATCTGAAGAAAGAAACTGTATTTTGAACATAAAAACTGCCATTCGAAAAAAGGATTTGTTAAGCATTTTCTGTAATTTTGTATTAAAAACAGAAATAAAACAAATTCCTTTGTATATAAAATTGTTGTTGTATTAAATATACCAATAAACTTTTGGTTTTTATTCACATTTCAGAGTATTTTAATATAAGTAATTCAGGTATTTTTAATGTTTGGTTTTGTACATACATATATTAATATTTGCATTAGTTATACATATCACTATTAAATTTTTGTATTGAATTGTTTTTTTTTTTTTTTTTTTTAGAGGATTGGAATTTCTAGTTGTCGCACTAATCTTGTCGCTTTTGCCAATCCAACCTTTCAAGTACTTATTTTCCTCCTAGGATCTACAAGGCTTGCAGCCTTGTGGCTTGAAAAGAAAACACGCAAATTAGCGCAAATAGAGAAGTGAGGTTGGTTCATGTTCAATGTTCAATGCGTGAAGTTGGCTGAAGCTGCTGCTGAAGTTAAAAGCAGGTCTGCTTTAAAGAAGTAATTGAAACATAATGATGTTTTGGTAAAGAGAATTTATGAAAACTACACAAGATTTTATATTTTCATAAAAACTGCATTTTACCCTGAAAAACTGCATTAATAATGGAAAAACTGTATTTTAAAAAAAAAACTGCCAACCTGCTCAGAGTTAAAAAAACTGCCATTTGCAGGCAAAACTGCCATTCTGGCAACACTGGCGGCACATCGACACGATGCGAGTGTTCCAATATTTTACTCTCCCATCCTACAGTGAGTATTGCTTTGCTGAGAATAGCAATGTGATTTGGTTTTGTTTTGCCTACATATGCCCGAGCGTGTGTGTGCTATGGATAGCAACAGAGAATGGCAATGTATTTTGTTTTTGTTTTTTTTTGTCGTACGCTATGCGTGGTGACGTGAAAAAAAGACAGAGGCAAGCAAAAACAAATATTGCCAAACACTAGCTGCCCGTATGCGACGTTGTTCGCATTTTCTATTAAAATAAGCATTTTGAAAGAAAACCATAGAATGCATTTTTTTAAATTTATTTTAAATTTATAATAGGTAGTTGGTTATTATTTGCGCTGATTACACAGTGCGACAAAATGGAACGAAGTTGAAATACCTGGGAGATAATGCTATTTTTCTGGTAGGTCTTGTCGAGTTAAAGAACTCTCTATACTTGAAATATGCCGGACACCGCCAAAATCTGGACTTATGGTAAAAAAACCGATTTTGCCTACCTTTGCCCACTTATTGGCTTATAACTTACCTGATTGATAACTGATTTTAAAAATTTATCTGGATCCTGAAAGACGATACTTAAACCTTTTTAACGATATGTATATTGTTTGGGACAACTTGAGAAAGCTGTGTGTATTTACTCTGCAAATACAAATTTTTTTCAATTTTTTTGACTTTTTTCAACTTTGACGATTTTTCTATGCACTAAATTATATTAAGACCACACTAGTCCTGTACGGATTCATAGAAAACATTTATTAGGAATTTAAACGAAATTTAGTTTTTAAAAATTGGTCAGTAATTGACAAAGTTATTCAACTTTCAATGAAAAGAGATTTCTTTCCAAAAATACATTTTCGATATGACAACTCAAAAATGTTTGCTTGATCTTTTTTTTTTTAAGTCGACATCCCTAGTTTCGTGTTGTAATGACCAGCAATACTCCGAAACCATTTCAATTTTATGTTTTACTTCAAAATGTTTTTCTATTGTTGCCATTTCTTGGTCCTGGTCCTTATTTAGCTGTGCACTAATTTCCTCGGAAACCAAGCGCTAAAGCGGGGACTGACGAAAGTTACGTGTTTTGCGTCTTCGGGTATGTCAGGACATTCTGGGCAGTTAGGATTGCCCATAATGGGGAACCTGTTTAGGTACTGACGGAAACATCCGTGGTTGGTGATACTTGCGTTATATAGCAGTCCAGCGAACCTCTTTTACCGTCAATAAAAATGCTATATTTCTGACGATTTTGGTCGTATTAGACTACAATTTGGTAATTTAGTTTGTATGCTCACTGTCGGAAACTTTACTAAAACTGGGTTGCCACACCTCCCATTTACCGCCCACAAATTAATAAAAATTCTATATATCGGAAGATTTTGGGGGTATTATACTAAAATTTGGTAATTAATTTTGTTTGATTGCTGTCGGAAACTGTACTAAAAATAGGTTGCCACACCCCCTTTCACCGCCCACAAATTAATGAAAATTCTATATATCGAATTGGCTGGTATTATTGATATAGAATATTTGGTATTAAAAATAAATTTTTATATTATTATACTAATTTATTTTGTTTGCTTGCTGTCGGAAACTGTACTAAAAATATGTTTTACCACCCACAAATATATGAAAATGCTATATTTCAATGGGGTTTGGTCATAATAGACTAAAATTTGGTAATTGTGTTTGTCTTTCAACACTACACCGTCATCTATTGAAAAAGTAGAAACATCGAATATTAAGTTTGGGCAAAACAACGTTTGCCGGGTCAGCTAGTAAGAAATAAATGCTATTATTACAAAACAGTAATTACTTGTTAAATTTTTGCATTGTTTTCAACTTTTTTTTCACGTTTTTCATCAAAAAGTGTAACTGGGGATACATGTTTTTATATTAAACGAGTTCGAGAGATCAATATAATATTCTTCAAAACAAATATGCAAACAATTTTAGGATTCTGAAAAACATGTTTTGTCAATAAATATTCTTCAGTGATCGCTTTCTCATTTTTTATTTGTTTTTTTCTTTTTGTTTTTACCTAAAAACAGAGTTAAAAGAGCGGGGACAAAAAAAGAGCGTTTTGTATGCAATTGACCCAAAAACAAATGCTGCCAGCTAATGTCCGCTTATATTCTTTCTGCTGATGATGTCATCATCGAACGTGGTTATTATCGTGCTTGATACGAAACCTATGATTGGAACGTGTTCAGGACTATTCTTGCTATTGGCTATTTTATAAAGCAAATAAAATCGTTTCAATTAAAAGACAGTTTAACACACCTATTATAATAAAGAGACCTTCAGATGAAATGTTGGCTATATTCTTTTAAGTTAAATTTGGTGATGGTCCACATTTTTTATTTGTTCTTTATCCTTGTCAGTTTCTTTAAAATTGTTTGCTGTTATTGTATCGAGACAATATTTGTTTGTTGTCTTAGCTGTAGGGGCTTGTTTTTTAATCCTGCGTCAATACTTTTGAACATCTTGGTGGATGTTGGTAATTTTTGGGTTGCTACATTTTTTTTTTCACTTCATTTACTAAAGTTTCTTGTAACAGATTTGGATGATCCTGATTATGTTTTCGCTGTGGTTTTGATACAAATGCTTTAACAGCTGGTCTTTTATAAGAAATTCGATTGTATGTCATAAAAAATAATGGCAGTTTTATTGGGAATGGTTAGGATCTCTTAGATAAAATAATTACTACAAAATAATGTTTTATTTATAGGTTGCCTTTTAAGACTTTTATTTTAATATTTTTCGTACAGGAAGCATCGAAAGCCTCTGGATGTGTAAGGCTTTAAGCCACTAAACCTGCACGCTGTCAGGACGGCTTGCCCTCCTGCGACACCGATGTAGTTTTACGTCAGAAAGGCCGTCGGAGCACTTAGCTCAATCGGCTGTGATTGTCTCCTTGGTTGTCACCTCTCTGAGGTTTTTCAACTGTGGAATAAGGGGAAGGCGTCTGTGTGGTGTGATTCGTCGGCTGTTGGCTTTCTTGTGCTGACAAGTTGTCACGATCAGACCGTTCAAGCATTCTCAAAATCTGCATCACTTTTTTTGCGAAAGTGCACACCGTGATCCAGTAACTTTTGGATTGTTACATCGCGGTATCAGGTTGTCAACAGCAATTTGTACACCCGTGATCTCTTCGAGTTCCGCCCCGTTCTGCGCTAAAGCGGGGACTGACGAAAGTTACGTGTTTTGCGTCTTCGGGTATGTCAGGACATTCTGGGCAGTTAGGATTGCCCATAATGGGGAACCTGTTTAGGTACTGACGGAAACATCCGTGGTTGGTGATACTTGCGTTATATAGCAGTCCAGCGAACCATGTTTACGTGATAGCAAATCGTTATAAGTTGGTACGTCCATCTGCTCAATAGCGCGAGCTTGCTCCCGCTGCCTATCTTCACTCGTGAGTTTGATCCCTTGCTGGGCATACAGCCGCCTCATCTCCGACGCCCGGATATCAACTGGCATCTTACCAGCAATGACCCCATTGGCTACGTCTGGGATCGTCCTGTAGGCACATGCTATTCTCAATGCACTTAGTCTTTTGATCCTTCTCAGTGGTACAATGGCTGTATTTTTTGCATCTGACCATATTGGTGACGCATATAGCAGCACGTCATCTACCACAGTTGACAGCAAGAGTCTACTTTCTCCTTGGGCACCACCAATATTTGGTAATATGCGCGTAAGTGCACCGTTTATGGTTCTCGCCTTATCTGCCGCTGCCAGCAAATGCGCATTAAAGCTCAGGCGCTGGTCTAGGAGGACCCCGAGATATTTAATGTGAGGCTTTGATGTTATATCATAGTCTCCGACATTGATGACTAACTGCTCACGCTGCTTTTTTGGGGTAACAAGTACCAATTCCGTTTTATGCGCTGCCAGTTCTAGGCTAGCATTTAGAAGCCAGTGTCATGCGCGATTGCGTTGTTGCAGGCTATAGAGAGCTCGTCGGTGCGACCGCCATTTGACTTGCCCATAACAATGAAAAAACAATGGTTAATCAGTTAAAATGCTTTTATTTGCTTTTCAAAGTATTCTTCAAGATGATCTATTGATCATGTTTTTTCATTGTTAAGGCGAGCTCTCCATTCTCGTGTTCTACATAAATGCTGGTCTAGAACTGGCAGCGCATAAAACAGACCTGGTACTTGTTAACCCAAAAAAGCAGCGTGAGCAGTAAGTCATCAATGTCGGGGACTATGATGTAACATCAAAGCCTCACATTAAATATCTCGGGGTCCTCATAGACCAGCGCCTGAGCTTTAATGCGCATTTGCTGGCAGCATTTGCCACTTTTGCATTCGTTTGAATCAATTTCCGAAACAGTTTTGCCGCTCTGAAGTTGGTACCTCCGAACCCAGGTTTTTGATGGCTTCAGCTGCCTGTTCAGGCGTATGCCACGCATTTTTTTCTTAATGTGAGAGAACAAGAAGAAGTCATTGGGTGCCAGGTCGGAATTGTAAGGCCGATAACCCATCAATTCTACGTTTTGAGTGCTAAAAAACTTTTTTGTTTGAGCTGATGAGTGGAAACTCGCATTGTACTGATGAGGATGATTTTCCTTCTGTGTTGGTTTTTCCTCAATTTTCCGAAGACTTCCTGCAAACATTCAGTATTAACAGTTCCCCGTTACTTAAGTGGTACAGTTGTGACATGACTAGCTTTTCTGAAAAAAAATCTGGCAACCACCTGCTTGGATATGCTCCGACCGCAGAAAAATTTTGTCGGGTTTTGCTCACTTTGATAGACCCAAACAGTGGATTGCTGCTTTGTTTCGGGCTCATAAGCGTAGATCCATGATTCGTCACCTGTGGTGATGTCATAGACATATTTCAAACGGCTCTCGGAATTCACGCGCGATGACCTTACATCCGAAAAAAATGGCAAAAAAGCCCGATTTTTCATAGCATCGAATTTTGGAAAAAAACGCCCGAATTGGAAATGGCAATTGAGTCCGAAAAAAAGAAATTACTCCCGAATGGTTGGAAATGAAGCCCGAAAAAATGGAAATTACGCCCAAAAACAGTTTTTCGGGCTAGATTTCCGTCATCCCGATTCCATGTAAGACTATCAATATATAGAAGATCAGATTTGAATAGTAAATGAATGTTGCTCTGTGAAAATATCTGCGAAGATTTTCTCCATTTTATTTGTTTTTGATGTTATTCCATGAACAAGAGCTCCATGGACATTATGTCCGAATAAGGTCCAAATGGTGTTTTTTTATGATAAAATGAATTGCCCTTTTACGGAATATTGTTTTTTTAATTTCCGTACAAAGGCAAACCATTTCATCATAACGAGTTTCAAATTTCTGAACCTTTGGGAATAAACAAAAGGGCGTTTTTCCATATTTTAATTTAGCAAAAATGCCCGATTTTTTTTTTCAAGTCTAAATTCCAAGCTTATTTTTCGAGTGTTTTTTCCTTTTCAAATATTTGGAAAAGAGATCCGAAATTTTTTGGCACAAACACCCGAAAAAATTACATCAACGCCCGAAATTTCGGGCATTTTTTCGAAGGAATTAATGCCCGATTTAGTTTAAAGAATTTCGGGTTATTTCACCATTCTTATCGAGCGTAGATTCATTGGGTGTAAATTCCAGGAGTCGTTTCGAACCACTGTGTTTTTTTAGCATTGCCTTGCACCAATCGACACGAGCCTTTTTTTGAGCAACCGTTAAATGATGAGGTGATCCAATGGGAACAAATTTTCCTGACGCCTAAATGCTCATGTAAAATCGAATGTATACTACTCCCATTAATGCCCAAGGAGGACTCCACCTCACGATATGTTACATGCCGGTCTGCTTCAAACAGTTCACGCACAGCATCGATGTTATCTGCCACAACAGCCGTTCTTGGACGACCTTCACGAAATTCGTCTGGGAGAGAATGATGACCACACTCGAACTAATTGAACCAGCGTTTTACACTCTCTGGATGTGGTGCTTCATCACCAAAAATCAAACTAAGTTGATCAATGCTTCATTTTCTTGTCGAAAATCGTAAAAAAATCACCCGAAAACGTTGTGAGTACGTTTAAATTAAAAAATGTCAAATTTCGAATGGAACTGTCGAAATTTACCTGGTAATACTAAGGTTGGCTGAGGCGTAAGACTCAAAAGTCGGCCCTCGTATTTCACCAGTATTACAACGACGCGTCGTCTTTCAAGACAGATCTATTCCGTTTTAAAAAAGTTTTTGTAAAAAAATAACAATAATATTCATAGAAACTTCATTCATAGAAACTTTTTCCCACTTTCTCTCTGATCTTTATTTATTATCTACATTTTAGTATGAATTTCCTTCACTGTTTATTTCCAACTTTCCATCAAAGTATCATTCATGAATGATTACTTGAAGTTATTCAAATTAAGTGAAATTTTCATTGATGGTTTTTTGACTCTCTGGTTTTTCAAATGTTAAGATTGATTTTCTGGCCCGCGGAAGTGGAAGATGATGGGTAGGGGGAATAATGGTTTTTCTTCGAAATTCTGCTTAATTCAAGGTGAAAATCATGCGGCACACTTAAGCGTAAATAAAAATATAAAAAGCAAAACACTTTGATATGAAAATATTTTTTCGCAGAAACGATTCTCGGCCTCAGCATCAGCATCAGAATCACCTAGAAATCCATTCAGGCGTTATCTTTATACATCGTACACCGTATTCAGTATTAGTACAGCCATCAACAATCTATGAAGTTGTAAATTTATCGACTTATTTATACGATTTTATGCGCACTTCTAAACAAATTGGGTGTCAAAAAGCGATAATTTCAAAAGATTTTGCCGATTTGTAGCATCTGCTTACGCTGGGGTAGCCGCTTTGATCTTGCCGTCCAAAGTGTCGGTGTAGCTGATGGAGCATGGTGTATGAATGGCGTGAGTGTGTGACGCATAATCGTAGCGCAATTGGGGAGGCTTGTCAGCGTGCGAGAGCGTGCGTATGAATGCGAGAGTGAGTCGTTCTCAGCTTCAACCTGCTGGTGTTTGTACACGCGACTTTTATTATTACATGTGTGAAAAGAATTGTGCAAAAAATTTGAGAAAAAAAAATTGCAGACATAATTATGGCCCCATATAGAACAGAGGAATCTTAAATCGCTAGAATTGAAAATATACGCCTGGAATTATTTATTTGTTTCTCTTATGGCATAATCTGCTTTGTATTTTTTTTTTTTTATCACAACTCCAAGAGTTTACGCTATAAAAGCTAAATTGTGGAATTTTATTCTTGCTATTTGGGAAAATGAGGGCGCCAAGTCGAGAAAAATTATTTTAAATTCTGTGCTTGGAACGAGAAAAATTTGGATAAGTTTAAAAAACAAAAAGGTGATTTTGATGGTTCTTATCCTAACAGCCAGTATTTCCCAGCATTGTTTGTGCAGTGTGCCATTTTAGCGCTAAAAAATCCATGACCATTGAAAAGTAAATAAACAAAGTACACAAAATTAAATGATAACCATTGATTTTCATATTAATCATCTCAGATTTAACTTGAACTGGGAACTTATTTTTGAATTGACAAAAATAGACAGTTGTCTGAAACCAGAATTCTTGAAAATATAAATTTTTACTTCAGTTAAAATGATTTTTTTTTATTTTTTGTTGAGTATTTTGTTTTTTATATGATTCTTTTCGAGTTCTATGTATTTAAGACCACAAGAGTGTGAAAATCGAACTTATTTTCATATCTAAAGATATTTAATACAAGATCGATTTTGCATGACTACTCTTAATGAATTATAATCTGGTATGGGCACCACTACATTTAAAGCTTCTGTGTTATTTCTGTGTTTGTCTTTTGTCTTTGCTTTGTTGTTGCGTTTTGTGTTGCTACATAAGCCTTTGCTCTCAATTGGCTCCGAAACTTGCTCAGTGCCCATATCTGATTATAATGCATGGACATTTGTTAGAATGGACATTCTAGACATTTGTTAGCTTGGGATGTAATTTTAATTGGTCTGGAAAAACTTCTAAGCGGGAACGTTTTTTAAAATTTAACGAATATAAAAGATAAAGTCAAATAAACTATAAAGTTTATAAGGTGTTTGGAGTTTATAGATTGCAGAATTTCAAACGGGAAGGTCCAAACATGAATGTCCGAAAAAATACTAAATTAATTTTTTAACCAGATGGGCAAAGTGGTTTTTAGTGATGGTTAGTCAAATCAAATAACCGGTTATCGACTTTTTTGTTTTTTTTTCAAGTTTTTCAATATTCGATTTTTTCCAGGACGACTTTTTTTTTCCTAAATAATCGTTTAAAAACCGGGCTGATTTTAATAGAAACTAGCTGATCCGGCAAATGTTGTTTTGTCCATATTCTTAATATTCGATGTTTCTATTTTTGAAGCGAAACTTCTTTAGCCTCGATGGGGAGTAAAACCAATGAATCAACTCGCTAATGAAACACTTCGCCATGAAACGTTTCGGCGTGTGTTTAACATAGTGTTACGTAAAATTAAATAATTATAATATAGTATGCATGCAAGAGCTTTTCAACTGCATGGTTCATACATCGAGTAATTATAATATTGCCATAAAAATTCAAAGTATATAGAGCATGTCTTTGATATTCATATTGAAAACATCAACCTTAAACAAAAAGACAAACACTGACTGCTGCTAATTGTAGGTAAAAGAGTTCTAATGTACAACATTTTAAAGTATATTTCAAACTTTTGAGAGTAACAAAAGAGTACACAGAGTATATTTCTGTATTTCATTTATTTTCCTTATATCATTATGTTTTTGATACAAAAATCTATATATCACATAGTTTTATGATACACAGGGCCGGATTAGCCTGGAGGCCAGTGAGCCCACTGACCTCAGGCCCCATCATCAGTGTTAGAAATGGGAAAAAATTAAAAAAAAATCAATGTCGAATCGACTACTCAATAGAATTATTATAGAAAGAAGCCCCGATTATTGTGTGGATTCTTGATGTATATTGTACTGTATATGTCGTAATAAAACCAGCCCAGCTAGCTCATATTATGTTGCATACGAACACGGAAAGACATTTTTTCTTTTATTAAGAGAACAATTTTATGAAATTTTAAATTAAGAAAATTAACTAGATTTAAGTCAAATGGTCTGGTAGTAACACATTTCCTTTTGTATAGTTGTTTTCTAAAAAAACAAACCTATTTCATTTAAAAAAATTTCAGATTCATTGGCCGCTTTTTTTACTTTGTTGCAGATAATATTCGTTGAGTAATTTATAAATATTTCTTCTTTATAAAAACTCGGAGAAAAATAAGATTTATTTAAAAATAATATTTCTTAATATTTTAATGAATCGCAAAAAGAAAATTTGAGGAGGATTCAAAAAAAGTTGTCTTCGCAAAAGCGAAAAATCTTGTTGATTGTTACCCATAAGATGTAAAATCGACTCTTGGCAATGAACTGGTTCAACTCGCCAAGCTTGCAAGGCTCTATAAACGAAAAATAGGAGAGTCTGGAGCACAATTTCTTTATCGCATAATAATGGAGAACAATCTTCGCTCAACTTTTGTAAATGCTGAAATAGTTCTTCGCATTTACTTGTCCATTATGGTAACCAATTGCAGTGGAGAGAGATCATTCTCCAAAATGAAACTGCTCAAAAATAGATTGCGTACGAGTATGGGACAGAAACGTCTTACCAGCCTCATGATTCTGAGCACAGAAATTGACATTGTTCGTGATTTATCTTTCGAAAATTGCTTTCGCTTCGATTAAATCTCGTAAAACTTCTAAATAATAACCACTCATACTATTCTGATGATTGTCATTAAGGATATTTATTTTACAAATAACGACATTTCCAATTCAATATTTTAAACACAATAAAAATTCTCTAATTTAAGGTATAATAATAACTCTGCATACGTTTTTGTGCAACCAACTCTTTACATTCATTGTTAGGGGCCCCTACTAAAAACTGGCCTCCGGGCCCCCATCAACCTTAATGCGGCCCTGATGATACATATTAATCCTCTCGAGCTCTCCCTTAAATCCCCAATGTTCAGGTGTAGGGAATAAATATACAAAAATCATAAAATTTGTGTGGGACCCCCCTAAGGAGTGGTTGGAGGAAATAGGTCTCCAAGGAAAAAATGTTCCTTTTGCAAAAGTAATGGGGGTCGGTAATACATATTAACTCTATCCGGCCCTCTCTTAAAACCACCCTGTTCAGGTGTAGGGAATAAAAATTGACATGTGCCAGCAACAAAGCTGTGTGGTGTTTTGAGTTTTATGTTTGAGGAAAAAAAAATAAAACTGGACAAATGATTTTTAATTTTGAGCGTAAAATAAAAATTGAGAAAAAACTTTAATTTCCGAGCGAAAAAATAAAAATTGGAAAATAGTTTTTATTCTTGATCGAAAATAATTTTTATTCTTGTTCAAAAATAATTCTTATTCTTGAACAAAAAAATAAATATCAAAAAATAACTTTTATTTCTGATCAAAACAATAAAAAACGTAAGATAATTTTTATTGTTAAGAAAAAAAAAAATAAAAATCTAAAAATTATAATTAAACTTTTAGTTTTTGGATATCGCTTATAGTAATTACGATCCCTGATTAAAACAGACTTAGTTTATTTGTTTTATAATTCTTTAAAAACATATTTTTATTTCTGTCGTTTTTTATATGTCTGTCTTATTATGTCACGTTTGAGGAACGACTGTAATGGTGTTAATAATAAAATTCTTGTGGAAGTTTTGTGCAAAAGACAACCTGGCCTAAAGGTTGTTCATTTCAATGCTAGGAGTTTAAACTCATTAAAAATGGACTATGTGAAATATGTGTTTGAGGACTCGTCCGTTGATGTTATCTGTGTGTCGGAAACATGGTTCTGTTGTGATATGTTAGATTCTGTTTGTAATATTAAAAACTACACGATGTTTAGAAATGATAGGCTCGGTAGAAGAGGAGGCGGGGTAGCAATTTACTGCCGATGTAACCTAAAAGCTAAAATAATTAATAAATCAAATTATTCCAGTCCTGTTGAGTACCTGAATATATGTTTAGCTGATAACAATGTGAATGTATTCGTGTCCTGTGTGTACAATCCAAATAAGTGCAATAGTCTTGACTCTTACTTTTCAGAATTGTCAGATCACTCAATAGATTTTAACTATTTTGTTGTATGTGGTGACTTTAATGTTAATCTTTTATGTGACGACAGCTCTACACGTTGTATATATGACAATATTGCATCTGTTGGTCTCTCTGTTTTAAATAATACTATGCCTACGCGTTTTTCGTCTAATGATAGTCCTAGTCTTCTTGATTATTTTATTGTTTCTGACATTTCGACTGTTCTATTGTTTGACCAAATTTACTTTTTATCGGACCATGACCTAATTTTTTGTACACTTGGGATTAATCTGTCTCGTTCTGCTATGTCAAATACGTTCTCGTATCGTGATTTTAAGTCGGTTGACTCGCAGTCTCTCTTGTGTGACCTGTCTCTAACACCGTGGAATGATGTGTGGTTTTGTCCTAATATTGAAGATAAAGTAGCGCTGTTTACAAGTGTAATAAATGAATTATTTGTTAGTCATGTTCCTTTAAAAACTGTTAATGTTATAAATATGTCCTGTCCGTGGTTCACCAACCGTGTTCAGCGCGCAATAAAAAAACGAAATATGTTGCGGAGCATATGGAAAAAGAACCCTTCACCTGAGAAATGGGAAAGCTATAGGATTGCTAGGAATGAGTCAACTGCTATAATAAGACAGTCAAAAATAAAATATTGCGCTGCTAAATTAAAAACATCTCTTCCACCAAAGGTGCTATGGAATAATTTGAAGAATCTTTGCATTGTAGATAAGCAAACATTTAATTGCCAAATTCAGCCTGACTGTCTTAATGATTATTTCATTTCTAGTCTGAATGTTAATCAAACTAGCACTTCTACTTCTTCAAATATTTCAGACTCTCCTACTGAGCAGATATTTCAGTTTTCAGCGGTAACAGAAGATGAAGTGGCAAAGGCTGTTTTGAAAATTAAATCGAACGCTGTTGGAGAAGATGACATAAATCTAAAATTTATAAAAATTATTTTATCGCATGTTCTTAGCTCACTAACCCACATTATAAACCATTGTTTTACCACATCATCTTTTCCTTCTTTATGGAAGTCTGCAATAATAACGCCGGTAGCAAAAAAAACTGGAGCTTGTGAGCCAAAAGACTTCAGGCCAATAAGCATCTTGCCTGTTCTGTCCAAAATATGTGAATCTCTTATGGCTAACCAAATATCGGCATACCTGAGTCAAAACAATCTTTTGTCACCATTCCAATCAGGTTTTCGCGTAGGTCACAGTTGCTCTACTGCAATGATTAAAGTATTGGATGATATAAGGTCCCCTTATGATGATGGTCAACTAACTCTATTGTGTTTGCTTGACTTCTCTAAAGCATTTGACACTGTAAGCCATGAACTATTATGTCAAAAACTAAAATACCTGTTTGGGTTCTGCGACAACGCTATTCGCCTACTAAGTAGTTATTTGACTGATAGAAAGCAAAAGGTAAAGGTTGGCACTAATTTTTCTAGTCACAGAGCTGTTGCTGCGGTGTGCCCCAGGGATCGGTTCTTGGTCCTTTGCTATTCTCTATATTTGTGAATGACATTTTTCGCTGCTGCACCTATTCATCAATGCATGCTTATGCTGATGACGTTCAGATTTATGTGTCTGGCAAAACAAACCTTATGGAAGATCTAGTCTGTAAACTTAATGAAGATCTCCACAGTATAAGCCTATGGGCTATGAATAATAGTCTCCATCTAAATGTCTTAAAGTCCTATATGTTGCCTATCTCTAAAGTAAAAATTAACCCTACCACAATTCCACATGTATTAATGGATGATAAGATAATTAAAGTTGTTAATAGTGTTGTTAGTCTTGGTTTTCATGTTAATGCTTCTCTCACATGCACAGATCACATCAATGGCGTAGTTCGAAAAATATATTATGTATTGCGAAATCTTAGAATGTCGTCTGAGTACACTCCCACTGATATAAGACGAAAACTTGTAATCCAGCTAATTGTTCCGATCATATCGTACTCCGAACTTGTGTATAGTAAGTTAGACTCACGGTCCCAGCTTAAATTACAAATTGCCTTTAATCATGCTACACGTTATGTCTATGGGTTACGTAGGTTCGATCATTTAGCTGAATTAAAAAATTGTATACTG
Organism: Pherbina coryleti; assembly: GCA_943735915.1. NCBI lineage: Eukaryota > Metazoa > Arthropoda > Insecta > Diptera > Sciomyzidae > Pherbina > Pherbina coryleti. Next base: position 85,686,029 of record OX030952.1, on the reverse strand, counting down.
GGGTGCGACATAATAAGTTATACTAATATCAGAAATTGTATATTTTTACATAAACTTATACACTCCAAAACTCCTTCTTACTTATTTGAAAAACTACAATTTAGTAGATCACATAGAAGCCAAGTGCTAATTTTGCCAACTTTTAACTACCTTAACTCCACAAGACTATTTTTTATTAACGCCATTCGAATTTGGAACTCATTACCAGGTCAATTAAAATCGATTCAGTCAAATACGCTTTTCAAACGCTCAATACTAAGGCATTTTTCATCGCCTTATTCTTAATAAAAGGTCAGTTCTCTTCCATCTCTTTCTTATGCTTTATCTCAATCTCTATCTCTCTCTCTTCATACTACATCTTACATTATTTTTGATTTTTCTTTTTCTTCTGCTTAATAATTAAATTCACTTAGTTGTTTAAGATTGCTATAATGTTTTAATTTTAATTTTAAGTTAAGCTTAAGTTTAAATTAATATTAATTTATTGTAATCCAAACTATTTGTCATCGATCTTTGTACTTTAAAAGAACTATGTTCTTAGTGTACTAATACAATAAAGGCACAAATTATTATTAAAAAAAAAATTATATTGTGAGCTTAATGCCAAATAATTCATGAAGCAACAGGTTGCTACAACAACAAAGTTCTTTGCAGAACTTAAACCAAGCTGACTAGACCATGGTTTCGTCGGACGCTACTCCGACTCATCAGTAGTCGCAGTGGTTCTAGCAGTCCACTAACTTTGACAAGCTAATAGGCGCAAGATCAATAAAACCAAAGAGGAATTATAGAAGCGCTATACTTTGTCAAAGCATTGTTTTTCTACTCTTTTGCTAGTCGCAAAATTTCAAAAAGTTGACTGCATTGATTCTGCAAAGATTTTGTTGTTGCGCTTTTTGTTTACTTCTTAGCTTGTCAAAGCCTATTAGCTTGTCAAAGTTAGTGGACTGCTAGAACCACTGAGACTACTGATGAGTCGGAGTAGCGTCCGACGAAACCATGGTCTAGTCAGCTTGGTTTAAGTTCTGCAAAGAACTTTGTTGTTGTAGCAACCTGTTGCTTCATGAATTATTTGGCATTAAGCTCACAATATAATTCTTAAAAAATATGTTTTTTAAGAATTATAAAACAAATAAACTTATTAAAATATGCCACAATTTTATAACTCATGCAGACTTAATTTAGTCTGGCCATTATATGAAATGGGACTTTTTTAGTAAAAAAATATTAAAGAGTAAATTAATTGTTCTGGACCATATAATATATACCATATATTATCTGGACCATATATATATAGATTTGTTCTGGAGGTTAAAATGGATAAAATTTTATAGCGCTAAAACACTGAAAACCCCTGTACACGTATTTTCATTCTAATCGCATGATTAGATATTATACTACAGCGCCCTCTAGTATTAAAGATGAATTAAAATGTTTAGTCCAAAAACACGCACCGTATCTATAAAATACTGCATACGAATTTTCATGCTAATCGCATGATGAGCCTAGGAGTTATTGGCAGTTTTGTAAAAAAATTTGTACTACTGCGCCATCTGGTGTTCAAGGTGGATCAAAGTAGATAGCGCAAAAACACGCACGGTAACAAAAAACTTGTATACACAAATTTTCATGCTTATCGGATGAGTAGTTTAAGAGTCTATTGCGTAGTAGCACACAAAAACTCTTTTTATTTAAAAGGAGTTTTTTTAAGAGCTTGAGAATTTTAAGAAATAATACAAGGTAGAAATATTGTTGGAAGGCATTTTTTATTATTATAATTTGATAGATAATTTCATGGCATTAAATTTTTAAATATGATTTCCGGTATATGTCCGCCGCAGCTACGAGTTACATAATCCATTCAATCAGTCCAATTTTTCACTACTTTTTCCAATAAATCTGGCAGTATGGCGGCAATGGTGACTTGAATATTGGCTTCCAATGCTTCAAAAGTTGCTGGTTTGTCGGCATAAGCCAATGACTTAACATAGCCCCATAAAAAGTAATCGAGAGGACCACTTTCCACTTCTGGAAATAAAGTTGTCACCAAATTTATTCCGCATCAATTGATGGTGAAGCGCGCTGTATGGCAAGTTCCGCTTTCTTGTTGGAACGAAATGTCGTCGATGTTTAGCTGATTAATTTTTGGAAACAAAAAAATCAGTCAGCTTCACGTGAAGTACGCTAACTCACGAAAATTAGAAACTAGCTTGCACAAGTACCTACTTTGGAAGAATTTGTGGGTAGAACAATACTTTCACTCAGAAGTTCGGTGAGACTTCTCGTCCTCCGCCTCAAAGGCAATTGCGAGGCTTATATGACGTTATTCTCTCACGACCTCGATAAAAAGCTTCGCAGGAGCTTCTCGCGAGGCGCGCAACGAAAGCTCGCTAACCAAAATTTGAAACTTGCCTTCATAAGTAGCTACTTAAGAAAGTATTGTCGAGGGAGTTAATTTTCAACTATTCGAGTATTCACAAGTGTCTTAGAAGTTTTATCGAGTTGGAAACCTCTAATAATGTCGAAACTGGAACCTGTTCTAATTTCAATCGTTTGTTCTAGAGTAGAGTAGATGAAACACATTTTAAATGGTGACCATATAGTAATGATAGTTTTTCCAATTGCTATGTCAAAGTTACTAATAACATCTAGCTGTCCAAATATTCGGTAAGGTTATCGGTAAGGTCTAAATATATGGTAAGGTTATATATCACGCATCGTTTCATGCTTGCCAAACGTGTAGAAATTGTTAAAAAATATTGAAAAGCCGGCTTAGTTGTATTTTCAGTTTGCAATTTCGAATTTCGTTGTGAGAAAAGTTTGAGCGTGAGTAGACTCTTTCGGACCTTAAGATAGCAACAGGAATTGGTGCAAAGTGAAGAAAACCTAGCCACCGCATCGGCCAGTTTGGAAGAACACCCAGAAATCTTGATCCGATCAGCTAAATTTAGCATCTCCAGAGGGGCATACTTTGCGGTTAGATTTAAGCATACATCCGTATAAGATTGTGCTGACGTAAGAATTGAAGGCCAACATTCGAGATGCTATTGTCGGATTAACGCCATACGAGAATTTTTGAGCGGGTCATCCAAATTTGGACCGACCGCTTAAAGCACTGTCATCAAATCGAGGCGGCTATTTAAGGCCGGCGATACATTTAGAGGTGAGTAAAATGGAGTGATATTGAGGTGATGGTTTTAAACAGATTAAATTAACTTAGAGGTTTGCAATTTTCAGGTTTATTAAAAAATACATACATTTTTTAAAAATAGGTTTTTTTTCAAAAACAGAGATGGTGCTGGTTACCACAATTGACGTAAAAAATTAAAAAAATTAAAAATTTCATTGAATATTAAAAACTAGTAAACCCGTATGGCATTAAAACGCCAAAATGAGAAAAAAAATCAAGTTTAAGATTGTTTTGTTTTTATTATTAGAACTGTTATAATTTTTTAACATATTTCTGTGTAAACTACTACTATTTGATGTTGCGAAACTTTCACAGTTGGGTAGGATGAGCTGCATACTCTTTTATTTACTTAAAATTTTCACGACATCAAAAGAGCGGATTCGACTCAATGTCAAATATTATTAGCCGTGTGCGAATTCTGGGGCTTGCAACTTTGCAACTTTTCTCAACGACTGTCTAAGGCTCTTATTAATAGTCATAGAAAATAACAGGGACCGGAACTTGAAAACGTTTCATTTTAAATGGGGAAAAAAAATATTTCCGATGGGCCGAGCTTAATTTTTGGTATAAGAATTCGCTGACCAATGCTTGCACCGGTTAGTAAAATGCATTCGACAGTATTATTGTAAGGATTAAAAATCTGCAGTTGGATTCTATTGATAAGTCCTTTCACTGTATTAAAATGCCTCATCAGCAAAATAATTGCATCTGTTTTGAGCGTTAAGTGGTGTCGCGAAAGACCACTTACCTACTTTAGTGCTGTTAAGGAACTCCGTTGGGAAGTTTATTTGTGCGGCACTTCGTCAGAAACTGTTGTCCAAATGCTTTTATACAAAACTTCAAGATAAGATAATAGTCAAATTACTAACAAATTCCTTTTGAAACCATACTTCGTCCGTTGGTGCAAGAATAGTGTTTTCTTGGATGGTATCACTGTTTATGTCATTTTGTAGATCGTCATTAATAAAATCAATTCACAATCCGTGATCTAAAAGGAGCTGATCAAGAATTAACTTGTCGCAAATAACTTCAAAATTCCTTTTCGCCTTTGTCTAATCGCATGTTTTTCCAAGATTCATTGTTTTTACGTAAGATCACAATTTTCTATTGTTACAACATGTCCAGAATAAGAGATTTCTGGAACTGTTCCCTTAAAATCACCAGAAAATACAACTTTTCAAAAAACAATTTACGAATGTCTGGTAATATCGCGAAACACACAATCAATTACTGTCAGTGCTACTGCAGGAATCATACTTGCTTCATCAATAATGATAAGATGGGCAAAGTAGATTCCGTGCTCAAAATTGGGCTTCAGGCGTTAAGCCGATACAGATGTATCTCAAGAAGAGGTCTAGGAAGTTTGAATTGTCTGTACAAGGTACGTCCTCTTTCAACGAAGCTAGCGGCGATGCCAGTAAAGGCTACTGGAATAGCGATTTTGCATGAACTTCCTCTTTTGCGGCTGGTACATAAATATAACATTTATTTGAATGTTTTTCGCTTTGCTCAACTGCTTTAATTATACAAAAGAATGATTTTGAAAAATTTCAGAAAAAAAATATCACATACTTTTAGGAATCCCATAGAAAACTTACTTTCTTTGCAGAAGATTGTTTTGCTTTTTTTTGTTTAAATACACAATACTTTAGAAAAAGTAAGACCCTATTACACATCTGCAGACCAAGACCTTTCTATTGATACCTCATTTATGAAAATCGCATTTACGGCATAGATTTGATGGTCATCACAAAAAAAAAGCGCTTGCGTAATAATAATATAGACAGATAGATAGATATCTCCAGGATAAATTCAACAGATTTTTAAAGTAGGTTTTTGGGTTTTATGATCATGCTGAGTGAAGTTTTGTCTACCTGTTGAAATTTGCATTTTATTTTTATTTTTTTATTTGAAAAGTACAGGGACTTTTACAGATCTATGCTAACACATATTTTGAAAAAATTCATTTCGAGACACAGGCATTTTATAAAGATTCAATAGTTTGACGAGATGGAAGGAAAAAACCATTAATTATTCAATTTCTTGATTTTACTCCTTAACCAAATTGCCTGCGATACGCGTTGACACATGTTCCCTCCAATTTACAGTCAATTATAAACGCATAAAATTCTACAAAAGTCCAACCAAATGACATTAAAACCATGCAAGGCTCCATCAATTACAACTGACATTCAATGTCAAAGCGCATTAATTTTTTTAGACACGTGTTTAACACGCATTCTTAAATAATTGTGCAGCCCATATTAAACAAGACAAGGCCAGACAAGAAGATGACATGAGACAAGACGTGATGACAGCGAAGCAGACACCGACGCATTAGGAAAGTGATCCAACTTAAGGAGCGGAAGGGAGCATTTTCGTTTTTCTCGAAATACCAAACTGACAGGAACATTAGTGAAGTGGAGCTAATTTGTTGTGGGAAACAAGTTCGTAAATAGATAAAAACGAGATTTGTTGAGGCTTAGCAGAACTTTTAGAGACTATTAAAATAGATGAACTATTACACACCATGTGAATTAGCTCTAAGAAATTTATGCTTCTTACCGACCAAACATTTTAAATTCTACTAAGAGATGTTTGATTATCACAGTTCAACTTTGTTATAGCAAGAAAGAAAATGATTTTTGCCGATTAAAGCAATTTATTAAACACAAAAATATTCCCCAGCGTATAAAATCCTTATTTAATCCTTATATTGCTTAACAAGCAACCAATAAAGATTAACCGCAAGTAACTTCACCGTTGCATATGTGCCGTGTTTAACTCTTTGTGAAATACATTTATTTTGAATAATGTTTTGATTGAAAATATTTTCGTTGCGTCATCATTTCGTATGCTAGCTGCAGGGTTAATATTGCACCCTCTGATTGGGGCCCCATGACGGAACGTACGAACAACATGATTAAGCGACAGCGCGCGAAATTCGTGCAATCAATTGGAAAAGTGACGACAACCGAGCGAGTGCGTAAACAAGCCGTAGGCTATTGAGTGACCAATGCCTGTGAAAGTCGCCCAAGTACCATCATATTTTTTTTTATATTCATCCAATCCAGATGTTATTAAATAAGCCAAGGTAGGCAATTTATTTAAAAATATAAATCATACCAGGGCTTGTTTTAACATAGGGATGAAGTAGAGGGAGTAGGAAAAAACAGGTTTTATTTTTATGCGCGAGGATTTCAGGCCTGAGGCCGTGAGTTGTGAAGTTTTCTAAAATTGTAAAAAGCACCAGACAGCTGTTGAGTTTCTCATGTGCGCATACCTTTGAGGCACAGAAATTTTTAAAGCTGGAATTTGTGCCTAAAATAAAATTTGACATAACTCCATTCTAGCTTTTTGTCCCCATAAAAATAAAAAACAATCGCGTATTTAGAAGAAATTTGTATTTTTCTTTTTAAGGGACACCATTCAACATACTTAAAGATCCATAAATTATGTTTCTAACCTTTGTCCAATCGTAATATTATATCGCCTATCGAATGACAGCCTGTAAATATTTCCGATTTCAAAGTGTTTTTTCCAAACAGGCATGAAACCGGAATAAGTGGAAAAAAAATCATTAAAAAAATCTTCAAATTACGCTGCAATCAACGCATTCTGAACTTAACGTCCACTTGATATTTCAGTGCGTAACTTGAGTACGTATTTCCCTTCCCTACGTATAGCATTCTCCAAAGACACTTGATGCATTTAACCAATGTTACGCACGCGCAACGCATGCAACTATCGAGCATGGATTTTTTTTTTCTTTATGACATAAACATGAAAGTCATTAGATAACCATAAATAAATGACTCGTCTGAAAATATGACCGAGCACGCACACCCTCACATAGTGTCAATAATTCAAACAAGGAAGTGTCGCCATTCAGTCTGGCATTTTTTGGGCGACACTCAAGAGTTGACCCAAAGTTAAAAATATGCACAACCACTTAAAAAAGGCAACTTGTAGTGAATAAACCTACGTTCATAGAGAAAAGCAGATGTAATTTTATTTCTTGTTTTCCTTCAATTCACCGAAAGACTCCGCAGGAAGGGAATTCCAAATTCTGAAGAAATTCGAGTGAATTTCGTTCGGTAATATTTAACAAGTTTAGGAGGAGAAACCTCTTGTGGGAAGTGACATAAAGGATTTTTTAGGCATACGTGGCGACAAAATTTCCTTTGTTAACCTTCAAATTTATTTTAAATTTTTAAATTTTTTTTCATAGCTCCTACGAGAAAGATTTAATAATTAATATAACGAAATAATTTAGAAAAAAACTTCAGTCAAAAATGTTGGCTAAGCGAGGAAGAAGCTTCGAGCTCTTTAATTATCTTAAATTTTGTTAAATTTCTTACAAGTGTCCTCTATTTCACAAAGTTAAGTAATTTCCGGAAAACAATGGAAGAAAGGAAGTATTGAGGATTGAGACTTTTTTATTTATTAAATACTTAATGAAGCGGCAGTGGCCGAGAGCGTTAAAGTGCGTGAACCACTCGGTGAAAGAAAAACTTTGGTTTGTGAAATTTGTTTATTTAATCCATTACAATTTATTCCATCAAGTTGAGAAAATGATATCGGCCAAGTGGCAGACGCCAGAGTTGATGACCATACGGGCTCATTTTATGGCACTTTCCATCCCTCTTGCCAGAACTTTGGGCGACAGGTTCTCGCATTCTTGGCAAATATTCTCCTTAAGAGCTTGAAGAGTCTGAGGCTTGCTGACGTACATCTGCGACTTAAAAAACCCCATAAAAAGAAGTCTGGAGCTGTTTAATCGGGTGATCTGGCCGGCCAGTGCATATCATGAGAGATTAAGCGACCCGGAAATGCCTCCTTCAGAGTATCGGTTGTGACTCGAGCAGTGTACGCCATTGCACCGTCATGTTGGGACCACATGTTCTCCAGCCCCAATTCATCCAATTGAGGAAAAAAAAAATTCGGTAATCATACCTCTGAAGCGCGCCGTCCACAGTCGTCGTTAGGCCCGCAACGTTCTCAAAAAAAAAAATGGACCGATCACTCCACCAGCGTAAACAGGACACTACGCAGTAACTTTGAGCGGGTGTAATGGTTCTTCATGGGTGATACACGGATTTTCGGTGTCCCAGAAACGATTATTTTGTTTATTCACGTAACCGCTGAATAATCATGAAAATCGTAAAAATAATTTCCGATGAAAAATCGTCCACCTCTTCGTTAAGATTCCGGATGGCTTGAGCATAGGTTATAGGCGGTTGGCTGTCAATAGCTAACAGCTGATGCACTGTTTGCACTTTGTAAGGGAACATCTTCAAATCTTTCTCCAAAATTCTGCTTAGGGAACGCCGGCTAATGTCCAATTGAGTGGCACGTCGTCTGGTCAATGTTCCGGGCTCTTCTTCGACATCTTACGTAACAGCAACGATATTCTCAGCAGAAGTGCTGCTCCGGGGCCAGCCAGAATTGGAATGATCTCGTGTTGCCTTCAAGGCGAGTGGCCAAACGCCATAGTGTTTGTCCAGTTGGTGCCTCACGGCCAGGAAATCTCCGACGAAATTCACACTGTGCCAATATAACCGAAAATTGTTGCGGAAAAAATGGAAACAATTATTTCGCGTTCTTAACCGATTCATGGCTTGTCGATTTGTATTCTGAGTTTGTTTACTAACAAATGTCAAAACCGAATTGACATTTGGCGCCATTTGCAAAAGTTATAGGGTTTTCCTATAGTGTGATTAGTTTTGCCCCATCTTGTATTATAATGAAGCAAAAAGTTCGTTCTTCCCATCTATGATATTTTTGTCCACTTTCGGAATACCAGATTTGGTGCAGCGACAAGTTTCAAATATGCATTGTATGCATTTCCCACTAACAATACAACTCCCACTTTCGAGATAATTAGAGATTTCCACCTCGATATAGCTTTTTAAACTTTAGTGAGTGAGCTTTATATTGCTTGCTTCTCGAAAAGCTCTTGTGTAGTAATTAATCCAGGTCGTAAGAGAATAACCTCGAATAAGCTCCGCAAATAAGCTCTACTAAAATCATGCTGAGACGCGAAGTGTCTCCGAAATTATGAGCGAAAGTATTTTGTGAATACTTCCAAAGTGCTTGTAAAGGCAAGTTTCTAATTTTGGTGGGAGAACTTGTATAGCCTGCTTATTTCCAGTACGACGTGTTGTACTTTTTTATACTTTTTTTTCAATACTACAAAATGTGTATAATAAATACAGTTAAAATTTCAAAGATTTTTGGGATGAGGCTTAATCCGGAAATTAATGGTTCGACTAAGCATCAATACATCGAAAAAATTGACTGTTTGGCGCCGTTTATGGCACGGTGGCATCATCAGACCTTATTTCTTTTGAAATGAGAAAAGAGACACCCTTGCCATCAATAGTCCTCGGTAAAGATGTTAACCGATGTTAACCGACTTTCTGTGGCCAATCTCGACAACATCAATATATCTGAGCCGTGGTTTCAACAAGACAACGCTATATGCCATACAAGGAACGCAACGCTCGAAGAAATTTGGCGACTGGCCACCGCGATTATGCGACTTGACATCTCTCGATTATTTTCTTTGGAGCTACGCCAAGTCCTTAGTCTACGCTTACAAGCCAATCACTTTGGACGCACTCGAGGCCATCATTCGAGACGCTATTGAGTCATGGACACACCCGTAGGTTTATTTGATCTTATACTTGTCTAACTTATTGTCTTGATCTTTGATCAAATTCTTCTTTTAATCCATGTCCGAATCTTTGGCGAAATCATAGTACTTCTTGTCACAATCCTTGTCTCAATCTTTTTCCTAATTTTTGTTTTTTATGTTTGTCTAAATTCTTTGCCCAATCCTTGTCTAAAGTTTTGTCTAAATCCTTGTCTGAATCCTTTTCCTAATCCTTGACCAACTACTTGTTCTCGACCTTTCTTTATAATCTTTATATTTTTCCTGGTCTTAATCGTTGTCTTAATCCTTATCTACACATCCTTATCATAGTCATTTTTATCTTTCTTTGTACTAATCCTTGCTTGGATTCTTGTTCTAATAGTGCCATGTAATAAAACACGCGATAATGAAGCTTTTACGTTACATCGAGCGGTTTCCTGTGAAGCCACATAACGCTATACAATTATCTTTTTTTTATTTGTATCATGTAACCGAAAACTTAACCTTTATTTTCGTTTCATAAAATTTCCCGTACCGCCTTTGGTCACGGAGTTAAAATTTTATGCAATGTTTTTTCATTGTTGTTGCATTTTTAATGCATTCAGCTGTTATCTCCATGTTGTTATTACTCAAAAATTTTTGTTTTTTCGTTAGGAGGATAATTCGATGCAACAATATTGAATTTTTGTTGCTTTAGCTACACCCGCGATCTGATGGCGACATCTTTTTTTTTTTATTTTTGTCGTAAGGTAAAGTACAAATGCCTCATTTTCGTTTGAAATACTTACCACAGTGGTTATACTCACCGAATAATAATTCAATGCAACGCCGTTGCTTGATAGCTGAATTTTCAATCTTGAGTGGCTCTCTCTTATGACGTCAGATATTTTTTGTCTATCGTATGGACTAAGCTCTTACTCTCTTACTAAGCTCTAAGCTCTTACTGGCGTATAATAATTTTTACCTTAGCACCTATATATGTATAGCGTGCTATAATTCTATGTAAGAAATTTTCAGTTGGATTGCTTCAGCAGCTCGAAAACGTCTTTCAGATAAATTAAATGATATTTTGCTGTTTTGTATGCATTTGCCAGAAAAGCATGTTTTATACTTTACTTGAGAGGGAATAATTGTACTACTAACTACTATTTAACTAACACTAACAATCAAATGTAGTAGCACGCGTATGGACACCACTACTCTACACCCAAGCAAATTCAGTCTAAGATCTGAACAATGATTGAATAAAATTTAATGTGACCTTTTTATTCAATTATATTGAAACAAATTATTGAGCTTTAGGCGAAGTATGTTTACTCTTTGAAGTATCATGGGACAAAATTTGAACCATTGAAAAATAAACCTTTGTGGTGTGTTGGGACAAAATTCAACCCACTCAGATAATTTCAACCCACTCATATGTTAATAATTATTACATTCAATATAATAAAAATAAATAATAACAAAAAAAGAAAAGTATTTTTGTCTTTTTTTTCTTGTACCACAAGGATATTTTTTTATAACGAAATTTCCGTACCTCAAAGAGTTAAAGAAGAAAACAACTAACAACAACAAAAACAACAACGGCTCTAGAGGAAATCATACAGCAGACTACACAGACTGTTTTGTTGGCCGTTACACCAACTCATCAGTACACGCAAAGAAAAAAAACGTTTATCGCCAGTTTGCCGCAAATGAACTTCGTTTGTCGTGCTTGAAATCGTTATTTGCAAATGTTTCAACAGTTGTCATAATAACAGTTCAGTTGCGAGAAACGCGTCATATAGTTGCAGGAAATTAATTTCGTTTGTCATAAACGCGAGTGATTTTTAAATTGCAGCAATTGAAAACTTCGTTTTTCCCCAATGAAAATTTTGTTTATTTTTCCCTTCGTTGTATAAACATAACGCTTATAGTTTAGAGTTACTTTTTGGACAAATTGTTACTATATAAGGAAGTTGGTAGTTTGCTTAATACGCGGACGGAGATAGCAACGGAGGTTCAATCGATAAGAAGACGGACGGACATAAAGAGAAAGATTATTAATAAATAATAATGACCGAAATAGCTTGCGGTATATATATATAAGATATGTTTTTAAGTTGTGACAACTGAATATTCGTTTGCGGCAAATACAGCTCGCAAACGAAGTATACTTGGTGAATTTTTCAGTTGTGGTAAACGAAAAATTTCTTTGCGTGTAGCCTTGCATAACTTTCACGGTGACCCACTTAACCACTAAGGTTTAACCGCCAATTATGCCGAGAAAGTTACCCGGAATTATTATTTATTTATTTTTTTTTGTAGACTGTAACAATGATTGCCGAACGTATTAACAGAGCCAAAGTAGAGTGGACAATAAAATCGTTGAAATCATAATACCTGTGGTCCACACAATACTGCCACAAGCTATTTCGGCCACCCAGAATCTAAGAGACTTTATTTTCTCTTTGGATATCATCAAATTATATCAAAATACACTTCCACACCGATATAAAATTACGTCAGACATCCTCGTCTGTCATAATTTTTGTGTTTTTCTTCTACAATGTAAATATGCAACAAATCAAGATTCTAAATCACGCATAAAATAAAAATATGTTAATATTTTAGCTCATAATTGTAAAGAAATATTAATGGTATTATAAAATAGGAAATGATTTTGAAACATTTCGCAACTGTTCAATTAGTTGGAAGAAGGTGTTGATTGAAATCTGTTCAAATGTTTGGGCAGAAGTTCAGCGAACATAACATAACTTATACGAAAAAAGACGTCTAAACTAAGAGATGAAGACCAGCTGTGGGAGTTGATGATAGATAGTGAAGTAAATTCCAGAACTTTACAATAAAAGAACAAAAATATTTCTATAGTAATGTTGCCAAAATCCAGATGATCTCATGGCAATGCTCTTTTCTCTGTGCGCTTACCTTTCTTCAACTATCAAAGCATAGATGTTCAAATTACTAAGGTTCCTCTACCAACTTGTCTTGGAGTGTGATTGACATGGCTGCGAAATTGCAATTGCATGGAATAATTTAATTCCAGAATTATTTTTGTGCAACATTGACGACTGCAGATGGAGAAACAATGAGGGATGAATGTGAGTCTTACGAATGATACAAAAGCAAAATCCCACAACAACAACAGCAAGTACAATAAAGAGAACTCAACAACAAAAACAACAACAACAACAACAACAAGAACAAGGGGCTCAATTGAACCCGATTAAGTTATCAACGCAAGATTGAGCCAGCAAAAGAGCATCATGACGATCGTGTTGGAGTTGAGTTGAGTTGAACAGTATTTCCCGAGGGTCTCACATAAATAAATCCCTTTTCTGTGCTTTGCCCTTTTCTGTGTGTGAACAAAATTACAGTTGCAGATCAATGGACTCATCCTTGTTTTGTTGTCCTTGGGCAGAATGTTGCAATTGTTGTGTTTTTTATTGTAGTTTTTTTTTTTTTTTGTAACAATGCGGATCAGTGCGAGGATCTCTTGTAATTGCCTGAAAATTTGGTGGATGTTGGATTTTTTTTTTCGCCTAGTGGTAGTGTGGGGATTATTTTGGCTGGATTTGTAGCGGTGCAGAGCGGATCCCGATGAACTGTGAACTTATTAATTGCCAAACAATTTGCTTTGGTGGTCGTTTTATGATGTTATTTAGGCTTTGCTACCTTTTTCTTTTGCAACAATGGGTGCAGAGCGTTGTGTGGGTCGATGTAGTTTGTCGAAGCGAAAAATCACTTTTGTTGAATTTAGTTCTTAATTTTCTTCTTAATTTTTGGCGGATTTTCTGTTTTTAGGGCGTATCAGGTGGTCCTACCTACCGCATTACTTGAGTTCAGGGGGTTTATAAATTATTTTCGAGTCAAATATCAAAAGTTTACTCCCACATTTTAATTTAACTAAGTACTCGATGTAGACAACTTTGCCAAATTTTTCTTTAATCTCAACTATACCCCTTTCTTGAATTAATTCTGCATATTAATTCCTCTTACTCCACAGCCTTTTCCTACTATTTTACTGCCTTTTATACCTTATGTCAACAAGGCAGGCATCACTTCATGTTGCGTCCTTTCTTCTGTGTGTCCTGTCTGCTTAGGTTGATGCCATCCATGACGTTGTTAAGCCAACCCAATTCCATATTAGAATAACAATTGCTAACAACAAAACTCCGACGCCAAAAAGAACAACAACAACAACAACAACAACAACCACATCCTTCATAATAAACTCTACGAACTCACCGCAACAAAAACACACGCTCAAGTTCGAGCAGAAAAGACTTATGTAAATTAGTTTGCAACCCTGACTGACGTCAGTTCTTTAATGCCACTCGCGGGCCTGTAACTTTGTAGATATGAACCGAGTTAATTTTATACGAATACAATGGAAATTGTTGCTGTCGATGAAAATAAGTTAATTTATATGCGTTTTACTGGAGTTACAATGTTATCAACGGTACACCAAAATTTGTGAAAAAAAGCACCGAAGTGATGCCGTATGTTGTGGATAATGATGGGAAAAAACCAATTAATTTGGCGATTGGAATTTCTTGGGCTTAAAATTTTCATGGATGTAAATTTCAATCGATTGAATAACAATATATTGCAAGTTTGGTGTTTTTGCCAGCATGGAATCGATGTTTCCAAAGCATCTATTTGGTATACAAAAAAGTTTCAAAGGATATTTTTTCAAGTTTGACGTTTTATTTTGAAAAATTTGTTACACATTCAATTTTCAAAGTATTATCCATCGCTAGTCACTACTTTTTCCCATATTACTGGCAATTTTTGGATACAATCTCGAAAAAACGAAGCGTCTTTTGATGCGATCCACTAATCGATCCAATTTTTGAGTTTTTCAAAAGAGTGAAAATAAATAGTAGTCAGAAGGAGCAATGTCTGCGCTATACGGTGTGTGGGGTAGGACTTCCCATTTAAGCGTTTCAATGTATGTCTTGATCGGCTGTGTAACATGTGGTGAGCTTTGTCATGTTGCAAAATTACCTTGTCGTACCTTTGCTTGTATTCTGATCGTTTTTGCTTGAATGCTCGGCTCAAACTTATCAATTGAGTTCGGTAGAAGGATATTCTATTTTGAGTAAGGCAGACACCTGCCGTATAGGCTCAATTCCACGTTGCCCCATGGCAATGGGGTCGAGGTTCATGGAATTGATGCCTAGGAGATAAATCTTCAGGACGTCAGTGCCATGCAAATGAATATACGACATCCGTCATACCTCTCCTAGGCGTCACTTCCATGACTCCAGACGCGACCAACGCCCTGTCATAGTAGTTTCAACACCGTACATTGGGCCAGAAATTTGGATAAGTGGCCAAAACTCATATCTTGGCGATTCATAGACAGAATTAAATAAAAATTCGTACAGAATACTTAACACAGAACCTTTTTCAAGCACGGATAAAAAGTGGGCGGGACTCAACAATGGGGCGTGGCAATATCAATAAAATACTGTATCTCGTCTAATATTGGGATTAGGTTATTAAAATTCGGTACAGTGCTTTGTGGGATCTTTTCCGAGTATGATGAAAAATTGGACTGGATTTAACAAAGGGGCGTGTCACTATGAATAAAATTCCGTATCTCAGTTAGTGTTGGGATTAGGGTATTGAAATTGTGTAAAGGGGTGGGTAGGATCGTTTCCGAGCATGTTAGAAAAAGTGGGCGGGACTTAAGAATTGGGCGAGGAAATATCAATAAAATACCGTATCTTTTCTAATAGTGGGACTAGGTTATTAAAATTCGGTACAGTGCTTTGTGGGATCTTTTCCGAGCATGATGAAAAATTGGACTGGATTTAACAAAGGGGCGTGTTATTATTAGTAAAATGCCGAATCTCAGTTAGTGTTGGGACTAGGGTATTGAAATTGGGTATAGGGGTGGGTACAATCGTTTTCGAGAATTTTAGAAAAAGTTAGTGGGATCCAACAATGAGCGTGGCACTATTTAATAAAAACTGTAGCTTGGTTATTATTTATTCTGTGGTATTAAAAAAAAGGCGGGATACGAGACAGATCAAAGCGTTGCTTTTACCGAATCTGACATGTGATGTGTGAACTAAAAATAAATATATAAGGTTTTAGAAAATAACACTTTTAGAACAATAAATATGTTATGAAATCGAAAAACAAAAAACCCGCAATTAGCCTACATAAATGACTTATGTACATAGTTTCCATGGTCACCACGTAGAGGAGGAGAACACCATATTTTTTTTATTTTTTTCTGCTTTTTTGTTTTTGTAGTTTTTATGTTTGTTTTTTATATATTGTTTTTTTTTTTTATTTTTTTCCATTTAATATTTTTTTTTTGTATGTTGTTGTTCATTTAACATTTTATTTTTTATTTTACCTTCAAGTTTTATTCTTCATCCGAAAGAAACAAATTGTTCAAATAATCATTTTCATTTTCGACCAATTCATCGTCTTCTGAATCTGAAATTGTGTCATTATTTTGAACTGAGTCATTCTCAAATTCAGGTGCAATGAGAAGCTGAAGGACTTCTTTCGGAAGTAGCAACCGTTTACGCTTCTGAACTCTACAACGAATATACATAGACGACGCAAGCGGGTCCGATGAATCCATCGCTCAGTTAAACATGTCTTCTAAATTCGTCTTTAAATGTAGACCAATGTCTT
The DNA here is from genome assembly GCA_943735915.1 of Pherbina coryleti. NCBI lineage: Eukaryota > Metazoa > Arthropoda > Insecta > Diptera > Sciomyzidae > Pherbina > Pherbina coryleti. The sequence goes on along the minus strand of OX030952.1, from coordinate 85,669,518 downwards.
TAAATGTAGACCATAACTATGAAAAATGTTTTCAGTTAGGACAAAATATATTTATTTTTTTGCAGCTAATTTTATTAAAAATGATTTCTGCAAGTGGTCAAGTAAAATATTTTCTTATTTTTGTTTTTTTTTTTTTTCATTATGTTTTATAACAACTCTTTCTAAGCACATTTCCGAAAGATCTATCACGTAAAATTAAAAGTACGGATTTTATGACGCTTTCCCTATAGCATGTTTTGGCGAAAATGAGCAAATTTATATAGGAAAATAACAAATTTTTCATAAGTTTCAAACGCAATTAAAGAAAAACGGCAGTTTTGGTTTTCTTTATTTTTGAGTATGTTTTAAAACAACTCTTTCTAACCAGATTCCCAAAGTGTTTCTTCTATTTAATGAATTTTAAGTAAATTTTATTATCTACACTTTCTACAACTGCAGATATTGCCCTTTAAATCTTAGTTTTGTATGGGAGGTGGGCAAAGGGCGTGGCCGATATTGATAAAAATTTGTGTGACGTTATATATTTATGAAATAATGACATATCCTTAATTTAATGTATGTACCTACGATGATTCGTTCTATTTTTATCCCCCATCCCAAAGAACTCGTTACACTGTGCGACGTTAGTTTTTTATAAATTTCCCAAAAGTAAATAAAAACGTGCAAAAGTGTGCATATCCCTCTTCAAGTAAATATCTTAAAGAAAGTAATAGCATGTAAATTATTTCAATTACGAGCGGAATCTAAGGGAATCTTCTTTAGGCGCCGCATTTTTTTAAACCCTATTTTTTGTATTAAGTGTGTGGAAAAAAGGATTAAAAACAAAATATATATATATACACATATATTTTTTCAATATTGTATTCAATGTGTTTTAAAAAAGTGCTAAAAATTTTAAAGAAGTTTGAGAAATAGTTATACTGTTGATGATTTAAAATTTTACACTGAACCAAATATTGTTCTTAAAATCAAAGAATCTCGTTCATAAAGCGAAATTCATTGATTTTTAAAAACTATTCATTGCCCCAAAGAACGAATTCTTTGGTTCAATGAATCGTTGTTCTTTATTTTAAGGAACAGTTCATTGTTCGTGTTCATTAAAATTTTGTTCCAGTTCTTGTGTTGTAATATCTAAAAAACCATTAGAGAATTTTATCTCAATAAGAAAATGATTTTATAAAATATATCTTGATATTGTTTAAAAATTTCTAAGGACAGACTTACTTATTGTAACAGTTGTATGTGTCATTAATTAATAATTTTTCTTCATAACATATCAAAGAAATAACGTAAGAACAAAGATTCATTGAATCAAGGAACTCGTACTTTGGACCAATTTTAATGTATAATACATTGGGACAAAGAACTTTTTCTTTGTTATTAAGTACGTTTTTGGTTCTGTGTAGATGTAAATAAAAAAAAATTGCAATTTTTGACTTAAAATGCCTCCCAAATTGTAATTTTTAATTTTATATTAATAATATTTCGTCTCAGGGTACCTTAATGTGTCCCGTTATCAATCGTAAGAATCATTTGTATACAGAAAATATTTGACTTTTGGCCACTTATTGAAATTTCTTGCCCAATGTGCACCGGTCGCACACCATGCTTAAGTGTATATTTAAATTAATAAATATATTGTATGGATAGCACCAATGCTGAAACTTAACAGTACCAATTATGAATGATTAGTTGGGTCATCATCCACATTTATTGGTAAAAATCGAGACCCATCTAACATCTCTTGCAATGTTATGCAATGAATGCAATGAACTCGAACTCTTGAGTTCGGTAGAGTTGCCCTGTGATGGTTTCACCCGGCTGTAACAGCTCATAGTACACCATGCCCAAATGGTCCTACCAAATATAGAGCATGACCTGGCCACTGTGAATGTTCGGCTTTGGCGTCAATTTGGCGTATGGCGGGGACCGTATGAAGTTTAGCGCTTGGGGTTATCATAATGAACCCATTTTTTATCACGAGTCACAATACGATGTAAAAATCCCTTTTTTATTGCCGTTGTAGCAGCTGTTTACGAGTGAAAAAGCGGCGTTCGACGTCTCTCGGCTTCAATTCATACGGCACCCAATATCCTACCTTCTGGGTCATTCCCATGGCTTTTACGAAAACAAATATGGCTTGTTGAGTCACCCCAGGCCCGTAGCCAGGATTTACCTAAGGGGGGGGTTTGGATTAAAAAAAATATCGATAGTTTCTGATATCGATAAATGAAAAGGTATTTTTTATATAATTACCAGAAAGATGGGAAAAATCAGTGGCTAGAAATAGACAATACTTTGAGAAATGAATTTGTAACAAATTTTTCACAATAAAGCGACAAACTTGAAAAAAAACACTTTAAAACTTTTTTGTACACCAAATACATAAAACAAAAATGAATTTTTTATTTTTGTTTATTTTATATATTTATATTAACAGCCCGATTCTGCGTACTTGATAAATTCACCTTATTGAATATTTATCAAGTATTGACTATTTATCAAGAGTTGGTATTCTGTGATAGAAAAAAGCTCTTTAATTGATGAATTTGTCAATATCTCATTTGCTATTGATAAATTTATCAAGAGAGTTGTGGTTGCTCGTAGCAGGCAATATCAAGGTTAATATTAACATAATAATGTTAACAATAATATTTATTTTCTACAAATTCATACACTTTTGTGGAACATATGGAAAATGAAAGCAGAAATCTGTTCTCTGTGTTATGCTATTAATGAGAACAATTAGCTGTTAACAGGGATTCACCTACTCTGGTGAATTACGAAAACTTTTTATTTATCAAGGTTGCTGTAGAATACTAAAAAAGCTTTCGCTTGATAAAATTCTTTACAAATTTTATTTATAAATTACTTAAAAAACGCAGAATAGGGCGGTAAGTCTTCTTGTTTTTTTTTTTTTTTTTTGTTAATTCCAATAACACAGCGTCCGCTGTGACACTGAAATCCCTATGTATGCTTAAGGATGCACACCCATTTAACATAAAAAACGTGTGTTCTATAATTTCAAAACTGTCGTTTGTTGAGTTCAATGTGTTTCGGCTATATATCTTGCTTATCGTTGCACTGTCATTTTGGAATAGAGAAAGACGCTGAAAAAATAAAATTTTCAAGACAAACTTCTAAAATGACGATAATTAAGCCTCTTATATTATTATTTTAATAATTTACCTGCAAATATCGGTTTATAATTCTATATAAAAATAACCATGATTAGAATAACGACATTTTCTTGTATTTCCTGACTTTTGTAAAGGCCACAATGAAAGGTTAGAAAATTTTACTTAAAAAGTTTTTATTATCATTCTGTAAAATTAACAAGAGGTTGTGATCCTGCGCCTCCAAAACCAGTGTTAAAAAATACGCAAAACTTGCAATAAGCTGCATTTTCCAATTTGGAGTACACCAACCAATGCCAACGGTTCGACCAAGAATGCTTAACACTTTAACTGCCACTGCAAGCACCTCCCCGTTGTGAGTCCTGGGTAGTTTAATATGAACTAGCGAAGAGTTTCACAATGCAAAGTTGATTAACGAAAGCTATATAAACCAGTTTTTATAACATTATAAGAGGATATCAGATATTATAAAACGTTAAAAATATCAGAAATTTACGAATATTTGGCGAACTTTAGGCCTAATGCGCATACTGAAACCACCACCTAAAAATTTTTTAAAAAATCCTGTCTATATTTAAGGCCTTGTTCAACAATTTAGTGACTACCCATATTGGTTTTTTTTTCAAGTACATAAAAAAAAATTTGTAAAAATGTCAAAAATTTCAAAAATTTCAAAAATTTTCAAACTTAAAGTCAAATGTGCAGACTCAAGATGACGTCGTAAAAATTATATATTTACAGAATTGTTACTACTTAGGTCTCATACACAGTCATTGAAGGGTACCCGTTTCCGAAAAAAAATTTTGACATTTTTCACTCCAGCCTACTGTACAATACAGATGAAATATAATATTATTCGGATTTTGTCGGTTCCGCATCAAGCTAAGAGTTAATCCATTAATATTCAATCAATGCAAACACGCTACCAAAAAAAAAAAACACAGCTTTCAAACATTCAGAAATATTCGGCAACTTTTTAACACATTTACGCATTTATAAAGGAAAAAAAACCATTTGAATCAAGCACTTACTTTCCACCGTTTTAGCCTTTTTTTACTTCTGGTTTCTGCAGCCAATTAAGTAGACTAATTTTTGTAGTTTTGGCACAGTAAAATTAACAATAGAAACTCTTAAACTTATCAAACGAAACGCAATCAAAATTTCACCACTTTCACGTTACACCTGTTAACGCAATAAATTCTTAAATTGCTGGTCGTAGACAAAGTTCAATTGAATGTATCGAACTTTTTTCGATACTTAAGCTTGTTGATGTTTTCGCTGTATTTCGCTATATTATTTTTTTATACTTTTTGGACCATAAGGGGGGGGGTTTTAACCCTAAAAACCCCCCCCTTGTCTACGGGCCTGAGTCACCCTAATGCTTTTGCAAGTTCTTCTTGCGTTTGGCACGAGTCTTCATTCAATATAGCCTCCAATTCGGTATCCTCAAACTTTTCTGGCCGTCCTTCGCGCTCTTTGTCATCGGTATTAAAATCACCACTTCTAAAACTTCTCTACCAAAACTCACATGTGGAAATCGATGAAGCATGTTTCCCGTTTGCTTCTTGCAGCATTCGATGGCCTTCAGCTGCAGTTTTCTTCAAATGAAAGCAGAAAAGTAAACTTTCTCGCAAATTGTATTTTGTTGGCACAAAAGTTGACATATTCGGAGAACACAAAATCTATGTTGTTTACACTTCAACGAAACGACACATACTGAAAAAGAAAGCCTAATGATGAGGCTTCAAAATGAAGTTGGTTGCAATATTGTTCGATTCGATTTAATAGTAATGATGCCATCTCAAAAAATCCTTTAAAACTTTTTTGTACACCTGATATTTTCGGAATTTTCCGAAAATTTCATAAACTCTAAATAAAGGTTTACAATCTGAATACGGACATTTGGATAACAGGATACTTTAATTTATCGACGGATAGTTAAAAAAGAAGGATATGTTCCATATTTGAAATGGAGAATAAAACCTATAAGAATATCTCGATCGAGCTTATCCATATCAAAATACATATGGAGCACTGCACGTGAAGCGAGCAACCAAATCATTAAATCCTTTTGATTTTATTTTTTTTTTGTGCTTATCATATAAAATTCTCTTTGGATACTTTCCTTTCAAAATACAAATGTAAATTTGTGAAAATGATCAATGGTATAGTGACGCTACGACCATTTTGAAAACATCGAAAGTGGGGAGTTGTGAGACACCTATTTTTTTGCATTATTCGGCCAGAGGTCGTCGCATCTAATATAAATATTATGTTTTCTTTTTGTATAAAATGAATGTTTAACAACAATGAATGTAACAACTGATCAATAACCATTAAAACGCACTCGCCGGACTAAATCCGCTTTTGCCAAAGTGATCTCTTCCGACGATGAAGAAAATTAAGATCTCGACTTTTGCATGATTTGCAAGAAAATGATGCCTACACAAATGAACAAAAACAACATGATCCACTGCACTCAATGTAATAGATCTGTGCATCTCAAGTGTGCAAACATGCAAACCGGATATTTCACTGCGCTCCCTGTAAATCAGACGTCTAATGCGGCAACCAATCATTTTCTTAATCAATTTTTTTAACAATGTTTCCATAAACTATCAAAATTATAATTTTTTTCAACTTCAATAAGAATTAAAAAATTTGATTTTTTTTCGAGATTAGTTCATGGCCTGAGAAAACCTATGAGAAAATTGATTTGTGAGGAAAATGCTTTTGCAGTTAGTTAGGCAACCACAGAAGCTACAAATATAAAGTTTGAGATAAAAAAAATATTAATTTTTAAGAAAGTTATGGTCCAAAAACATAACCCGTCCCAAAACTCCCCACTCTAAATCTCTAAACTCCCCACCCATGAAAATGCATCGTGGTTTGTTCGGATGCTTAAAACTTGAAAACGACTGGACCAAATTGGATACTATTTACCTTCTGTGGGTGTGTTCGTAATTGCTACGCGAAGGTTTATGAAAAAAGAAAAGTCGACAAATTCTCAACAGGTGGCGCTGTAGGCGCACATTTGTTTTCCGAACGTTTGCGCTGCAATTCCTTCATCCGATTGCGATAAGACTTTGTCAACTAATTGCTTGCACTTGCGCAATGGTCATAGGTATAGTGAGGCGGACATAGGACAAGTGGGCGTTGCACCTCACCTACAACCTAAATCTGCGATATCGAATTTTTTTAGAATTATAAGTCACCCAGTAATAACAAGTCAATATTCGAATTCAATTTTCACGTGCTGTTCCATTGGTAAAAATTTATTGGCGCTGAACGAGGGGTGTGGCACTTTTTGCCCAAATTGACGGTATAATTCTCGAACTATAAGTCACATATCAATTTAACTCGGTAAGAACGTACTATTTAGTTGTGTCCTTTGACTGGCAAAACTGAGTGACCATTGGACAGGGGGCGTAGTACCGCCTTTAACATACAACTCAAATTTGTGGCATCGAATAGCTTTGGAACTAAATGGCGCATAACAATAAAATTCAGTATGAAGTTGCCACTTGGTGATATCAATCTTGTAGAAAACCATAACGGGCATTGGGCAAGAGGGTGTGGCTCCGCCCATGTAAACCAAATTTTTGAGATCGAATAGTTTTGGAACTAAAAGTCACAGAACATTGAAACTCAGAATTGAGTTACCACTTGGTGATGTCCTTCTACTAGAAAACTAGCACGGAAATCTGACAAGGGGGTGTGACTCTGCCTATACCATCACAGTTTTTTGTATCAAACAGCTTTGGAAGTAAATGTCTCATGGCACTGAAACTCAGTATGAAAATGGCACGGACATTGGTAAAGAGGCGTGGCTTCGCCCAAAAAAACCAAATTTTCGATTCAGAATAGCTATGAAAGTAAAAGTAACAGCACATTGTAATTCAGAATGGAGTTACCGCTTACTGATGTCCTTCTACGTGAAAACTGGGATGGGCATTGGAAAAGGAGGTGTGTGTGGCTTCGACTGTAAAAGCCAAATTTTTGATATTGAATAGCTTTGGATGTAAAAGTCACAGAATATTAAAATTAAGAATGAATATACCACTTGGGAATTGCCTTTTAATAGAAAACTGGCAAGGGCATTGGAGAAAAGGCTTTTGGCTCCACCCAAACAAGCCAAATTTTTTACGTCGCATACCAATGAAACTCAGTATGGAGTTATTTATTGTCAAGGTCTTTCTACTGAAAAACTGTCACGTGCATTGGAAAATGGGCTTGGCCCGATTTTCAATACAGAATAGCTATGGAAGCAAAAGTCACAAAACATTGCTACTCATAATGGAATTGCCACCTGAGAGTAATGTCCTGTTACTGGTAAACTATAACGGGCAGCGGACCATGAGCGTGGTCAGACTAAGGGACTAATAAAAGTTTTGAATTTACTTAACTATATTGAACTATACTATGAACTATACTATACTCAACTGTATTGAAAAATAATAAGTAAATAATAATAAGTACTACATATAGAACTGTAGTAGAGCGTGCTAGGTACTCTAGTTATTTTGATAAAAATAAAATTTTAAAAAATACATCAATTTCAATTTCAGTTTATTGGCACTTTTTTATACTGTCAACTGCTGAACCAAAGTAATCTTGGAGCTGACCCCGATTAACATTCAGTGACTAAACATAGTTAACATAGACCTTTATATTTAAAAAATATTGAAGAAAACTCCTTTCTATAGGAAAAAGTATCGTTATCTGTAAAATTCTAATATCTGAACCCCAACTTATTATTAACTAATTATTATTAACTAATAAACTAAAAACTCCCTCGTAGCTTCACAGTCAGTATTTACAAAAATAACAATAAATATCCAAAGTTTTCTTAAGTTTTTTGGTAAGTGTCAAAACACTTTTACACACAACTATATAACGTAAACCAAACTTAAGAAAAAAATTACTGAGGGAACAATCCTAACGAACCATCAATCAAACTTCAAATAAACTCTATTAAGTATTAAATAATGCGAGTACATCGCATTATCATCTAAAATTGACTGCTAATAAAGTATGTACATGAATTGCCTCTTAAGCAATAAACAAAAACAAAAACAATAAAACGAAACCTAAAAAAAGAAAACGAAATTATTGAAAAAACATCTGTTTAGCGTACCATGCTATCGAAATCATTGAATCTATATTAACCATATAAATAGCCGCACTGACAACGCATAGAACTTCTTCCGGATTTCACTCCCCAATTCGAACAGACATCAATCAAATATTGAACAGTATGAATTCCTTATTGTCAAAACATGCACCACAATTAGTTTACCAAATTACAATATTTTCAACACAACATCGATAGCGAGAGTGCTCGAAAAAGATCCGGGTTAAGAAAATATGACATATAGGGAAATGGATCTGATTGTGTCTAAGGCATCTCCACTATACTGCGCGTAATGCATACAAAGCTGTCACTACAACTTGATTTCTCAGACTCACGTTCTCATTCAAGACCATTTGTGGTGAACTATTTTTATTTTAGGAAATGTTTTGAAATTATTTTTGAAATTTTATTCCTGTTAGTATTTAGTAGTTTGTATTTTGACAACAATGTGTTTCAACTCAATCCGTTAAAACTGTTGAAACAACACAACGTGGCACAGGAGTTTAAGTGTACAAGTGTACGATGTAGAAAATCTTGTCAGAGTTTATCTTTGCTTTCCCCTTCGAGCTAGTTTTGATTTTGAAAATATGTCTTTCATATGGAGTATTTCTCTATTGAAGATAGATTTTGTTCTTTTGTTTTAGTAAGTTTTAAATTTGTGATGAAAAAATTTAACTCTTACTAAAATTTAGCAATAGCCATGTGGTTGCATTTTTTTTTTTGCTATACAAAATTTAAATATGTCTTAACGAGGGTAGTCCCACAAGTACACGACCTAAGAAACAAAACTCAAAGACTTTGGGAAAAAATTTCTATATTTCTGTACATGCTTGTCTCCTTTTAGCTCGATACACTTTTCCCAGTGATGTTCGATAGCCGGTTTATAGTGAGAATCGTCGAGTTCCTCAAAATAGCCATCAACCGTAAACTCCATCTCTTCATTGTTGCCAAATCTTTTACCACCGAGCCATTTTTCAATTTTGGAAACAGATAATAATATGACGTAGTTCAATTTGGTAGAAAAGGTGCGTGAGAGAGCAGTTCGATCTTCAATTCATTGCGAAAACGGGTGTGTGAACGGTACATTGTCTTGAGGAAACAAAACTTCCTTCTTCGCCAAATGCGGCTGTTCTATCTTGACTTTATCACTCAAACGCTTCAATAAATTCGCATAATACTCGCCGTTGATTGTTCTTCCTTTTTGAAGATAATTAATGAAAATTATCCCACGCGCATACCAGAAGAACTGACGCCATTACCTTGTCTGCTGATGTAACTGCCTTCGCCTTTTATGAAGCCGATTTTCCACTTTCAGTCCATTGTTTTGACTGTTCTTGGTTGCAGATGTGAAGCGATGAAGTCAATCTATACATCAGGTCGGGTCCAGAAGTATTTTTTTTAATTGTTTCATCCATGGTTATGAATCGACGCGAAACTCTGCTTTATTGCTTCGAAACTTGGAAATAACCATGAAATAACCTCCAAATTAAATAACCCTCCAATGAAACAGCAACCAATAAAATAAGACCCAACGAAAAAGAAATAAACCCCAAATTACTTAAATGAAATAATACCCAAATACAATTAAATAAAAATCGAATGGAAAATTAATTTAACCCCAAAATTTGGGGTGTTCTCAAAAACTCACGACGGAGTTTTTTTCCATTGTGAGTAATTGCGACACCCATCTCGCGGACAGCTTTCTCATGTCCAAATTACCAGTCAATATGAAATGTACATCACTTTCTGATATGGCTATCATGTCTTGCAAATCGCGCACTTTCAGTCAACGTTCTTGGAAGTCGTCTCATTTGGTCGACTATTGCTATACTTGTCTTGTGAGCTCGTATGGCCTTGTTTGAATTCTACCAACCCATATTTAACTGTTGTTAATGAAGAAGCAGACTCCCACAGAGTAGAATCTATATGAAAGTATTGTATCACATAAACCTGACCAATTGTTTTCATGTTTACAAATTCACTGAGTGCGTTCACTATTGTTGGCTGCCAAACAAAGACTGATCAACGTAAAGTCGTTGAACTTCTAACTTAAGCTTTATTAGGTTGGAACCTACTAACATAGTCATTCTTTTTAAACAATAACCGCCATCCATACATCAGGTCGGGTCCAGTAGTATTTTTTCTTTTTAACTGATTTATGAAACTTTTCGATTAGAAAAGTCCGTTTTCTGCCCTCGCTGTTTATTGAACACGCGACCACTGAAATACAACTCCTTTTTTACTACTTCCCCACCGTTTCAATAGGTGTAATTAACCGGGGTAATATGATTAATAATTAGCACAACCTCAAATAGTGGTCGCGGTAGGCCGCAAAAACCTTTTGATGCTTGTGGTTCCAAATCAAAAAAACGAAAGGTTGCAACTCTTGTTGCCAATACAAAAAGAGAAGAATTGGCATTTGCAGTTGAAATGAAATTAAGACAGGAAGGAAAAAAGACTCCGCTGCAATTGTGAGGGAGTTGTCCTGTTCTTCACCAAAAAGAGAAACTAGCTGAAGAAGTCCCGAGAATCGTTTTTTCAAAAGCCAACACAATTTTCGGCAGATGATGCCCTGGCCTTAATGATTGATGGTAATCTCTCAACTCATCAATACAATATTATACGCAATCGGGCTTAAAACTTAGGAAGTAACTTATATCCGGCTTATAACCAAATTAAAATGGCAAAAGAGAGTTAGTTTTTATCCTTCAGCAATTAATATTACGGAGGTATCTGCAGAAGTTCTACTTCAGGCCCTTGTTGGTCATACTATAATTAGATTTGTAAAGGTGCAAGAAATTGTTCTTGAAAATACGAAAATTTCCAAAGACTCTAACCTGGGTTAAATAATTAAATGGGGTTGTGATGGTGCTGCGCAGACAAAATATAAGCAGACGTTTGCATGCGAACAACAAACAGATGAAAATCTTTTTTCTATTTCTATGGTGCCAATCCAATTGAATGAAAATTCTGAATGCGGTAAAATTATATTATGGCAAAATCCATCTCCATCTTCAACAAGACTCTGCAGACCGATGAAATTAATCTTTGCTAAGGAGACCACCGAACTGATTACTACTGAGGTTAAACAAATAGAGCATCAAATTTAGAATTTGGTACCAACGAAAATAATCGTCGGCAATTTCGAGGTTTTGGTAAGGTCTACTTTTGTTCTTTGCATGATTGATGGAAAAATTTGCAATGCCTTATCACCTTGCTCATCCACCCATCTTTGCGGCGCTAAGCCACGTGTAATGAATAATATGGATATAATTTCGAAGAAAGTAGTGAACGCGGAATTTCTTTCATTTGGCCTATCTCCTCTTCATGCCTACATCCGGTTTTTTAATGTTGTTTGCACATTTCTTACAGACTGTCCATAAAATCGTGGCAGGTCCGAGGATTCAACAATAAAAGTTTGGCAGCGCAAAAAAAGAAACAGGTACAGGAGGGCTTTAGAAAGGAATTTGGCTTACTTGTCGACATACCCAGCCCAAGAGGTGGTAACACTAACGACGGTAATTCTGCTCGAAAATTTTTTCGAAATAGCGAAAAGTCTGCTGAAATAACTGGACTAGACGCAAATCTTTTAAGGCGATTTTACGTGATACTAGAGGCGATTAACTCAAGATTTAAAATTAACGTTGATAAATTTGGAGAGTTTACGAAAGTACCCCGTGAATTATACATTGAGAAATATCCATGGTATCCAATGCCTGTAACGGTGCACAAGATATTGACTCATGGAAAAGATGTTTTATTTTCGTGTATTCTCCCAATCGGGCAACTATCCGAGGAAGCCCAAGAAGCGAGAAATAAGCACAATAAAAAATACAGAGAATTATTTAGTCGAAAAACTTCCAGAATTCATACAAACACCGACTTATTCCATAGACTACTTATTTCATCTGATCCTTTCATAGCCAGCATAAGGAGTTCACCCAAAACCGTGCACAGCAAAATCACTCCTGAAGTGCTGAATTTATTAGAAGAACCTCAAATAAATATTCTCGAAGAAGGAGATTATGCTGACTCATCGAGTTGCTCTGAAAATACTTCAGGAAGTGACTAGGATTTATTTTTCTTATATTATTTTTTTTTTTAATATGTTTTGCAATAATTATAAAGATAAGACCTTTTTGACGTGACGAAGTTTCCAAAAAAGTTGAAAAATGAATTTTTTAAAAATTCATCTGCGTTTCATTGAATTGTTACTCGCTGGGTATAAGAGCTATGATTAAAAAAATAGTATGACCGTAAAGGTTAATTCTTTGGCTATATTAAAAAAACAAAAAAAAAATATAATACGGCATAGGGACGTAGTGGGAGCTGCGTAAGCAACGCAACTGAAAATTTGTTACATGGAATTATTACTCGCTGAGTATTAGTGCTAGGATTAAAAATACGATACGCCAATAAAGGCCTACTGGAAGCCCTCACAACAAAATTAGACAAAAAATTTCTGACATCATGGGGACGCTGAGAGAGCCACTCAAAGATCGATAACGCATCATTCATGCAGCGGCGCTGCATTGAATTTTTACTCAATGAGTATATAACCTACGATAAAAGCTTAGAAAGGAAAATAAAGTTTTTATACATGGCTTTACGACAAAAATTAAAAAAAAAAATTCCGGCGTCGTCAGGTCGTGAATATAGCAGCTTATGTAACAGAAATGTAATATCGTTGCATGGAATTATTACTCACTCAGGAGGAGTGCTACAGTAAATTTTGTTTTACGACAGCAGGGATGTGTTATTACGCTTCACAACTAAATTACAAAAAAAATTTTGTTGTCATGATTTCAGGGATGCAATCACATAATGCAGTAAAAATGCTACAGCCATGAAAAAACGTTGCATGGATTTTTAACTCTGTGACTACTGGTGCAACGGTAAATTTGAAGGAACGAAAACAAAGGTGAGGTCTTCGGGCATATGTCAAAAATAAAAAAAAAAATTTGACGGCGTGTCAAAAACCCCCAGGGAACAGCCTAATGTGACGCATATGCATCACTTTTGCTGGATTAATTGAAATTAGAGCACAACCAATGGGGAAGCAAAAAAAAAAGCTAAACGAAAAGCACCAACTCCAAATCCAACAACAACTCCAACACCAAAACCAACACCAACACCAACACCAACGCCAACACCAACACCAACACCAACACCAAAACCAACACCAACACCAACACCAACACCAACACCAACACCAACACCAACACCAACACCAACACCAACACCAACACCAACACCAAAACCAACCAACCAACACCAACACCAACACCAACACCAACATTACCAACACCAACACCAACACCATTACCAACACCAACACCAACACCAACACCAACACCAACACCAACACCAACACCAACACCAACACCAACACCAACACCAACACCAACACCAACACCAACACCAACACCATTACCAACACCATTACCAACACCAACACCAACACCAACACCAACACCAACACCAACACCAACACCAACACCAACACCAACACCAACACCAACACCAACACCAACACCAACACCAACACCAACACCAACACCAACACCAACACCAACACCATTACCAACACCAACACCAACACCAACACCCAAAACCAACACCAACACCAACACCAACACCAACACCAACACCAACACCAACACCAACACCAACACCAACACCAACACCAACACCAACACCAACACCAACACCAACACCAACACCAACACCAACACCAACACCAACACCAACACCAACACCAACACCAACACCAACACCAACATCAACATCAACATCAACATCGACATCAACATCAACATCAACATCAACATCAACATCAACATCAACATCAACATCAACATCAACATCAACATCAACATCAACATCAACATCAACATCAACATCAACATCAACATCAACATCAACATCAACAACAACATCAACATCAACATCAACATCAACATCAACATCAACATCAACATCAACATCAACATCAACATCAACATCAACATCAACATCAACATCAACAACAACATCAACATCAACATCAACATCAACATCAACATCAACATCAACATCAACATCAACATCAACATCAACATCAACATCAATATCAACATCAACATCAACATCAACATCAACATCAACATCAACATCAACATCAACATCAACATGAACATCAACATCAACATCAACATCAACATCAACATCAACATCAACACCATTACCAACACCAACACCAACACCAACACCAACACCAACACCAACACCAACACCAACACCAACACCAACACCAACACCAACACCAACACCAACATCAACATCAACATCAACATCGACATCAACATCAACATCAACATCAACATCAACATCAACATCAACATCAACATCAACATCAACATCAACATCAACATCAACATCAACATCAACATCAACATCAACATCAACATCAACATCAACATCAACAACAACATCAACATCAACATCAACATCAACATCAACATCAACATCAACATCAACATCAACATCAACATCAACATCAACATCAACATCAACAACAACATCAACATCAACATCAACATCAACATCAACATCAACATCAACATCAACATCAACATCAACATCAACATCAACATCAATATCAACATCAACATCAACATCAACATCAACATCAACATCAACATCAACATCAACATCAACATCAACATCAACATGAACATCAACATCAACATCAACATCAACATCAACATCAACATCAACACCATTACCAACACCAACACCAACACCAACACCAACACCAACACCATTACCAACACCAACACCAACACCAACACCAACACCAACACCAACACCAACACCAACACCATTACCAACACCAACACCAACACCAACACCAACACCAACACCAACACCAACACCAACACCAACAGCAACACCAACACCAACACCAACACCAACACCAACACCAACACCAACACCAACACCAACACCAACACCAACACCAACACCAACACCAACATCAACATCAACATCAACATCAACATCAACATCAACATCAACATCAACATCAACATCAACATCAACATCAACATCAACATCAACATCAACATCAACATCAACATCAACATCAACATCAACATCAACATCAACATCAACATCAACATCAACATCAACATCAACATCAACATCAACATCAACATCAACATCAACACCATTACCAACACCAACACCAACACCAACATCAACACCAACACCAACACCAACACCAACACCATTACCAACACCAACACCAACACCAACACCAACACCATTACCAACACCAACACCAACACCAACACCAACACCAGCACCAACACCAACACCAACACCAACACCAACACCAACACCAACACCAACACCAACACCAACACCAACACCATTACCAACACCAACACCAACACCAACACCAACACCAACACCAACACCAACACCAACAGCAACACCAACACCAACACCAACACCAACACCAACACCAACACCAACACCAACACCAACACCAACACCAACACCAACACCAACACCAACATCAACATCAACATCAACATCAACATCAACATCAACATCAACATCAACATCAACATCAACATCAACATCAACATCAACATCAACATCAACATCAACATCAACATCAACATCAACATCAACATCAACATCAACATCAACATCAACATCAACATCAACATCAACATCAACATCAACATCAACATCAACATCAACATCAACATCAACATCAACATCAACATCAACACCATTACCAACATCAACACCAACACCAACATCAACACCAACACCAACACCAACACCAACACCATTACCAACACCAACACCAACACCAACACCAACACCATTACCAACACCAACACCAACACCAACACCAACACCAGCACCAACACCAACACCAACACCAACACCAACACCAACACCAACACCAACACCAACACCAACACCAACACCAACACCAACACCAACACCAACATCAACATCAACATCAACATCAACATTAACAACAACAGCAAGAGACTTCGTCACGTCAAAACCTACGGGTGTTTCCAGGGCACAGCCAACCTTTTTTTTCTATTTGTTTATGCGTTTTATATGTTTATTTAAATAATTTTTAATGCCTGGATTGTCAAAATACCACTGCCTAGCAAGTTGATTATATGTAAGTTGGGATTAGGTTTTCACCTAATTTTGAATATTTTAAAATTAAACTTTAATGACTTATATATCGATTTTTTTTCTAAAATAAATGAAAAAATAAAAATAATATGTCTTTTACTTATAATTGTTACATTTAATCACCAAAAACCTACAGAAATAATTTTGTCCAACTAGATTGTTGAAATATCACACTGTGCGACATCATGAATTTTTTGTCGTTTTTTTTCGTATCGGCTAAAGACCAGAATTTACTAGAGTATAATAACTTTTTCCATAGTACCTCTATATAGTGTCTTATAATTCCATGTAATAAATTTTCATTAGCGTTGCTTAAGCAACTCCCTCTGCATCCCGAAAACGTGTTTAATTTTATTTATGTCATAAAGTCAAAAAATTAAAATTTACTGTCGTAGCATTATTTTTGTCAAAGCTTTGTACTCATCGAGTAACAATTCCATGCAACGCCAATGAATTTAGAAAAAAATGCCCTTTTCAACTTTTTTGGAAACCTGCGCGGCTTAACGTTACGTTGTCACTTCAAAAGTTAAGTTTTTGGTTAAAAATTAATAATTTGAATGTTTAAAAAAATTTCTCTTAATTTTTGATTTTTGCGAAATCTTATTTTGTTGGATCAATGTAACGATAATTTCGAAACGATAGTTTTTCAAGATGGTTTTCAAGATCGAAAAGAACACTTTTCGTCAACCCAATAAAATTCGTTAAAGTCTCACTTTTCGCTTAACACTCGCTTGAGTTTAGTGGGCAAAGCTTTAAGTTCCACAGTTAGTGAAACCGCGTCAACCTGCTTAGTTCTAGAATTTGCGGTGACAAAAGCTTCCACTCCATCAAGTCTGGAAATAATACGCTTTAAAGACAAATTTATATAAATGTTCAATGTGTGAGTCTATGTTTGTGTGTCCGTGTGTGTGCGCTTATAAATTACTCGTTGTCTCAATTAATGCAGCCATATTTATTTAACCGACATTTAGCTGAAAGCAAACTCACGCTCAAATATGACAATGATGAAGACGACAATGAAGCGGATGGACTGGTGGACGGACTGACAAACGTCTGTCAGCTCATGACAACATAGTAGCTACACAAAAAATGGCGCGCGTTCAACAATACGACAATAGAATTGTTCCACAGCAAGGGTGCGAGAGCGTATCCTGCTGACATGAATGCTTTTCCAATTAACGCCAACAGCAGGAGTAGCCACCGCAGCAGGAGCGACCAAAACAACCGCCATTAGCCAGTAGAAATGAAGCGAACACAATTTAGCGATGTGCTTGTTCTACTTGTGGTGATGTGGTTAACCCTCGTAGCAAAATTTGAACAATTTTCATGCTGTTCATTGTTATTGCAATGGTTCCTAAAACAACATTCCGGAAAAAGCATAGAGCACATAAATTAAAGCATTACTCAAGCCATGCCTGGGAATGGAATAAATTGCAAGGAAGAACAAGGCAGAGCAAACGACATGTTTGAGCGGAAACTCGACAACTGTGTAAAATGGCAGTTAATTGGACGGATTTTTTTTTTTCTTTTTGTTTTTATATCGAAATAAATTTTATTTTTAGCCGGCGCTAACTTACCTACACCAATATTAAATCCTCTGAATCTAAATCAGCTGAATCTCATAAGAAAATAAAATAATTCTGTTGCTGATCTGATCTGGCGAAACCAAACAAATAAATGTGGCTGCCTGTGTCTGGGCAGCAAAAATCAATAAAAAGCAGCAATAATTAAAAAAATACCCAGAAGAATTCATAAAATAAAGTTTACAGTTTAAAGTTGATGTATTTGTTCGTATAATTATATAATTTTAAGGAAAACTAGTTTATTTTGAACACACCAAGTGAAGTGAGTGACTATAGCGCTAGACTCGCAGAGCACACCACATAAACCGTAACCAGAAGACTCCCCCGATGGTGCACCTAAGTTTAATGGATTCACGGAATATATTGTCGTCATTGCGTCTGCGTTCCTTCTGCATTACACACACACACACACACACACACACACACAGAAATCATTTAGTTAAGCCTCATTGAAGCTGATGATGATCATCGTTATTATTTAATGTAAACTATCTGATCGTTTCGTAGCAATATCAGCAGTTTTTTTTAACGTAGAAAAAAAAAAAAAGAAAAACCCAACCAAGCAATAATAAACGAAAAAGAAAATGCAGGCAGTAACTTCCTGAGATTGACTGCTTTTATGCCTTTTAAGACACCTTGACTGACTGCACGATCGCCGGTGATCGCTCAGCTCGCTGCTGTTTTTTTTGTTTTTTTCATTCTTGAATGCTATTGCTTGGTGCTTCTGCAAACGCCAGCAATAGATCTTTGCTGTTGAAGATCATCATCATCATCAACGCGAGCACCTCATGATCATTTGTGGCATTATCATGATGTTCATCAATGCGATCATCATTAACTGAGCCTCATCGCCTGAATTTCCTGTTTACACACTTGATTTATGAGTTATCAGCGCGTCTCCGCACTCAATGGACTGGCTATGTGCCGGAGCTCTATACTGTGGGAGCTCTACACTAGGTATACTTGAGCGTGAATAGTTATGAACGTGTGTGTGTGTGTATGATTGTGTTACGCTGAATTCTTCAGGCACTTTTTCACACTCGCTGCATTTCATTGAGTAAACAAACAATTAATTAATTGGAATATGGAAAACGCACCTATTGAATGAAAATTATGGTTCTTCGTGGTAAAATATATGCAGAGTTCCAACGGCGTATAGTAGCTGAGGAAAAAATTAGTGATTTCTTAAGTTAAGTGGAGTCATTATCGTGGTAGATAATGACACAAAGTTATGTCGTGTAATTTTTCAACAAAAAATTATTAAATTTGTCGAAAGTGCTTTTAACGGCCCTGATTGTTGAGAAGATTGTGCTATACCAATCCAAAAGACCCAGATTCGAAGCCCGGCCAGCCTATGGTCCTACGCTTCAATCATTCTGCATTTCTTTCCTTATTTCTTATGAACTGAAATTGAAAATTCATCAATATTTGTGAATAAAAAAGTTTTATTTGGTGGAGTAGAAGATTGTGGATTGTCTTATAATTAGAATTGACTTAGGTAAAGGCATAACAATTGCCTCAAATTCTAACTTACATATTTCTGAGGATTTCTGTCTCGCTTAGAATATCCTATACATGTTTCACCTAATTGCCCCTTCTTCCCCACTAATATATCAACCCATTTTCGAAACAAGGCAGTCTTGACTGAATAGGTACTTTTACACCTGAAATCCTTGTCTCAGATCTTAAAAAAATAATCATATGGTGGTTGTTGCTCAATTCTTAAGTGTGTGTCGACAGTTCTAAGAACTCGGAGATTTCGGCTTAGAATCCAATCTGACATTAAAAATTTTTTCAAAAGTCATAATTCTACTGTTCAGTCGTTACCTCTGATAGGAAAACCAAAAAATCAGATTACTTAAAAAAAAACCCAGTAAGTTTATACAAGTTGGCTATGTGCACTGTTATAAGTTTTTGTGACAGCTAAACATAGATTTTAAATTAAGAATATAATTCTTTATCCCAACAAAAGTTTAATTTGTAAGTCACCAATTTTAATAACTATCTAATTTTTGTGTGAAGCATACAAAGGTTAATGCATCAAAATTTATTTTTAATTTCTTCCAGGCCTAAACCAGAACGATAGGTAGTTGGATTTAGTCTTCACAAACTCTTAAGGTTTGTCCAACTAGTGATGCTGTAAGTTTTTCTCCAATGATCTTCAATATACAGCCTTTACTGGTGAGTTAGCCACCATCAACATAATTTTTACCGACTCATTCAACAACTCAACTGTGTACGACTTTCTCAAGGCGGACTAAAAGAGTAAAGCTATTGATATGAACTCTTTAAACGGGAATGTACTAGTAAATCTGATCTTAGATACCGCTATCTCTCTTATAACAGCATATTCTCACTTTTCTTGATAGGTACGTCCAAAAATAAAGAAAAAAAGGCAAATTGTTCGAACCTTGGCTGGTTGAAAATCTTAGATATCTTAGGAGTCAAAGAAATAAACTGTACAAAAATCACTAGGAATAACCACAATATACACGAGAATAGTTAAAAGTACCTATAAAGACTACACTAAGGGAAATAACGCATATTAACATTATCCACGCCTGAGTATAAATTTTCTTTATATATTTACGTGGATAAATCAAATATTTTTCTTACAACTTGTTTTTTCCCGTATTTAAATTTAATTTATACCACACACGTACACACATATTCCATACAAGCAAGCAGCAACAGCATCGCGCACGTACACACATACTCCGACAAGCAGCAACAGCATCGCACTCTGTTCCTGCAGGTTTCTTATAGTTCTCATTTAGTTAATGTTGCAAGGGTAATATAGGTTGGATATTTGGCCAAGATGATTTGTGCATGCGATGGGTGGTCGCTGTAGGAAATGATGTAGGGTTGAGTGACAACTTGATATTTTCTGGTTGTCATTTACCTGCATATTTTGCTTCTTATAAATTTTAATTCTTATTAAATTTAAATATGTTGTTTTTTAAATTCAGTATTTTTATATAAATTTTCTTTAAATGCGATAGTTTTATTTTCACATATTAAATATTTGAAAGATATTTTAAAAAAATTCGTGCACAATTTTAATATATTTTTTATTAATTCTGTTTAAATATTTAAATATTTTATTTAATTAAGAAAACATTTAAATAAATTTTAAATATTTACGTAGTCGATTTATGCAAATGCGTAATTGGTGCAAAAATGACTCGCTTTTTGGATAAATTAAAAAAGTTTTTGGATCAATTTAATATTTTTTCCCTTAGTGTACAGATGAAGAACATCTGTACTAACAGTTCGTTGAAGAGTATAAAATTCACAAATGGAAATCTAATTGTAGAGAAAATCATTGCAGATCCTTAAAAACCTGAATATTCTGAATACGACCTTTCCATTATTTATATTGAAAACAAATTTGAGCTTTAAGCCAAGCATGTTGACAACAAGACAACACGAAGACAAAGAAAGCAACAACCAACAACAACAATAACGGCTCTGTATAGAGCAAATCACACAGCTTGACTATACAGACTGTATCGTTGGCCGCTACACCAACTCATCAGTAGTCTTGTATGACTTTTCACTGTGATCCACTCAAGCTACTTAGGTTCTACTTATACTGCCAATTATGCCGAAAAAGTTACCCGGAATTTATCCTGACAGAGAGAAAGCTTAAGTTCTTATCCGCTATCAGATCATATGGAAGTTGTTGTAATTTTGCTCCCTTTTTCCACACTTCCATTTTTAGGGTTCAGTTAGTTTAACTGATGATTCAATTAAGTCAGTTAAATCCTTAAAAACTTCTTTAATTTCGTAAATGTTAAATGAAAATTAGCCGGTTCGTATCTAAAGGTAATGTGGGTTTTTTAAACTCTCTGGAGATCTGTAAGATCTTTATAGATTATTTCAAAGATTTATTTGTGTTACCTACAATTGAGACTCTAGCTCCGTATCCCTGTCCAAACACATCGCTCATTGTCTCATACATCACTCTAACTCAGGATGAGGAATATGAAACCACTAAGCATATTGATCCCCAAAAAGTTTCTGGTTACGACTTTATACCTTGAAGATTTCTAGTTCAATACGTAGACCAACTTATCATGCCATTATATAAAATGTCAATAAGTCTTTGACACTTGGCTTTTTTCAATTGTACTGAAAATCTTCCTATCTCCCTATCCCTACGTATAAAAAGGTCGTTTGAAATTTGTAGTGGTGTTGTCATATGGTCTGCTATTCCAAAACTTTTCGAAAAAGTTCTACTTTCAAAACTAACATGCCTAGTTAACCCATTACTTAACGAACAACAGCACCGTTAATCTATTCAAGCTGACTACCGTCAAGGCTTATCTGAGCGAAGGGCTTACAAAGGTTGTGCGTCGGGTGTGAAGCCCATTACGGAAAAAGACATGTCAATGAAACTAACAAAGATCAAGCTAAAAATTTACCCCAATCCTTATAACGACTATTGCAAACGAAAAACTGACCATGATGAATGGATATGCACTTGGTTCGTCCGTTACCTTTATTGGGATGGGCCCTCTATCCAGCGGGTATATACTATCTTGGAAGGATACAAATCTGATATTATTGTAATCCAAGAAGTACGACAGAAGGAACAGGGTTGCGTACTCTTTGCTTTCTATTATAGGGGCTATGTGGAGAACCAAGTATTGCTTCTTCTACGAGATTTGATGCGGTTTTGTTGTTGACAAGAGATCACAACATGATGTTCTGTGATTCATACATGTGAACAAACGTATCAACCATATCGAACGTATCACATATCAACTTTATACAATGTGCGCCCCTGCGACAGAACACAAGGACGATGGGGCCTAAAAATGTATCTATGAGTGTTTTGAAGAAACTGTCACCGGCACGACATAAAAATCGTGCTTGGTGACTTCAACGGCAATGAAAACATTTTTGGTCTAACAATCGTAAAGTTAAGCCTCCATGACAAATCCTCCAATACCGGAAAGAGGAACGCAATATCGTCATTTGTACCACTAGATTCAAGCAACTCAATATTCAATAGGCCCACTGGCAGACCTCTGATCGAAAGAAGCGTAGTCAAATCACGTTTTGATTGACGAAAGGCACTAATCCAATGTACAAGATGTTACCAAAATGAACTTGGTTATTTATTAGTCGCAGTGGACATACCTACATTTCCCACTCTATGCGTATGTCTGGCAAATATGCGAATGGCTACCATCGCCCTCAATGAAGCCAGTGGCTTGAACACAGGAGTATCACGAAGAAATTGCAGAGAAAGACGTTATCTACAAATCTACCATACAGTCAGTGTAATGCTTGCTGCTAAGGCTTGATAAACCGAAAAAAGGGGAGAAGAGAGACTCCCTTTTTGTCTTTTACGGTGCAAAAAGAGACAGAAAGCGTGAGAAAATTGATATGCTTGGGAAATGGAATGAGGCCCGAACATATTTCGAAGCTTTAGTTTTAGTTTTAGAACGGGGCCTCTTCGTGCAAGGATAAAAACGGGAGTCTAGTGGCAGATATCCATCGTACACTAATCTTGTGGAGGAAACACTTATCTATGCTTTTGAATGGCAACATTGACAACAATGACGTCAAAAGAAATGACATCCCGAAAACCTCAATTATAGATGAAAGCGTTGAAGTTTCACGGCTTAGCGATAATAGAGACTTGACAACTAAGTCTAGGCTTAAAAACAACAAAACCACAGGAGTTGAAGGCTTACCTGTTAAGCTGTTACCAAGACTTGAGGCGAAGTTCAAATGTATTCACGAAGTTGAATGTAGTATATGGTCGGGGAAATACATTAAAAACGCTAAGAAACTTAAAGTACTCTGCCAACACCACAAGAATTGTGATAGCACCATTTGCCTGAATTACAATGGGATAAGCCTTCTTAATATCGCACATCTTGTTGAGCGTATAGTGTGAAAAACTGAAGCCCATCGTAGGAGAAGACAAGGTCGTAAGAAGTAAATAAGCTAAGCAGTAAATAAGCTTGGAGTTAAAAAGTGCATATGTAGACCTAGTAAATTTACCATCGACCTTGAGTTTATGGGATGACTCGGCGAAGACCCTCGAAAACGACTTTACATCGTTTTTTTGTCTATTAGAAAGCAGATTTTGACCGTCCATTAAGAAATCACTTACTATATTCCATCATATCTCCATTTTGTACAAGGCATGACATTACGGAGCATTAGCCACGCAATAAAAATCAGAAATTACCACCTTTTCCCCTACCCACCCTTATTAAATCTAGTATACATGGTATACATAGTATACCTTGGAGACCCAGGTTCGAACCCCAGCCAGCGACAGAAAATTATTTGAATTAAAATAATTTTTCTGTACGGCCGCCACCTCTCTGCAGACAATGGCAAACCTCAGAGAGTAATCAAAATGCCATGTAAAGCTTCTTGAGAATAAGAACATTCCGTTCATCGCCGTTCGGAGTCGGCGTTAAGCATGTAGGCCCATTTCTCGGTCAATTGTGTACAAACTTAATAACACGCACAACACAATTGATCATAAGAAGCTAGGTCAAAGTCCTTTCAAGGGCTGAAATGGCCAGTTATTTATTTTATTTATTTATATATGGTACGACATGGTGAAAACCCTCGAAAACAGCTAAACATCATCTCTTTGTCGATTAGAAAGCTGCCTTCGACAGTCATTAAGGAATCACCTATATTCCACCATGTCTCCATTTGGTATACCTTCAAACCTCACCCGTCTCTTCAGGATGATATCAAGCAACACTAGTCATGCAATTAAAATCGGGAATTACCACCTTTCCCTCACCAATCAAACTAGGTTTTAGAAAAGGTGATTTCTTAGCAACTTTTCCAATCTAATGATGGAGAAGATCAACCGAGCTGCTAAACTGAGACGTTGTGATACACTTTTCTATAAGATGCTGGTGACGTATGCTGGTGATATTGAAATCATTGGCGATAGTGTGCGCGAGGTCAGTGCAGCCTTCTCCAGACTAGAGATAAGCCAAAGTATCTGTTGTCAACAAGCAAGCAGTTCCAGCGGTTTGAAAACCACATCCCTTTTTACAACAACCACTTCGAGGGTTTTTAAGGATTTTATTTACCTAGAATTCAGATTAAACTCCACCAACGATATCAGCATTGGAATCAAAAAGAGGTTAACTCTTACCAACAGGTGTTACTTTCGGCTGAGTAGGCAATTGGGAAGCAGATATTTTACCTCTCTCGACGTACAATACTTACACTCTATAAGTCACTTATCATGCCCGTTTTCTTGACTTTTGGAAGCCTTAAAAAGAAAGATTCTTCGTAACATCTTCGGTCAAATTTGCGTCAATCGACCGAATGAAAGACGAGGCTACAGTGAAAAACATTTAATTCGGTAACCGGTGGAGGTCAACTCAGAAGAGGATGCCAATATCTCCGTTTGAAGGACCAAGAGTAAGACAACCTGATGAGTCTTGAAATCTCCAACTGGTGCCAGCAAGCCCATTGTAGAGGTGGCTAGTGCAAGATCTTAGATTAGGTCAAAACTACCAAGGAAATAGGTAAGTGAGCCATAGTAAGAGTCTTTGAGAGTATCTTTATAACCTTGAATTTTAAAATTTTACTAAAAAGATTGTCAAAGTAATGACTTTTCTTAAAAGCAAAAATTCTACCATCTTGAATTCTCATCGATGTAATTTTCTTCAACTTGAATGACGGAAATAATACATTTGATCAATATATCCATGTATTCAAAATTTAAACAGAGCACTTTGACATTTTAGGTATGGTTAAATATATGCCAGAAACCCACACATTCAACCTGAATTTTTTAATCCAACTGCAAGGTTATAAAAACTTAAAAGCTACCCCACATAATGCGGCTCACTCAAGCGGCACTTAACTCAAAATATTTGCAGCCAAAATGGTTTCAGCTCTCTCCGAGTGTCAAAAGTTTTTGTTTGGCAAATATTGTTATCCTGTGAGAAAAACAAAAAGCCTACCGCCATCCTCTGGCGATAAAAACCACAACCGCTGCTACACTCTGCTTATTATGATTATTTTCCCAAAATAATTTCAGCTATACTCAGGATGGTCGAGTACTTCGTGTGGCCACGAACGTAGAAACGAGCAATGGTTGGATGGATGAAACAAGCTACATAAGTTGAAAGTTTTCATGCTGCTCAACATATTGTTTGCCCAAAGGATCAACGTCTGTTTTCGGATGCCTGCCTTAATTGCCCTTTAGTGGAAACGTTTAAAGCCCGTGTAAATCCGCACATCAAGTGTGCGTGCGTTTCTTTTTTTTTTTCTTCTTGCGTTGATGGGCTGCTGCGAGGTTATTTTTTTTTTTTTTTGTTTCTGGCATGAGTACTCGTAAAACACTGAAACACTTCACTTTTTTATACTTTAAATAAATTGTTTACTGTAACCGTTACTACTGGGTGATGCAGTGTGGTTATTTTTCATTGAAGTTAATTATAAATTAAATATTGATTTTTTGTCGTGTGCCAGTTGCAGTCTGACATCATTTTGTGGGAGAGAATTTTGAGGTGACAACGTTAAGTTTTACCGAACAGGTTTCCAAAATAGTTGAAAAAGGCCATTTTACGAAATGAATCGGTGTTGCATGAAATTGTAATTCGCTGAGTATAGGTGCTACGATAAAAGTTAGGACACGACTGTAAAGGCTAATTGTGGGACTTTATGACAAAAAGAAAAAAATTCAAAACAACATTAGGACGCGGAGGCAGCTGCCTAAGCAACGAAACTGCAAATTTGTTACATGGAATTATAATGCGCTATTTTTAGGTGCTATGGTAAAATATATTATATTCCGGTAAAAGCTGATTCTTAGTAGAAAAATAATTCATAACGTCATTGAGACGCCTAGAGATCCGCTACAAGATCGAAAATGCTTCAATCATGCAATGGCGTTGCATGAAATTATTGCTCCAGGTGTGTTTATGTGGTACTGTAATTATTATAAAATAGATATGAAGAATTTATATCTACTTGGTCTTATGGCGGAAATATAGGAGAATATATTGTTGCAGGAGATTGAAGCTTTTGCAACAGAAATGCAATATTGTTGCATGGAATTATTACTCACTCAGTAGAGGAGCTATAGAAAATGTTATTTTACAACAGTAAAGGTTGGGTGTTTAACCTCATGACGAAAATAAAAAAAAAATTGGCACCATGACACCAGGGAGGCAACCGCTTAAAGCAGTAAAAAAGCAACAACAATGAAAAAACGTTGCATAGAATTATTACGACATGACTATTGACGTTACGGTAAATTTTATGGAATGACAGGAAAGCTAAGGCTTTTGGTCTCATGATAAAAATAAAAAATAAAAAAACTTGTGTCATGAGACCCTCTCAGGACATCGCTTAAAGTTACCTAAATGCATCAAAAGCAGAAGCAAAAGCAAAAAAGACAATAAAAATTTTATGATAATAAAAATGTTTGAATTAAAATTTAAATAAAGACTAGTATTAGGACAAAGGTTTGTAAAAGATCTAGGGCATGGTTTAGAAAGAAAATGAGAGCAAAAATTTGGAAAATGATAAGGATCAGAAATTAAGTTAAGGAGCAGCATAAATATTTGTACATCAATTAGAGCATAGAATTGAACAATGATCAGGGCAAGAATTCAGGCAAAGATTGGGAAAACAACTATGAAAAGGATTTGTTAAGGATTAGTACTGGGATTTAGACACGCCTAAAACATTATTTAGGAGAAGACAAGGAAAAGCATAAGGACAAGAAATGGGACAAGGGATTGAACAACGATTTGAACACACTAAGAACAAAATATAAGACAAAGATTGAGAAAATGTGTGGAACAAGGATTGGGAAAGGGATTCGAAAAAGAAGGAGGCCAAGAATTTAGACGCGAATTAAAACAAACAAACTACAAGAAGTAGGACAATTACTATTGTAAATATAAGAATAAGCAAAGAGATTTGGACAAGTTTGGGAACAAAGAAAAGGAAAGGGAGAAGACTAACAACAAGAACGAAAAAACGCTGTCACATCAAAACCCACGGGTGTATCCAAGATACAACCCACTTTTTTTACCTTGTTGTGACTATTTAAGGCGGACTAAAAATCATAAAAATATGTAGAAATTTGTTTCTGGTACAATTTCCTAGATAGTGAAGGTTTTTCTTTTCACTTTCTGTTGTATCTATACTAATATTATATTTTGAAGTGCCTTTTTTATGTTCGGAACAATCTTGAGAAAGGCCCGGCCGTTTTTCATGAAATTTTTTATAATAAAAAGCTCTCGACGTGGTGAAGGTTTTAGGCCAAAAAAATTATTAAAAAGTTTATTAGAAAAGGAGATTCATGGCTTTCAAAATCCTAAGTAAAATTCACCTGCAAGCACAAACGGACATGAACGACTCATAGCGTATAAAAATTGTTGTTGGTGTAGTGAAAAATAAAGCAGTGTGCGGCACATCGACACGATGCGAGTGTTCCAATATTTGTTTTGTTTTTGTTTTGCCTACATATGCTCGAGCGTATGTGTGCTATGGATAGCAACAGAGAATGGCAATGTATTTTGTTTTTGTTTTTTTTTGTCGAACGCTATGCGTGGTGACGTGAAAAAAAGACAGAGGCAAGCAAAAACATAGTAGGTATATAAAAATGAATCTTGGTTTGTTCGACCACTTAAAACTTGAAAACTACTGGACCAAATTTGATACTTTCTTCTGTTAGTTTGTTTGTAATTGTTCCGCGAAGGTTTTGGAAAAAATTTACGGAACATTGGACAAGGGGGCGTGGTACCTCCCATATAACCCAAATCTACGGTAGCGAATAGCTCTGAAATTATAGGTCGCATAGCATCGGAATTCGGTGTTCTACCTCAATTTACAAGAGCCGTTCCACAGGTAAAATTTTATGGGCGTTGAATGTGGGGCGTGGCACTTTTTCAGCAGACCAAATTTTCGGTATAACTTTCAAGCTATAAGTCACACATCAATGAAACTTGGTAGGAGCGTAATATTTAGTCGAGTCCTTCGACTAGCAAAATTGAGCAAGCATTGAAAAAGGGGGTGTGGCACCACCCATACTATTCAAATTTATGATATCGAATAGCTTTGGAACTAAATGCCGTATAATAGTGAAATTCAGTATGGAGTTGCTAATTGGTGATATATTTCTACTATAAAACTGGGATGGGCTTTGGAAAAGGGGGTGTGGCCCCGCCCATAAACTTTAAATTTTTGATATCAGATAGCTTTGGAACTAAACGTCGTATAACAACGAAATTCAGTACGGAACTACTATTGGGTGATATCCATCAACTAGAAAACTAAGACGTCATTGAACAAGGGGGTGTGGCTCCGCCAAATTTGTGATATCGAATAACTTTGGAATTATAAGTAGCATAGCCTCGAAATTTGGTTATCAATTTACACGAGTCGTTCCATTTAGAGATAGAGATAGAGATAGAGAAAGAGATAGAGAAAGAGAAAGAGATAGAGAAAGAGATAGAGATAGAGATAGAGATAGAGATAGAGATAGAGATAGAGATAGAGATAGAGATAGAGATAGAGATAGAGATAGAGATAGAGATAGAGATAGAGATAGAGATAGAGATAGAGATAGAGATAGAGATAGAGATAGAGATAGAGATATGGATAGAGATAGAGATAGAGATAGAGATAGAGATAGAGATAGAGATAGAGATAGAGATAGAGATAGAGATAGAGATAGAGATAGAGATAGAGATAGAGATAGAGATAGAGATAGAGATAGAGATTGAGATAGAGATAGAGATAGAGATAGAGAAAGAGATAGAGATAGAGATAGAGATAGAGATAGAGATAGAGATAGAGATAGAGATAGAGATAGAGATAGAGATAGAGATAGAGATAGAGATAGAGATAGAGATAGAGATAGAGATAGAGATAGAGATAGAGATAGAGATAGAGATAGAGATAGAGATAGAGATAGAGATAGAGATAGAGATAGAGATAGAGATAGAGATAGAGATAGAGATAGAGATAGAGATAGAGATAGAGATAGAGATAGAGATAGAGATAGAGATAGAGATAGAGATAGAGATAGAGATAGAGATAGAGATAGAGATAGAGATAGAGATAGAGATAGAGATAGAGATAGAGATAGAGATAGAGATAGAGATAGAGATAGAGATAGAGATAGAGATAGAGATAGAGATAGAGATAGAGATAGAGATAGAGATAGAGATAGAGATAGAGATAGAGATAGAGATAGAGATAGAGATAGAGATAGAGATAGAGATAGAGATAGAGATAGAAATAGAGATAGAGATAGAGATAGAGATAGAGATAGAGATAGAGATAGAGATAGAAATAGAAATAAAAATAGAAATAGAGATTGAGATTGAGATTAAGATTGAGGTTGAGATTGAGATTGAGATTGAGATTGAGATTGAGATTGAGATTGAGATTGAGATTGAGGTTGAGATTGAGATTGAGACTGAGTTTGAGATTCAGATATAGATAGATATCTTTTTTGCTACGACAGCAACGCGTCGGGTACCACCTAGTTTTATTATAATTTTATCAAATTTAAGCAATGCTTAGTGCTCAAAAAAATTAACCAAATAAACATAACCCGATTCTCGCATTTGTTTTACCATTTTATGTTTAAGTATTGAATTTCTTAACTTTTCCATATGTGCTTTGCAATATGGCGCCCCATTTTCCGCTTCCACCACAACCACTTGCTACTGTAGTATCTTTAAAAAACGCACTCTACAAATGCTTTCGAAGTGGTTTTGTCTGGAGTAATACAATCCTTTCTTGCTGTGTCTGCAATCCATCTTGTAAACAAAATATTTATGTTTCCCTTCTTTCTTTTTTCTTCGCATACTTTTTTTATTGTGTTAAAAATGAAACTTTTCGTAGAATTGTAATCGGATTCCAATAAAGTGTGTTTACTGCGTTATTGCTTTATCTTTTTTTTTGCTAAGCGTTAAATTCTAAGTGATTCAGCATTAGTCAGTGGTTCCATAATAAATACTACCAACGCTATGTTGACCTTTATATAGAGCTTGGTATGTTGATAAAATGAAATAAAAAGTAATTTTATTTTTACTTTAACCATGTTTTTACGCCTTAATCAAAGAAATAAAAACTATTGAGACCTAACAAATTATTGGGGTATTCACGATTTGAGATATTTGTAATATATTTTCAACTATAAACAATTAAAATTTTAAACTTTCAACATATTCGAAGAAATTGTTGCTTTGTTGATAAATATTTATTTTTTTATGCTGCCAAAACAATTTTTTTTCTTTTTGTAAAAAATAATTTCTTTGAATAATTTGATCTTTTTAACAAACATACAATACTCGTAAAATTAACTGAAATTGTGCAACTGAAACTTGTCTCATGAACTTTTTTGACTACAAAAAATAAAAAGGATCTCCATATATCTGCATATACTATATATTTATTCACAGTATTTTCAGTACAATTCATAAAAACTTTTTAACAAAAAAAAAAAAAAAAAACCGACTTAAAACTCACTACAAAGTAAAAAATAATTTCAAATGACTTTTCCCATTAGTTTCTTGGTCAAATTTTAAAAGTTATTTATATGTACAGCCATGGACACGTAAATAGCACAAATGTCAACTTATTTTTTAAACGTTTCGTTTGAACCTAATAATGCATTCATTAACTGTAGTTATAATTTGTTGAGACTCCAGTGTGACGTTGTTTAAAACTCCGAGAGAGATGTACCGTTACTTACTTTTATTTGCTCAGGCCATCTCTTTCTGTATAGGCATGTACGATCTGCTGTGGTCATATAAATAGCACAGGTGTTAGTTGGTGAATAAAAGTTAACAAGATCGGGTGTTTGTAAAAATTTTAGAGTTGAATTCAGTTAATTTTGCCGATTCTAAATAAAATGGGTCGTGGCAAGCATTGCAATCCTACGGAAAAAAGGTCTGTAATTCACGAACTAAGTCGAAAAGGCAAAAAACCATCTGAAATCGCGGATATTTTCAAAATTTCGTGAAAAATGGTTTATAATGCACTCAAGCTGGTTAAATCAAATGGTTCAAATAATTTTGAGAATAAGCCGCGTAATCCTAGATCGCGTAAAACCACCGCTTCTACTGATATATTTATAGTTCGCAAAAGTAAGGCTGATCCTTTCAAGTCAGCAAAGCAAATTATGAGGGAAATAAATGAAGAAAATAACCTTAATGTTTCAAGAAATCTTGTATCTAGGAGACTACATGAAGCTAATCTTTATGGACGCATTAGCCGAAGAAAGCCGCTCTTAACAAAAAAAATTTAAAGGATCGTTTAGCGTTTGCAAGGGCCCATGTGAATAAAGAAGACCAATTTTGGAAAACGTGCTCTGGAGTGACGAAACTAAATTTAATAGGGTTGGACCAGATGAAAAAACTTTTGTTCGGCGCCCCAAACGCCAAGAGTTGAATCCTAAGTATACAAAAAATCATTAAAGCATGGAGGAGGGAATTTAATGGCTTGGGGAGCTTTTTCCTGGCACTGCGTTGGGCCAATTTTTCGCATACCGAAAATAATGGACAAAAATATGTATTTATATATTCTTAATAACCAGATGGAACCATTTGCATTTGAGAACATGCCTATTAGGTGGACTTTTATGCACGTCAATGATCCAAAGCACGCGGCAAAGGTTGTGATTGATTGGCTAAAAAAGGAAAAAATAAATATTTTGAATTGGCCGGCTCAAAGCCCAGACCTCAATCCCATAAAAAATTTATGGAATGATTTGAAGGTCAGCATAAGTAACCAACATTTTCGGAATTAAGATGAGTTATGGAGTGGAATTGAGAAGGCTTGGTACTAAATTCCGAAGGATAAGATCAGGAAGCTTGTGGAGAGTATGGGACGAAGATGTCGCGCTGTTTTAGACAATGCGGGATACAGTACCAAGTACTAGTAAGCATTTTAAAATAAAAATAAACTACTATGTCTTTTTTTCAGAATCCAAATTGTGCTATTTATATGCCCACCTCAGCTAAGGAGCAATTTCAGATTTTTGATTAATTTTCTAATTTTTAATTTGTAATTACAAAGTTACTACTGATTTTAAGTTTTTAATGTGTAAACTCAAATACCATGAAATAAATTCTTTTTTTTCTCTATGTAAAAAAAAAAATAAAATAAATAACTGGCCATTTCAGCCCTTGAAAGGACTTTGACCTAGCTTCTTATGATCAATTCTGTTGTGCGTGTTATTAAGTTAGTACACAATTGACCGAGAACCGGACCTACAGGCTTAACGCCGACTCCGAACGGCGATAAAGGGAATCAGTGACGTTCCTAGGCTTGGTGACACCCGGGGCGGATACTCATGGTGTCACCCCTGTAAAAAATTTCTAAATGCAAAAGCAAACCAATTCGATGAGATTAAGTATTTTTATTATTATCTTTATGTTTTCCGAAAAGAAACAAACAACATATGACAAGCAATAAGAATTTTTAAAAACCAAGCAAAACATTTTTCAAATTTTGTAATACCTTTTACCTTATATTCGCTTATTTAATGCATTACATAATTCCTAAGGTCCGAAATGCTATTACTTTTTGTTTAACGTAATGCAGACTGTAATGCCTCATAACATTTGTTTATCTTTGTTCTTTGTAAGAATCAAGTAAAGCCAACACTAAAGAGAAATTTAAGGTATGTTGCTACTTGGCGCGCTCGGTATTCGAGTGAAAATTTACAATTTTTTTAAAGGAAAGCGGTAAAAGATAATGAAAAAATTTTTTGGGATGAATAAATACACTAAAAAATTATTTACAAAAACTTGTTTTGATTAATTAATATTTCTTATGTATGAAACTTTAATTTGAAGTTGACGTGTCGATATTGGAAAGAGCTGATGGTTACCATAATAACTAAAGTTTGGCAGCACCTAGAAAATAAATAAAAATTGTTCATAAATAATATGAGTATGGTTACGTATGAACTAAAATTTTTAAGTTTGGCAAAAAAATAAAAATTTTTGCAATATTTTACTTCACACGGAAACTGCACATGTGGAGAGTATGCTGTTAATATTTGGAGATGATCGGACAAGATAATTTTTTGTAACGATGGTAACCAGGTATAAAAATGTTCACATTAAAGTTTCATACATAAAAAATGCTAAAAACTGAAAAAAAAATGTTTGTTAGAATTTGTTTGAGTGTATTAATTCACCCCAAAAAATATCCAGTATCTCTTACCGTTTTCCTGTAAAAAAATTTTAAATTTTCACTCGAATACCGAGTGCGACAAGTAGGAACATGCCTTAAAAAATGTTGATTTTGTGGAAGACTAAAAAAATTAATAGTAAGTAAGTGAGTAAGTATCAATTATAAAATGACTTGAGCATAAGATATTATTAAACAGCGTCTAATATGCATTTATATAACTGCTTCTCTAGTATAAGAAATTGCAATCGCCTACTGCCAATGACATGCCTATTAGAGTGTCCCTTATTTTGCGATTTTTGGAAATGTCAAGGGGCTGAAAGGTTTTTTTATGCGTTTTTAAATTCTAAGAACAAAACCACACATTTTTTTCGACAACGTTTACCCGTGCCAATCGGGCCCGAAAGTTTCGAAAAAATGTTCATATTAGACCATATTTGCACAAATTAAAAAAAAAATCTTTTCTCTGCTTTTTATAAATATTTTGCATTTTTTGGAACACATACATAAGAAATATGATATCTACAAAGTTTTTTTATGGTGGGCGTGGTTACCGCCCCTGCTTCGTCGAAATTTCTCCCGCAGCCTTTTCCCACTCAGCCATTCCAAGCATAACGCAGTACTTTTTTTCAAAAATTGACCTCACGTCTTTCAAATTGTTTTATTTTTGGGCTATAGATTCCTTATCAAATTCTAAGAACCCGTGTTTTTTGTTTTTTTTTTTTATCGCCATTCGTTGAAAAGTTATGGACCTTTCAAATTTGCAAATCTTCCGAAAACGGCAGAATTGGAAAATTTTCAATACATTGTATCTAAGTCAGTTTTTATCCTATTTTTATAAATGAGGTACCGTTTGAAAGGTATTGGAAAGTCGTTTGTGGGAAAAACATATTATTTTAAAATTTTTGATGTTAGGGTTGCCAACATATTTCAAGAAAAACTTATTTGCTAATATCTCAAAAAACGCATAATTTTTTTTCGATTTTTTATTTTTTAAAATTGAAGAAGAATGTTGCCTATTAGTTAAAAAAAAATGTATGATGGAGCTTTTATATGTTCTTTTGCAATTTCAATTTTTTTGCAAGTACCTCATCATTTCGAGGCACTTTATCGCCTATAAATTTCATAACGGCTAAAAAATGCAAGAATTTGACCTGCAAAATGGTTAACCTTATTAAGGCCAACATTTTATTCATAGTATTTGATGACCTTACACTTGACCTTGGCATGGAAAACTGGTAAAAACCGAAAAAAATTAAAAAAAAAAATAATTATTTTTTTTAAATTTTATTTGTATAAAATTAAACAAAGTTTTGATTTTATATTATAGATTATTTTATTCTAATTTGTTTTGATTCAAAAATTTTGAAGATCGGACTTTAAACAAAAAAGTTATGATGGTTTTTATATGCTGATTCGCAAATTATTTTTTTATCGTATGTTGACATCATTTAAGGGCAATTTATCGCCTATCAATTCCATAACGGTACAGTTATTTGCAAAATTTAATCTGCAAAATGGTTTGTCTTATAAGGACAAACATTTTATTGAAAACGAGTTATTGAGCTCTAGGCCAATCATGTTGAGAACAAGACAACATGAAGAACAAAGAAGGCGACAGCCAACAACAACAACAACAACGGCTCTGTATAGAGCCAATCACAACAGCTTTGACTATACAGACTGTTTCATTGGTCGCTACACCAACTCATCAGTAGTCTTTTGTGTGACTTCTTTGTTCTTCATGTTGTCTTGTTCTCAACATGATTGGCCTAGAGCTCAATAACTCGTTTTCAATATAAATAATGAAAAGGCCGTATTCAAAAATATTAAGACAAACATTTTATTTAAAAGTTTCGATAACCTTATACTTGACCTTGGTAGACAAAACTGGTAAATACTAAAAAAAAAATAAATAGTTTTAATTTATTTTTACTTTTATTTGTATAAATGCGAACAGAATTTTGATTGCGATATTGAAGATGGGTAAATTCAAACTCATATTGTTGCAAAAAGTTTTAAAACGATATTAAAAGTAAAAAAATACAATGGTTACTCTTACGCTCTTTAAATAAGAAAGTTACAATGATTTGTATGGGTTGACAAGTATGGGCCCCAACTCGGCTCCATGGCACAACAACAAGGTAGTTGCTAGCTGAATGTCCTCTCCCAAAATCAATTCTTCCTCTCTACAAAAATGAAAAAATTGTCAAACTGTGATAAGCTTATGACGAAGTTAACGAATAGAGCTAAGTAGTACTACTTTGTTAGTGTGCCATGCTCGAATCTACTTTAAAACTTTAAATCAGCTGATCTGTGAAAACAATTTTATTATCGCGTCAAAAAATAAATAAATAAAAAATACACCCAAAATCTTATTGCAATTTGTTCGGAAAACGTAACCATAACGTGCGCGATCGATTGCGATTTTTAACCCAACAGCATGTCGAAACTGCGGAATATTTAGGAATCAGTGATTTAGTGGCTGGTGAAATGAAAATTTGTTCAACTTGCCGTCTACAACTTAGCAAACAGAAGGCAATCAAAAAGGCGGCGACAATTGCAACTGAAAATGTAATGGATGAAGTAAAGAATTACTTTGATGCTGGTGGTGAAAACATTGAAGAAGAAACTGCGAGCATAGCTAGTGAAGTGATTGACAGGGAACAGTTCGTTCGTGAGCTTAATAAGCTGCTCCCAGAAATAGGAGTCCAACAAATAGAATATCGAAAAATAAATCGATCAATATCGTACTGCCGGAATATCATGGATGATATAACGAAAAATATGGACAGCAAAATTTTTGGCTCGACTCCGTCCACTCTGCATGAACCAACTACGGAAAGATCAGATACGGATGAAGTAGTGGAACAACTAATTGAAAAATTTGCCCAAACTTCTGATAAAGAGGAAAAATGGAAAATTCTGTCAATCCTCCCACAGTCTTGGACAGCGAATAAAATGCACGCTAAATTCAATATTAGTTGGCGCTTTGCAAAAAACGTAAAATCGCTTGTCGCTGAGAAGGGCATAATGTGCGGCCCAATGAAACGTTTAGCCTCAAATGTCATGAGTCAAGATTTGGTGGATATGGTGAAGAAATTTTATTTAAGTGAAGACATCAGCCACACTTGCCCAGGAAAGCGCGACTATGTTACCATTAACGAGAACAATGAAAAATCTACACTGCAAAGGCGTCTTTTACTAATGAATCTCGATGAAGCATATGCATCTTTTAAGATTTCACATATCGGCACCAAAATAAGCTTTTCCAAATTTGCAGAATTGAAACCACCGCAATGTATTTTGACACTCCAAACGGGAGGAACACATTCTGTCTGTGTATGTGTCTATCATCAAAATGTCAAATTAATTTTTGAACCAATGAAGAAACTATTCGGCATGGATTCATATCGCAATCTCTTTGACTTACTGTTTTGTAATCAGCCTACTGAAAAATGCAAATTGAGAGAATGTGACCTCTGCTCTGGAGTTCTTACTGTAGAAAATTTCATTGCAAAAGTTTTGGAGGATAACTCACTCTATAATGTTGCGTACAAGCGATGGGTTAATCAAAGTGGTACGAATTTGTATCTTCGGCCCAGCCAAAGTTAATACTTTTTTAATTTTTTTTTTTTCATTAAGGTAAAACCAATTTGGAAAATATAAAGAAGTCATCAGATGTTTTTATATCGGAATTCAGTAAACAAGTTGATTTACTAGTACCACATGATTTCATCGCTAAAAAACAAGCGTATTATTTAAAAATGCAGAAAGAAGCATTGGAAACAGGAGAATTTGTTGTTATATGTGATTTTTCAGAAAATTACAGTTTTTTCATTCAGGTAAAACTAACATTAACCCTACCATTCCTTTACACGTTGAGTACCACCATATAAAAACCTTTCTGCAGTAGAAAAATATTTTTTTAAAACTATTTATATTTTTAATAGAATGCTGTACAGTCTCAATATTGGTCTCATGATCAATGCACTATCCATCCGTTCTCCATTTATTTCAAGGATGACAGCAATGATGTTGGAAATCTAAGTGTCATCATAATAGCCGAAAGTTTGAACCACAACTTCAGTGCGGTGTTTCAATTTCAAAAAGAATTGCTACTGGTCTTACGAGCTCGATTTAAGGACATCAAAAGAATTAGTTTTTTTTCCGATGGAGCTGCATCGCAGTATAAGAATAGGAAGAATTTCTACCAGCTTTGCCAGTGGAAAGATGAAGAACATTTTGACGCTGAGTGGCATTTCTTTGCCACATCGCATGGTAAGGGACCGTGTGATGGCATCGGTGGAGCTTTTAAAGGAAATGCCATGAGAGCCAGTCTTCAAAGACCATTTGAGAACCAATTAACAAACGCGAAAGAGCTGTACGAATGGGCTATAAAAAAGGAGTCAACAATATGTTATCGGTTTTGCTCAAAAGAGTCTTTTGAAAATGTAGAAGCTGAGTTGATATCGAAATTTAAAAATGTGCAAACTATAACCGGCACACAAAAGTTACACAGTTTTATTCCCATCAATAATAGGGAGATTAAAACTCGACGATATTCAGCTTCAGAGAATTTTTTAATATATCAGCTGATCAAACCATCATAACTTTTTCTCATAATACCGAGTTTTTTTTGCAACAATATCAGTTTGAATTTAATCATTTCCAAAATCGCAATCAAATATACAAATAAAAGTAAAAATAAATTAAAACTATTTATTTTTTTTTAGTATTTACCAGTTTTGTCTACCAAGGTCAAGTATAAGGTTATCGAAACTTTTAAATAAAATGTTTGTCCTTATAAGACAAACCATTTTGCAGATTAAATTTTGCAAATAACTGTACCGTTATGGAATTGATAGGCGATAAATTGCCCTTAAATGATGTCAACATACGATAAAAAAATAATTTGCGAATCAGCATATAAAAACCATCATAACTTTTTTGTTTAAAGTCCGATCTTCAAAATTTTTGAATCAAAACAAATTAGAATAAAATAATCTATAATATAAAATCAAAACTTTGTTTAATTTTATACAAATAAAATTTAAAAAAAATAATTATTTTTTTTTTTAATTTTTTTCGGTTTTTACCAGTTTTCCATGCCAAGGTCAAGTGTAAGGTCATCAAATACTATGAATAAAATGTTGGCCTTAATAAGGTTAACCATTTTGCAGGTCAAATTCTTGCATTTTTTAGCCGTTATGAAATTTATTGGCGATAAAGTGCCTCGAAATGATGAGGTACTTGCAAAAAAATTGAAATTGCGAAAGAACATATAAAAGCTCCATCATAAATTTTTTTTTAACTAATAGGCAACATTCTTCTTCAATTTTAAAAAATAAAAAATCGAAAAAAAATTATGCGTTTTTTGAGATATTAGCAAATAAGTTTTTCTTGAAATATGTTGGCAACCCTAACATCAAAAATTTTAAAATAATATGTTTTTCCCACAAACGACTTTCCAATACCTTTCAAACGGTACCTCATTTATAAAAATAGGATAAAAACTGACTTAGATACAATGTATCGAAAATTTTCCAATTCTGCCGTTTTCGGAAGATTTGCAAATTTGAAAGGTCCATAACTTTTCAACGAATGGCGATAAAAAAAAAAAACAAAAAACACGGGTTCTTAGAATTCGAATAGGAACCTATAGCCCAAAAATAAAACAAATCGAAAGCCATGAGACGGACTCGTCTTGCGTTATGCTTGGAATGGCTGCACTTTTTCATTAAATTAGTGCAATTTAGGTATTAAAATGAACAATAAATAAATACATTTTTACTATGCTAAAAGTATTATTACATGTCATTTAATTCACATCAGGGGTATTCTCTATGCCTAGGATATGCCGTTGCACGGTGCAAGAATAGGAAATGTATAATATCTGCAATTAAGAAACAACAATGGCGGAGTGTACATTTCCTATTCTTGCTATTATATACTTACAAAAATTTACAATAAATTAAAAAAATAGTATTTTAACCTGCGGCGGGCGCGCAATAAGCTAATACCTACAAGCAGTCTTATTGCGGCTTTACAACTGAAATCATAGTTTTTTTTATATATAAAAAATATCAAAAACCATAAATGTATGCCCCTGGAGGGTTTAATTACAATAAGAAATACAAATGCCCGTAGTCTTAAAAACTGACGGAGCAAAAACATTACATTTTCAGATACATATTTGTATATGTAGGTATAAGGTTAAACAAAGAAATCTTATTAAATCTTAAAAACTAACTTTTCTTACTTTAAGAGCTGCAAAATTTGAAACAACCTCATCGAAATCAATATTACTTGCAAGCTTGTTTTCAATGGATAAAATAGCAAGATCGGAAAGCCTTGCCTGTCCCATGGAAGACCTTAAATAAGTCTTAATTAATTTTAGCTTTCAAAAACCCCTTTCGCATGAAGCTACTGATACACAAATTGTTAGAAATAATTTCAATGCGACAAAATGGGACACACATTTTTTAACGTAATGTATTTGTACCTTTTTCTTTCTGTTTTAGAAATAAAAACAAATATCGAAATGGTGTCACCCCTAAAATGGTGGTACCCGGGGCGGGACGTTACAATATTTCAATTACAATATTTGTCAAAGCAAAGTAATAAGGATTAGGGCAAGGTAAATACTCCCTGGGAATAACCCTTTTGAATGATTAAACAATTTTTGTTAAAAAAACCCTGCGTAAAAGCTACCCAGAATATTTATGGACAAAATTGATTGGACCATGACTCGAACATTGTTCAAAAGCAATTTAAAATATAATCGAACTCTTCAATATATCAAGATACTTTTCTAAGAATATTCGACAAATTTCGTCATAAAATATTTTTTGCCGGAAAGAGATTCTCAATAAAAATTTTCAAGGTTAGTCATCGATCTGACGACTTATTTGCTCCAAGATAATTACGAGAATAATTCGATGCCAAATGTAATAATATTTTCTAGGAAATTTTCTTTTTGTTAATCGAGTAAATTTTTATTCGAGTTGGAAATATTGATTTTACAATTTTCATAAATGAATTTGAAACTTCATATAAATTAAATAAAAAAAAAACGAAGAAAAAATTGTTTACCAAGGTCCTTTACTGTTAGGTCTTTAACTTAAAGTTTAAACTTTAAAGTAATGAAAATTAAAACATGTTCTGAGAGAGTTGCAAAAATAACAACAGTGAAGTACCTTTTGATAGATACTCACAATAAATTTTCACCACAAAATGATTTTGTGCCAATGGTGTTGTTGTTGTTGTTGATTCTTTTGCTGTTGTTGTTGTTGTTGTTGTATTAAACCAAGCCATATAAAATTGTGCAGTATGAAAAGTATCTGTATCTGTATCTGTTAGTTGTTGTCGTCTCTAAACGCAAGCGCTAACGTAGCCAGGTAAAATGAAACAAAACGAGCGTTACACCAACAACAACAACAAAATTCAATCAATTTTAGCATCCATTGAGATACAAATTGTATTCAAAGAATTCAGCTGTGAAAACTAGTTTTTGGTGGTGATTTTTTTTTCTCCCGTTTTCTCTGTTGCGTTCCTCCAACTACGTGCCGACGGTAATGGTTGCTATGGTTGTTGTTCTTGTTTTGCTTATGTTGACATTGGCCCGAAGGCGGAGCTAAATTTGCTCAATGCATAAAATTCGTTAGATAAATTCACACACACACAAACACACCGAACATTTTGGCACGCCCCATTTAGAATACAAACAAATAGCTGCTGTATGCAAAATATAAATGTTGCTGTTATTGTTGTTGTTGTAGTTGTTGTTTTTGATGTTGTTTCAAATGTATCGCGCATGTTGTTTGGGCGATAATTAAGCAACAAAACTATTGCTGCAGGTTTTTTTTATTCACCAACATTTCTATTGAGGTAGTAAAATAAGTTTGTGTTAAAAAAATGGCTGCCATTTTGGCTCTCTTTTCTTTAGCGATTAATATTAAAGTTTCTCTTTTTTTTGTTTTTTTTTCTACCAATCTTATTTAAGTCAGCTTTAACCCAGTGAACATTTTTTGTTCGGAATGAACTTACTGCGAGCTTACAGACGTAAGCGTTCTGTTTGGAATAAGTTTGCAAAGTATTTGGAAAATGTTTTAAACTAACGATTGGATAAGAATTTGTAAGTTCTGGGGTGTAAACAAATTAGGCAAACAGTCAACAAACGTTTATTATAAGCGTTTTTTTATAACATTTATTAAAACCCATTTTAATTTTCATTATATAAATATACCAACAATAAAAAAAACATGCCGCCATTTGTCCTCTGTTACTATTACTATGAAACTCTTTTACTATACTGAGAAAATTGAACGCCTCAAAGCGTTTACTATACTTGAAAATTGAAATTAAAGAAAAAAAGTTGTTAAAAGACTGTAACCAAAATATCTTTGCTACAAGGAAAATATCGTTGCACTAATGATTTATTCTTTAACTAAGCAACAGCTGCATCTTTGAAACAAAAGACTGAAGTTCTTTGTAGCTAAATCAATCAAACAATATTTGCCGTAAAGATAAATTATTTACTATAACGATTTAATTCTTTGTTAACAAGAATTTGTAAACAAAGAAAAAAGTACGCAATATCAACAAATTGTCTTTGTTTTCTTGAAACTAAGCATCGTTGTTTCAAAGACAAAGTCTATAACTTTAAAGAATTTTTTTCTACAAAATCATATTTTTCTTAAAAATACACACGCTTATAATTCGCAGTTACTTTGTGGGCAATATGTACTATATAAGGCAATTGATGTATTAATATGTATAAGTTATAATTAGCACTAGATTAAAGCGTATGGGTTAAGGGTCAAGGGGAAGGGGAAGGGGATGGGAAGGAGAATAGAGAGGGGTGATAGAGAGAAAAGGCGGACATACAAAGATAGTATTAAGGAAATCGACGGAGACGTACATCTTTGTCCAGGGATCGGAAATAACGATTATCGCTATCAATC
Source organism: Pherbina coryleti (assembly GCA_943735915.1). Taxonomy (NCBI): domain Eukaryota; kingdom Metazoa; phylum Arthropoda; class Insecta; order Diptera; family Sciomyzidae; genus Pherbina; species Pherbina coryleti. The sequence continues at coordinate 85,626,302 of OX030952.1, read as the reverse complement.
AATCATTTTTAACTATTATTTTATTATCGTTATATTTTCGATCACAAATAAAAATTATTTTTTGATCGTTTTTTTTTCAATCAGAAAAAAAGTTATTTTTTGATTGTTATTTATTCGACCGGAAATTATCTCTTTATATATGATCTTTTGATGTAAAAATTCAAAAATAACCGTTATTTTCTATCCCTGTCTTTGTCACAAGAATTTAAGTCGTTGATATAAAGTATATTTTTCATGGGAATTTAACAATCTTTGTGCCTTTGCCGTAACACAAAGTCTTTGGGCACAAACTAACCAATAAAAGTCTTTGTGGCAAAGTGTATTTTCTTAGGTCTTACGATTTTTTCCCCTGAGTGTTATAATTTCCAATTTAGTATTTCAAAGTTAATAAATAAAGTTCATAATGAAGTGGTGTGCATTTAGAGATACTTTAAAAAGAAATAAATATATGAATTTCTGTTTACGGTATAATCTCACTATCATAAAAAGAATAATTCTTTACATTTATTTTCTAATGTTTATTGCTTTAAAATGTTCTCCGTCGTTGCGGCTAACATGGTCCGCTCTGGGGTCTCAATTTCCAAAGACGTATTCGAGCATTTCGAGTTGTATTTGACGAACTATACAGGATGGGCCATTAAACTTCGGAATGTTTTTTGGTAATAATAGAAAAAAAAAAAAACACAAATTATTGGCTGTGAAGTTATTTTTCGTTTATTTTGAATCATGTTAATTTGTCCTGATTACTTGAGGAATATGATTTCGAGTAAAAGGTTGCCGCCATAGCGAATGGCGCAGTGTGCTCGTTTTTCAGCATTTTCCATCACATTTCGTAGTGTTTCGGGCTGAAAAACGGCAATTTCATAACGAATATTGTCTTTCAAGGCTTTCGGGGTCCGTGGCTTGTTATCATAAACTTTCGACTTCAAATAACCTCACAGGAAGTAGTCTGGTGGGGTTAAGTCGGGCGATCGCGGAAGCCAGTCAAAATCACCATTTTTTTAAATTAGTCAACCGAGGAAAAAAGAACGCAATAAAGCGATCGTAGCTCGGGCTGTGTGAGCTGTGGCGTCATCGTGATGGAACCAAAAATTGACCAATCCGCTATCAGTCAGAATTGCCAATAAAAATTTGTTATCATGATCCGATAATGTTCGCTATTAACAGTTACGTCTGCTCCCACATAGTATTCTAAGAAGAATGGTCCAATGATCTTTTCCGTACAAACTCCAGATCACATAGTCACGTGATGGTTGCTCGTGAATTAATTTAAGATTTTCATTGGCATAGAAGTTTTGTTTATTTACGACCTCATTCAAAGAAAAATGAGCCTCATCTCTTATGATAATTTTTTGCCAGAAATCATCGTCGGCTTGAACCATGTTCACCCCGAATTTCGCATTATCTAAGCTACTTGGCTTGTGGATCGTTTAAAGTCGGGTCGTTAATTTAGTACGGAAATAACTTTAAATCAGCACGAATTATGAACAACCAAGGCAAGAACTAGGACTATATGTTGACGGTGATCTATCAGCGCTGGACTGTAAAGCCTAAATGTTCTCATCAGACCGCCACGGATGACGCCTGCCTTGATGACTGCCATTACCAAGACATTACCGGTGGCTATATATTTTTGGTGTAAATGCCTAATGGTGTAGCCTGAAGGCGCTCTATTCACTTGATATTTTGCAAAATACGCACTTTGTGTTTTTACAATTGAGAACATGTTTTAAATGTGAAGCTGCACGATAACAGCGTTGTGGTGACATGTACTGTTTCTTGGACTGATACTTCGAACGCGGGATGTCATAAGCCGATCTGAACACAAAAGAAAAATTTATAAGGTTTCCAGATACCGAAGACTTAAATGGCCCTCCCTGTACTATAATGGTTCAATGCCGGCATATCGATTACTTAAAGTCTAAGACTTTGGACTTTGTGTAGCTCTTTAGAAAAAAGGTCTAGATCACTTGCTGATATCATTTAATCTGGCCTGCCAATTCAACGATCCTAAGCGTGGTATTAACAGTTCACCGAATTGTTTTCGGTTTCACGAGCTGTGTGGCAAGTCACAACTTGTGCATTTTGACGGAGTCAAGTGTCGTCGAAATCAACGACTTCAATTAAAGGCAGCAAATTGTCCGTTGTCATAGAGCAATAACGGGCACCGGCATATTTTTAGAGAACTAAGGAAAGATGATTCCAGCAGCCCATAAACAACATCAAAATGTTGTTCTGGAATTTAATGGCAGCTTTAGAACCTTTTTGGGATTTAGAACCTTTTGTCTAAATAGGGCTATTTATTTTACTTATTGACTTAGTAATGATGTCAGAACTGGGTCTCATTGCTGGCCTAAATTTTGGTCGAAAATAATGAATCTTCTTCAAGTTTTGCTTGATTTTTATACTTCAAGAATAATCAATAGATGCTGTGCCGGCTAAGTTGTTCCCTGATGAAATGTCAAACAATATTGCACAAAAATAACATAGAAATTTCACACGACTCACGCGTAATCTGTCATTAAATCCCTACTGAAAAAAGTGCATCTTAATGAATATTTGAAAAAAGAAGGTCACATTGAATTAAAAAAAAAAAAAATAAAATTGCCTACTCAACTCAAAGTAACACCTGTTGGCAAGAGTTGTCCTCCGTTTAATTTCAGTGATGATCGTCACAAGACAACGCGTGAAGATCAGGGGTGATCTTCACATGTCAACCTTTTGCTAGTATTCTCTAAAAACGGAAAATTGGCAACTGTCAGTTTGACGACTAGACTGAGCGGAGGTTCCCAGCCCATAAACGAGTAATCGTTGGAATTGAAGCCCACCTCGTTAAAAAATTGCAATGGAAAAAAAAATAAATGGAAAATAAAATGTCTGATGTAAAAGTTTTTGCCACCATATATTAAAAAATATACATAGAAATCACAAGTAATCATTTGTAATGAACTTGGAAAACATTTGGAATTGTAAGTTTGAATGAAAAATTGTTTATAAACACACTTAAAATACATTTTGGTAACATTTGTAAATGTAAGTTGGAACAACGCACGATCGCTAGGGAAAGTAAGTTTTTCATATAAATTTTGTAGAATGTTTACTTTATCGTTCACTGGGTAATATTTAGCTTTTTTTTATTACACGAATATCGACCGATTTAATTTGAGAGCTTTTTTGCTTGCATGTAGGCATGTTTCCTTCATTATTGTTGTGTTTAGTTGTTGCATTTGTTGTTGTTGTTGAGAACAACACTCTGTTGTTGTTTTATTCGCATAATTTTGCTAATTTGTTGATGATTTGTATTTTTATTAGGAACTTTTTTCTTTTTGTTAGCACTTGTTTCATTTGATTTGAGTATTCGTTGTTGTTGTTGTTGTTGTATTTTTTATTGATATCTGTGATTTGTTCCCTTTCTATTCACATTGTTTTTGTTATTTTTATTTATTGTGCAAAATTTCATTTGAGCTTTTTAATTGTATAAATATTGTTATGCGATGCTGGTGTTGTTTTTTTTTTATTTATTTCAGCGGATGTTGAATTTCATCTTAATGACGCTCATATCCGGTAATTTAAGTTTTGATTACTTTTGTTGTATGCAAATGAAATTTATAAAATTATTTTTAATAGTTTGTTTAAAGAGTTATAATTTTGCAAAAGTATCGCAATGAAAGTATTTTAGGTTAAGTTATAGTCTGTAATGGTGAAACCAGGTAGACGTATGAATAAATAAAATAAAATAAAAATAAAATAAAAATAAATGTTCGTGAAGATAACAATTTATGTCTACGATGCTCGTATTTTTATGCAATTGTTATAGTTTACAAAGAAGATTTCGAGATCTATAAACTTTAGATCTAAACTTTTGGTCTAAAGAACAAAATCTAAGAGGCTCTAACTGATCTAAAAGGATCTAAGAGGGTCTAATTGATAAATCAATTTCAAGTTGCAATAAATACCTCAAGTTCCAAGAAAGACCTCCAAATACTTCGTGTAGTACAGCCAAAATTTACAAAATATGGCCTATGTAGTTCATTCCTCCATTATTTCCTTTAACCAAATATTCCTCCTAAAAAGCTGTCAATTCATGAACTGTAGATACAGCTATGGACAGAGAAATAGTACACTTTAAAAATGTAATATTGATAACAAATTTTTGTAATTATTTGAATGAGCTCAGTAATGTTCACTCGCGATATGCTTTATAAGTCAAAAGTAAAAACAATCAACGGCTAAAAGCATCCAGTAAAAATTCTTATTTTTTGTTGTTGGCCATTTAACTCATAAGAAGGGGATTTTCACTTGGGCACAATTTTGTTCTAATGGTCTGTTTATTATTATTCATTCATTCGAACATTGGTAGTTAAAGTGGTAAAGTGCTTTTCACCTTTTATTTTAAATATTTTTTTTTAAATGTGTAGATTGCACTCCAGAAAAAACAAAAATTATATTTACACTTTTCAAAAATGCTAAAACTTCTTCTCAAATCTCCGAAATCGCTCGAGAAAAATGGTCAACAATGCCATTAAATTAGCAAAGTCTAACCTAGATTTGATAAAGGAAAAAAAACAAACGCAAATATCCTCCAAGGAAATCCGATAACATCATAAGAAGTCCAAGGTCGACTGAGGAGGAATTAAATGAGGAATTTAATGCGAATATTTCAAGTAGACTTGTAAGAGGACGTCACAACGATAGTGCTCTATTTGGAAGAGTCAGTAAAAAAAACAAACCGCTACTCTAAAAAAAATTACTATTCATATAAAGGCACAACAGGCTTTTGCTAAGGCCCATGTGGGAGATGATCTTAAATTTTGGAAAAGAGTATTATAAAGCGACGAAACAAAGATAAATCGTATGGAACGTGCGGGTATGGAACGCATTTTCTTAGTGTGGAGTAGGTCCACTGTTCAGAATTGACGGCAGGGTCGACAAATTTGCTTATTTAAGAATACTCTAGAATGAAATGGAGCCATTTGCATTTAGTTCCATGCCAGTGAACTGGATCTTTATTGAGAGCAAGAATTGATACACTAAGGGAAATAACGCATATTAGCATTATCCACGCCTCAGTATAAATTTTATTTAAATATTTACGTGGATAAATCCAATGTTTTCCTTACAACTCGTTTTTTTCTCGTATTTGAATTCTATTTATACCACACACGTACACACATATTCCACACAAGCAAGCAGCAACAGCATCGCAAACGTACACACATATTCCGACAAGCAGCAACAGCATCGTACTGTTCCTGCAATTTATTTCTTGCATTTGCAGCTTTATAGTTCTCATTTAGTTTTTGTTGCAAGAGTAATATAGCTTGCAAGTTTGGCAAAGAATAAAAATGATGTAGGGTGGAGTGACAACTTGATATTTCCTATGAAATATTTTACACCGGTTGTCATTTACCTACATATTTTTTATACATTACTTTTTCGTTCTCTTTTAAATACTATTTTTAACAGTTGGTGCAATATTAAGGCACCAACTGTCAAAAATAGTATAAATTAGAGAACGAAAAAAGTGAAGCGAGAATAAATTATACAAGCAATGGCATTTGATGAACGCAATATGAAGAAAATAATACCATACAACCATTAATAACATATTCAATTTAAATATGTTGTTTTTAAAATTCAATATTTTTATATAAATTTTCTTTAAATGCGATAGTTTATTTTCAAATAGTAAATATCTGAAAGATATTTTAAAAATATTCGTGCATAATTTTAATACATTTTTTATTAATTCTGTTTAAATATTTAATTTAATTAAAAAAGTATTCAAATAAACTTTAAATATTTACGTAGTCGATTTATGCAAATGCGTTATTGGTGCAAAAATGACTCGCTTTTTGGATAAATTAAAAAAGTTTTTGAATAAATTTAATATTTTTTTCCCTTAGTGTAGAAAAGGCTGATGTAGCAACACAAAACGCAACAAGAGATCAAAGAGAAAAGACAAACACAGAAACAACACTGAAGCTTTAAATGTAGTGGTGCCCATACCCGATGATAGCGATCCGAAGCATGCAGCTAAGGTTATCAAGAACTGGATAAGGTCTGGAAAAAATTGAGGTCTTCAACAGGCCAGCTCAAAGTCCTGATCTGAATCCCATAGAAAATCTTTGGAATTATGTTTAAGTTAATATCGGGTAGAAAAAAAAAATACACAAATGCGCACGAACTTTGGGTGGGTTATACATCCCCCAGAACAGATGATAAAAATTTGGTACAGAGCCTACCTGCTCGTAGGTGCAAAGAAACTACTAAAAATGGTGGTCAAACTACTAAATACTAATCTGATACTCTAATAAAAGGTAAAATGTAATAAATTTTTATATATGTTTCCCTTTTTTATTGATCTTCAGAAATGTACTATTTCTGTGTCCAACCAAAAGCGAAGCTGCGTTGAATTAAATAGATTAATCACAACTAATTTATGAAAAAGTTGATTTAGTTTTTTATTTTTTTTAGTCCTTTAAATTTAAAATGTATTCTTTTGTATAGGAAACGAATTATTTTTCAGCAAAATGTGAAATAAACTGAAAATTTATAATATTTTTGATAGTGTGCTATTTATCTGTCCATAGCTATATGTCATGAAGAGTTAAAGGCATTGCTTAAGGAAGACCCACGACAAACACTTGTGCATGGTAGAACGAACAAAATTTTCAACGCTTTTCCCATTTCGGGAAAGAAGGTTTTTGCCTCTTTTAAGATATCAACAACAGTTAGATTTGTAGGGTTGAGTTTATTACAACACAATTGCTGTCAAAGTTCGATTACATTTTTTATGTTCGGTAAATCATAAAATTGGGCGATAGTCTTGTAAGTTTTTGTGAGATTTTCGACTGATATCGTTTGCATTTAAGCCGGGTGTAATTAGGATAATGCAAATGATTGAGGGGTTTTTCAAATGAAGCTATTGATAAGAACTGTACTACACAGAACCAAAAACGTACTTAATAACAAAGAAAAAGTTCTTTGTCCCAATGTATTATACATTAAAATTGGTCCAAAGTACGAGTTCCTTGATTCAATGAATCTTTGTTCTTACGTTATTTCTTTGATATGTTATGAAGAAAAATGATTATTTATGACACATACAACTGTTACAATAAGTTAGTCTGTCCTTAGAAATTTTAAAACAATATCAAGATATATTTTAAAAAATCATTTTCTTATTGGGATAAAATTCTCTAATGGTTTTATAGATATTACAACACAAGAACTGGAACAAAATTTTAATGAACACGAACAATGAACTGTTCCTTAAAATTAAGAACAACGATTCATTGAACCAAAGAATTCGTTCTTTGGGGCAATGAATAGTTCTTAAAAATCAATGAATTTCGCTTTATGAACGAGATTCTTTGATTTTAAGAACAATATTTGGTTCAGTGTAAGGAAGCTTGGTTAGAAGATTAGTTAAAGAAGCTTGAGGTTAAAGGGTGACACATATCTCAGAGAGCTAAAGATTTATGTCACTCTTTTCAATTTAGTGACAGATTTTGAGCATCCCTATCACACAGAATGACACGAAAAATATGTCAGATTTGCAGGGCCAAAACGGTATCAAGGATTACTCGGATGCAGATTATCAAGAGTTGTTCAGATTTTTTTTTTGCCTGCAATTTTATTTTGAATTGTTTGCCAAAATTCGAAACAGTTTAAAAAAGTTATGGGCCAAAAATGATAAAAAACGATATTTCAATTTAAATTTCTATTTATTAAATTGTTAACATATAAGACAGAGTCTTTTAAATCTGTCTTTAAGAATTAAAGGTGGGCACTTTTCGGCATTTTTCGATTTTGATGCTCCTTTGCAGTTTTTTTCGCGTCTATTTGTTCTGTACTTTTTCTTCTGGTCTATAACTTTCACTTTTCTGAAGACAGGAAAACAAAATTCCACTCCCTGTGGGGAAAATTACATTTTTTTTGAAAAGTACAAAATCAAGTTTTTTTCAATCGAAAATCAAAATATTCATACATACAATAAGACCCGATCGGTAGCCAAACTAGCTAAACCCAGAAAGAGCTTTGCTATTTACATTCAGGACTTTAAGTAACAGCTGTCAAAATGTTGTTTCAATTTACCGTGTGGCACTGTGTTTATCGTGAAGAAGGCAATACAAAATCGCTCACCCGCCAAAACTTTAAACTTGCCTTCAGAAGTACAGTTGTGTTCATAAAAATAGCAGCGCAATGCCTCATGTTATGAAAGTGTCAAAATTACATATTAAAATACTTCTAATAGAGTGACTTGTTGCTTGTTGTTAACAGCATGAATATACCGTTATAACAGTCAATCGCGAGTGCTCAAAAAATATGTTCATTTTATTTTTTGAGATCATACGATCGCGCACTGCAAGAAGTGTTGTCCATAATAATAGCAGCAATATCAAATTGTCCTCTCTGTTGCAAAATTAGTTTATTTTATATTAACAACAGGTAAACAATTATTTATTTAGAAATAATATTGTTTATAATTTATTCATTTAATTTATTTCATTAAATTATTTTGCATATTTAATTAATTTCTAAACAGTGTTCTGAAGAAAAACGGAATATTATTAAAAAGTTTCGAAAGGAAAGGAAAACTTACCGGGAAATTGGAAAAAAATCGTCAGTTGCTCTTCCAAAATGATTTCAAATGCCCTAAAATAGCAAAATAGATGGAACAGACGGTGCAACAAAACGTGCAAAGAGCATCAGCATAAAAAAATAGTGCAAATGGTAAAGCAAGATCCACAAATCAATTCCAAAAAATAAAAAAAGGATCTTAAGCTGTCTATTAGTTCAGTGATAATAAGAAGGCGTTTACTGGAAGCTGAACTGGCCGCACGAAGCGCCCGAAAAGTACCATTACTGTAAAAAAAAAAAGTTATTAAAAGACTAACTTTCGCTAAAGCCCACCTCAAGTGGCCTGACGAAAATTGACAAAACATTCTCTAGAGCGATGAGAGCAAAATAGTTCTTTGTGAATAAAAAGGTCATCGGCAATACATGATAAGAACAGTTAATGTTGCTTATGATCCAAAATACACCGTTAAAACAGTAAAATATGGTGGCGCTAAACTTATAGTTTGGGCATATTTCTCCTATCATGGCTATGGACCCATATATCCGATAACCGGAACATGGTTATCTTGAAGAAACCATGCTACCGTTTGCTGACGACAATCAGTAAGATAATGACCCGAAGAATGCAAGTAAATGGGCCCAACACGATTGAGGGAGAAAAAAGTTGACTTTATGCATTGGCCGGCTTATTGTTCAGACCTAAACCCAATAGAAAACCTTTGAAGAGACATAAAAAAAATGCAATAAGTGCAGCGAATCTCAAAAATAGCAAGGAACTATGGGAAATAGTGAGTGAATCCTGTTATACAATACCAATTGAGAGTTGTCACAACTTGGTCAATACTAACCAAAGCAAATAAGAAAACAATATAAAACTTGTTTACATTCATTATACATTTTAAATATTAATATCAAGGATATAAAATTTAATTTATGAGAATTCAAGCAATTTGCCAAATATGATGATTAGTTGTAAATTCCGGATCTCATCTTGATAGTTAATAGATCGATTGATTAGAGCAGTACTCACATATGTGATCAAGTTCTATTTTAATGTGTGCAGATTTGTAAGAATGTAAATAAGGATTAGAGCAAAGCTCATATATGCAAGGTAAGACAGACGATATAGCTCAGGCATATGCTAGGTGAGTCGGACATAGTCTCGCTCTGAATAATCATGATTAAATTTAGTCAGCTTGATAGTAATATTGCCAAACATAGCCCGGAAAATATGAAGTATTCTTGGGAGATCATAATTTTATACGTGCATCTAAGTCATGGTTTACGTGAGAAGGTCATGTGCTTACATTTTTTTAGATTGAGATTCATGTGATTTATTTTACACCAATTATGAAGATTATTGATTCCAATTTGTAGGAATTCGGCATCATATTAATTTTTGTAAGAAAGAAATATTTTGACATCGTCAGCATATATCAAAATGTTAGAATGCAATATTACAGATGACTATTACAGTGACTCCCCTGGGGCATTCCCGAGGTAACAGAAAACTTGTATGATTTCACGAGTTTAAATAGAACAGATTGTGTTCTATAAATTAGATACGATTCAAATCACCTCACCAGCTGCATGGAAAATCCAACAAGAGATAATTTTAAAATTAAGAGTTTGTGATTTAAAACATCCAAAGTTTTGCAAAAATCCTTGTAGATGACATGGGTCTGAAAACCTTTTCCAAAATTCTCTATAGTTTTAGATGTGAATTCAAGTAAGTTAGTAACATTCGATTTTCCAGAAAAGAATCCATCTTGGCTTGGAGACATCAAAGACTTTACACCAGTGGTGTTCACTCGCATACTACCTTTATCAGTATCACTATCATTATCATTGTCACTATCACTAACGCATTTTCATATGCCTCAAACATTTCGAGCAGTACAAAACACACGACCAAGAGGCGCAAACCTTTTTGCTTGAAGTTTCAGCCAGTGTTGCCAGAGAGACGAATTCAAATTTACCACTATTTTTTAAAAAATTGACCACTTTCGAAGAAAATTTACCTCTTCCTTAAATAAAAAAATTAAAAATTTTTTAATTGATTAATTTTAGTATACATATATGTATTTATAAAGAAACAACAAAAACATGAAAAAATAACGTTTTTACCATTCACCCACCGAAAAGCAACGCTGATCCGACAACCGCTCCTATTCTGGATGTGTTCTCAGCGGATTTATCCAAGAGAGGATCGCCAACCGACAGCCGCTTTGGTTCTGTTCGGGCTCTTAAACTGCTTGTGAGTATGTTCAGAGAGGTAGCAGTGCTGCCATTAACTCGAAAAATTAACAAGTCTAAACAAATTATTGTTTCCGCAAAATTTACCACTTTTGGTCAAAAATTACCTTTTTTACCTCTGCCCAAAAAATAACTGAAAAATGACCTCAATTAGGGAAATTTACCTCAATCTGGTAACACTGGTTTCAGCGCCAACTGATTGAGAGAATTTCGTGCATTCGATCGTGTACGTGTTTCGATTCTCGAATAAAGCATTCGAGTCTCACCACACGTGGTACTACATGAACATCACTGCTTTACACTATTTGATAATTGTGATGTAAAAATTGTCTCAAAAAGTTTGGGATAAGCACTTAATTTAGCAATCCCACGATAGTTTTCAATTACAGACCTGTTATCAGATTTGTGTAACGGAATAATAAATGATGATTTCCACGCAGCTGGAAAATAGCAAAATTTTACTTATTTTCTTATTACTTATTCATTGCAGCAGTATTTAAATATGCATGAGGGAATGTTTTTGGGTCCGCTTTTATATGAAGCTTTAGATCTTTTAGAATGATAAAACTGTATTGGTATCAACTATTGGAAGACAAATATCCCCAGATGGAACATTATAGGAATAGGTGCCTTTATTGAAAGAAGATGATGAATAAATCTAAAAACAAAATATCCCCAGATGGAACATTATGAGGATAGGTGCCATTATTGAAAGAAGATGATGAATAAGTCGACTTAAAAAAAAATTCAGCAATAAGGTTACAAATACTGTTTTCATTATCGGACTTCACAGTATTGTATTTCATAAAAGAAGGATAGATTTGAAGGATCAATTTGTATTTACAAAGCTCCAAATTGATTTTGTACCCGACTTAATGCTTAATTTTACTTTTGTGAGGTAGATATTATAGGATTGCTTGGACAGCTGTTGGGAACTGTATTGTGTCAAAGTACTTACTTACTTACAACCGTAAGTCGGGTTTGGCCTCGTTTAAGAAATTGCGCCAGCCATTTCGGTTCTGCGCTTGCTGACGCCAGTTGGACACACCAAGCGTGGTCAGGCTATCCATCACCTGATCCTTCCAATGAAGATGTGGGCGTCCTGTTCTGCGCTAACCACCACCGGCCACCGAATCGAATATTTTTTTCGCTGGAGCGTCGTTTTCCATTCGCTCAACATGACCTAACGAGCGGAGCCGCTCGATTTTAATGCGCTTAACTATGTCGATGTCAGCGTACAGCTCATACAGCTCGTGGTTCCATCGAATTTGGTACTCGCCATTGACGCAGATTGGACCGAAGATTTTTACGAAGAATCTTTCTCTCGAAAGCTCCCAGAGTCTTTTCATCAGAACTGCTCAACGTCCAGGTTTGTGCTGCATATAATAGGACGGGCATGATTAGTGACTTATAGAGCGTAAGTTTTGTTCGTCGAGAGAGGACTCTGCTTCTCAATTGCCTACTTAGCCCAAAGTAACACCTGTTGGCAAGAGTTATCCTTCGTTTTATATCAATACTAACATCGTTGAAAGAGTTAATGCTGGATCCCAGGTAGACAAAGTCCTTAACAACCTCGAAGGAGATGTTGTCAACAGTGACGTGGTTTCCAAGACGCTGGGACTGTTTATTTGTTGACACTAGGTATTTCGTCTTATCTGCATTCACTGCAAGACCCATTCGACTCGACTCTTTCGCTAATCTGGAGAATGCTTGGGGTTTCCGGGATATCATCTCTATTGGCGGGATTGTTGTCGTCGTCATCATTCAGAAGCCTAGAGAAGTGTACCCTCCACATCATCAGTGTACTCTGGATATCTGTCACTAGATTCCCATTTTCATCCTTGTGTCAAAGTATAGCGTCCAAAATCACATACATATTGTATGTTTCTTGATATTTTTTATAATATTTTTTTTTTTTATAAGTTTCTCAATTTTCGTAATTCATTGGTATACCACACGGGTCCCGAAATCGTAAAGGTTTTTCGTTTAGGAATAGATCTTAGAAAGCAATCCATGAGCGTTGAATTAAAAGCATAGACGGCGGCATCCAGATTCTGTGACGATAAAATGTTTGTATTAAGATCCAGTACATATGACCAATTTATATAGGACAAACTTTTTTTTTTAAAATTACATAATTAATTTTTTTAAAGTTAAATTTGATTAACGGTTGAATAGCATGGTTCTTCACAAATGGTTGAGGAAAATTTAAATTGATTGCTATAGTCGGATGGTGAGAATTTTCGGGAGTAACAAGGGGATCGGATCTTGACATTGAAGCAATATTGCTCTCATCAAAAAATACCAGATCGAGCAAACGATTTTTCTTGTTTAAGTGACAGTTTAGTTGGAAAAGAACTTGGCTTGAGAGCTCATTTAAAATGTTATTATCAGATGAACTTTCAAATGTAGGTAAAAATATTGAAGGATTTTCTAAACATTGGACAGGTTAAAGTCACCAGTTATTAAAATATGCTCATTGGGATGTAGCTTAGAAGTTTAACTAATAAAACCATGCTCTGTTACAAACTCTGTCCAACAGTAGTTGTTGTCGGCTTTAAATGACACCACCACACTCCAGCTCATCATCGTCGCTTCCATGCATGGACAAAAAATTAAACACTTTGTACCAACAACAAAAAAGGCCATCACCACCACTCTTCGTTTTCGCTATGCAGTCAACAACAACAACAAACGTCTTCGCTTTGCCTGCATCATTGTTACAACAGCAATAGTAACATACATCAATTCTTCGTCTTCGATTTGAAGCCCGTTCAAACCTAACAAGTCGTATTCGGCAATTTCGTGTACCCAACCACCAGCCCTTTATCCAATATGGCAGCACCACATACACTGAAATGATCGATTGGACCAAGTTTCAGATCGCTGATCCACCATGTCTTCAGTTTTTTACTCAAGAGTAATTGACTGATCTACAGTACTCGGACGTTATTATTAAAATTCCTGATGAGCATTATAGCAGATATTTTTTTATGAAATAAATGATTAAATTTGACGTCATATATTTAATCGTATTTTTCATGTTATATGTTTTCCTTGTTTGAAAAGGAATTATTCTTGTCACTCGCAAAACACCCGAGCGTTACGTACAAATAGTGCAAAAGTAGGCCACAGCAGTTACTGACGTTTGGGGCTTATTTTCGCGAAGCTTGACAGCTACGAGCGCTACAGCCAGCTTGAATCCCGTACAGATTTAGAAAATTAATAAAAATTCGAGTATGAGTGACGAACATTTCGGAAGTGTTATTTTTGGGATAAAATCGTTTGGAATTGCTTCAAAAATGAATTTTATAGATATCATTTGTTTCCATGGTCTTTATGATTTTTTGTGAGCTTTAGTTTTTTTGCTCTTTTTAGATTTTGTTAACTTAGTAGCAACTGAGATAAGGTGGGTGATAATTTAAAAAAAACAAGATTCGCGAAAAAATTAAATCAGAAAAAATTTGCAAAAAAGCATTTGGATCGGACAATAAACACAGAAGATATAACGAAAACAAGAAAAACCACCATAGGGACCATTTCAAAAAAAAAAAAAAATTTTTTTCGAAAATGTCTTTTAAATGTCTAATGATTGAGGCGGGGTCAAAATGGGTTTACTTTTTTGCCATACAAGGTGATACGGTTTAATGTAGCTATAGGCACATTTTTCTAATAGGGAGCAAATGTTTGCTTTTAACTTCTAATTTAGAAAATGGAGAGATATATGAGCATGTAATGTAGAGACTCAAAGAACCGTACTTACATGAACACAAAAATTCTACATTTTTCTAATAACGCATAGAAAAAAGAATCTCGTATAAGTTTTAATGGGATAAAGATATAGTGACCACCCACATAAGGGCTACTTTGGAGATCGACCACCCAAGATGAATTGAATGGTTTAAGAACGACTTCATCGCAACTGCAGAAAAATAAGATTTTTTTGTTCAGATGATTATTTTCTTGTTTATACAACAACAACAATTATAATCAACACACAAATATACGAATATCAAATGACATGCGTGATCACCCACACAATGTTCGTTATCAATCAAATCTGACTGCACTCTCGTATAATAAAAATGTCTCCTAAATGCTTCTGATCGAATTCTTTATTGCAACAGAAGCACTACAGACGGAGGGTCGCCAAAAACCATGTAACATCGAATACAGTGTATTCGAATTTTAATTTAAAAATAAAAATTTCACAACGTTACAAAACATTGAACTTATATTAAATTAAAGAGCTTTGCAAAGAGTTTTTAATAAAGTGAGTCCTGTCTGTCTTCAACATTAAACCCTGGTGGTTTTTCAGATTAGCTCATTCAAATTTGAAAACTCATCGAAAATTTTATTGCAAAATAAACACAAAACAACTTAAACACACACACACACACATTCCATATCAAACTTTATAATTGCCCATGAACACCCCTGTTACGAATACGAGACGTCGACGTAAACAACATAATAACTTAAATTAAATACATTTTAGGCACAACTGCCGTTCATCAGCAAGCATCACAATATTTTGAGATTGTGACTGCCACTGCGTTCCCTTGCGATATTCTCACATTTAAACGATATAGCGATAAGTTTAATTTGGGAATTAAGTATTTTTGTTTATTTAAGTTAAAAGAGCAGAAAAAAAACGTGGTGCACCAAAAAAATAACAAGAAATATGCCACTAAATAATCCTCGCAGTCAGCTAGCACATGTCACCATAAGAGAGAGAGTGAACGAGAGGGGGAGGAACGTCTAAGTGAGATGGCGACATTGTCAGATTTACACATCAAGCGTCGTCCGTTGCCATTAAATTATTACGAGCAGTTTTTTTTCCACTATTGTATGGAAGAATCAGTCAGCTAGCCCGCCTGCACGCCCAATTATAACTTTGTTATTTTTGCAGGCTCTGCTACTTTATTTAAGCGGCAGCAACTAACAATTTGCTGCAGAAGCAACATAGGAAGCAGCAGCAGCAGCAGCATGTCGCACACAAATGATTTTTAATTTTTTCGGTAGGAGTTCATCTTCAGTGTCAACTTGATTGGATTGAGTTTTTTTTTTTTTTTTTTTTGGGACAAAGTAAGCGACATGCAGACTGACAAACAGACAGAAAGATAGACTCACATATATTGTCGTTAGACAGACAGGCAGACGGACAGCGGCAGCAGCAGCAGCAGCAGCAGCAGTAACAACAGCGATGAGCAATTTCCTGCGCACATTTTGTCCTAAATAAACATTTCATCATTTGCCGCACATTGAAGTGGTCGAAAGTGGCTGCAACGTTTCGGAAACGTGGAAACTGCCTTCACTTCGCCCTCTGCTTGCTTAAGCATTCCATTCTGTTCCAATATAATCCAAACACGCACCGATATCCTCATCATGCTGCAGCCACTGCTACTTATGACGATGCCAAGAAATGCATCCAGCCATCATCCGTCCATTCATTCTTCATCCATTTATCCAACGCATATGCTAAATAAACATTGCTTCTTGATGGCTTATTGAATTGTCATTTATTGGAATATTTATTGCTACGATGGCTGCCTGTCAATTTGATGCGAGTGCAATTTGTTCTGTATATGCCGCGCCGCGCCGCTCGGAAATGGTCTGTGTCATATGGCAAGCTAGTAAGATGCCAATGGTAGTGAAATAACTGTATCTCTTAACACCTTTTTGACCAATTTCAAACCAAGTTTCATGTCTTTTCCATGAAGGGCAAAGAAATAAAATTGAAAGTTTGGAGCCCCATTCTAAAGGGTGACCAAATAAGAACAATAAGAAAATTTAAAATTTAAATTTAAATAAAACAACGACAATGTCATCATATCAAAATGATTCTGGCCTTATTTTGAAGCTATATTCATGACAACCGCTGGCAGTACTTCAAGTGGTTGGTCCAATTTTTGATAACTTGGTCCCATATGTGCAGCGTTATTCTGCACATAGCGTTACGAATATTTTCCTCCATCTCGTCCACAGTGGAGGCTTGTTAGCGTAGGCAAAGGACTTGACGTAGCCCCATGACCCATTCGCAAAATTTCTTCTTCACCACTTGAAGATTGTATGGCATGTAGCGCCATCTTGTTTGAACCACACCTCTTGTATATCGATGTTGTCGAGCTCTGGCCTCAGAAAGTCGGTTAACATCGCTCTATATGGAGGACCATAAACGGTTAAGGTGTCTCCTTTCTCATTTTAAAAGAAAAAAGGTCCGACGATGCCATAAACCACACCAAACAGTCAATCTTTATGAATGCATTGATGCTATGTCGGACACTTGTGGATTGTGGAAATTCCAGTAATAACGGCGGCTGATAAAGCCGCCACTGAGCCAAAAAAGGGCCTCGTCCGTGAAGATGATTTTTTTTTCGCCGAAATCATGGAACTCCGGCCAACATTTTCTTCATTTCCCAATTAGCGAACTCACTGTGTTGTCTATGGTCGTCCGGCTTCAATTCTTTTGTCAACACAATCTTATACGGATGTAAGCCCAAATCCAACCTCAAAAAAAAGCCTGGTTGACTATCTGGAGATGCCCAATTTAGCTGATCGACGATGAATCGACACTTTTGGGTCTTCTTCGACACTGGCCGATACGCGGTTATGTTTTTTCACTTCGACCAATCTCTGTCTGGTTGGTGGCTAATCCGAAAGAGTGTACTCACTCTCAATTTTTTTAATGGTGCTACGAATTGACTGCGCACTAAAGTCATTATGGCAACCGACCTCATGACGAAGTAATGAAGAAAAACTCCCCGCAAAAACACTTTTTTAGGCACAAAGTTCGACATATTTTAGTTTACGCTTCAAATGAATGACATATACTGAAAAAGACGCACAATGACAATAGCTTTCCAACGCATGTTCGGAATATTGGAACGATGGAATTAAGTTATAGACCCACTATTTACAACTGAACTGGAATTGCGATAAAATTTTAAACAATTTTCACACGTTTCGCAATGCTTGGAACGATGTATGAAACCTTACTGAATATTTTAGCAGCTGAATGTCATTCAGCTATTTTACTTTGATAGTTGCTGAAACACAAAAATTGGAAAAACTATTATTGCTATCTGGTCACCCTTTCGTACACAAATGATATATTTATAATGAACCCAATTCATAAAGGGTTTTCCATTAAGCACTTGATAACTTTTTTTTTAAATAAAACGCAAACCATTTGAGATATTTCAAAAACTTTATTATCAGCTTGAAGTGCAATCAGAACATTTATGAATGGAATTTGACTTCGTGCATATGGCCACCGCGGGCACGTATGCAGCGGTAGATTCGTTGGACCCAATTTTCGATGACTCGGCCACACATTTCGGCCGAAACGGCTGCTACTTCGTGTTAAATGTTGGCTCTGAGCTCTTCCAACGTCGTCGGCTTGTTGGCATAGAGTAATGACTTGACGTAGCTCCAAAGACAATAGTCTAGAGGCGTTAAATCTTATGAACGAGGCGGCCAATGGACTGGCCTATTTCTTGAGATAATACGTTTATCAAACTTACTCTTCAATAAATCGATTGTAACGTGTGCTGTGTGGCTTGTGGCACCGTCATATTGGAACCACATGTCATTAAGTCCATATCTTCCAATTCGGGCCAAAAATAATCGATAATCATGGCGCGATAACGATGGCCATTCACAGTAACGTTACTGTCGTTATCGTCAACAATAAAATATGGTCCAATGACGCCGCCGGCATGCAAACCGTACCAAACAGTTATTTTTTGTTGATGAAGTGGTGAAGCACATGTGAATTTTCACCCGACCAATAACGCATATTTTTCTTATTGACGAGCCCATTGAGCTAAAAATGAGCTTCGTCATTGAAGATGATTTTGCGATGAAATTCATCATGTTGGCGCATCTTTTCCAGAGCCAAATCGGGGAACGTACGTCGCTTCAAATGCTTCATCGGCTTCAATTCTTGAGTCAGCTTAATCTTGTATGGGTGTAAACTAAGATCCGTACGCAAAATTCGCCATAAAGTGGTCTGGACGATGTCCAATTCTTGAGAGCACCGTGGAATTGACTGTTTTGTATCGTTTGCTACGGACGCCTGAACGGCAGTGACATTTTCGACACTTCGACCAACCCGTTGTCACACAACGAATATATAGACTCAAATTTTTGCACTAAACTTGTTATTGTCTGTCTACTAGGACGAGAATTACGTACGAAAATTGCAGTTAACGCTCTTAAAGTTGCGATCACCGACTTCGAATTCCGGTAGTACATTTTGATAAATTTGCAGAAGTTGTTCGTTCGTGTACTTTACCATGATGGAAATTTACAGTTTACTGAATAAATTGACAGTAAAAGTTCGATGATTTGTGAAAGGGTGAGTTCAGAAATTTAATTCAAAGTTGTCAAGTCCCTATTGGAAAACCCTGTATATATTTCCTTTGAAAATGTATCAAGAAAAGGAAAAATTTTTTACATCCTTTGAAAATGTATCAAGAAAAGGAAAAACGCGAAGAAATTGTTAAAATTTATTTCAAAAATGGTGACTAATTTTTAAAGAAACTTTTCAGCAATGAGGCTCATTTACTGAATGACTACGTAAGCCAACAAATCTCTCAAATTCGGTCTCCGAAAATTCACGTGAGATTCAAGAACAAGCATTGTATCCACAATTACTCACTGATAGGCATGGTTTTTTGATTGGAGGCGTGATTGAGTTGGAAAATCAGAAACCGTTAATGACGTTCAATATCGGAACATGATAACCAACATTTTATTACACGCATTGGGGGGCGTGGATGTGGAGACTTCTGATTTCAACAACAGTTTAACTCCAGATGAAGTTTCATGGCCTTGTTTTCCTGCACAGCAAGAATGTCAATGGCCATCGAGAAATTGTTATATGACGCCACTGGATTTTTCTTTGAATTTTTTTGAAAGATGAAGTGTACAACAATGACTAAAAGACCGTCTTAAGTCTCAATTATGGCTAAATATCAACGAAAATTTTGTCAAAAGAGCGAAAATCTGCTTATAAAGTACAGAAGGGTATTCCGTTCCGGTTCCGTTTCACTCTTAGTCACCATCTCTTTTCATACGAGTACCATAAAATATCTATGGGTCAATTGCATACAAAACGCTCTTTTTTTGTCCCCGCTCTTTTAACTCTGTTTTTAGGTAAACACAAAAAGAAAAAAACAAATAAAAAATAAGAAAGTGATCCCTGAAGAATATTTATTGGCAAAACATATTTTTCAGAATCCTAAAATTGTTTGCATATTTGTTTTGAAGAATATTTATTTGCTCCCTCGTACTCGCTTAATACAAAAACATATGTTCCCAGTTACACTTTTTGATGAAAAACGAGAAAAAAAAAGTTGAAAACAATGCAAAAATATAACAAATAATAACTGTTTTGTAATGATAGCATTTATTTCTTATGTCAATGCGAATTTGAATAAAACATTGTCAATGCGAATTTGGCTTTCGATTAACATTTAGTCCCCAAGCATTGTATTGAGCGTCACATTTTTTTTACACTTCGTTAGTTTTAATTTAGGAGAGGTATAGATGACAAGTAAGTTATATTAAGGAAGTGCAGAGTTCTCATGAAATTCTAAAAATGAAGACGATTTAATAATATTAAAGTAAATTTTTTTGTGTTTTCTCAGTTCATCATGATAAGTATGTGATAATACATTTTTGTATTGAACGTCACGCGGAGTTTTATTAAAGCAAAAATAGTAAATAAAAAAATCCAAGTTTAAAATCATTGTTTCATGGGTTTTGATAAATTTCCTTGTTTTAGTATATTTGCAAAATAAAATTCCTAAGAAAAAAAAACTAATATGTGGCAAATGTATTGAACGTCACTTTTAAGATATGTCACACCACCGGCTGAAGTATTCATTTTGTATTTCGTTTTTGTTTAGTTAAGAGTAAAATAGCAAAATTAACGCCTGCTGAAAGAGCACGAAGATGTCGGGGAAAAAAATAAAGCTACACTGAAAAAAAAAATGTTTTAAAATTGACGACAATTGTTATTAATTTGACGATATTTGTGTTTAAAAACAGCTTGCAACAAATTTCGTCAAAGTAAGAGCAAATGTATTTAAAAATTTTGAAAAACATATGAAAAAAAAGTCAAATTAACAACACATTTTGTGAACACATTGTGTGTAATTTTAAGCTAACTTTTTTTTTTTCAGTGTAGATAAGGAACGAAATGAAGAATATAAACGAAAGTAAAAAGAATGGTACCTATGTTTGACTTTGACCTGATTTTTGTTTTTAATAACTGATATCGCCCATTTCACATTGAAGTTGTGACGATGGCTGCCTGTCAATTTGATGCGAGTGCAATTTGTTCTGTATATGCCGCGCCGCGCCGCTCGGAAATGGTCTGTGTCATATGGCAAGCTAGTAAGATGCCAATGGTAGTGAAATAACTGTATCTCTTAACACCTTTTTGACCAATTTCAAACCAAGTTTCATGTCTTTTCCATGAAGGGCAAAGAAATAAAATTGAAAGTTTGGAGCCCCATTCTAAAGGGTGACCAAATAAGAACAATAAGAAAATTTAAAATTTAAATTTAAATAAAACAACGACAATGTCATCATATCAAAATGATTCTGGCCTTATTTTGAAGCTATATTCATGACAACCGCTGGCAGTACTTCAAGTGGTTGGTCCAATTTTTGATAACTTGGTCCCATATGTGCAGCGTTATTCTGCACATAGCGTTACGAATATTTTCCTCCATCTCGTCCACAGTGGAGGCTTGTTAGCGTAGGCAAAGGACTTGACGTAGCCCCATGACCCATTCGCAAAATTTCTTCTTCACCACTTGAAGATTGTATGGCATGTAGCGCCATCTTGTTTGAACCACACCTCTTGTATATCGATGTTGTCGAGCTCTGGCCTCAGAAAGTCGGTTAACATCGCTCTATATGGAGGACCATAAACGGTTAAGGTGTCTCCTTTCTCATTTTAAAAGAAAAAAGGTCCGACGATGCCATAAACCACACCAAACAGTCAATCTTTATGAATGCATTGATGCTATGTCGGACACTTGTGGATTGTGGAAATTCCAGTAATAACGGCGGCTGATAAAGCCGCCACTGAGCCAAAAAAGGGCCTCGTCCGTGAAGATGATTTTTTTTTCGCCGAAATCATGGAACTCCGGCCAACATTTTCTTCATTTCCCAATTAGCGAACTCACTGTGTTGTCTATGGTCGTCCGGCTTCAATTCTTTTGTCAACACAATCTTATACGGATGTAAGCCCAAATCCAACCTAAAAAAAAAGCCTGGTTGACTATCTGGAGATGCCCAATTTAGCTGATCGACGATGAATCGACACTTTTGGGTCTTCTTCGACACTGGCCGATACGCGGTTATGTTTTTTCACTTCGACCAATCTCTGTCTGGTTGGTGGCTAATCCGAAAGAGTGTACTCACTCTCAATTTTTTTAATGGTGCTACGAATTGACTGCGCACTAAAGTCATTATGGCAACCGACCTCATGACGAAGTAATGAAGAAAAACTCCCCGCAAAAACACTTTTTTAGGCACAAAGTTCGACATATTTTAGTTTACGCTTCAAATGAATGACATATACTGAAAAAGACGCACAATGACAATAGCTTTCCAACGCATGTTCGGAATATTGGAACGATGGAATTAAGTTATAGACCCACTATTTACAACTGAACTGGAATTGCGATAAAATTTTAAACAATTTTCACACGTTTCGCAATGCTTGGAACGATGTATGAAACCTTACTGAATATTTTAGCAGCTGAATGTCATTCAGCTATTTTACTTTGATAGTTGCTGAAACACAAAAATTGGAAAAACTATTATTGCTATCTGGTCACCCTTTCGTACACAAATGATATATTTATAATGAACCCAATTCATAAAGGGTTTTCCATTAAGCACTTGATAACTTTTTTTTTAAATAAAACGCAAACCATTTGAGATATTTCAAAAACTTTATTATCAGCTTGAAGTGCAATCAGAACATTTATGAATGGAATTTGACTTCGTGCATATGGCCACCGCGGGCACGTATGCAGCGGTAGATTCGTTGGACCCAATTTTCGATGACTCGGCCACACATTTCGGCCGAAACGGCTGCTACTTCGTGTTAAATGTTGGCTCTGAGCTCTTCCAACGTCGTCGGCTTGTTGGCATAGAGTAATGACTTGACGTAGCTCCAAAGACAATAGTCTAGAGGCGTTAAATCTTATGAACGAGGCGGCCAATGGACTGGCCTATTTCTTGAGATAATACGTTTATCAAACTTACTCTTCAATAAATCGATTGTAACGTGTGCTGTGTGGCTTGTGGCACCGTCATATTGGAACCACATGTCATTAAGTCCATATCTTCCAATTCGGGCCAAAAATAATCGATAATCATGGCGCGATAACGATGGCCATTCACAGTAACGTTACTGTCGTTATCGTCAACAATAAAATATGGTCCAATGACGCCGCCGGCATGCAAACCGTACCAAACAGTTATTTTTTGTTGATGAAGTGGTGAAGCACATGTGAATTTTCACCCGACCAATAACGCATATTTTTCTTATTGACGAGCCCATTGAGCTAAAAATGAGCTTCGTCATTGAAGATGATTTTGCGATGAAATTCATCATGTTGGCGCATCTTTTCCAGAGCCAAATCGGGGAACGTACGTCGCTTCAAATGCTTCATCGGCTTCAATTCTTGAGTCAGCTTAATCTTGTATGGGTGTAAACTAAGATCCGTACGCAAAATTCGCCATAAAGTGGTCTGGACGATGTCCAATTCTTGAGAGCACCGTGGAATTGACTGTTTTGTATCGTTTGCTACGGACGCCTGAACGGCAGTGACATTTTCGACACTTCGACCAACCCGTTGTCACACAACGAATATATAGACTCAAATTTTTGCACTAAACTTGTTATTGTCTGTCTACTAGGACGAGAATTACGTACGAAAATTGCAGTTAACGCTCTTAAAGTTGCGATCACCGACTTCGAATTCCGGTAGTACATTTTGATAAATTTGCAGAAGTTGTTCGTTCGTGTACTTTACCATGATGGAAATTTACAGTTTACTGAATAAATTGACAGTAAAAGTTCGATGATTTGTGAAAGGGTGAGTTCAGAAATTTAATTCAAAGTTGTCAAGTCCCTATTGGAAAACCCTGTATATATTTCCTTTGAAAATGTATCAAGAAAAGGAAAAATTTTTTACATCCTTTGAAAATGTATCAAGAAAAGGAAAAACGCGAAGAAATTGTTAAAATTTATTTCAAAAATGGTGACTAATTTTTAAAGAAACTTTTCAGCAATGAGGCTCATTTACTGAATGACTACGTAAGCCAACAAATCTCTCAAATTCGGTCTCCGAAAATTCACGTGAGATTCAAGAACAAGCATTGTATCCACAATTACTCACTGATAGGCATGGTTTTTTGATTGGAGGCGTGATTGAGTTGGAAAATCAGAAACCGTTAATGACGTTCAATATCGGAACATGATAACCAACATTTTATTACACGCATTGGGGGGCGTGGATGTGGAGACTTCTGATTTCAACAACAGTTTAACTCCAGATGAAGTTTCATGGCCTTGTTTTCCTGCACAGCAAGAATGTCAATGGCCATCGAGAAATTGTTATATGACGCCACTGGATTTTTCTTTGAATTTTTTTGAAAGATGAAGTGTACAACAATGACTAAAAGACCGTCTTAAGTCTCAATTATGGCTAAATATCAACGAAAATTTTGTCAAAAGAGCGAAAATCTGCTTATAAAGTACAGAAGGGTATTCCGTTCCGGTTCCGTTTCACTCTTAGTCACCATCTCTTTTCATACGAGTACCATAAAATATCTATGGGTCAATTGCATACAAAACGCTCTTTTTTTGTCCCCGCTCTTTTAACTCTGTTTTTAGGTAAACACAAAAAGAAAAAAACAAATAAAAAATAAGAAAGTGATCCCTGAAGAATATTTATTGGCAAAACATATTTTTCAGAATCCTAAAATTGTTTGCATATTTGTTTTGAAGAATATTTATTTGCTCCCTCGCACTCGCTTAATACAAAAACATATGTTCCCAGTTACACTTTTTGATGAAAAACGAGAAAAAAAAAGTTGAAAACAATGCAAAAATATAACAAATAATAACTGTTTTGTAATGATAGCATTTATTTCTTATGTCAATGCGAATTTGAATAAAACATTGTCAATGCGAATTTGGCTTTCGATTAACATTTAGTCCCCAAGCATTGTATTGAGCGTCACATTTTTTTTACACTTCGTTAGTTTTAATTTAGGAGAGGTATAGATGACAAGTAAGTTATATTAAGGAAGTGCAGAGTTCTCATGAAATTCTAAAAATGAAGACGATTTAATAATATTAAAGTAAATTTTTTTGTGTTTTCTCAGTTCATCATGATAAGTATGTGATAATACATTTTTGTATTGAACGTCACGCGGAGTTTTATTAAAGCAAAAATAGTAAATAAAAAAATCCAAGTTTAAAATCATTGTTTCATGGGTTTTGATAAATTTCCTTGTTTTAGTATATTTGCAAAATAAAATTCCTAAGAAAAAAAAACTAATATGTGGCAAATGTATTGAACGTCACTTTTAAGATATGTCACACCACCGGCTGAAGTATTCATTTTGTATTTCGTTTTTGTTTAGTTAAGAGTAAAATAGCAAAATTAACGCCTGCTGAAAGAGCACGAAGATGTCGGGGAAAAAAATAAAGCTACACTGAAAAAAAAAATGTTTTAAAATTGACGACAATTGTTATTAATTTGACGATATTTGTGTTTAAAAACAGCTTGCAACAAATTTCGTAAAAGTAAGAGCAAATGTATTTAAAAATTTTGAAAAACATATGAAAAAAAAGTCAAATTAACAACACATTTTGTGAACACATTGTGTGTAATTTTAAGCTAACTTTTTTTTTTTCAGTGTAGATAAGGAACGAAATGAAGAATATAAACGAAAGTAAAAAGAATGGTACCTATGTTTGACTTTGACCTGATTTTTGTTTTTAATAACTGATATCGCCCATTTCACATTGAAGTGATCAGTTGCGCTGATCATCTCCGATTTGGCTCAAATATTTTTCTTGTATTGGTTTATTGATTTGAAAACCAAATTCGAAGGTATAAATTTTTAGAATAATTTTTCGCGGCCAAAATAGAGTCTATTTTGAGACAACGTAGCTAAATAGTATCATTGGAAATGTTATTTCATCTATTTTGAGGAAAAGTACAAAATTGTTGAAAATATTGCAATTCGTGGACTCAATCTTAATTTGCTTAAGTTCGTGCTATAATTTTAGTTAGTTAGGTTAGTTAGGTTATACTTTCATTTTTGGGTTCAGAAGTTATATTGTAAAACGTGAAGTCTTAATAAATTTTCAATACAAATTCAACTAGCTGTTGACTTTTTTTGTAAAAAAATAAAGAGAAAAAAATTGGATGAAAATTTTATGTATAATATACTTTATATTTACTTTTTTTTTTGTTAAAGAATAAACATATTTTTTGTTAAACTCCCAATTTGATTTAAATTATTTGGTTAAGCGCAACAAAATTTATTGAACGTCACAAAATGTATTGAACGTCACTCTGTTGTTTTTTCTGAAATTGCTTATTATTTAACAGTTTTTTATTATTTATTGCTGCAAGTCTACTACTTTGAAAATAACCTCTATGTTGATGTCTTTTGGAGAAAATTTTTAATTTTTTCCCGTTAAAATTGTAAAATATGTAGGTATTATTGGCAAAAAATTATTATTTCTGTAACTGAAATGGGGATTTTTGCAAAAGCTGATTTAACTGATTAAATAACTTAACAAACATCACAGTAAGCTTTAATTTTCAACATTTTTCAAATTTTTAGTGATTTTTCCCGTATATCTGCTGTGTGACGTTCAATACAAAAATCGTATAAAAACTATTAAAAAAGTTATTTTTTGCGGGGCGTAAAAATAACTTCGAATTCTCCATTATTTTTTACTTAATTTGACTACTCTTTTGGGAAAATTTAAAAAACTTTAAAAATAAAACATGAAAACCTCTTAGTGTACGTTGTTTTTTTGCAATTGACCCTTATACTAAATGGTTTATCAAGAAGAGGTGTAAGATTTCTTTTTTGAATAAAACAAACAATTTTCTTGGTATCTTTTAAATTTTAGTTGAGTTGAAAAGTTGAGATTATAAATTAAACATAGTATCTTTCAAATGGCTACCTTGGCTTAGCTTACAGACCATAATCCTTTTTATCGAAAGTTTTGATTACTCTTTCGTTAAACTGGAGCTTATTTTGGCGATGGCGATTTCAGCGTCCGTTTTAATGTTGGAATTGTTAACGTATTGTTTGTTTGGACCTAACTCAAAATAAATCCAAGGATGGAAATCCAATGGTGTTAAATTGCCAGATGTAGGTGGTCAATTGGTGTCTTCAAAACTCGAAATTTCGCGAACAGGGAACTTCGAAATAACTCAATTGTTTTGTGAGTTGTACGGCACGTAGCATCATCCTGTTGAAAGTAGAGGTCGTTTGTGTCTGTACACTTCAGCTCCGACCACAAAAATTGTTTATTATGTCTCTGTAGAGCTTTTCATTGAGTGTATCGACTCTTGCGTCGTGATTTTAGAAAAAGTACAGCCTTATAACGCCTTCGGCCTATAATCTACACCAAACAGTCACTCGTTGTAAGTGTATGGCATCTTCTGATGTAAACTCACGGGTTTTCCGATTCTCAAATGCAGCGGGAGATTGGGAGAAGTAAACGTTTTCGAACTTATGCAGTTATTCTTGTGCCTTCAGCCACTGCTAGAAGAAGTTTTTGGTTTTGAAAATTCTAAAAAACTACTTAAAATCCACTGTGCTAAAAGATCGGCTCAATGAATAAGTCCTTTTAGCCAGATACACAAAGTTAATTAAAATAAACCCAGGAAAAATTGCATTCTTTTATGTATGCATAAAAGCCGTGGATACTGAAGAAGTATCAGAATAATATATATAATTAGTATTAAAAAACAATTTATAAAACCACCACTGTATATGGAAAATATGCAACTCTAAAACGACTGCGTGAAATCTCCAATAATACGCCTACCTCATAACAATGGAAACAATGGCAACCCGCAGAGCATCTATTGTTACCAACAAAGTATGAAAACAAACGGACCGCATTTTGCGTAAACGGAAATGCTGCTACTTGAAATCCTCTTAAGAATCGATTGTAACTTTTCCCTAACAGCAAAGCGCCCACCTAGTTTACAGAGCAAATGCAAACTGCTCGGTTGCAGTCAGCATGTCTGCCATGACTAATTTAATGAAATGACTGGAAGGAAATTTGAAAATATCATAAATTCTTAGGCTGCGCAACAATAAGTAGACCGAAATGAGCGACAACAAAACAAGAAAATATTTTGAAAATAATTTCAACCAGTTTTTAAACAAAATATTTTAATAACATATTTTCAGAAATAACACGCACATGTTTATCTAATAAATATTTAAATATTTACATAATGTAAACAGCGATAACAGCAGCAAGAACAGCGCAACAACAACAACTGCTACTGACTGAAAGTGATGATATATTGTGGTTGTTGTTGATGTTATTCTATCATAAGTATTTCACAAACATCATCATCTTCATCATAGCCGAAACAACTTGGAATTTTCTAAACCAAAAATAATTCAATTAGAGGAGTAAGGCATTAATTTTTACACACAAACACAGATCAACATATGTATATAGGAAAAAAAAAGAAAAAAAAAACACCTCCACTCATAGAGCCAGAAGCGGAAGAACATCACAGTCATAATTATTCGGGGCAAAACAAATGTGATGAATTCAATGTGGGTGATGCGGAGGACAACGAAGATATGCAAAGCTGATTATTAAATGCATGGCTTAGCAAAGTTTTCACCTTTTGTTACAATAATAATAACAAACACAAAAAAAAAAACAAAATAATCACGGAGGAGTATAACAAGATTTTTTATATGTACGTCTGTATAATAAGGTGGGTCGCGTCCTATGTAAAAAAAGCTTGCCAAGTCCGCCTCTCATTTGAAAAATTATGTTAAAGAAGGTTTGAGTAACGAAAAATTTTTTTTAGGTGGATCCAAAATTTGCCTAAAATGTTCTATTTTGTAGCTTTTGGCAGCTTTTTTATTCTATTCCTGGGTCAAGCGATTCTTCATTCCAAATTTAATAAAAATCGGTCTAGCCATCATATTCTAATTTCCAAAATTTAGATTTTTATTACTTTGATTACCCAAAACTTACACTATTTTTTTCTAAATTAAATAAAATTTTACAAAAAAATCATTCAACTTTTGCCAAGAAACAACCAAATAACCATTTAAATAAGGGGGGAACCGGCAAACTTGAGACAAAGTGTACTCGTATTTTTCACATATGTTATCCTTCTCTTTTTGCCACAGAGTTTGATGAATACTCGAAAGGTTGGGTTTTATCCAACGCTAAACTCTCGCCACAACGCTAAACTCTTGTCACGGATCTCCTAGGAAATGTGACATATGACACATACCTTCTCATGGAAAAAATATCTAGAATCTCATTCAAACAAACCGCACTTGAGATATTGTTTAAATTTTTTTCTAGGTTGGTACTAGAGTCTACTTACTTACTTATCTGGCACTTACAACCGTTGGTCGGTTTTGGCCTCGTATAAGAAATTACGCCAGCCATTTCTGCTTAGCGCTTGCTGGGGCTAGTTGGAAACACCAAGCGTAGTCAGGTTATCCAACAGTTGATCCTTCCAACGAAGATGTGGACGTCCTCTTCTGTGTTGGCAACCACCGGGCACCAAATATTTTTTTCGCTAGAGCGTCGTTTTCCATTCGCTCAATATGACCAAGCCAAGAGGAGCCGCTCGATTTTAATGCGCTTAACTATGTCGATGTCAGCGTATAGCTCATACAGAGGGTAGTTCCATCGAATTCGGTACTCTCCATTGACGCAGATTGGACCGAAGATCTTACGAAATATCTTTCTCTCGAAGACTACCAAAGTCTTTTCATCAGAACTGCTCAACGTCCAGGTTTGTGCTGCATATAATAGGACGGGCATGAGTTTTGTTCGTCGAGAGAGGGCTCTGCTTCTCAATTGCCTACTCAGCCCAAAGTAACACCTGTTGGCAAGAGTTATCCTTCGTCTTATCTCAATACACGCATACATCGTGAGTTATGTTCGATCCTAGGTAGACAAAATCCTTAACAACCTCTAAGGAGATGTTGCCAATAAGAACGTGGTTTCCAAGACGTTGGGACTATTTATTTCTTAACAATAGGTCTTGTCTGCGTACACTGCAAGGCCCATTCGACTCGACTCTTTCACTAATCTGGAGAAAGCTGCACTGACTTCGCGCGTATTATGGCCAATGATATTGATATCATCAGCATACGCCAGCAGCATAATACTTTTGTAGAATATCGTGCCATAGGTCTCAAATCAGCAGCTCGGATGATCTTCTCCATCATTAGGTTAAAAAAGTCGCACGATAAGGAATAACCTAGTCTGAAACCTCGTTTGGTATCGAATGGAGGAGTGAGATCCTTCCCGATTTTAACTGTGCTGCTGGTATTGTTCAGTGTCATTCTGCAAAGACGGATGAGCTTTGCAGGAATACAAAATTCAGATATGGTGGAGTATAGATGGTTCCTTATTGGACTGTCGAAAGCGGCTTTGTAATCGAAAAAAGGAGATGTGTGTCAATTTGTTTCTCTAGGGTCTTTTCCAAGATTTGTCGTAGCGTTAATATCTGATCTTTGGTGGATTTGTCTATGGTGGTACTAGAATCTGGTGCTCAAATATCTATTTGACCGCGTTCATACCGTTACGGAAACTCCTTATGTACCCGAACTTCCGTATGACTCCTTGTGATTTTTTTCTATTTCCACGACTTAAGTTACCATTTCGGGGAAAGTGTTTTGAGACGATTGGACGATAAAGAAGAGTGCGCAGAAGAAACTAAAGTCAATTCCAAAATCAGCCTATGAAAAGTGTTTTCAAGATTGGAGAAAGCGTTGGAATATGTGTATTGCTTGCAATGGAGATTACTTTGAAGGAAATAATAATGTTAATATCGAAGATTAATTGAAACGTTTTCGTTTTATTGAAATCGGGTATTTTTTAGTCATAAGGTAAAAGTACTTCAATGAAAGAGTTCTTCGCTATGACACAGAAGAAGGCACAACAGCATACAAATAGTCTTGTGATTTACCTCAATGGTCGCTTTTGGGCCCCCTGCCTTAGAACGTTATGTGGGATGATGTTCTTAGGCTCTCAGTGTGATAAGGAGTCAAAATCGTTGGCTTAGTGGATGACCTAATGATTGTGACAACAGCAAAAGACCTGGAATAAGTCGAGGCCATCAGTAGTGTTACTATTGGCAGTAAATATGATTGTTTGAGCACAGTTGAGCTGATAGTCTGTCTGAACATAAGACTGAGGCAGTGCTTATTAGTAGCCAAAAAAAGCTTAAAATCGTTTGCATCTTTATTCGAGCAGCTGTGATAGAATCGAACGAAGAAATCGTCATAAAATATCTCGGCGTGACTTTTGACCCCAAATTATCATTCAAGTAGCATCTCTGGTACACACACAAAAAACCAACCGGACCATGTATGAAGCTATCGAGAATAATGCCGAAAGCTGAACGCTACAGCATGATACAATCGGTACAGTACTGCTCAACTGAATAGGAAGTCATACCTGTTTGGCTTTAAGTCGGTTTACAGACTTGATGTATTCAAGTTCGCATCTACGCACCAGCTCAACCCTTACCTATTCGATTGGTGTGGTAGAAGTGACGATCAGCTCATGAGCGGCCACTTTGGCCATGCGACGGATTCTTTCTGTGCTAGATATAAACTGTGGTACATATACTCTGATATAGATTCGGCCCACTGCCTTTCGAGTGCCCCTTGATCTTTAAAATGTCAAATTTGAAGATTCAGCCAGCCTTCTCAAAATGGCAAAGAAAGCAAAACCAACGAAACCCTAATGCTCACAAACGAAGCTAACTGACATGTGGTCAGCATCCTGGCTAAACTGATGATTTAATTAAAATGTGAAGAGCTGAGCGTTCGTAAAAACCCCAAATGAGGTAGAACTATCCCCAAACCATTTAACTTATAGACCACATACATTAGTCAAACAGTCTTCAGCTTCTTTTGTTCCCATACCTCTCGAAGTCTTGCTTTACAATGATTCCACGAGGAACTATACAGACTCGAAAACTCATACAAGAGTCTAACATATAGGTATATGTTACATCGCAAAAAAATTTGACCCGCCCAAATATATATATATTCCTATACGGTGACAAAACAAAAACAAAACCTACACCACATATTTCATCATAATATATCCATCATAGGGTACTCATCTACCATATTAATTACACGATATCCATGAAAATAAGCCTATCATACCATACCCATCATACCGCATCAGCCAAACCAAACCCATCTTACCATATACATCATACAATTTCTATCCAATTCCATCCATATCAGGGATAAAGATTTTAAAACGACATTTTTTGTTCGAAACTGTATTTAGCTCAGTATAGTTTCACGAACATTGCTCCCAAAGGGAGAAAAAGATTTTGGTCATTCGTTAAGAGAGTTAATAATCAGACGTTTTCGTCGATTCCTACTCTTTTAAAGGATGACCAAATCTGCATTGACTCGGCCACCACCCTGTATTGAAAATATATCGTCTTCGATGCAGGAGATATATTTTTGGACGAGAGCAGTTAAAAGAGTTCTTGCAAACCTCAACATTATCAAATCTTCAGGCCCTGATGGTATACCACCAATTGCACTCACAAAGTGTGCTTCTACACTGGCTCGACCTTTACGTATCCTTGTCAACATCTCCTACAGGACAAGAGTTTTCCATCTTGTTGGAAGGTCGCAAATGTTTGGTCGACCCATTACGATATACTCTATGCTCTCCAAAGTCATGGAGAGTGTAAAAAACTTCCACCTTATGAATTATCTAGATCGTAGCGATTTGCTCAGTGACCATCAATATGGCTTCCGTAGGGCCCGCCAACTCCTATCAGTGCTATCGCCAAATTTTTTTCTGATTTTTATCAACGATCTTCTGTCGTTTGGGCAGGATCAAGATCTTATTTGGATCTTATCAAGATCTTATTTGGAGCTTCTGGACCGAATTCAACGACGTGTGACACATCTGATAGATGATGAAAACATTTCATCTTGTCTCAACTCTCTTGGGCATCGACGCAATTTTTCCTAGGTCCACTCGGGCAGCGCATCAAGCTCATCCCTATAACATTGCCTTGATGCCCAATAGAACCTCGCATTACCGAAATAATTCTTTCTTCAGTCGTACAGTTGAATTGTGGAACAACCTCCCTGCGGACGTGTTCCCCGCCAGTTTTGCGCTGTGTGAATTCGAAACAAATCTTCACCAACACTACTCCATCTTTCCACCCTCCAACTAACTATCACCCTACTTCCGAATCAACATAATGCTTTCGCATTTATAGGGGGCATCCCCTGAGCGTTGGTTTAGTCTAAAAAAAAGAATCTGCGATACAAGTCCGCTTGAACTGCTACTTTACCGCTCCAATTGTGATTTAGTGGGTTATTTTTTTATCAAATAAATCCTTTTTTTGTCACAATTGTTTGCGGTAACTGAAGTTACGTAAAGGACGTAAGAAATGAAAGTACACTGAAGCATTTTCCATTTTTAAGATTTTGGACCTACCTACGGTATTGATTCAGTGCAAAACATCAAAATTTTTTCAATGACTTTTGATTTTCATAAAATACTGAGATCATAAAATTTCAAATTGAAAATTAATCTTTATGGAAAGACAAAATTATGCCATTGGTGATTAAATATTTTATGATTTTGGTAGTTTGGACGCCGCACAATGGGGTATTTTATGCCAAAAGTGACGATTAATTGAAAAAAAAGTTCAAGGTACATAGTGATGTTAGGTACCCGATGAAAGAAGATAAAATTCTGCATCACTAGGTGAAAGAATAGTTGAAAAATATTCTACCGTTTACCCGCAATGCAGTTTAAAAGTCATCATTTTTTTCTCTTTGAGTGTGCACAGTGACAAACGTGTTTATTAGAAATTTTTAAAGTTTTTTTTTGTATATTATTTGTTAAAAATTACAAAAAACTACGATGGAACCTACTTGTTCAGGTATTTAAGCAATACAAAATTTAATTTTTTTTATGAAATAGTGTTTATATATATATTAATTTATTTATTTTAATTTAACCTTAAAAAGTTGGATTTTTCGATATGTAACTAGAGATATAGTTGTGTGTTGAGTGGAATTAAGAAAAACTGTTTTGATTTTCGTAAGCTATGAACATTCAAGCTATATTCTATAAAAAAAAGTTGCTTCAATACTGCGCACTTTCGCGGTATTTCGATTTTTTTACTTTAACTTACATGTCACGAATTTACAATTTTATTTCGAAAAATTAAAATAAATGAAAATAAAGTACAAAATAAATTTAAATACTGAACAGATTTTGCTGTTTTTTGTTTTTTTTTTGTTGTTTACCAGTTCTCTTCTCCTCTTTTTTTTTATCCGCTATTTTTTACCCTACATTATGGAAATCGGCATATTCAGTGCACCTTTCCCCAATTAAGGTAGATAGTTGATGTTTCTTTCAAACACCGGCTTTTTATATATTAAAAGAAGCAGACGAATGTGTTAAGCTATTAAATTAAATTATATTTGTTCGATTTTAACACTTATTTTCTGATTTTGATATTAGTAAGACACAAATTGTTTGCCCTGCAGTTTGCAGGGTACATGTGAAATCAACATCATTGTTAATGTTTATTAACTGTTGGTATTGCAATCCTTTGTTTTTGTATAAAATGTCGTTCAAAGCTTGTTTTGTGCTATTTGTAGTAATAACGAAAATTATGTTCTATATACTATGTAATTCGGTAAAAGGTACATAGCTAATGATTACATTTTGAAGCCGCCATTTAGAATTTTAAATTTTTGACTTCGGATTCATGATCAGCGACCCCACAAACCCCAGTATACAAATTTTTACCTCCATCAAACGTTTTTTGCAGAACAAAGCTTGTTCATGGCCGCCACTTTGAAGCTGCCGTTTTTAATTTAAAATTTTTGACTTCATATTCTTAATCAGCGACCCCACAAAACCCTGTATACAACATTTTACCTCCTTTAAACGTTGTTTGTAGAAGTTAGCTTGTTCATGGCCGCCATTTTGAAGCCGCCATTTTGAATTTCAAATTTTGGACTTCAGATTCGTGATTAGCGACCCCAAAAACCCACAAAGTACAATTTTTGTCTCTATAAGTGGCCCCTGTCAATTAATCGTCACTTTTGGCAAAAAATACCCCATTATGCGCCGCGGCTGCGTCTTATGAAGACCATTCTGTGGCAAAGTAGACTGAACCCCATCAAAAGTTAGGCAAAAATAAAGATCTACTCATATTATAATAAAATTTGGTAAAATTGACTAGTTTAAGCTACTTAAGAAAAATTTCAAAAATAGTTTAAATCGGTTGGTTCTTAGGGGTGAACCTATTTTAATATTTTACATTTTGTATGGGAGGTTTATAAAAAAGTTGGACGATCTTTACAAAACTCGGTCAGAATTAGAAAAATAGATTGATAGATTTGTACTGAAAATATAAAAAATCGATTTGACCTTAGAGGACAAACCACGTTGGACGTATATTTATGATTCTTCGAACAGATAAATGCAAAGAACAGTGGTTTGGCCTCCATTCATTCATTTTCAGCCCATTTGAAAAACGTTGTTCTAGCGTTAGTCTTTTCATTATAAAATGGTAAGCTGAACTGAGCACAAATGATAATAGTATGTATTGCATGATCTGACCACTGTATGACAGTTTTATCCCTATCGAAAAATGTATTCTTTAATAAACACCCTATAAGATCAATATTATTCTCATATTTAAAGCCTTTCTAAAGACAACTTTTGTTAATAGCTTGTTCCAGCCTGCCACATAGTGCAGCATGACAAGAAGAATGTATCATAATATACTGGTGCTAACATCGGTGCCATTATGTCTACCGATCTATAAATTCCAATAATAATCTAATCAATTGCATTCCATTGTTTTCATAACAAATAATAATCAATTTTGAAACAAATAAACATTGTGATGAAGAAGAAAACTCGCTGCAAACTGAAGATAAATCTTCAGCAGTCAGGCAGCAACAACAACAACAATAAACCTAACAATGCACATTGTTGGCCCACATTGAAGAGGTGTGAATTATATTGGTGTTATTCGAATGGCGTTACCATGTCTACCGCGCAGAATAAGAAAACAATAACAAGTAAACAAATCGAAGAGTTAAGGAATAGAATGGAATAAATTCTATAGGTATGAAATGGCATGGAACAAGGTGCATTTCTCGGGCCGACATCTGTAGCTCGCAACATCCACAATGCATACAGCCTCGCTGATTCTGATATCTGCACAATACAATCGTTTTCACTTTGTTTTCTTAACCCAAATAATAAAAACAGCTTCTTCATATTGAGACAGACGAGATATTTATTGTATATTTATAATAACAGTGTTCTTTAGAGTAGAGTACGAAAAAAAATTCTTAAATGAATTCAAAGATTTGGCAAAAAATCGATTTTACTTTTATGGAATTCGATTTTTGCTTAATTTTTAGATCGTTAAGAAAACGTCATCTGAGTTAGCAAAAATCTCTATTATAGGGGATTTAGGTTTCGGACTTAAAATCTATTCATATATGAGCAAACATTGAGTAATTTGATGTTCATAAAATGGATTAAATTAAATAAATTTCTGATGAGTTTTTAATTATCCTTCCTATCCTTCATTACCTCAGCTTTTGAGGATATTGCTCAATTTGGACTTAAAAAGTTTTGCAAAAACCATCTTAATGACTTTATATCAGGAGTAAGGAGCTCTTCAAAACAGCTTAACGCAATAATGACTCGCTATTCTACCCTCGCACTCTTATTAATTACAGGGTTATCCATTTCATGCTTGGAAAAGTAAAGTTGCAAAGCAATGTTTCGACTTTGCTATTATACATGAAATACAATATCATTCAAATTTCCTCCACGGGAGTTTTTGCAGGACTCAATACTCTTGGACCCTGGCCATGAATTGACGAAGCTTAGTTTTTAATTGCTCAAGAGTTTGAGGTTTATTCAAGTAAACACGATCTTTTGCGTAACCCATCAAGAAAAAGTCTAGAGACTTCAAATCGCATGATCTTAGAGGCCAATTGATATCGCCAAATCTCGAATAAATTTCAAAATGGTAATTTATTTTGCAACAAAGTCCTAATTGGTGCTGTTGTGTGACTTGTGGCCCCATCTTGCTGAAACCACATATCGTCTGGATCCATATCTTCAATAGGCAAAAGAAAAAAAAATCGGTTAACATATGGCCGTAGCGAATGCAATGGCTTCTCCATAATCACTTGGCGATTTTTAGAGCTCCATGTATGGCAATTTTATTTATTCACGTATCCACCAAGCCCGAAATTAAAATTTCGAAAAATCAGCATTTAGTGTTCTGTAGAACGTACATTACGATGTTACACACTCCTTGCAATATCTGTGACCGATCTACTTTCTTCAAGTTTGCTCACTATATTAGAAATTGCTCGCTCAGTAGGATGGTTATGACGACCATAATCTTCACGTAAAGCGCGATATGTGGCCATGGAAGAATCACTTTTCTTGTAGAAGAATTTCGTTGTTCTGTTGTAAAACGTTCCATATTGGAAAATTGCAAACCTGTATCTATTTTTATCCTAAGCCAATTGGGGTGAGAAGACTGCAAACAACAGTCTTTGCAGACAACTGCAAACAACAGTCTTTGCAGACAACTGCAAAATGCCAGGCAATCCTTTACAACAAAGATATAAAAAATGCTACAATGAATAAAATTTTATTCATTTACAAACCTTTTTGAATTAAAAACTAAACACATAAAAACGGAAAAAGTATACAATCAATGATTTTAAATTTTTTACTAGTTTCGAACCAAAGTGGAAGAGATTTACACCTTTCTTAAGGTGAAAAAAGGTAAAAAAAAAAATTAAATGCCTCTTAATATTTGGGAAAGAAATTGAAGAAAACTGTATACTATATTCTTTAGGGTGCTCTTTCCGATGCGGTGCCCATTTTTGTGATTCGAATGAAACTTCTTCTGAAATGGCGGCTTTATTAACAGAAAGGACCAACATTTTGGATTTTTTTCAAACTTCTTAAATTAATTTTTTTTCTTTAACGTAATTGAGAGTGGTAGAAAACTATTTATTCGGTACTTTCAAAACTGTGTGTGTGCAAAAAATTCAGGACTCAACATTCGTAGTGCGTGACTCCGAAAACCGACACGGTAAAAACGAAGTTTTTGGCCGTCTTTGGTCCGCTATCTTGGATTTTGTAATAGAGCAATTCTGACGTAGGATTCTTAGTCAGCGATGTCGAGTGCCCCCAAGTGAACAATTTTTGAAACCAAAAACACAGTTTTTTTATAATATTTTTGACTTTATTGCAAAATCGTCCACAATTCAGGTAAAAGGTGGTAATTTTGGGAACGCCGTTCACATCTCTATAATAAGCCCATAAACTTCCCGCGTTGTATCACACTTAATAACCCATCTCTCAAAATAACATACTCTTCTCACATTCAGCGGATCGGTCTGATCCGATATTATTCCGAATCCGAAATTTTATGTTTTTCAAATACAACCATATTGACGATGAATGCAAAAATATTGTTTTACTCTAAATATATGCTAAGGTTTAATATATAAAACTAAGTACAGTTTGTTTTTGTAAATCTTAGATCAAAAAACACCCGGAATTCTTCAATAAAACGAAAACGGTTTAACTATTCATTGGTATTCATTTTTTTTCCGTCAAAGTAATCTCCATTGCAAGCAAAACACATATTCCAACCCATCCTCCAATCTTGATTAGGCTGATTTTGGAATCGACTTCAGAACCTTCTGCGAATTCTCATTAGTCGCCTCAATTGTCTCAAACCCCTTCTCGGATGTGGTAACTTTAGTTGTGGGAATAGGAAAAAGGAGCTATGTCGGGTCAATATGGGGCTTTTGGAACGGTATGAACATGTTTTTGGTCAAACAGTCGCTTACAATATGAGATGTGTGAGCCGGTGCTTTGTTGTAGTGAAGAAACCTTGAGTTGTTTCTCCACAAATCTTACCTCTTTCAATGCTTCGGCACATGATAGTTTGTTAAAAGTACAAATACTGGCTCAGGGAAAGATGTAAAGACAGACGTTGACAGGGGTAACGATTTCCCCGCGGACACTCGAACGAAAATATCAACGCAATAAAGGAAATTGTTACAAACGACTCAAGCACCTCAGGTTATCACTATACGCAAGAACTCAATCTCTCCACTTCCAAACTGTGGCGAATATTGACGGCTCTGCAAGCATACAAAGCCCAATTGATTCAAGAATTGTAGCCGGTGGACCACTAGATGGATGGGGTCTTGAAAAAAATTTATGGTGAAGGTGATTTTTGTAAAACCCGCGATCAATTCAGGAGATGACAAAGCATTCACAAAAAAACTATTTGATGCGGATATTGAGTCGTAGGCGTCATAAGGCTATACTTTTTCAAAAATGACGACGGAACTGCCGTTACAGTGAATGGAGTTCGTTACAGAAAGCAATTTTTTGTGATCGTAGATGGAGTATACGGACGAAGACGACCTTTACTTGGGATGATGTAACGTGCCATACAAGCCCCGAAACAATCGGTTTTTTGCTCACGAAGTTCCCTGGTTGCAAAATTCAAGTTTCGGAAGATACAAATTGGCCACCAAGACCTGGAAATTTAAATCAGTAAGCCTACTTTCTTTGGGGTTATGTCTAGAATAAGGTCTACGTTAAGCATCTTAAGGCGCCATCGTCATCACCGAAATAGAGTCCCATTTATGCGAAAGACTGCTCAAAAATTTCGAATAAAAGAAATCAAATAACAAATATTTCCCCTCCTGCTGATTCATCCGTAATAAATAGATCCTTCGATAGCTGGGAAAAAATTGAAAAGTAATCGGCTTATTTTTTTTTTATTTTGCAGATTAGTATTTAGATTTACTAAAATGGATGCTTGGGATACCAAAAAGAGGATTTGGGTAGTGCAGCGGTACCATACTTTACAGTCCATCATTTCCGTCCAAAGGGAATTTAGGAGGTAGTTTGGCGGCACTCCCCCGAGTAGATGGACCATTATGAGGTTGGTAAACATGTTTGCTGAATCTGGAAGCATCGTACTCAGACCGTACCATCGAGATCCCTATGTTCGGGTGCAAGACACAATCGCGGCTGTAGCATCGACAATTCAGGCAAATCCACGCGTTTCGACACGAAACTTATCGGCGCAAATTGGAGTTAGCAGACGGTCATTACAACGGATAATTCAAGATGACTTAAACTTGTTTCCATACAAACTCCAAATTACAAGCAAATTAAACCCTCTGGATTTGCCTATTCGTCTGGAATTTTGCCAAAAAATGATTCAAATGGCCGAAGAAGACAACAACTTAATAAATTGCTTGTTTATGTCTGATGAAGCCCATTTTGATCTAAACGGCAATGTAAACAAGCAAAATTGCCGTATATGGAGTGAATCTAATCCAGAAATACTCGATGAGACGGAACTGCACCCAGAACGTGTCACTGTGTGGTGCGCAGTTTCATCAAGGTGCATTGTCGGGTCATACTTCTTCGAGGAAAACGGTATAACAGTAACCGTAAATGGGGACCGTTATTTAAACATGTTGAAGGAGCTTTTTTACCCAGAACTGCGGCGAAGACGTATCCCTTTTAACAGCATTTGGTTCCAGCAAGATGGAGCAAGTTCACATATAGCCAGACCGGTTATGGCGGAGCTCCAACGAAAATTTCCAAATAAATTAATATCCAGAAACTCCACTTTCCGCTGGCCCCCAAGGTCACCTGACCTCACCGCGCCAGACTTTTTTTTATGGGGTTATGTCAAGCAAGAGGTGTATAAAACGAAACCAAGGAATTTGACTGAATTGAAGCAGTCCATTACAACAATAATTGAGGCGATCCTGACAGCTACCCTTCAGGCCACAATGAATAATTTTCTGATCAGGTGTCGCATATGCGTGAATGAGCATGGAGGTCATTTACGGTCTATCATTTTCAAAACCAATAAGTTAAATAAAATTAAATTGAATTATCTATACAAAAAAATAAAACAAATTAAATACATTGATTAGAAAAAAAGTTATAACGTTTTGTTCTTGTAGCACGATTTGTGGGCCAC
This sequence comes from Pherbina coryleti, assembly GCA_943735915.1. NCBI lineage: Eukaryota > Metazoa > Arthropoda > Insecta > Diptera > Sciomyzidae > Pherbina > Pherbina coryleti. Next base: position 85,585,062 of record OX030952.1, on the reverse strand, counting down.
CCTGTATAACGGTGGTGAATAATGAACTCATATAAAAATATATATAAAATATAAACTGGCCATTTCAGCCCTTAAAAGGACTTCGACCGAACTTCTTATGATCCAATTGTTGTTTTCTAATGATCAAAAATTTTCTGTGTTGGGTGGAGGATTCGAACTTCGGACCTTGCGGTTCGAAAATTTGTAACAACTGGTTCACGCACTTTGACGCACCCAGCCTCGGCCACCACCTTCTTGTATCTATACATTCTGGAATATTCGTGAACATTTTGTTCGTCATTGCGTCTCAAAGCTTACGATTTCATCGCACATACATTTTTTTTTTTAAATTTTCGAAGATCTATAAAACATGAATATAATGCCTATTACTACACTTTAGTGTCTTTTGTTATAAAGCTTGATATATTCTTAAAAAAAAATACTCCATCAATCTTGTGGGTGATAAAATTAAACTAACAAGATATAAAATTAAATAACATTTATTTGCAGACGATGAAAATTTTATCACCTAATTTATTTGTGTTTCGGAATGGAAATGTAAATACAATCAACACACAAACCCACACACACCCAGATTGTTGCACTGTGAAAATTTCCACCAACCACCCAGCCAAACCTGCATATTTCCACTGCAACTAACAGCAGCAACAACAACAGCAACAACAATGGCAACAGCAACAGCTATAGCAACAACAACAACAACAACCACCACAACAATAGGCCCAACAAACTTTTATGAATACGTTATGTACATGGCTTGTTTGTAAAACAATTTGTTGGTGATTTAAACAACGCGTTGCTGCTAACCGCATCCAGTGGAACGTATCTTTCGTTTTTCACCAGCTAGATACTCGTACTCTTCGCATTCATGCTTGAATGCATTCAATGTGCGTATTTGTACGGAATGTGTGTGTGTGCTCATGTTTGTTGTTGTTATTTTAGTGTACGATATTTTGACCGAATCTATAGTTTCCGTTTCGAATTGCTAATGATTCCGATGGTCGAAATGTTCTGTTTTGTGGTAACAAAGCAAACAAAAAAAAAAACCAATTTATTGCCATTATTTAGAAAAATTTAAATGAATTTGATTAGGTGTGAGTTGGATAGATTGTTGGAAACCAATATTATGAGTTTGGAAAATAAACAGACACAGCGTCGAAATGTTGCATTTGTGGTTGATGGTTGCTGATGTTGTTGTTGTTGTTGATAGTACTGCCAACTATACCGTTGATTGAAATTCGGAAAAAACAGCTTAAATATTTTATGTTAATTCGGCTAAATTCGACATTAATTGATATCAAACGCCTCAATTAAGGTGGAAGAATTTGGAGCTGGTCAGTTCCGGAGTAAAATTTGGGGGCATCACTCGATAAGGTATTTTTAAAATCATTACAAATATGTATGTATTTATCACAAATTTGAATAAAGTAAATTTATTTTTTCATTGCTTATATAGGCTCTATCAATAAAAAGTGTAGGAATTGTTTTTTTTTTAAATAAAATTTAAAATTTTTGGATGTCTTTTAAATTTTTATTGCATGAGTTATAAAGTACTCATGGAAATTATTATTATTATTATTATTATTATTAGGTGTGTTTTTTTGGCATCGCTATATACGCTTGTCCAAAAAAACGCTCATCGGCGCTTAATATTTCGCTTAACTTTTTTCTTAAAAACTTGGCAGCATTGCGTGTTACTGTCAACTATTGGGTGATATAATAATGGGTGATCCAAGTAGAGAGACTTTTTTCAATAGTCTAAAGTTTATGCGGACAATCCCGCTTCCATCCGAGACGTAGCCGCGGCCAACATTTGATAAACATTGTCTTGAAAAAATAAATGCCAAAAAATGTTCTTTCAAATGATAATACATATTCCTCATTAAAATTGAATTTTCCGTGTTTTTTTCTTAAAAAGGTAGGGAGCTTCGAAACGGATCACCCTTTATTTTATTTATTTTTTTTTTTTTGTTTAAAAAAATAAATGCACAAATTTCTACTGTTTAATACTTTTCGATACCAAACGTATTTACAGTTTCTTTGTAATCTCGGGAACAGCATTAAAAAGGTCAGCAACCAGACCAATTTCAGCGAAGATTGGCACTTCGGCATCCTTTAGTCGCTCCACTCAATAGTTTTGGAGTCTTTCATACCAGCCAGATGTTGAATAGCGCCAGAGATTCCGACAGCAAAGTATAGGTCCGAAGCTACAATTTAGCCCGTCTGTCTGATTTGCATGTCGTTGGGCACGAAACCAGCATCGACAGCAGCACGTGAAGCACCGACAGCAGCAAAAAAACTTGTCTGCCAAATCGTACAGCATTTTGAAGTTGTCGCCCGATTTGAGGCCACGACCACCCGATATAATCACCTTGGCACTAGCTAGCTCAGGGCGATCAGACTTTGTGAGCTCGGACTAAACATACTCGCTTAGACTTGACTTGAAATCACCAGTGGGCGCCTGTTCGATGGCACCGCTACCGCCGTCCGCAGAGACAGCTTCAAAATTCGTGCCACGAGAACTTTTGCAACACCAGACACCTTAGAAACAGCTTCGGAAACGTGTCCGCATTTGGTGCCTGCTACCAGCAGTTACGTCGACTCCGATTTTCTTTGCTGCCGAGATTGTATTCAGCGTTACAGGATTCAAAACCTCATTGTTGTGTTCAGCCACGACGAGGGTGCTTTTGCAACGATGCAAAACACTGCTGCGCAAAAGGTTTCGGGTGCTGGCGCTAAACATATTTTTTATGCTTAATTTTTTGATGCTTTATTTGTTTTTCTGATTTTAGATAGACTTTTTTTCTATCACCGGTCTGACGTAAACATGGTTGTTTTCCAAAAAGTGCTGCCAATAAATTATGTAAAATACCACTTTCTTGATCTGGCAATAGTGTTTCTATCGGCGACTATGAGCTAAGCGGCTATAATTATCCTGTCTTAGCTAAGCAATTTTTTGTATGAAAAATGTTGTTAAGCGTATATAGCGATGCCAAAAAAACGCACCTATTATTACAAACAGTGGTGTTCAATAAGACTTAGTCTTTTATAGTACTACATAAGAAATATACATTGGTTACAAAAATTCATTTAAATTAAACATTAATATTAAGAATATTTTAAATACAAAAAATAAAATTTAGTTAAATATGAAAAACCAAATATAATATTATTATTAAAGTACATTTTAGATTTTATATTACTTAAAGAGTATAAAAAATGGCAAATAAATAAGACTAAAGGTGACAGAGAGAGGTCAGATTCCGAAGTACAGATAAAACTGTAGAAAAGAAAGTGTTCCGAATTTTTAAGTATTCCAGTAACCCACACCCAAGAATTCCTTTACTCCTTTGAGAGATATGATCGAAACGACTGATTCCATACACATATCTAGCCGCGTTATTGAATGCTACCAAGAGTTTGTGTTGTCATTATGTATGAAATGCAAGTGCCATTTGAGGAGTCAGTGACTTTTTGAATTTCCAGCGTAGTAGCTTTAATTGCAACACTGGTCCTGCCAACCAGGGCTGCGGAGTCGGAGTCGGAGTCGAGGAGTCGGAGTCGGAGTGTGTAAGGATTTTTGGGTGAAAGAGTCGGAGTCGGAGTCTTAGAAAATGCACCGACTCCGACTCCGATAAAAAAAAATCATCACCAATTTTTAACGAATATCGCCATAGAACAAAATCTTATGGAAAAATTATTAATTTTTAAAATTATGTTAATATGCAAAGGGCCCTATAGGGCCTGGTTGTTTAAAAAAAGTCGTCTGTTGGTACTTGAGGTGTCATTTTTAAATTTTTAATCATCACTATAACGTTGTGATTTTCATTATTTCTAAAAAAGTACGGTCCAATGACGGTCAGAGTACATTGGCAGCTCTTGAATTGCCTCTGGCTGCTTTTCAGACCAAATTCGGCAATTCTGTTTGTTAACGTACACATTGAGCCAAGAATGAGCTTCGTGACTAAAGACAATTTTTTGATAAAAAAGTCGATCATCATCCAACTTTTCTAAGGCCCATTCATCACACAAACGAAGTTAGTTTAAGTCACCCGACTTCATTCCTTGCACCAGCTGTATTTTGTATGGTTTCATACCGAGGTTCTTACGTAAAATGTCCCAGGTGGTCAAATAACACAAGCCTAATTGTAGAGAATGGCGACGAATTGGCATATCGCGATCTTCATTGACACTGCCCGATATAGCAGTATTTATATAAATTTAAATGAATTTTTATTACTTTCCTCATATTTTTAACTTCCTCATTTTAAAAGATACATACATACAAATTCTATGCATGAAAAAAAATAAATGATTTTTAATTTTATGCTCGGAGTCAGAGTCGGAGTCGGAGTCGGAGTCGAAGTCGGTGCTTCAATACTTTGCGGAGTTGGAGTCGTGATTTTTCGAACCGACTCCGCAGCCCTGCTGCCAACTACCTGTCAACTATCTGTTAATAAGGTGCGTTTCATATTTATTATTCACCCCCATAATATTGATACTATATTCCACTCCTACGTTTCAGAATTGTTTTATTCTGATTAAAAAAGATATAGAAAAAGTTAAATTCGGTATTCAAATAATAACTGAATATATTTAAAATCGAGACCAATTAAATTTAAATAACTTATTATGAAGCGTTTCATATTTATAACCCAGGCTTCATTTCTTTGTATTTTAAAATTTTTCAGAATAAAAAACCAGCATTTACAAGTTAATATGGCTCCCTTTATTTAACCTTTATTACTTCAAAAACTTTTTTGCGCATGGAAGATTTTAAGTTCTGTAAAATATCAGCGTCCAAATTCTCCCAGGCATTAATGATGACATTTTGTAACTCACCAACATTGTTCTATTGGTGATTGTCAGCATAAATCCGACGAACCAATATTCCAAAGGTTTTCTATTGGGTTTAGGTCTGGGGAGTACGCTGGCCACTTCAAAGTTTTAATTTTTTTATGCGCGAGCCAAGCATTTGTTTCCGCGCTAATGTGTATTCGGGCATTGTCATGGTAGAAAATCCAATTTTGGTCATGATGCTGTCGTAAATAGTATAGTAAACTGCTTTGTAACGCTGTGATGTACTCGGTACTATCATCATAGATGGCGTAAACTGAATTTCCAGAGTCCCTTGCGCTGAAAAAGCTCCCTAGACCACTACTGACACATCACCAAAATACCGCTTCCATTCCATCAAGGTTCCATTTTTTTTTTCATCAGAAAATATGACCTGCAAGCAGAAACGTAAATTTTATGCAAATAACACTTCACAAACTGTTGTTTTTGACACTTTGATGTTGTAACTTCTTGCCAGACAAGAACAACTGGCTGTCGAGTTACTTGCCTCGCGTACATTTCTCTTACATTCGGATTGCTTTTTTTACCATATTCTTCCATGTTTTTAAGAAAATTAGCGATCAAGTATAGTTGCGTTTAAGTTCAACTTCTGACAAAGTTTGACCATGCGGCATACTTAGGTCCGATATAACACTATTAGTGTTATAAAATGTTATAAAATGTTACATAATACAAACCTCTTTTTTATTAGAAAAAACCGCGACTGGGTTATAATTATGAAACGATAACACTGTGGAACAAATTCAGGTTAGCAAAAGTTAGGTCGATTCTGAGAGTGAGGGGTCAAAATAGAGGCTAAATTAGAAGACCCGTATCACGGCGTTTGTTTATGTTAGTTCGATTTTTTTTTAATCGAACTTCGAACTTTGCAGTCAAATGCCGATTTTCAGCATATTGTTTATATGGTTTTTTGGCTTTAACTCGTCGACTAATTGATATTTTTTCAATCTGTAAAAGCCAAATTATTGCTAGAGACCTGTGCAACAATTCAATTTTTTTCAAAAATTTATTTAGAAAATTTTTGTGGTGCTTATGAAGCAAAATGTTGGAAAAATTATTTTTTTTCATGCTTTTTGAAAATATTTTCCACAAAACTAAGTCTTTTTTGCTTTCTGTTTGATCTATAATATGCTTCTCAGTTACTTCAATAAATTTTATTTGAAAAGAAAACAATCATAAAACAAAACTTGCATTTTCCAGCTTTATATTAATTTACTTCTCAATTTTTAAGTACCAATTTTGTTCAGTGTTGGTTTTGATGAAACATTGAAAAAGAAATTATAAAAATATGGAAAAATATATAATTTTGAAATGTTAGTTATGAAAAGTTTTAAGTAAAATAATTAAATAAATTAAATTAATGATTTGGCCAGTTGCCGTTTAGCAGGCGGGTGTGGATCAACATCACTGCTCTCTCTTATACATATATTGGTCATCATCATTATCATCAGAAAGGTCGATAATTTCGTTCAACAGATATTCTGGAATTTCATCTTTGTCTTCCCCTTCTTCCTCTTTTTCCTCGTCTTCCTCTTGTTCAAAGGTGTGTTTATACCACCAACAAATTTCAGCGAGTATTGCATCTGGAGATTTCTTTCCTCTGTACCTGAAACGAAAATAGTTTTCAATCGTTAACATGTTTAAATTCTGCACTCTGACAAAGATATTAGAAAAATCTAGGAATTCAAAATATGCACACCTATAGTTACCTTATTTCAAATGGAAGCAGTTTGGTGATAACGTTCGCCTTCCTCATCAGATTCAGTTGGCAACTGTTGAGCGAGTTGATTAAGATGCTGATGCAAGAGATGAATTTTGTACGACATATTAACCCCAATTTCATCGAAAGCTGCCAACATGTTTGCAACAGATTGCCTGTAGTTGTCTTTGCGTTCTTTACCCAAAAGTCATTTAATGACTGCTTTCAATGCGAGCCATGCATTTAATTCTCGGTCTGTCAGAACTTGGTCAAAATCTTGACGGCTCATTAGTTTCCGTATGTCGGGACCATTAACAACCCCTTCCTGAATTTTGGCGTTACTTAGTCTTGAGATAATGTCTTTTAAGCGGTTGAATACTGCTGGTCTTTTCGCGATACATTTAAAAAAATTTTTAGTAATGTCAAGTTTAATGTGGAGCAACGGCAACAAAATTTGCATTTCAGGAACAAGACTTTCGTGTAGCCTATTGTCTTTAGGCCATTTCCGTCCAATGCGACTATTCCAGTTATGCTGTTTGTACTGGTTTCTTCCTTTAATACCTTCTCCGTACCGTGAATCCCAATCGCACAAAAAACACGGATATTTTGGACGGCCAGATGCTGTTAAGCCTGTAATCAATGAAACTATTTTTAGGTCGCAGCAAATGCGCCACTGGTGTTCCTTATATTTACTACTTCCAGAATGTTGTTTTACTAATTTTTAATTCTTGAAACTTACCTTTTTAATTACTTCTACCTAAATCGCTATTTATTTAATGGTTTTGAGATTTTTCACGCAAATTATCGACTAAGACCAATTTCTTTTCAAATTAAATTTATTGAAGAAACTGAGAAGCATATTATAGATCAAACAGAAAGCAAAAAGACTTTGTTTTGTGGAAACTGAGAAGCATATTATAGATCAAACAGAAAGCAAAAAAGACTTAGTTTTGTGGAAAATATTTTCAAAAAGCATGAAAAACAAATAATTTTTCCAACATTTGGTTTCCTAAGCACCACAAAAATTTCACAATGAAAAAATTTGAATTGTTGCACAGGTCTCTAGCAATAATTTGGCTTTTACAGATTGAAAAAATAGCAATTAGTCGACGAGTTACAGCCAAAAAACCATATGCTGAAAATCGGCATTTGACTGCAAAGTTCGAAGTTCGATTAAAAAAAAAATCGAACTAACATAAACAAACGCCGCGATACGGGTCTTCTAATTTAGCCTCTATTTTGACCCCTCACTCTCAGAATCGATCTAACTTCGACACAACGGCGCAGCCGTGTCACCAATTCAAAGGAGTGTTTGGCGATGTTCAACCGCAATCAGAAAGAGTTTTTGCGACGTTTCGTAACCGAAGACGAAACATGGATACATCACAACAAATCAAATACTAAGAAACAGCCGAAGCAGTAGACTTCTCCGGGTGAACGTGCGCCAAAAAAGGCCAAGACGGGTCTTTCGGTCAACAAGGTTCTAGCGTAAAACGTCAAGGGTAAAACGATCACAGGCGCATATTTTTCACAGTATTGGACAGATTTGACATTCATTGATTTGAAGCAAAAATGACCACAATTGGCGAAGAAAAACGTGCTCTTCCATCATGTCAATGCACCGGCCTACACATCTGTAGTCACCATCACAAAAATCCATAAATCCCATCCACCATATATCCAAAATTTAGCTCCCTGCAAATATTTCCTATATCAAAATGTGAGAAAACGTGAGAAAATTACTTAGCGGTAAGAGATTTAAGTCGAATGAAGAGATCATTACTGAACCAGACACCTATTCTGAGGACCTTTTATTTGGAAGGAATGAATAAAATTTAAAAAAATCTGGACTGATAGCCCTATTCTGGCATAATCGTCACAATAAATTGATGCTGAAAAAGATTGAACTGTCACAAGCAAAAAGCTTTAAAAATTCACCACATCATGTTGTAAAGCTTTTTGAATCTGTCACCCCCCTTGTCAATCGAAAATAAATTTTGGTACATTTTTGTGTAACGAAATTTACACTGCGAGATATGCTGAATTGACCGCGATACCGATGGTTGACTCATGGAAGCTGGAAAATTATTTCCGATACATTTGTGATAAGAGCCATTAGCATACAAATAAAGAGTTGCCAAGAATGCCAAGGTATGGATAACCTTTGCTCATCGTGTGGTTGGAGTTTACCAATTAAATTCCAACACACTGACTTCGGCAGTCGAAATGACTTGACACAAATGTTTTCTAGTAAATGGATTGCAAATGGGCTTGATTTGGTCATTACTGTCTCGTAGACGCCTTAGAAGTCGTTGTTTCCTTTAAGATGAAACATTCCCTTCTTTTTTTTTTGTTCCGAGGAGTACTTGTGTAAATATTTTTCCTCCATTTCGATGTTTTTGGTCAACGCTTGTAAACTGCTTACCTGCTCATTACTATTTCGATTACTATTGATACAGACAGAGCTTTTTCAAAGTGCTCAGGATAGGAATTTGTATCAATTGTGACTTATGTATTTATTGATACTGAGGTGTTTTTTGTGATTTTGTTAGAATAGAGCTGTAAATGTATTGATCTAAAATGAGACAAACATATGTGTAGAAGGTAATTCCATTTTATTGAAACGTGAACACCTGCCGTATGGGCTTAATTTCACGTTGCCCCATGGGAATGGGGTCGAGGTTCATGAATTGATGCCCAACAGATAAATCTTCAGGACCTTAGTATCATATTAATACAAATACAACGTCCATCCAACATCTCCTCGGCATCACTTCCATGACTCCAGACGAGACCAACGCCCCGTCATAGTAGTTTCAACACCGATTACACGTATGTTGTGTTTATAAAAGTGTTTAAGTGTATAAATGCATATTTAAATTTATAATTAAATATAGTTTATAAATTTATAGATAGCAGCCAATGTTGGAACGCAAAAGTACCAATTATGGATGATTAGTTGGTTCACCATCCACATTTATTGGTGGAAATCGAGACGCATCTAACATCTCTGACAATTTATTAGCATTGCCACCCGGTTGATTAAGCGCAACTCCACACCGATCACACAGATCTGTTCGCAACATTTAACTACCACAGCCAGTACGATATTCCCCGAAATGCTAGCCCTGCGATAGTCTTCTCGGGCAAAAAAGATTTACCTCAACACACACCGACACATCTAGGCCAATTGTTCATGACTGTGGTGGCAAAAGTCACTACTATTGGATGTGCTACAGCATAGACCATAGGCTACTAAGATGTACTTTTCACCTTGGAGTACTTAACTCTGACACCTCATGTACATCAAATTATACACCATATTAACCATCGTTTTGACTTGTCTTTTTAAGACTATCCATGAGACCAATACCAATGTCCCTGTGAAAATTGTGATCGTACGTCTGCCGAGCGTAACGACTATCCCCGTGTTAACAAATTTTAAGGATCATTATTATTCCTTCGTAGGCATACGCTACCGTCGATTAAGTGAAACGGTCCACCTACTCCCCAGATTGGGCGAACAACTCCAGGATCTGGGTAGTCCCCCTACATTCATGAGGATAGGGACCCTTTGGCTGCGACCATCTTCCTTTATCCTGTCTTTGGACAGGCTGCTCGTGAGAACAGGCGGAGTTACTGTGTGTAGAATAAAAGGCTTTTTTGCCGAAAAAATATACCTTTTATTCAAAAAGTCCCATACAAAATTTCAAATAGCCGCCTCGGCTTAGCCAGGCACACTTTGGTCCTTTTTTCGATTGACGGTAACAGCACTGCCGTGTTCATTTTCGAAAAGTATGGCCCTATTACGTCTCCGATTCACAATCCGCACCACACAGTTACTCGTTGTAAGTGCATTAGCATCTCTTGAATCATTTGCGAGTTTTCGGATCACAAAATGTGGCAATTTTGCATATTATTCTAGCCACCATTATTACCATTCATGTTTAACCCAAAAACCCAATCAGAGAAGGAACGGCACTCTTGGTGGTCAACCGGCTGTAGTTTTTGAGACAATTGAATCTTGTACCCTAGCAGAGAACTCAACATTCGTTACAATGTGGACGTGGAGGGATCGAGTTCTAGAGTACGGCAACGAATTAAGGTACTGGGGTCGTTTTCTTTACTTTACTTCACTGTGTCGATATTTTCAGTCGAACGTCTGGGGCAAAGTCGTTTCGTTGTCCTCATATCTTGTACTAAGCTAGTCTCTTGGAATTTTTTGATTTCAAACGTCTCGGAAGCTATATGATACGATGAAAATATGTTCGAATTTTGCGCATCATAACTGTAATTGAATGTGAATTTTCGTAATAGAATTCAATGAATACCGTTATACCTTTCACTGCTTAGCATTTGATGACAAATTTCCCGTGCTTATAAATGACATATGTAAACATTTGACAACTGCCAAGTGACCAACTGTTAGCCTTTGCTACCCTACATTGTCTGTTGATATATCTTCTTAATTAGTGAGAGAAAGAAGGACCAATCAAGTGAAACATACATACTTAGAACATTGAATCTGAGGTAAGTATTTTGCCTTAACCTCAGTCAATTCAAGTTATAACGCAATCCCATCCACAAACTTCTCTTCCTTCAACAACAAATTTTAAGTTGTAAATATTGATGATTTTTCAATTTCGGTTAATTACAAATCAGTAAAGAAATGCAGAAAAGTTAAAGCACAGAATTCGAGCCTGGGACTCCTAGTCGAGCCAGTCACTAGACTACCGACTTCTCCAATTCTTAAAAAATTCCAATTCATCGAAGCATTCAAAGTACTTGGAATAATTTTTATAAGTTCATAATTATTACACCAGTAAATGGCATAAATATCTCCACAACTACAGCAAGTTATGGGTAGTTTAGGTGTTAACGTTATGTTCCAATAGCACTTCTTCTTATTTTCTTCTCTCATTCTAATAAAATAAAATTTATTCTTCCGCATGCTGTGTCGAATGGAATGTATCACCGCCACTCATGCCACCAACTGAGCTAAGAGCATCTCATCTCAATATTTTCAATAGTTCTATTCAAATAAACAAGCTTTCTTCTCCTATTCTTTTGATACAAATGCAAAAGAAAATATCAATATTATTATCATCATCGCCAAAATATTAACGACTACTAACAACACCCAAAGGAATCCAAGGAGTAATTTAATCTGTCACCGTCTTTTCTTGTGATCCTTATGGAAGGAGTAAAATTTTGTCAACAACTCTTGCTGATCACAAGATGTTTGACCTGACCCGTTTTAGCGTGATCACTTGAACTTATCATTCACCATGTGTTTCGGCTTTGTTGCTACTCATCTCTACTCACACTAGCAGCGTGGTATTTGTGCTAAAATCAAGTAAAACCACAACCAGGAAATCCAAAACATGCCTTAAAGATTAAGCGATGAAACGACCACATGTAAGACGACTGGCCAAGCAGGCAGTAGTCAAAAATATTCCACAAATAAAAACACACGATCATCTAGTGAAATAAAGCTGCAATGTCCAAAGACTGCTAGAGCAGCCGTTTCATTGTGCCTTGAGTCCGTTACGCCCCAAATTCTCCCTGAGCTCTCCCTGGCACGCATCTACCGACCTCAGCAGGACTGGCGTCTGGAATATACTGCACTCATCACCTCCCCTGAAGGCTATAAATCTACGCATCACGGGATACTAACGCCACAAAGTCTTGTCGCTCTTCTCCAGCCGCACTGCAGCGTACACTACCAGTTGTTGCCAGTATCAGGGCTGCGGTTTGGCATTATTCCATCAACATTAGTTAATCCGCGCTACACAATAGCAATTGAGCATTTTTTTGCTTCCAATTTAAGTATGCAAAGTTGTTGCCTTCAATTTGTCGTCAAGTCAAAGAGGACGCTGCAGGCTACTGGCGCCAATATAAAACCACTTCTAGAAGCATCAGCTCTCTTAATGTCGTGTGTTTCAACAATGTAACTAGCTGAGTTCAGCAGCAAACGACTGAATCTATGCTCGCTACCAGACGCACTGTCTTGCACCACTGGATACGGCGCTACATAGCCCATATCCAAAGTTCTTCTACGATCCAAACAAATAAAATCTAATAAATTTCTTCAATTTCAATTATAAACAACACATTCGTTCCAATGTTCCAACGAATTATCAACGTAATCGTTGCGGGATAAATTATACACCTGTTAACGTTGGTGGCAACAAACTAGGTGGCGTTGCCTCTCGATCACATGCAGTGCCAGCTTCCGACAAACGCTTGTTGGCCTGCATTGCCTGTTTATCATCAGGCTGTAGATGTAAACAATAATGGCAGGATTTCGCTTAATATCAATATATTATTTAAATACATACATAGCCCTATAAGTGTGCCAGAAGTTCAGCAACATCGCATCAATCGAGTGATCAAGTGTGCGATCGATCGCAGCTACCTACAGCGAACGTTATGTTTTCATTAGAGCTGGGAATTTTTTTAATTAAATTTTATTTTATTGTAGGTACTGGATGGTATGCAAACAAATATCGTGTGATCAATGAGTTTTACTTCCGCAATAAATGATCTCAATTACTCTGCGTGAAAAATTACAACATTTTTTAGATAAAAGAAATGATGTGGTAGAGGTTATATCAATGATGCGAAAATTAATCTATATGGAACATGATAAAAAACGAACTAATTGATTCTTATAAATGAGCATTTGTAAATGAATAAGCATCTGTAGATAGATCACAAAAACAGATAAGAAGATTGAAAAGTCTGAGTGAGGATTTAAGACGTAAAAATATTAACAGATCCACAATCAGTTTGACAATAACATAGATCGAAAATGAGTGTTTTTCTATACTTTTGATCGAGTAAACATCAGGTATTTTAAACTTTTTAATAAAAAACAAAACCAAAATATGAAAATTTTAGTTAGATGTGGAGATCTGATGTTTTTCCGAAAAATGGAGAAAGCATTTTAAAGAAAATGCAACGACGTTGCAAGGAATTATTACGCACAACGCATAGGTGTAAAGGCTGCTTCGTTTTTCTAACGAAATAATAACAAAAATTTATAACGTCATAACGCCGCTTCAAGAACCAAAATGCAAGAAGCATGCAAAGGCGTTGCATGAAATTATTATTCATTGAGTACATGAGATATTGCAAGTAAAAAACTAGAATAAAGATCTATTACGTCATAAAGCCGCTTTAGAACCAAAATGCAACAGCGTTGCATGTAATTATTAGTCGTTGAGTACATGCAATACTGTTAGCAACAATATTAGATTGAAAATGAATAAACTTGCACACACAACAAATTTTAAATATAAATTATGACATCCTCAGATTGCGGAGGTAGCAGCTTATGGAACAAAATTGTAATATTGTTGCATCGTATTATAACTCGCTTAGTAGAGGTACATGACGATAATAAATAAAACAAAAATTAAGACGCTATGACTCTGCCAGGCCGCCGATTATAAATATACATAATCTGGCCATTTCAGCCCTTGAAAGGACTTTGACCGAACTTCTTAGGATCAAATTGTGTTGTGCGTGTTATTAAATGTCTGTACTCAATTGATCGAGAACTGGACCTACTAGTTTTATGACGACTCCGAACGGCTAATGTGCTAGTTCCCAAGAAGCTTTACCTAGCATTATTTACTCTTTGAAGCTTGCCATTGTAGGCAGAGAGGTGACGGCTGATAAGAAAAATGAATTTAATTGAAAAACTTTCTGTGTCAGATGGAAATTGAACCAGGGTTCTCTGGCGTTTGGGTCACGCACTCTACCCTCTGCGCCACGGCCGCCACTTAATGCATGGAAAATGCATAAAAAAGCAACGGCGTTGCAAGGAATCCGGAATTGGAGACCCGTTGAATGGAAATATTGTATGGCGAAGGCAAATATTAATAGACAAAAATAAAGGTTGGTATTTACGCCTCATGAAAAATGAAACATGTCAAGACAAGAATACGAACATGGATTGAACAAGACTTAGGAAAGGGTAAAGATAAGGATAAGGATAAGGATAAGGATAAGGATAAGGATAAGGATAAGGATAAGGATAAGGATAAGGATAAGGATAAGGATAAGGATAAGGATAAGGATAAGGATAAGGATAAGGATAAGGATAAGGATAAGGATAAGGATAAGGATAAGGATAAGGATAAGGATAAGGATAAGGATAAGGATAAGGATAAGGATAAGGATAAGGATAAGGATAAGGATAAGGATAAGGATAAGGATAAGGATAAGGATAAGGATAAGGATAAGGATAAGGATAAGGATAAGGATAAGGATAAGGATAAGGATAAGGATAAGGATAAGGATAAGGATAAGGATAAGGATAAGGATAAGGATAAGGATAAGGATAAGGATAAGGATAAGGATAAGGATAAAGATAAGGATAAGGATAAGGATAAGGATAAGGATAAGGATAAGGATAAGGATAAGGATAAGGATAAGGATATGGATAAAGATAAGGATAAGGATAAGGATAAGGATAAGGATAAGGATAAGGATAAGGATAAGGATAAGGATAAGGATAAGGATAAGGATAAGGATAAGGATAAGGATAAGGATAAGGATAAGGATAAGGATAAGGATAAGGATAAGGATAAGGATAAGGATAAGGATAAGGATAAGGATAAGGATAAGGATAAGGATAAGGATAAGGATAAGGATAAGGATAAGGATAAGGATAAGGATAAGAATAAGGATAAGGATAAGGATAAGGATAAGGATAAGGATAAGGATAAGGATAAGGATAAGGATAAGGATAAGGATAAGGATAAGGATAAGGATAAGGATAAGGATAAGGATAAGAATAAGGATAAGGATAAGGATAAGGATAAGGATAAGGATAAGGATAAGGATAAGGATAAGGATAAGGAGAAGGATAAGGAAAGGTTTCGACGGTCTTTAATTCATTTAACGGACAAAATTATGTTTCGCATTAAATTTAATTCGAACTTTTCATCCAATTATATTGAAAATTTCTCTACATTAGTGGAAATTTAGCAAACCTTAGTAACTGAGTGGATCAGAGTCAAAGTCATGCAAAACTACTGATGATTTCGTGTATCGGCCAACGAAACAGTCTGTCTAGTCTGCTGTATGATATGCTCTATACAGAGCCGTTGTTGTTAGTTGTTTTTTTCATTAACTTACATGTATTTCATACATGTAACATATTGTATACATTTTTGATGAAAGAAAGAATAAGACTATTCATTTCGAGGTCTCAAACCGTCTAAAAATCCTGATATATCAAGCATTCTTGTTATTGCACTTGTTAATTTATCAATCTATTTTTAGAAAATTACCAAAATGGATCATTTAATCATCGAACTATAAGTTAAAATTGTTAAAACCTATTACAAAGTGCTTAATCTGACATGTTCCCTTGTCGCGATTCAAGGGGAGATTATGGCATTTATAATCGTCCTACTTTACAAACAGTTGGAAAGAAAGTGAACAAATTGGAATCGTCACGAATGTAATGTACTTAATGTACTCTTTGTGGAAAATATCGCTGCTGTATGTGAAAGTGTGGCTGAAAACTCGAATTTGTCAATTTCCCGATGTTCTCAGCAATTGGCCCTGTATGAAGTCTCTTTATAGCGTATTTTGCACCTATATTTATCCATCCATATGAAGTCCATTATCCATTCTATTCATATTAACCGCCTGGAAAAAATTGGAAGGCTTCCATATGGAAGGGATTTGAAAACATTCCTCATCGTATCATTTGGAAACTTATGGGAAGTTTTAAATTGATATTGTTTCCAAACCTTTTTCTTAAAAATGATTGTGAAAACAATAGTATTGGAAGTTGTGCGGAAACATTCCTCATCATATCTTTTGGAAACTTTTGGATAGTTTTAAATTGATGTTGTTTCCAAACCGCTTCTAAAGGAATGCATGTGTAAACTTTTGCATGTTTTGGGGCAATTTCCATTTCAATTTATTTCCAATAATAAAATCTCGTATAATAAGGCAGCCTGATAGATAGCGTGCTTGACTGCCACCCCAGAGGTCCCGGGTTTGAATCACAGCAGGCAAACCATTTTTAATTGTTATTTATTTGTAGTTTAATGATTCATTATTTGTTTTCAAGACAATGGAGAGAAATGATTCCACATTCATTTTTTAGACAGCGGAGAGGAATGTTTCGCTCTAATGACATAGTGGGCATACAAATAAATGGAGTGTTTAACGAAAGTGAATGCTTCCTAAATTCTATGGAATGTTTCCTGCTTATATCCGGTAATGTTTTCATTACCCAGAAGGAAGATCATTCACAACGCATAAGATACGTCACATGTGTGCGTGCTGGAGTAACAGGCAGTACATGAAGATTTTTAAAAAATAATTTTCTTTTGCTTAAGGTACGTAAAAAAGCAAAATAGTCATGCATGGGACTATTTAAATCCTCAAATAATTGAAGAGAAGCCCACCAAAAATTAGTGAGTGAAGCGCTTTATGGCCTGGAGGCGCCTTCCGACAGTATTTTTTCGAAAACGTTAAGGGTGTGTCAGTTACAGTCAATGAGGAGAGCTATGATCGTATGAATACTTTTTACGCCCCCGTTTCCAAGGTACGCTCAAAACGTTGTCTTGCATCATTTGTGCAAAATATTAGTTTTAACAGAATAACACCGTAATAATAAGAAATATGACTACAACTAGTGTTATCCTGATACAGAGTTAGATTGCGAAATTACCAAATTTATCATATTTTAACATATTATTTTAATTTAAGCTTTCAAATCTTGTCAAGTTTATTTTATATGCAATAAACTTGGACTAAATTACTCATTTTTAACATCAGCTTCCACAGAAATACGATGTTGTTTTGTTGTTTTAATTTAAACGCTATAATCATAACGCTTTTGGTCGTAAATTGTTGCAAATACTTTTTGAAAATTTTATTTCTTTTAAATCCAACAACAAGTAAACAACAAACACTCAAGAGTGTTTCAGCGAACACGTTGCGAGCAAAGCCACCAACAGCAACAATAAGAAGAAAATAATTTCTTTGTTTTTATAAACAGGAAATCGTAATTGTACGAAAAAATTGTGCCACCAACACTTCAATCTTGGATATCATTTCGACTTTGTCCGCCGACTTTGGTGCCACACGCACCTTGTTACAATGTATTTAACTATAAAAATAAAACTTGCCTCGACAGCAAACGATAACGACGAGTATTTCGAAAATTAAAAATTTCGATTATTGTTCTTTCATAGAATGGCTTTGAGGCTGTTGAGGATGATGATGATGATGACGATGTTGATGATGATGCTGCTGTTGCGGTTGTTGGTGTTGCTGCTACAGGAGTTGGCTGGAAACGCATAAAAAACGTTTAGAATTTATTTTCTGTTTATTTCATATTTAAATTGAAGCTGGAGTTGTTTGACTAGGGCGGGCGGGTGTTATCTACATCTGATATGGCTGCTTAACAGAACAGTAAAGACAGAAATACAAAAAAGTTCCAGCTAGACACACTGTCGACATTTTCTCCGAATTACTATAAATCAAACGCTGATGAGTTTGTGGAATTTTTATATGATTTCTTTATGAGTTGTAATGGGAAATTATTTGATCGGTTTTTTTTTTTTGTGAAGAAAAGTTCCGTGTAATTTTATTGAAGTTATGGGAATTTGGATTTTCTAAGAATTACTTTAGATATACATCGTAAGTTTACAATGCAAAGGTTACTATTTAATAACTGAACTTGAATTAAAAACTTAAATTTATTATTTTGGTTTTTACATATTTCGACCAATGTCAGCTTAAACCGTGTAAGAAATATATATACATAGAATAGAAATATATATAATATGAAAATAGAGAAATATATACAATATTAAAATTTGGAGTTTACTAAAACTTGGAGCATAAATTAGTTTAAAGTATGTCACTTCCCAATAATACCGAACCTTATACATTACAAAATTTTAGGTGATTTGGCTTAAAAATTTAATTTAAACATTTTGTAAAAAATTAAAAAAAAAATACAATCGAAGAAAAGGATATGAAAGTTACAAAACTTTTTAATGTATTTTAATAAATATTTTAAAGAAATCGAAAAGCCTTCAAAAGGTATTTTATTAAAATTTTGAATTGAAATAGGTAATAATTATATAATACTTCGTTGTAAATCCTCTTTTTTTCTTGAAAGTTAACGAAGAGATGATGCATCGAATTCAGAGTTTTCATTACTGTGCACGCATAGAAATTTTTCGTTCACCGCATCTGAAAAATTAGCCAGCTGAGTTGTATTTGCCACAAACGAATATTCAGTTGTCAACTTAAAAATATAACTTATATATATATATATATTATGTACCGCAAGATATTTCGATTATTATTATTTATTATATTAATTGTCTTTCTCCCTATGTCCGTCCGTCTTCTTATGGATTGTACACATCGCACCTCTGTTGCTATCTCCGTCCGTGTATTAAGCAAATTACCAATTTGCTTATATTGAACAGTTTGTCCATAAAGTAACTGAATTGTAAAGGCTTAACCAAGTTATGCGTAAGCAAACAAAAACAAGAGAGCAAAAGTACGAACTTGTGCGGCACTATATGGAGTCGCCCAAGGTATATTAAGGAAGGTAGAGTTAGTAGTTGAAATTCTCTCTTGTGGTGGGTACAGCACCTGTCAAAATCGGCTTTTGAACGAATAAAAGCAAAACAAATAAAATTTTCCAATTAGACTTGGTTTGTTGATGAAAATGATTTAAGCGATTTAATGCCCAGAAGTTGTGCAATTTGTAAGAAGCCTTTTCAAAAAGAAAATGGCTCGTCTTTTAGTGTGGAACGTTGCTTGTTCCACAACATTTTCCCAATGAGCGCGGGTCTGCGAAAAGCATTTTTATAAAACGGATTTTATAAATCCTCCGGGGAATAATTGCGGTCCACTGCGGTTGCAGCCAGGAGCAGTGCCTTCCTTAGTGTTATTTTACCTTCACGGTAAATACTAAAAATTAACATTCAGCACGCACAAAAATTAAAACTATGAATTTTAACACATTTGACAGTTTTCTATTCACTGTTTTTTTTTTACGTTCTTCTTATGTTTGACAGCTACTGTACCCACCACTCCGAGACGAGGCTACCTTGTTGAATAGTTCAGTTTCTCAAGTTTCGTTTACTTTGCTAAACTTTAGAGAGAGCGTTCGACTCCGTAGTTTGCTAAGCAGAATAGGGTTGCAACCCAAAAATAATAGAAATCAGATTACGCCATCAGAGGCAGAAAAAGTTGCACCGTTCTGCGCAAGACGTTAGGTCTTTCGTGACGTAGATAGGAAAAGACTCTTTCTCTGTTCTTTTCACTTATTTTCTGTTCGTGCAAGAAAAGACGAAAGATAGTGCGAAATAGTTCTGTACGATTTTTTTTTTCAGCTACAGTTGTTTTTTTATTATTTTTGGTTGCAACCTGTATTTTAAAATAATTTTAATTATCTTTTCATTTATCTTTCACCGAAATATGAATAAAATCATTTGTTTATTTTCTTTTAAATTTGAAGTTAAGGCAAACTTAGCAAACTTCAAGAGTTTTTACTGCAAAATCAAGCTTTTTTTTAAGCTAACAAACATCCCAACATAATGTTTTATCAAAGCTGTTGGCAACCCTTATCGACAAAAAACAATATATTTTTTATATGTCAATTTATTGGAATTGATTGAAACTGATTTGTTTTTTCATGCATACTGTGTTTTTTATTAAAAATTGAGAAGTGTTTTTCGAGTTTTGTTTGAACTTAAGAAAACTTTTCGTTTACTTATCTCTGATACTTTTGTTCGCTTACGCATAACTTGGTTGGGCCTTAAGTGTTATGTGTATTCAACGAAGGGAAAAACAAAGAAAGTTTTCAGTTGGGAAAAACAATTTTTCAATTGCCTGCAACTAAATGACGCGTTGCTTGCAACTGAACTATTATTATGACAACTGTTGAAACGTTTGCAAATAACGATCCCAAGTACGACAAACGAAGTTCGTTTGCGGCAAACTGGCAATAAACGTTTGTTGTTTTCTTTGCGTGTAGAAATTGATAATTTATTGGTTTGGCATAAAAAATGTAAAAAATTTCTAGGATGATACGAAAAAAAACTTTTATTTAATATGATGACAAAAAAAAAAACATTTGCGGTGTCATCGACACACCGGTAGATATTTTGATGTATCTTATCTTAACACTTGTCCCTATTCTAGTTCATACCCTTAACTAAACTTAACGCCCCTTAAGAGGAGGGTAAGGTTTGTTTCGTCTAAAAAAGATATTTTTTCATGAATTTTTTTAGAAAGAATTATTACAGTAGGTTCGTTTTACATATTATTATACAAGAGTACAACATTTGAAGAATATTTGAAAAAATGTTTGTTAAAAAATAGGGAGAAATAACGGATTTATTATAGATCTCCGCAGGCGCCTCGAAAAAAGTTTTTGTGCGGTGACCAGCCTACAGCACCACTGGATCATCTGAAACCAAAAAATCAAAATGCTTTATTTAGTTTATTACTTTATATCTCCAGTTACGTCGAGTTTTTTTTAATTTTTAAATTTTTCAGTTTTTGGCACCATTTTGAAGCCAAACGACGATTTTTGACGAAAACATCTACCTATTTGTTATTGTAAAATTGTTAGTAATTAAATTATTGGTTTATTATTAATTTAATAAACTCCACGTCACTAGAGAGCTTCTTATATGTAGAATATGTGTACAAAATTTCAAAACGATTGGTTTAGTAGTTTTTTCTGTAGGCTGGTCACCAGTTTTAAAAATTACATGTTTGGGAAAATCGATTTAAAGTTTTGTACAATGACTAAGTAAGAAGTACGGTCATTCCTTAGTTTTGCTCCGAATGATCTTAAAATTTAATACAATATTCTTCAGATGTTGTACTTTCGAAACCATATATGTAATACTTCTATATTGGCAGCAACCCAGATTTTCAATGAATTTCAACTACGAAATCAAAGAGAGATAGCCTACATAAGATTTTGTTGTTAGTATTAGTATATTTGAATATTTGAAAATTACTACATTCAAGAAAATATCAAATCGTAACAGGGAAGGTTGTTAAGAAACATGTGTTCCCCAAACTTAAAACATAGCATTTTTTAACAAAACAACTCAAAACATAAATTTTAAAAAGAAAAATTCCATCAAGCAAAATTTAAACCATAAAAATTCAAACAACAAAAATTTTAAATGAAATTTTTGACAATGAAAGCACCGCTCCTGAATTTTTTTATTATGAAATTTAATTTCGGGTACATTCGTTTATATATTTTCTCGCTCATATAACAATATATCTGCACTCTAATGTTGGCGAATGTACCTTGAGTGTACTGCCAATATAGAAGTATTACATATATGTTCAAAACCAAAAATAAAAAAAAAACAAAATGAAAAAAAAAAGTTGTTAAACCTTACCCCCCCCCCCCCCGCCCCTTTAACTAACCCTTCAAAAATACTTACTCTAATCTTTTTCCTAATCCTTGCCGTTGTTTTTATCTTAATTCTCTTTGTTATTCTTGTTCTTATTCTTGCCATCAATTTTGTCTCAATTCTAATTCTCATCAGTGTTCTTAATTTTTTCTTACTACTTGTCGAAATTTTGTTCTAATCCTTGTCCAAGTACTTTGACTTATTATAATTTTTGTTTGAGTCCTTTTTGTAATGCTTGTCCTATTTCTTGTCCTAGAACTTGTCCAAATCCTTGAACAAATCTTTTATGTTGTCCTTCCTCAAACCATTGTCCAAATTTTTTCTTAATCCTTGTCTTCATTATTCTTCAAATCTATGTTCTAAGCTTTTTCCTAATCTTTGTCCTAACCCTTGACTTATCTTGGTCTTCATCCTTTTCCCACTTCGTGCCCAAGTTTTTGTCCTAGTCTTTGCCGTTGTTTTTATCCTCATTCACTTTGTAATTATTGTCCTTATTCTTGCCTTAAATCTTGTTTTAATTCTTATCCTCATCCTTGTTCTTATTTTTTATCTTACTTGTCGAAATCTTTGTTCTTATCCTTGTCCAAGTACTTTTACTTGGCATAATTTTTGTCTAAATCCTTTTTGTAATGCTTGTCCTATTTCTTTTCCTAAAATTGGTCCAAATCCTTATTCAAATCTTTGTTGTTTTCTTTGCTCAAACCATTGTCCAAATTTTTATCTTAATCCTTTTCTTCATCCTTCTTCAAATCTACTTTCTGATATTTTTCCTAATCGTTGTCCTAACACTTGACTTTATCTGAGTCTTAATCCTTGTCCCACTTCGTGCCCAAGTTTTTCCCTAATCCTTGTTATTATCAATATTTTTATCCTTGACTTAATTCTTGTGCTAATCGTTGTTAAACTTTTTGTCCTTATTCGCTTCCTAAGACAAGGACCATAACCTCGTCCTTACATTTGTTCTTATTCTGTTTTGGATTTTAATTTTTGCTTTTGCTTTTACTTTTGCTTTGGTTTTTTCCTGATTCTTATCTGTGTCCTAATCTTTGTCCTAATCCTTGTCCTAACCATTGTCCTTGACCCTATCCTAAACCTTCTGCTACTTCGTGCCCAAGTTCTTATCATAATCCTTGCCTTTATCCGTTCTTTAATCCTTGATCTAGTAAGTTCTTGTGATTGTGACCTCATCTTTGTCCATATTCTTTTCCTAATTTATGTCAATGTCTTAGTCCAAATCTTGGACCTAATACTTGATCTGATTCTGTTTTTGATTTTAGGTTTTGCTCTTACTTTTGCTTTTGCTTTTGTCTTTATTTCATGAAATTTGTTCACGAGTCTGAAAAATCAACCAATCTGTGGTATATTTCCATTCACCCTAACTCCATGCAAGAAATCCATGCAACGATGTTGCATTTTGTTATATTAAGCGGTTCTATGAGAGGCCTCTTGACGCCATTAATATTTTATTTATTTTTGTAATGAGACCTAAGAACTCACCTTTATTTTCGTTCTATAAAATTTTCATTTGCGTTAATAGTCACCGAGATATATTCCATGCAACGATTTTGAATTTTCGTTACATTTTTTATATATAAGCTGTTGCTGTCGCGATGTCATATCGCTATAATTTGTTACTTAGTATCTTTAATAGTCCATGGAACCAATTTAAGCTATAGTAAAATAAAATTTACCTTTACACCTACATTGAACGATAAAGAATTATATGCAACAATATTTCCTTTTTGTTACATAAACTGCAACGTCCGCGACGTGATGAAGTAACTCGCATTATTTATTTTCTTTTATTTTTGTTGCAAGGTCAAGAACAAACCCGTTTTTTCGTTTCATAAGCAACTATGGACAGAGAGCGCTCTTGGAGCGCTGAGAGCAAAAATTGAGAGCAAAGGCTTATGTAGCAACACAAAACGCAACAACAAATCAAAGACAATAGACAAACACAGAAACAACACAGAAGCTTTAAATGTAGTGGTGCCCATACCAGTTCATAAGCTTTACCATAGCGTAGACTTTTTCTGTGAATTATAATTGCTTGCAACGACGTTGGATGAATGTTGCCTTTTCAATTTCGATTTTAGTTCTCCCCGTGGCCTCATGACTTTATAAATTTGTTGTCTATTTCATGTGGGCTTAGGACCAGCCTCTACTTGCGCATAATATTTCTATCGTAGGCCCTATACTCAGAAAGTAATAATTCCATGTAACGAATGTGCAGTTTCTTTTTTTTTCCCGATGACGTCAGTGATTATATATTTTTGCCATAAGGTCAAAGAATTTACCTTTACTTTATCCAACATGATAGAACATGTGAGGAATTAAACATTTTCAAACAAATCTTAAAGAACATTTTAAACATTTTTTAAGTCCGGAGCTGTAATGAGGCTCAACTGATAGTAGCTTGCTACGAAGTCCGATCAAAGACTTAAAAATTGGTACCGCGGGTAGTCGGCGGCGACTGATTGGCGATGGCCTTTAGGTAAGGTTAGGTTGACGTGGCTGTCTCCTATGAGACACACTTAGGCCAGTTTAGCCCGTTGTGATACCAGGGGTTAATTTTTTCCACTCTATCTGAACCAGTTGGAGCTATTTATGAAGCTTTGTATTCGGTAGACCGAAGTTTTTGAGAGTTCGTCTAGGTCACTGTAGAACCAGTTACCTAGGAAGAGATGGCGCTTTCTGGCCAGCACTGGGCATGTGCAGAGAAGGTGTGTTGTGGATTCAACCTCCTCCTCATCTCTGCAGCTTCTGCAGAAGTCGTTATGGGGAATATTCAGTCTTCGGGCATGGTTTCCAATCAGGCAGTGTCCTGTTAGAACGCCTATTACGATATTTATTTGGTCTCTTCTAAGGGATATTAGTTCTTTTGAGCGACTTAAGTTCAGTGTTGGCCAAACTTGACGCGTTATACTGCATGTACTACCCGTTGACCACCTGATGTTGGTGTTTTCATGGGATAGCTCATTTATCAGTAGCTTACATATTGCGAGAGTTATTCCAATTTGTTCCTTATCTGTCGATAGGGGTTTGATGGTACCGTTTCTAGCGAGTTCGTTTGCTTTGCAGTTACCTTGGAAGTCACTATGTCCGGGGATCCAGCATAGGAATATATTCAGCTGCTCTGCCATCTCATTTAGAGATCTGCGGCAACTTAGGACTGTTTTTGATGTTATTTCAACAGATTCCAGGGCTTTCAAAGTGGCTTGACTATCAGATAGAATGCAAATATATTTTCCTAATATTTCGTTCATCTGAAGCCAAGTGACTGCTTCATGTATGGCAGTGACTTCCGCTCCACTTATGCACAGCTCTGCTGACCGTTGAACTTTGCGAAGTATATTGAGGTGTGTTTGTTTGTTTAGTGCTGGCCACCAGACTATAGCACCGTATAACAATATTGGCCTAATAACAGCTGTATAAAGCCAGTGAGTTACCCTGGGTTGTAATCCCCATTTGCTACCCACTGCTTTCTTACATGTGTATAGGGCTATATTGGCTTTTTTGGCTCTCTCGAGCAGGTTGGGTTTCCAATTTAGTTTCCTATCTAAAATGAGACCCAGGTATTTTGCTTGTTCTGAGAAGTTTAGTCTTGTATTTCCCAGTTTTGGAGGACTGATAGTGGGCAAGTTGTGTTGTCTGGCGATGGCCCTTAGGGATCGCAGTGGTGGTTGTGCTTTACTACCCATATTGCGGACAGAACTATCCAGCTCGATGTGAAGTGGTATTTTTCAACCGGTTGATAGGTTGAAATTACTTCCAATTGGACTCTGATGCCAAATGATTTTTTAATTACTCCAGATGGTGATGGAAAAACTGATGGAAAATTTTAAAAGGATATTGATACTCCTAATTTTTAAAAGATGTAATCATGTATTCTACCAGCTCTGTGCAATTTTCCGAGAAAACTTTAGCTGATTTGAACTGAAAACTCTAGATTTTCTTTATTTATTGCTGCTGTTGGGATAGGAGTTATTTTAGGAGGAAGGTTTCAATGGCGATTTTTGATAGAAGGGCAGGTTTTTATTTATTATGTTAATCTGAGAAGTTATAGATAATATGATGAAAATTTTGTTTTTAGAAGTAATAAAAGTGATATCGCCCAAAGTTTCCGAGATATACCACTTTTTTAATTTAAGGGGATTTTTGACCCTCCTGTGTGAATATTAGAGGGAAATAATGTTGTCCAATTTTAAAGGACACTACATTTGCAATAATTTTATTCGAGGTCTTAAATCAAAATTTTACTTAGATTAGGAGTTAAATGGATTTAACTACGGTCCCATAGTGTTGAAAAAATCGATTATATGAGCTAACCCAACAAAATTGCTAGGACCATATGTGCTATAGACCAATGACTATCAGAAACCATTGGAATTTTTGCAGTTATTTTAAATTTCGCTTAAATTGACGCATACAAAAAAAAATAAAAAACTGGCCATTTCAGCCCTTGGAAGGACTTTGACCTAGCTACTTATGATCAATTGTGTTGTGCGTGTTATTAAGTTTGTACACAATTGACCGAGAAATGGACCTACAGGTTTAATGCACTGAACACATTGACGACGGCAACGACATTACGACATCTGTCAAATTTTTTTTACATGCTTTTCTTATGGAGGTGAATGTGGTGAAAATCTCGCGGCGACATAGAAGTGTTGCTGACGCGGGTATAGAATTATTTCTAGTTTGACGAGCGACAAAAGAGCAAATATAAGGGTTTGTGTATGAGTGAATGTAACAATCGTATGATATTTCCAGATTGTTGACTCTTTCTTCATGTCGTGTCGTAAAGTCGTGTAGTCGTCAATGTGTTCAGTGCATAACGCTGACTCCGAACGGCGATGAACAGAATGTTCTTATTCTCAAGAAGCTTTACATGGCATTTTGATTACTCTCTGAGGTTTGCCATTGTCTGCAGAGATGTGGCGGGCGTACAGAAAAATTATTTTAATTCAAATAATTTTCTGTCGCTGCTAGGGTTCGAACCTTCAGGTTCTTCAGGTCTTCAGGTTCCTTGACATAGCGGCCACGCACTTTAACCAACTATGCCACGGACGCCACAATTGTCGCATAGTATAATTAAAAATACACGTTGATCGATTATTTCCGGATATATTTAATTTATAAGTCATTGCTGATAAATTTCAAAGAATTTATACAAAACAATTTCCTCAAGATTATTCAATAGACAGATAATGATTAAATCGGTTTTCAATAACGCTCGACACACTCAGCTGAAGATAAAAAAACGCTCAAATTTTTACAAAATTTTACTGTCAATATAATTAAGTATGTATATCATATGATAAACAAAAAAAAATAATTTAAATTAAATTTAAAATTTGAATATCCGAGCTCAAGCAGTCAGACTCACACGCACCTTGCTTGCTTAATTCAATCATTGCTGCTGTTGACTGCTTAAGCCAGCCAGCAATTGTTGCTAGTTATGATTGTACTCGTATCATTGTACAAGAGTATAGCTCTCAATGGCGTGTGGCGTTTTAATTTGTTTCCTTTATTTTTTTGTAAAACCTTAACAAGAAATAAAAAAAACAATATTGAAAAAAGAATTGTAAAAAAGTCAGTTGGGAAACAATAAAGATTATTGGATTGTGCTGAGAGCTGCTGATGTTACGGATGCTGCTTTGTATGCGGATGACTTGGGATGGTCTAGTTTTATTTTCTTTTTTTTTTTTTGGGTTTTCTTATTTGTTATGGCACGCTTGCACTTGGCCAAAAGCGATTAATTTGAATTTCAAATGAATGTGGTTTGGATTTCAATAGCTAGATACTTGAAGTAAAGAAGTGAACTGGAATGATGACCAATAAATTGAACAAAAGACAGATAGACAGTGAAGATCAGTAGTAGTTTGAGTTGAATTGAAATCAAGCAAAGATAAACTCTTTGGTCTAAAAAATTATTTAAAAATTGATTAATATAAAAAAAAAAATAAAAAAATTTATAAAAATGGATTTTCTTTAAAATCGTTCAACAAATCTAGGCTGAAGCTAAAGAAAATTTGAATTTATCCTAAACTAATTTTGAGACCATTCGGTGTCAAAAGCAACAAGCAAGTCAAAACATTCGCACGGGTGGTCTTCACAGAAACAACAGCAACAACAACAACAACAACTGTTAAGCCATATCAGCAGCAGCAGCAGCAGTAGCAGCAGCAACAAACACTGGCGGCAATTCGAAAACAATGAGCCGTGTTTGCATTTCGATAAGGACATGTTTATGCAGGACACACACACAAACAGACACACATATAGACAAGGCCTCACATAGCAAACCGCTTCTATGCGTTGAACGTATTAAATCAGAAACGTATGGAGCGCCATGACAAATATTGACACAATGTTGTCGATGTTGCCGCAACTGGTTGGAATATCCGCGACGGAACGCAACAAAGCCTTCGAAATGCGCACAAATTCCAAATTCAAATATTATGACAAACCTAATTAGATGAAAATGTACAACCAACACACACACACACACACACACTTGAATTCATTCTCAATTGTGGCGACTGAGCTCATCCGTGGGCTGTTCGATGACATCTGGTCGCAGTTGCTAATTGAAATGAAACAATAAACATTCCAGCAAACATGGCTACGCAGAAAGATAATAGTTACATAGATAAATTGACCAACCGGCTGTGACTGTCATAGCAGCCTAGATGTCCTGCAGCATCTTGTGAATACGCGATCATTTATTTTATTTCGATGCAGCGGTCGCCTACTGATTACTAATATCATCGTTCATCATTATCATCATAGTTATCATTGTAGACACCAATGGCACCACAGTGTTACTGCTGTTGTTATCCATCGAAATGATTGCATAATATTTGTTCATTGCATGTTTCCTCAGCTGTACTGTACTGTGTGAATGTGTTGCTTTCATTTTGCACTAAACTATTTAATTTTGTTGTATTTTTTATCAAAATAATTAGTTTGCTTGTTTATTATTTTGTCCTTTTGATGGTTGAAAATTTGGTGGTTCTAGCAACAACAATAACTGAGACTTTTATATAGGACATTAGACCCTTTGAGTTAAAATAATAATATTTTTTCTCTCTTATGACAATGAAAAAAATTTTTTATCTCTTTAATAACAATATACGTACGACGGATTAAAGTGATCCTAATTGCTACGGACTTTTTTTTCATATCGAGCTACCTGATTTCTTTCTACACACAGTGTTTCTGGCCACCACAAAAAAAAAACAAAAATACTAATAATTGAATCGATGAGAAGAAAAATAGTACTACGAACATAGGTGTTCGCAGGAATTTTTCAAGGGGGGAAGGGGGGGGGGCGAAAGATATGCATTGGTGTGCACGTTTATGGAAATGATGATTTGAAAATATAATATATACACAAGAAATTTTATAAAATATATAAAATTTCTCAAGTTCAGGTGGGGGCAAGTGCAGCACCTGTCCCCCTTGTGGACGCCCTTGACTACGAGTATTTCAAAATTTTTATTTCAAAATAACACAGTGAGGTCCATCTGGTATATCTGAGGTCTATGGGTGATCATGCGCTGTAAGACTTCAACTCAGAGATAGGATTTTTCGATTGTTAATAACAGGATTATAGTCCTATCGTTTCTATGAACATGTTACAGTGTAACTCCTAAATTACAGTTTAACTGTTTAACTGTACAGTTTAGGAGTTATACAGTTTAACTCCTAATTTTAAATTAAAAAAGCAATTATCTTTAATTGTTATTTATTATCTACATTAAGCAGGCTTCACAACTTAAGTGTTTAATTTTGAAAAGAACATCATTATCTACCAGATTGAGAGATTTGAAATAATAACTGAGTGGAAAAAATTAACGATATTCGCGTTTATTTGCTCCTGGTGACCGCAAACTTACTTCCATGGCAAATCTGAGTAAGGAATCGGATTCAGCAACCAATTTTACATGCGGATCGACTTTTTTTGTAATTTTTATGTAGCTTTAATGCCAGTATGAAAATTAATAAATTAACATTAACTCTGTGGGCTCGAAACACGTTTTTAACTGCAGCTCATCCAGTTTATGAAAAGTTTGGTCTTTTTTGGGCGTTTTACCATTTTTATGCAAGCACCTTTCATATGAGCAGGGGCACGGAGAATCAGAAACACTTTGTTAAGATCCATATAAATGTGAATCTAATGGATAGATATATTAATTTTTTTATTCAGACTTCAGTGCCGACATGTTGTAACTTCACTATCGAAGCGAACATCGAATCGAAGTTTTCGATCAGGCAGTATGTTGTAATATTTTCGTTCGACAGGCGTCGTTTGGTTTGTTTCGAAGCTATTTTCGAACATTTGACAGTTGCACGCAAGCCTTTTTTATAACAAACTAGCTTGTTCCCGGTGCGCTTTGCTGCACCTTATCTAGATAAGTACCGGAAAATGTTGCAATGCCTTCAGTGTTATTATTTCTAAACCATCTCGTACTCGAAACATAGGAGTCGTTCATAAATTACGTGATCGATTTAAAATTTTTTTTTACCCCCCTCCGGTACTCTTCGTAGTGCATTTCAAAAACACTCCCCTCCACCCCCATAAAGTAACGTAGTATATGAAATAAAAAAATTAATTGATTAAAATATATTCGAAAATAGAAAAAATAACTGTCGAAAAGCAAGCAAAGAAAAATTATGCCCCTACTACACTTGCCAATAGTTAACAGTCAATTTAGACGGTCAATCATGAAGATGTAAAGATGAAAATGGTTTGAAATGTTGGGTTGTATTAAGTTCAATTTTTTCGAGTTTTTTTATTTTTGGTCACATAACTATATCTGAGACCCCCCCCCCCATTCGTTACTTATCGTAGTACATTTTAAAACCTCTCTCCCTACTAAATTGGTAACGTAATTTATGAATGACCCCATAGTTACTGCGCAAATTTGAGCTCAATCGGCTCGGTAATTTTGGAGTCTATAATAGCGTACTCTATTGTACATTTTTTGCATTTTTCATTTCCCAGTAGCAGGATATTACCAAGTAGTAACTTCATTCTTACTTCTATGTTCTTTGTCTTTAACTTCCATAGCTTTTCTGTGTCATAAATTTGGCTTGTATGGGTTGAGACACACCCCCTTGTCCAATGCATGTCTAGTAGAAGAACATCACCAAATGGTATCTACATTCTGAGTTTCAATGTTCTGTGACTTTTACTTCAATAGCTATTCAATAGCTGTATCGCAAATTTAGCTTATATGGGCGGAGCCACTCCCCGTTTTCGAATGCCCGTGCCAGTTTTTTAGTAGAAAGACCTTCATTGTTATACGACATTAAGTTCCAAAGCAATTTGATATCATAAATTTGGCCTGTGTGGCCAAAGTCCCCCTTGTCTAATGTTCGCTCGAATATAGTAACTGCCTCTTGGGCCCATAGCATCTATATATCAAGTTTCATTATCAAAACATGTACAACTCAGGAATAATAATGATTTTTAAAAAGTGGGCGTATATATAGTTAGACCACGCCCAGTTTTAGTATAGTTGCCGACAGTAACCATACGAACTTGTTTACCAAATTTTAGTCTAATACGGCCAAACCCGTCTTAAATATAGCATTTTTATTGATTTGTGGGCGGTAAAAGGGGGTATGGAAAAAAGGGGTATGGAAAATTTTTACTATGCCTATATTTTTCGCGCAAATGTAAACTAAAGTGAGACTTGCCAAATTATTCCAATATTCCACTTATTTCCAATTACCCTTGCAAATATTTCCAATTACCCTTGCAAATATTTCCCCATATAGACCATATATGCGCACCTGTATTTTTTCACACCTGTATTGTTGATAAATTCACTAAAATGCCTATAATTCATGAACCAATACACATACAAAGACCATTTATACAAAAAAACCTTCATATTGACGTCACCGTTGATGGGAAATTGATAGACCGTTGATGTTCCAGAAACAAAATCGGTTCACGCATTACCGACAACATCAATTTCATACACAATGCAACTTATTTTTATATATATAGATAAAATTCAATGATAATAAAATTCAATAAAAATGACTCTTATGAATTCTTCAAGTGCGATTGCATTTAATTTAATGTGATTGCATTTCATGTGACAGTTAATTCTTGCCACAAACTGGTTGTTGTTGGTGCGCATTAATGCCTTGCTGACCCTATCAAGGTGCCGCTCCTGAAAGTCCACCAACCGCTCAAATTGTTTTGATGTTATTTTTTTTTTTAAGAATTCCTGGAAGTGGGGTTAGGTGCAATAAGTTAAGTTTAACTTAGAACATATACTTTGATTTAAGCCTATAGTTTTATTATTTAACTAATTTAAAGTCATAATTTAATTCAAACCATGTTTATATGAATAAATAATTATATTTATTTTTGTTTCCATTCTCATTCACCGC
The DNA here is from genome assembly GCA_943735915.1 of Pherbina coryleti. Lineage (NCBI taxonomy): Eukaryota > Metazoa > Arthropoda > Insecta > Diptera > Sciomyzidae > Pherbina > Pherbina coryleti. The sequence continues at coordinate 85,552,638 of OX030952.1, read as the reverse complement.
CACCAAATCAAAGTGATATTTTACTTGAGTGATATTCACCGCCACCAAATCAACCGATCAACAAGTTTTAACGATAACCCATGGTATAATAATACAAGGTAGCATTGACAGTTGCTTGGGAAATCATCTACTGTCAAAAAATATACTCAAAAAGAGAGCGCTCACAATCCGCCATTGAAAACACAAGCAATGTTGAAAACGTTGAAGTGAAAAAAAACAACAACCACAGCAGCTGCTGATGTATTTCCACAAAAAGCTGTTTTTGACAGTTTATGTTTTCCTGTTGAAGAGAAAATAAGCAGTTGTCAATGCTACCATGTATTATTATACCATGAACCTCTAAATTTGTATAGCTTTTTCGATTTTCACGGCATCTTAGATCGAAAGATCTACGGCATCTTGGTCAAGAAAACAACTAACAAAACTTTTATAGAAAAATGGTTTACACATTAGCATCTTGATAACGATTGGAACAATACAAAGAAATTAATCAAGGGTTGGTTTTTGGCTCATAAAAATATTCAAATCAAAAGAGCTTACGAGCAGGTTACCGACAATAACCGTTATTTTTGAAATTTCAATTCAAAAAGTCAGGCAGAAAGAATTTGTCTATTCGATATTTGAATAAAGCAGTGCGATGCTTGTTAGCCAAGAAATAATAATCTTAAAAGCTTTTATTTTATATTATTATTATTATAGAAATTGTTTACTTTAAATTTGAAAAGAAGTATGGCAAATAAAATTAGGCTGCAAAACCACGTATGGCGGGTAAGCTAGTAATTAATATAGGATATTACTGCCAAATTGTGGACCTTTATTTTTAATAGAAAAAAATAAAACTAAAATTTTAATTTTTTATTTTTAACCGAAAATAATAACAATAAAAGTACCAGATACATACACAAATCACAAAACTGAATTGTTAATTCCCATTGGAAATAGCTTTATTGCTTTTCGAAATATTCTCCTCTATGAGTAATACATTTTTGCATACTATCGAACCATTTGTCATAACATTTTTCCCATTTCGCTTGAGACACCTCCAACACATAGTTTTTGAAAGTATCAACGGCTTCTTCTGTTTTAGAAAATTGCTATCTACGCAGTTTGTCCTTGATGTGAGGGAACAAAAAGAAGTTATTATGTGCCCAATCAGGACTGAACGGCAATTGACACATTTAGGGTATCCACATGGTATGCTATAATGTCTTATTTAAAAAAGGAGCTTATGTTTGTAACTATGCAATAGACTCCTAAAGTACTCATCCGATTAGCATGAAAATTTGTGTATAGAAGTTTTTTGGTACGGTGCGTGTTTGTGCGCTATCAATTTTGATCCACCTTGAACACCAGAGGGCGCTGTAGTAAAAATTTTTTACAAAACTGCCTAAAACTCACAAACTGCTAATGCGATTAGAATGAAAAGTGGTATACAGTGGGTTTCATGTACGTTAAGTGTTTTGCTGCAATCTTTTTTGAACTATCTTGAACACCAGAGGGCGCTGTTGCACAAATTTTTTGCAAAACCACCTAAAACTCCCAAACCGCTCATGCGATTAGAATAAAAATTGGTATATAGTAGTTTTCAGATACGATGAGTTCTTTAGCACTATCTTCTTTGAACCACCTTGGACACCAGATGGTGCTGTAGTACAAATTTTTTACAAAATCGCATAGTTTTAGTTATTTTCTTAGGTTACATGTGCAAATATTTACAATATATAAAATACTTCTTAAATTATAAAATAAATAAATAACTGGCCATTTCAGCCCTTGAAAGGACTTTGACTTAGCTTCTTATGATCAATTGTGTTGTGCGTGTTATTAAGTTTGTACACAATTGACCGAGAAACGGACCTACAGGTTTCACGCCGACTCCGAACGGCGATGAACGGAATGTTCTTATTCTCAAGAAGCTTTACATGGCATTTTAATTACTCTCTGAGGTTTGCCATTGTCTGCAGAGAGGTGGCGGCCGTACAGAAAAATTATTTTAATTCAAATAATTTTCTGTCGCTGCTGGGGTTCGAAACCGGGTCTCCGAGTTCTTTGACATAGCGGCCACGCACTTTAACCAACTACGCCACGGACGCCACTTAAATTTAGTAAAATTAAAAAATTTCCGTTATTTTGACTCCAAAAACATGAAAATATCTTGAAAACTATGAACAATTTTACTACAGCGATATAATGGGTCCGCCAAATAACTTTTTTTTTTTAAAAATGCTATAAAAAAACTACTGAATATTTTCTCAAATTTCTTTTTTTATTTGAATGTACAATCCTTCCGGTTAATAATGGAAAATAATTTCATTCAAATGACTGCCTCGGCTGGCCATGCAGTAGCCTACACGATCGGTCCAATTTTTAAGCACATTATCGATTGTGTGCAGCTTCATTTCACCAATGGCTTCACGAATATTGTCCTTTAAAGCGTCAATTGTCTCTGGCTTGTCGGCGTAACACTAATCTTTGAGGGCACCCCACAAATAATAGTCCAACGGTGTCAAATCGCAACTCCGAGGTGGCCAAACGACATCAGCTCTGCGGCTGATAATCCGATCTTCAAAAACAGGACGCAAAACATCGAGTGTAGCTTCGGCTGTGTGGCACGTAGCGCCGTCCTGTTGAAACCAAATGTTGCCAATATCCTCCTCTTCAATTTTTGTGAACAAAAATTCATTCAACATGGCCCGATAACGATGGCCATTGACTGTAACGGCCACTCCTTGCTCATTTTCGAAGAAAAATGGCCCAATTATGCCTCTGGACCAAAATCCGCACCAAACAGTGACTCGTTTGGGTGCATCGGCTTTTTAATGTATGCGTGCGGGTTTTCTGTGCCCCAAATGCGACAATTTTGCTTGTTTACATACCCGCCAAGATCAAAATGAGCTTCATCTGAAAAGATGATTTTTTTGGCAAAATCGGCATCTTCTGTAAGTCGATCGCAGGCCCACTCAGCGAAGCGAAAACGCTTTGGATGGTCAGTTGGCTTCAACTCCTGAACCAATTGGACTTTGTATGGCGTCATACCAAGATCTTTATGCAAAATTCGTCTCAATGATGTCTCCGAAATTTTCAATTGTTGAGAACGACGGTGAATTGATGTTGATGCCGCTTCACGCACACTTTCTGCCACAGCAGCAATATTCTCGGGTGTACGCACTGTTTTTGGCTTTTCACGCTTTGGTTTATAGATGAGGATGCCAGTTTCTTTCACTTTTTTCACAAGATAACGAACATACGGAGCTGACGGTGCTTCTGTTCTTCCAAAATCCGTGCGCAATTTTGGCACACATTCTGCAACATTACCATGAATTTCCAAATTAATGTCGCAATATTTCCCAGCGTTGTTCAAGCGTATACACATCCATATTTGTTCAGCGGAAGGATAAAACTAATTATCTGTCAAATCAGACATGTGCTAAGTGTTACCATTCACAAAATAAGCACTAGTTGAAAAAAAAGTTAGATGGCGGACCCTTTATTGGCGGACATCGTTGCTCAAAAATGAGAAAAAACAATCAGAAATTTAATTTTGTGACTTTCGATTCAAATATCTCCGCTGATTTTTTATACATTTTGTTAAATTTTTTTTATCTTAAAGCTTCATCAAAGTACTATGAAAACCTTATTGCAAAAATACCGTTAGTTGAGTATATATATATTAAATATTTTTATCAAAAAAGGTCTGAAATTTTGGAGTTTTCCTCAAAAAAAGGCTCAAAATTTGTTTTTGTTGCAAAAATAATTCAAATTCGCAAATTTTCAACTCCATTTAAAAATTAAAACACTTATAGGCAAAAATTGTTTCAATTTTACGCAAAAATTAAAAACCATTTTTGTGATTCAAAAAGCAAGGCCCTTGATTTTTTAGAACAAAGTTTTTGTTTTCCAATATTGTGTTTTTATATTTTTTAAAAAATATACAACCTAAAAAATTAATTTCTTAGAAAAAATTATCTTAGTATCTCTTACCTATCAACAGTTATAGTCAATAATCTTTATCCAAAATGTATAGACAAAAAGCAAAACGCTGTCTGTGTGATGGCTGGAAACTTCAAAATTACTGAGCCGATAGAGCTGAAATTTTGGCAGTACATTTTTTTCAAGTACGAGATGGTTTAAATTTCTGTCACACCCCCTTTTACCGCCCACAAATCAATAAAAATGCTATATTTCCTACGGTTTTCGTCGATTTGGCTACATTTTGGTAATTTAGTTTGTATGCTCACTGTCGGCAACTGTACTACAACAGGGTAATGTCCATCTACTAGAAAACTGGGATGGGCATTATATAAGGGGGTGTGGCTCCGCCCATACAATTTCTTATATCGAATAGCTTTGAAAGTAAAAGTAGCAGTACTTACATACAAACTCAAAATGGAGTTACTATTTGGTGATCTCTTGCTATTGGGAAACTGTAAGGGTCAGTGGAAAATGACAGTGGTGTCAAACTATGAGTTTAAGAAAAGTTTTGAATACACCTTTTATGTTCCCATATAGTTGCAGGGTGCAGCAACACGCGCCAGGAAAAGGCTAGTAATGTAATCAAATTTTACACTAGTTTAGAAATATAGTTGTAGCCTTCCATATAAAAATATTACTAAATATTACAACCCTAAAAGCTATATTTATTGAGTGTCGTATTCAATCAGCTGTTTTTGACATTAAATTATTCATCTTGAATAATTTAATTTGAATTCACCGCTTGGTTGGAGCTTTTTTCAAATTAAAATTATAATATTTATTTTAATTTGTTTTGCATCAGCTGATTGAGAGATGAAATAGCACAATAAGTAATGATAGGTTGTTCACACTAGTTGCAAATTTGTATGTTTTCAATTTAAGACATTTGACTTTATGAGACCTTGTGAATACCCTAATTAATTCAATGTTTTGAGTGTTCAAAAACGCTTTTGTGTGGGAGCTCGCATTGTTTAGATGAATAAAAAATTTGTTGGTGCTTGTTTGTCTTCATTAACCCTTCCATGAGGAAAGAAAATGAATAGGCTTAAAGCTCAGGGACATGGCTTGGCCGGGATTTAAACCCGGGACCTGTTAGTTGATAGTCAAGCGCACTACCACTGACTACCGAGGCCGTCAAAATAACAAAAAAATTTTATATGACTTTATTTGTGAAAGGCGAGGATAGGATGACATAAATGTGAGATAACTATTCTGATTGTCTTACTCTTGTTCCCTTGTGTTATTTGCCCAAAAATAATTTGAACTCAGTTTTAAGTTTCAAAATGTTGTTGTTTACGAACTATCTACTCCAAAACATTCATATCTTACAAGTGTTCACGCACAAAACACTCAAATTCTATGAACTTACTATTAATATTCCAAAATTTGAATAATTTGGGATATTTCTTAACGGCAGATCACAAATCTTTGAAATTAAAAATGTCATTTTTTATTTTTTTTTTATTTTATATTATTTCATTTTTTAATTTTTTTTTCTGGTCCATGACTCAGACAGCATTTCTGTTTCCAAAAATTAAATTAAATTAATTAGGAAAACGAAACTTGTCTCAAGTGAGCTTAGAGTCAAAGATTACTTTACAACGTAAGCACTTCATAGGTAAATTGCTAGATATTTTTGCGTTGTGCAAGTAAATAAATAATATTACTTTTACCTCAATTGTACAGAGTATTCTGTTATCTCCAATCCAGCCTTAGGCATATAACGCGTAAATTGATAAGTAAGAAACACTTGCCAGGTTATCGAGTGTAGCAATCTTCAATTACAATGCTGGATTTATGGTTCTTTTTCTCGTTTGCTGTTAAATAAGTTGTATATAATTCAATTAGATTTGATATTATATCCAAGTGAATGTAAACAGGTTGTTTCTGCCAGATTGTTGTCAGCTGGGAATTAAAAATGTCACTGTCATGTTTCATATACGCTATGTCGGCGACATCGCTGCTAATGTTGTATGGAGTTTATATTGATTACAGTCTGGATTGGTGCTGTCTAATTCAACAGCTTTACTAGGTCAATTGCAAAAATTCAAGGGGAAAAAACAAGGAATAAAATGGATATATGTATTACGATGATACCTTACGATGAGCAAAGCTTGAGTCCTTCAAAAGTTTTACAGTGTGAAATGTTTTACAGAATATGTTAAGTATCACTGAAATAAAATGCAATAAATACTAAAGTAATCAATGAAATTTCATAATTTATTTTTATTTATTAAAATATAAAACCAATATTAGTGAAATCAGGTCGTTAATTCAAAGCTATCGCCTTTCTCTTTGATTGTTGACGTAAACGTTTGAAGAATGATTTGCAAGCGGTACGCACCATATCTTGATCCATTTGATTCCAAATCTGTATCAGCCGAAATTTGAAATTATCAATGTTAAGCCCTGTCGTGATGCCAATTTTGCTCAAAATATAGCCCCATACACAGAAGTTGAGAGGATTGAGATCTGGCGACGCAGCTGGCCACTCTTTGGCTGATATAAAATCGGGCAAATTTTGCTGACACCAGTCATGAGTGCGTTTTGCCTGGTGTGATGGGGCAGAATCTTGCTGGAAGCAAAAATATTCATCGCCATACAAGTTCTGGGAACAAGGCAATAGATTTCCTTCCAAAACATGTTCAATGTAATAGTTGGTATCAATTTTGACCCCTCGATCTATGAAAAAGAAGCGGTAACTTGCCTTTTGTTGATATTGCTCTCCAGACCATTACTTTCGAAACATTCTGGTACCGCTCTGCGGCCAATTTATCTCTGGGAGCATCTGCGAGACTCACTGCGTATACGCGATTGTTTTGTTGATTGTGGGTATCTTGTAGTAGAAACATTTTTTCATCAGAAAACAAAAGTTCATCTCCTTCATGCCAACGCAAAAGCTCTCTACTTTTTGACGTAGAATACGTCATTCTCGGAGGTAAGTAGGGTGGTTGATAGTGATCAGGTGTCGGTATTTATATAACTTTTTGAGCCTTTGGTGGGCCTAAAGTACTGATCGTACAATGTTGATGTTAGCACTTGTTGGTCTGCTTGATCCTCAATGCGACAAAAATTCATGTTAGAACTCTCTAACTTATATAAATTTTACACAATTCCATGAAATATAAAGCCAACATTTGATGTTTTTGTTTGCTTAAACTTACTACCTATTTATCGACAGTTTCCGGTTTTATCGACAAAACCATAAAATTTGTATGGGAGCCCCCCTAAGGAGTGGTCGGAGGGAATAGGTATCAAAGGCAAAAATGTTCCTTTTGCAATAGTAACGGGCGTCGGTGATACATATTAACCCTTTCCGGCAAAAAACCATAAAATTTGTATGGGAGCCCCCTAAGGAGTGGTCGGAAGGAATAGGTGTCGAAGGCAAAAATGTTCCTTTTGCAAAAGTAATGGGGGTTGGTGATACATATTAACCCTTTCCGGCACTCTTTTAAAGGTCATATGCTCAGGTGCATGGAATAAATAAACAAAAACCATAAAATTTGTATAGGAGCCCCCCTAAGGAGTGGTCGGAGGAAATAGGTGTCGAAAGCAAAAATGTTCCTTTTGCAAAAGTAATGGGGGGTCAGTGATACATACTAACCCACTCCGGCACAAAAACCATAAAATTTGTATGGGAGCCCCCCTAAGGAGTGGTCGGAGGGAATAGGTATCAAAGGCAAAAATGTTCCTTTTGCAAAAGTAACGGGCGTCGGTGATACATATTAACCCTTTCCGGCACAAAAACCATAAAATTTGTATGGGAGCCCCCCTAAGGAGTGGTCGGAGGGAATAGGTGTCAAAGGCAAAAATGTTCCTTTTGCAAAAAGAATGGGGGTTGGTGATACATATTAACCCTCTCCGGCACTCTTTTAAAGGTCATATGCTCAGGTGTATGGAATAAATAAACAAAAACCATAAAATTTGTATAGGAGCCCCCCTAAGGAGTGGTCGGAGGGAATAGGTGTTAAAGGCAAAAATGTTCCTTTTGCAAAAGTAATGGGGATTGATCATACATATTAACCCTCTCCGGCACTCTTTTAAAGGTCATATGCTCAGGTATATGGAATAAATATTTTGCTAAATAGTTTTTAAAAAATATGTCATCAAAAGCGAATTGACTAATTCTACGCCTTGTGTTACGACATAGTCGAAACTACTGTATCTTGTTTTTTGCGTGTCAGTAAGACTGTGCACGCGCTGCTTCTTATAGGCTGTGAGCCTTAAATTACACAGGCCGACAAAATTTGACAAACACTCTTACCCAGAAAATGCGATATCTCAGCAAAAAAAAAGATATATGAGTAAACTCAACGTCATTTTAAAGAGGAAGACTAGCCCTTTGAGATACTATCAATAATTTTTGAAAACAACTAGGATCGGCCGTGCTATATAACCTCAAAAATGAGAAAAAACGGTGTCTTTTGCACTTTTAAGTTAGGCTATTTCGAAACCCTGACGTGATAGAGCAATTTTGAGGCCAGATTCAAATTCAGCGCGTCAAAATCCTTCGGAAAAGTATAATCTGGTTTCTGGGTAAAAATTTTGTCGGCCTGTGTTATTTTTGAATATCCGCTGCATTGATGACTTGGATATCTGTACGCCCTTTGCCATAGAACGAGCTGATTGAGCTGGATTTCGCCTAATTCTTTCTCTGACGCATTTTATGATGGATTTTGTTCTCACAGTTCGCTTGCATCCAGATTTTTTCGCGATTTCATGACGTCCTGTTTCATTTAACCGTTTTATAGTTCTATAAATAAATCTTTTCCCGATATCGAGCGGTTTTACCTTCTTTATAATCTCGCACATTTTTAATTTTTTTAAATATAAATTTACAACTAGCTCTGGCTTAGCTTCCATTGAGATACTTATTTTAAAATGGTTGAAAGTCGTGAAATATTTTAACTTTTTCTTTTTCTTATTAAATTTGCAGAGGCATAACGTACTTAAACATATTTTTAATTGTATTTATTAGAGATGTGAGCAAAGTAAAAAGCAGCGACAGTTATTCTGGGTCACACTGTATATATTAATCCAAATCATGAAAATGAACTTTTTAAGGTACTTATGTGTGGACTTGCGGTCTGATTAAGCAACTTTGACGTAACATAGGTTAACATGACGCAACGTGCCATGACTTTTTGTTGATTATGCTACCAATCTAGCAACCACAGCAAGTGTCAAATATATAAAATTTCTCTTCGTCTACCATTCTGTTTGGCTATTAGGTTATTACTCTCAGTAGAATTATGAAAGTTAAATATAAAAAATATATTCTCAATAATTAAAAATGACATTTTTAACCAAACATCCTCCAGTTTAAGCTATTTTACCACTATAAGAGCAATCATAAATGAATATTTTTTAAAATATGAAAACATAATTTATGTAAACAAATAAAATTTGTTCTGACTAATTTATTTTAACAAATACAGAACAATATTTATTTCTTTTTAATAATTTTAATATTTTGTAGTTTAAAATATAACTTCGCCTTCATGACACTATTGATCCTTTTGGGCAGAGAAGCAAGGAATGCTCGCAAATATTCTGCCGTAATATCTTCATACCAAACTTTTTCAATGGTTTTCTTCAGTTCTATCATGGTTTTGGGCTTCAATTTGTTAATTTTGATGCCCATAAGACTCCAAACATTTTCAATTAGATTGAGGTTTGGGTTGTTTCCTGGCCAGTCCAATGAAATAATGCCCAGATAATGCCCAGATAATGCCCAGATAATCCCTTAATCTGTAATCTGAATATAATCTGAAATATAAAAAAGGACCAATTAACTCAAAAACGTGATGAGGATATTAGGAATTCAATTTTTTACTTACCGAGTGAGCTCTATGGCAAGGAGTAGAATCGTATTGAAAAATAGAACTTGTCTTCATATCTGTTATCGACTCTAAGCTTGGAACCAAGCCGTTGAAATAATTTCTTTGTATTTTTTGGCAGTCACTGCACTCTCTAGCATTAAAATGATCTTCACTTTGTATTTGGAAATGCATCTCTATATTATGACATAGAGTGAATGCTTGGCGGTGGGAAGGATGCAATTTACCTGACAGCGTTCATCTACTCTACGGCGCACTGTGTAAAAATCATCCGGTCCTATGAGGTTGAATTTAGATTCATCTGAGAATATGACTCTTGACCAGTCATAATCAGTTAAATTTTTTTTTTTTTTTTTAGCTCAGTCAAGCCCTTTTTCCTTATTTTTTTTTTTGGTTAAAAATGTTTATTTGCAGGTTGTCTAGCCAACATACCCATTTCCTTCAGCCGATATTGGACGGTTCGTGTAGATATATTGATTTTATGTGATTGCTGTACCTTTGTTCTAATATCACCTGCCTTTTTGAAGCGATCTGAAAGACATGTTTTTAATATTATCCTGTCTTCCCTTGGATTCGTGCATTTCTTCCGTTCAGAGCCTTTTTTCTCTCCGGTTGACCAGTTTCCCGATATTTTTTCAAAAAGTGGAGCACTGAGCATTCATTAAACTGTATTTAAGCCGCTATCCTACTAATAGAAACGTTTTCATTGACAAGACCAATAATAACGCCCTTCTGAATTTGTGACAACTGAGCTCGTCTAACCATGATGTTAATTGCACCACTTTCCAAAATTCGATAAAAATTCTATTCAAAGAAAGTACACACACAATTTCAAAATTGAAATACAACCGTAGGCATAGGCGTCTGCAAGTAATTTTTAAAGGGGGGGAGGTATGCATTGATGTGCACGTATATAAAAAAGTAACATATGTATGTATACACATAGAAATTAAAACTATATAAAATTTTTCCAGTCCTGTACCCCCTCCCCCCCTCTGTGAACGCCCTTGGCCGTAGGCATATCAAGTGGGTCGGTGGTTTCAATTTTACATAAACATTTGGGTATGAAAAAGTTGACTGCAAGATGGGTGCCGCGTTTGTTAACAATCAATCAAAAACATGAACGTGTTCGCACTTCCCAACAATATTTTTTATATTAGGATCCACAACTATACACTAGAATCGAAAAAATCACAATAGTGGGTAGGTCCCAGTGGAAGTGCACCAAAGCGAGCGAAGACAATGAAGACTAAAAAGGTTGCTCCATGGAAGGAGATTTGCTACGAATAAACAGGTAGAATTGAAAACTGAAGCGTATTTTGAAGATCTTGAGAAATCTTACTATTCAAAGGGCATCGCAATGTTAGTAAATCGTTGGAATAAGTGTATCGAGCTGAAAGGGGATTATGTGAAAAAATAAATAATAATTTTGGCCCTAGTAGTATCCAATATCCAATAAATAATTTCCATTATCTAGTGTCCAGGATTCAGAACCTTGTATCTAGAATCTGCTATGTAGTATTCAGTATCCAATATCTAGTATCCAATATTTAGTATTCAGAATCTAGTATCCGGTATCCAATATCCAGTATCGGATACCAATATGAGTATCAGTTTGTATACCAATAATAGATTCAGTTCTTTATAAGTTCACTAGCTTTTCCCGGCGCGCGTTGCTGCACCCAGCAATTATATCGCAACATAATAATTATATTCGAAACTTTTCTTAGACCCATAGTTTAACACCACTGTCATTTTCCACTGCCCGTTACAGTTTCCCAGTTACAGTTACAGTTTAAATAGTAACTCCATTTTGAGTTTGTATGTAAATACTGCTACTTTTACTTTCAAAGCTATTCGATAATACAAATTTTAATTGTATGGGCGGAGCCACACCCCCTTATATAATGCCCGTCCCAGTTTTCTAGTAGATGGACATTATCCAGTTTTAGTACAGTTGCCGACAGTGAGCATACAAACTAAATTATACAAACTAAACGAAAACCATAGGAAATATAGCATTTTTATTGATTTGTGGGCGGTAAAAGGGGTGTGACAGAATTTAAAACCATCTTGTGCTTGAAAAAAATGTACTGCCAAAATTTCAGTTCTATCGACTCAGCAATTTTGAAGTTTCCAGCCAACACACAGACATCATTTTGCTTTTTGTATATATATTTTGAATAAAGGTTATTGGCTATAACTTTTGATTGGTAAGAGATACTGAGATAATTTTTTTTAATAAATTATTATTTTAGCTTGTTAATTTATTCAAAAATATAAAACCACAATATTGGAAAAAAAATTTTTCTTCAAAAAAATCAAGGGTAGGCCTTGTTTTTTGAATCACAAAAATGGTTTTTAATTTTTGCGTAAAATTGAAATAACTTTTGCTTATAAATGTTATAATTTTTGAATAGAGTTGAAAAGTTACGAATTTGAATTTAAATTATTTTTACAACAAAAACAAATTTTGAGCCTTTTTGTGAGGAAAACTCCGAAATTTCAGACCTTTTTTGAAAAAAATATTTAAAATATATATACTCAACTAACGGTATTTTTGCAATAAGATTTTCATAGTACTTTGATGAAGTTTTAAGACGAAAAAATAATTTAACAAAATGTATACAAAAGCAGCGGAGATATTTGACTCGAAAGTCGCAAAATTAAATTTCTGATTCTTTTTTTATCATTTTTGAGCAACGATGTTGCATTAAATATATCGTTGTAGTAAAATTTTTCATAGTTTTCAAGATATGTTCATGTTTTTGATGTCAAAATAACGGAAATTTCTTAAGTTTTACTAAATTTAAGAAATATTTTATATTTTGTAAATATTTTTACATGTAACCTAAGAAAGCAACTAAAAATAGGCGATTTTGTAAAAAATTTGTACTACAGCACCATCTGGTGTCCAAGGTGGTTCAAAGAAGATACTACCAAAAAACTCATCGTACCTGAAAACTACTATATACCAATTTTTATTCTAATCGCATGAGCAATTTGGGAGTTTTAGGTGGTTTTGTAAAAAATTTGTACTATAGCGCCCTCTGGTGTTCAATATAGGTCAAAAACGATAGAAACACAACACTCAACGTATATGAAACCCACTGTATACCACTTTTCATTCTAATCGCATTAGCAGTTTATGAGTTTTAGGCAGTTTTGTAAAATATTTGTACTACAGCGCCCTCTGGTGTTCAAGGTGGATCAAAATTGATAACCCACAAACACGCACCGTACCAAAAAACTTCTATACACAAATTTGCATGCTAATCGGATGAGTAGTTTAGGAGTCTATTGCGGCCTTACAAACATAAGTTCCTTTTTTATATATATAGAAGATAGCTTTTCCCGGCGCGCGTTGTTGCACCCTGCAACTATATGGGAACATAATAGGTGTATTCAAAACTTTTCTTAGACTCATAGTTTGACACCACTGTTATTTTCCACTGCCAAATAGTAACTCCATTTTGAGTTTGTATGTAAGTATTGCTACTTTTGCTTTCAAAGCTATTCGATAATACAAATTTTAACTGTATGGGCGGAGCCACACCCTCTTATATTTTTGCAATAAGGTTTTCATAGTACTTTGATGAAGCTTTAAGACAAAAAAAAATTTAACAAAATGTATACAAATGCAGCGGAGATATTTGAATCGAAAGTCACAAAATTAAATTTCTGATTGTTTTTTTCTCATTATTAAGCAACGATGTTGCATTAAATATATCGTTGTAGTAAAATTTTTCATAGTTTTCAAGATATGTTCATGTTTTTGATGTCAAAATAACGGAAATTTTTTAATTTTACTAAATTTAAGAAATATTTTATATTTTGTAAATATTTTCACATGTAACCTAAGAAAACAACTAAAAATATGCGATTTTGTAAAAAATTTGTACTGCAGCACCTTCTGGTGTCCAAGGTGGGTCAAAAGAGATAGTGCTGAAAAGCTCATCGTACCTGAAAACTACTATATACCAATTTTTATTCTAATCGCATGAGCGGTTTGGGAGTTTTAGGTGGTTTCGTAAAAAATTTGTACTAAAGCGCCCTCTGGTGTTCAATATAGGTCAAAAACGATAGCAGCAGAACACTCAACGTACATGAAACTCACTGTATACCACTTTTCATTCTAATCGCATTAGCAGTTTATGAGTTTTAGGCAGTTTTGTAAAAAATTTGTACTACAGCGCCCTCTGGTGTTCAAGGTGGATCAAAATTGATAGCCCACGAACACGCACCGTACCAAAAAACTTCTATACACAAATTTTCATGCTAATCGGATGAGTAGTTTAGGAGTCTATTGCGGCCTTACAAACATAAGTTCCTTTTTTATATATATAGACTAGCTTTTCCCGGCGCGCGTTGCTGCACCCTGCAACTATATGGGAGCATAATAGGTGTATTCAAAACTTTTCTTAGACTCATAGTTTGACACCACTGTCATTTTCCACTGCCCGTTACAGTCTCCCAGTAGCAGGAGATCACCAAATAGTAACTCCATTTTGAGTTTGTATTTAAGTATTGCTACTTTTACTTTCAAAGCTATTCGATAATACAAATTTTAACTGTATGGGCGGAGCCACACCCTATTATATAATGCTCATCCCAGTTTTTTAGTAGATGGATATTACCCTGTTTTAGTACAGTTGCCGACAGTAAGCATACAGACTAAATTACCAAAATGTAGCCCAATCGACGAAAACCGTAGGAAATATAGCATTTTTATAGATTTGTGGGCGGTAAAAGGGGGTGTGACAGAAATTTAAGCCATCTCGTACTTGAAAAACATGTACTGCCAAAATTTCAGGTCTATCGGCTAAGTAATTTTGAAGTTTCCAGCCATCACACAGACAGCGTTTTGCTTTTTATATATATATTTTGGATAAACATTATTGGCTATAACTTTTGATTGGCAAGAGATACTTAGATAATTTTTTCTAATAAATTAATTTTTTAACTTGTATATTTTTTCAAAAATATAAAAACACAATATTGGAAAAAAAAATTTTTTTCGAAAAATCGAAGGGTAGGCCTTGCTTCTTGAATCACAAAAATGGTTTTTAATTTTTGCGTAAAATTGAAATAACTTTTGCTTATAAATGTTATAGCTTTTAAATAGAGTTGAAAATTTGCGAATTTGAATTTAAATTATTTTTACAACAAAAACAAATTTGGAGCCTTTTTTTGAGGGAAAACTCCAAAATTTCAGACCTTTTTTGAAAAAAAAATTTAAAATATATATACTCAACTAACGGTATTTTTGCAATAAGGATTTCATAGTATTTTGATGAAGCTTTAAGACAAAAAAAAATTTAACACAATATATAAAAAAGCAGCGGAGATATTTGAATCGAAAGTCACAAAATTGAATATCTGATTGTTTTTTTCGTAATTTTGTGTACGATATTGCATTAAATATATCGTTGTAGTAAAATTTTTCATAGTTTCCAAGATATGTTCATGTTTTTGATACCAAAATAACGGAAATTTTTTTATTTTACTAAATTTAAGAAATATTTTATATTTTGTAAATATTTGCACATGTAACCTAAGAAAACATCTAAAAATATTCGATTTTGTAAAAAATTTGTACTACAGCACCATCTGGTGTCCAAGGTGGTTAAAAAAAAATAATGCTAAAAAACTCATCGTACATGAAAACTACTATATACCAATTTTTATTCTAATCGCATGAGCGGTTTGGGAGTTTTAGGTGGTTTTGTAAAAAATTTGTACTATAGCGCCCTCTGGTGTTCACGATAGGTCAAAAACGATAGCAGCAGAACACTCGACGTACATGAAACCCACTGTATACCACCTTTAATTCTAATCGCAATAGCAGTTTATGAGTTTTAGGCAGTTTTGTAAAAAATTTGTACTACAGCGCCCTCTGGTGTTCAAGGTGGATCAAAATTGATAGCCCACAAACACGCACCGTAGCAAAAAACTTCTATACACAAATTTTCATGCTAATCGGATGAGTATTTTAGGAGTCTATTGCGGCCTTACAAACATAAACTCCTTTTTTATATATATAGATTATCATCCGCAGATTGTTGACATTAACTTTTATTGGCAGAGCAGTGGATTTGATTCTCAGAGCTGACCCAACCATTTTTGACTAATTAAAAAAAATAGATTTGTGATGCGATGTGATGTGATACCTTATTCTGATATCATTTGAAATTCGGAAATTGTGCTGTGATTTGTTGGAGTTACGTTACAGGTGCTGTAGAGAGGTTCCTGGTTAGAAAGCCCTAGTTAGTTTTGGCTTTAAGACGTTAATTTAACGGTAATTTGTTGTGATTTTCTTATGAAATACTTCTTTTTGCTTACTTAGAAAATTAAAAAAAAAGAGTTGGGTGTGTCGTGGACACACCCGTAGGTTTTGACGTGACGGTGTTTCTTGTTGTTGTTTTTGTTGTTGTTGATGATGTTGATTTTTATGTTGATGTTGATGTTGATGTTGATGTTGATGTTGATGTTGATGTTGATGTTGATATTGATGTTGATGTTGATGTTGATGTTGATGTTGATGTAGATGTTGATGTTGATGTTGATGTTGATGTTGATGTTGATGTTGATGTTGATGTTGATGTTGATGTTGATGTTGATGTTGATGTTGATGTTGATGTTGATGTTGATGTTGATGTTGATGTTGATGTTGATGTTGATGTTGATGTTGATGTTGATGTTGATGTTGATGTTGATGTTGATGTTGATGTTGATGTTGATGTTGATGTTGATGTTGATGTTGATGTTGATGTTGATGTTGATGTTGATGTTGATGTTGATGTTGATGTTGATGTTGATGTTGATGTTGATGTTGATGTTGATGTTGATGTTGATGTTGATGTTGATGTTGATGTTGATGTTGATGTTGATGTTGATGTTGATGTTGATGTTGATGTTGCTGTTGATGTTGATGTTGATGTTGATGTTGATGTTGATGTTGATGTTGATGTTGATGTTGATGTTGATGTTGATGTTGATGTTGATGTTGATGTTGATGTTGATGTTGATGTTGATGTTGATGTGGATGTTGATGTTGATGTTGATGTTGTTGTTGGTGTTGCTTTTGCTTTTGTTTTATTTGCTTCTCCATTGGTTGTGCTTTTCCTTGGTGCGTTAACATTGCCTTAGCATGCAATTAACCCAGCAAAAGTGATGTATATGCGTCACATTAGGCGGTTCCATGAGGGGCTTTATGATGCCGTTAATTTTTTTTTTGTTATTTTTATCATGTGCCCGAAGTCCTTAATTTCATTTTTGTTCCTTAAAATTTACCGTTACGCCAGTAGTCACGGAATTAAAATTCTATGCAACGTTTTTTGATGGTTGTAGCACTTTTACTGCATTATGTGGTTGCCAACCTGAAATCATGACGATAAGAATTTTTTTTTTTTTAGCTTAGTTGTGAGGCGTAATAACACATCTATACTGTCGTAAAACAAAATTTACCTCAGTACATCGCCTGAGTCAGTAATAATTCCATGCAACGATATTAAATTTCTGTTACATATGCTGCTATATTCACGACCTTGTGATGTCAGCTTTTTTTTATATTTTTGTCGTAAGGCCAAGTATAAATCCTTCATTTTTATTTTTAAACATTTATCGTAGCTTATATACTCACCGAATAAAAATTTAATGCAACGCTGCTGCATGAATGCTGCATTGTCGATCTTTGAGCGGTTCTCCCTGTGTCCCCATGACATCAGAATTTTTTTGTCTAATTTTGTTTTGAGGTCTTAGACCAGGCCTTTCTTGATCTGTCATATTTTTAATCCTACACTGAAAAAAAAATGTTTTAAAATTGACGACAGTTGTTATTAATTTGACGATATTTGTGTTTAAAAAATAGCTTGCAACAAATTTCGTCAAAGTAATAGCAAATGTATTTAAAAATTTTGAAAAGTATATGAAAAAAAAGTCAAATTAACAACACATTTTGTGAACACATTGTGTTTAATTTTAAGCTAACTTTTTTTTTCAGTGTAGCACTAATACTCAGCGAGTAAGAATTTTATGTATAAAATTTTCAGTTGCGTTGCTTAAGCAACTCCCACCGTGTTCCGATGACGTTTTGAATTTTTGTTTTGTTTTTATAATGAAGTCAAAGAATTAACTTTTACGGTCGTACCATTTTTTTAGTCATACCTCTTATACTCAGCGAATAACAATTCAATGCAACGCCGATGAATTTTGAAAAAATGCATTTTTCATCTTTTTTGGAAAACTGCGCTGTAAAATGTAACTACGTCGCGTCAAAATAAACTTAAATATTCTAAAAAGAATATTATACATTCTTTCAAATAAAATTCAGAACTATTATTATTCGCATAACCCTTAAAAGCAACCACAGCTGCGGCATATTTATTATGATTGAGTGCATGCAACAGTGAAGATATCGTCAACAAATGCAGCGCAGCCAAATGCGATCCAAACTCAAAAGATCCGCATTCTGCCATCCGCAACTAGCTGCATAGAATTAAACAAACAAAATAAGTTAATAAAATAAATAATTAAGTGTCAAAATGGATGCTTTGGAAAATAGATCAAAGACAGCGCCATACGTCAGAAGACAAGAGATCGAGAAAAAAGCAAGTTTCGATTACATTGAGATGCTAATATTTTAGATTCAACAACAACAACAACAACAACAATAACACAAACAATAAAAACAACAATAAATAAATATTAGATGCGATATCGCTGCAAATGTATCGAATTCGGTAATTTTGAGGTGAGTTCCAAACGCAGCTTCAATAGCTTCAATTTCAGCGCGATCGCGATTATGAGCATCAGTCGACAGCAACATCTCACTCAACATCAACCGCATCGTCATCATCATCATGATCGATATCGTCATAATTATCATGCTGCTGAGAATCAAACGATTGATCGAGTCTGAACAACAGCGTCATCTGGTGGTGGCGTTAGACCATTTTTATTAAAACAACAAACATGACAGCATGATCGCTGCTGCTGCTGTTGTTGTTGATGGCTTTCAAGCCATCGAGCCATCAAGTTGCCATCACATCTATGTAGATAAAAAAAAAATAACTACAAAATAGCAAAAATCTGCAACTTCTGTGCAGGTCTACGAGAAACTGTTTCAAATTGTTTTTGCTTTTTTTCTTTTTTTTTATTTGGTTTAACTATTGCAGTTGCAATGGCGCTCAGAAGATGATCGCTGATCAAAGCAATCCGCCACGAGCTAAAGTCAATCAAATTTACAGTTTATCGCAGTCATAATTTTTCATAGCCGCTGTTGCTGCTTTCGTTGCTGCTGCTGCTAAGTTTTCTGTTTGCTGATAAAATTTGTCTAAATAGCGCTTCTTCGCAATTGAGACGGGCGGGCGCATTGCCAAACGACGGGTAAACGGTGCGAGGCTTCTTTTGATGGTTTAGCTATCGATCATAAATTTGATTTAAGAACTATTTTTTAATGCTTCAATTTAACGATACATTTGGCGACAGCTGAACTGTGATGCTTGGAAATCGCTCATAAAAATGTCTAGAGAGCGTAATCGTTTTTTTTTCTTTTCTCATATTGATATGGTAATAAAATTTTAGAGGCTCTAAGAAATTGCCTTGTTTGCAAAAATTGTTATATACAGCACACCGAAGAGATTTGCGAGTTGGAGCTAAAGTGTTCTAGAAATAAACAAAGCTTTTGAGTTAGTTTGGTAATAGTTCTCTCTCCCTCTCTAGGCAGTGAACACGGACTTTTTAACAGTGGTTTTGAGAAAAACGCGTTTAAAATTTTAAAAGCCGGAGCTACAGTCTTAGAGGAGAGCAGACTAACTAGCCAATAACTTCGAGAATTTGGCTTGACTTAAAATTTTTGGACTATATTCTTGAAATGTTTAACTATAAGAAAAGACAAAAAAAAAAAAAGATTTTTCAAAAGTGCAAAAATTTATCCCCTCCTTAAATAACACTACTCCACAAATTTACGAAAACTTTCACCACAACGAATTGCGATAACATTTTCTATAGTAAAATTTTCCATAGAATCCGAATATCGTAATGATTTTTTTAGATTGGCCCCAATTTTTTATATAAATGGCAAAATTAAAAAAATTCCACTATTGGGAACACATACTTCACATACATGCTTGTAAAAACTTACATGTTCAGTCAACGAATTTTAATTTAATTGCATGTAAAGAGTGATTTTTTAAGTGCCTGATAACTTTTTTTTTAAAAAAAACGCATAAAATTTGCAAAATCTCATCGGTTCTTTATTTGAAACGTTAGATTGGTCCATGACATTTACTTTTTGAAGATAATTTCATTTAAATGTTGACCGCGGCTGCGTCTTAGGTGGTCCATTCGGAAAGTCCAATTTTGGGCAACTTTTTCGAGCATTTCGGCCGGAATAGCCCGAATTTCTTCGGAAATGTTGTCTTCCAAAGCTGGAATAGTTGCTGGCTTATTTCTGTAGACTTTAGACTTGACGTAGCCCCACAAAAAATAGTCTAAAGGCGTCAAATCGCATGATCTTGGTGGCCAACTTACCGGTCCATTTCTTGAGATTAATTGTTCTCCGAAGTTTTCCCTCAAAATGGCCATAGAATCGCGAGATGTGTGGCATGTAGCGCCATCTTGTTGAAACCACATGTCAACCAAGTTCAGTTCTTCCATTTTTGGCAACAAAAAGTTTGTTAGCATCGAACGATAGCGATCACCATTCACCGTAACGTTGCGTCCAACAGCATCTTTGAAAAAATACGGTCCAATGATTCCACCAGCGTACAAACCACACCAAACAGTGCATTTTTCGGGATGCATGGCCAGTTCTTGAACGGCTTCTGGTTGCTCTTCACTCCAAATGCGGCAATTTTGCTTATTTACGTAGCCATTCAACCAGAAATGAGCCTCATCGCTGAACAAAATTTGTCGATAAAACACATTTCGAACCGAACACTGATTTTGGTAATAAAATTCAATGATTTGCAAGCGTTGCTCGTTAGTAAGTCTATTCATGATGAAATGTCAAAGCATACTGAGCATCTTTCTCTTTGACACCATGTCTGAAATCCCACGTGATCTGTCAAATACTAATGCATGAAAATCATAACCTCAAAAAAATCACCCTTTAGTAGAGAAGAGTCAGATGAAAGGAAGAGTCAGATTTGGAATATATGCCAATAGCATCACTGATATGGCTGTTATGATCGTAAACAGGTAAAAAATATCACTTTTTTCGCTTCTTTATAAACATACTAGCTGATACCCGACGCGTTGCTGTCGTAGTGGAAATGATTTCTATCTCTATCTCTATCTCTATCTCTATCTCTATCTCTATCTCTATCTCTATCTCTATCTCTATCTCTATCTCTATCTCTATCTCTATCTCTATCTCTATCTCTATCTCTATCTCTATCTCTATCTCTATCTCTATCTCTATCTCTATCTCTATCTCTATCTCTATCTCTATCTCTATCTCTATCTCTATCTCTATCTCTATCTCTATCTCTATCTCTATCTCTATCTCTATCTCTATCTCTATCTCTATCTCTATCTCTATCTCTATCTCTATCTCTATCTCTATCTCTATCTCTATCTCTATCTCTATCTCTATCTCTATCTCTATCTCTATCTCTATCTCTATCTCTATCTCTATCTCTATCTCTATCTCTATCTCTATCTCTATCTCTATCTCTATCTCTATCTCTATCTCTATCTCTATCTCTATCTCTATCTCTATCTCTATCTCTATCTCTATCTCTATCTCTATCTCTATCTCTATCTCTATCTCTATCTCTATCTCTATCTCTATCTCTATCTCTATCTCTATCTCTATCTCTATCTCTATCTCTTTCTCTATCTCTATCTCTATCTCTATCTCTATCTCTATCTCTATCTCTATCTCTATCTCTATCTCTATCTCTATCTCTATCTCTATCTCTATCTCTATCTCTATCTCTATCTCTATCTCTATCTCTATCTCTATCTCTATCTCTATCTCTATCTCTATCTCTATCTCTATCTCTATCTCTATCTCTATCTCTATCTCTATCTCTATCTCTATCTCTATCTCTATCTCTATCTCTATCTCTATCTCTATCTCTATCTCTATCTCTATCTCTATCTCTATCTCTATCTCTATCTCTATCTCTATCTCTATCTCTATCTCTATCTCTATCTCTATCTCTATCTCTATCTCTTTCTCTATCTCTATCTCTATCTCTATCTCTATCGCTATCTCTATCTCTATATCTATCTCTATCTCTATCTCTATCTCTATCTCTATCTCTATCTCTATCTCTATCTCTATCTCTATCTCTATCTCTATCTCTATCTCTATCTCTATCTCTATCTCTATCTCTATCTCTATCTCTATCTCTATCTCTATCTCTATCTCTATCTCTATCTCTATCTCTATCTCTATCTCTATCTCTATCTCTATCTCTATCTCTATCTCTATCTCTATCTCTATCACTATCTCTATCTCTATCTCTATCTCTATCTCTATCTCTATCTCTATCTCTAACTCTATCTCTATCTCTATCTCTAAGTGGAACGACTCGTGTAAATTGATAACCAAATTTCGAGGCTATGCTACTTATAATTCCAAAGTTATTCGATATCGCAAATTAAGCTTGTATGGGCGGAGCCACACCCCCTTGTTCAATGACGTCTCAGTTTTCTAGTAGAAGAATATCACCCAATAGTAATTCCATACTGAATTTCGTTGTTAAACGACGTTTAGTTCCAAAGCTATCTGATATCAAAAATTTTAAGTGTATGGGCGTAGCCACACCCCCTTTTCCAAAGCCCATCCCAGTTTTATAGTATAAATATATCACCAAGTGGAAACTCCATACTGAATTTCATTATTATACGGCATTTAGTTCCAAAGCTATTCGATATCATAAATTTGAATTGTATGGGCGGTGCCACACCCCTTTGGCCTATACTTGATAAATTTTGCTAGTCGAAGGACGCGACTAAATAGCACGCTCCTACCAAGTTTCATTGATGTGTGACTTATAGCTTGAAAGTTATACCGAAAATTTGGTCTGCTGAAAAAGTGCCACGCCCCACATTCAACGCCCATAAAATTTTACCTGTGGAACGGCTCTTGTAAATTGAGGTAGAACACCGAATTCCGATGCTATGCGACCTATAACTTCAGAGCTATTCGCTACCATAGATTTGGGTTGTATGGGAGGTGCCACGCCCCCTTGTCATTTTCAAACAATTTTTTTTTTAAAACCATCTAGACAACGTACCCTACAAAATGGTATCGGCAGATTTTTTTTGTACCCAGCCGAACTCTCAAACACTCGTCACAAACAGATTTGACAACATTTTTTTATATATATAGATTTTATGTTTGAAGCCCTATATCTCGAAATATTTATATAGGAGAGAAAAAGTTAGCCCTCTTATGTGATAGAGAATTTTATAACAATAATTTCAAGTATATACATGTCTAAATAAAAGTCTAAGTATATTAACTAAAAGAATGTTCTGGTTACTGGGTCCAAAATCAGAACTAAGCTTAGAAAATAAAGTTTTACTGTATAAAACAATACTTAAACCTGTATGGACGTATGGAATTCAGTTATGGGGGACAGCTAGTAACTCAAATATTGAGATATTACAACGGTATCAATCCAAAACGCTAAGACAAATAGCCAATGCACCCTGGTTTGTATCGAACAACATCATCCATAATGATCTCAACATTCCAAGAGTTAAAGACGAAATAAACAAATTTAGTTCAAATTATCTTGGAAGACTCAGTAATCATATAAACCCATTAGCCATAGGCTTACTCGATGAAAGTGAAGAAATAAAACGACTGAAAAGACACCACATTCTTGACCTACCATTTAGAACATAAACCTTTTGCTTATTGTAATATCCTAAGATTTTTAATTTTAAATTTACACATGTAAATATATATATATATAGTATATGTACATAGTATAATTGTGCTCAGTGGAGCTCAATTTAGAAGTCATTTTTCTTTTTATCAAATTCGCTTATTATTGTAAAATATATTGCAAATATAATGATTAAAAAAAAAAAAAAAAAAAAATAAAAGTCTTAATTCACTAACTTTTTTAACATCAATGCAAAAACCATTTTTTGTTAAAAAAATATTTTATAAAAATAAATAAATAAATAAATGGCCATTTCAGCCCTTGAAAAGACTTTGACCTAGCTTCCTATGATCAATTGTGTTGTGCGTGTTATTAAGTTTTGTACACAATTAATCGAGAACCGGACGTACAAGGTTTAACGCCGACTCCGAACGGCGATGAACGGAATGTTCTTGTTCTCAAGAAGCTTTACATGGCATTTTGATTACTCTCTGAGGTTTGTCATTGTCTGCAGAGAGGTGGCGGCCGTACAGAAAAATTATTTTATTTCAAATAATTTTCTGTCGCTGCTGGGGTTCGAGCCTGGATCTCCAGGTTCGTTTACATAAAGGCCACGCACTTTAACCAATTACGCCACGCACGTCAAAAAATATTTTATTGCAGTTTAATTAAGAAATGCATGCATACAATGTTTGTTTTTTACCGAATCCGAATCCGATGTCAGAGTTTCAAAATTATGAATTTTAACAATAGGGTTGCCACCTAATAATATATTTTTTAAGAGTGTTAAACATTATCTAACAGTTTTAGGGGGTCGCTGATTTCGAATCTGATGTCAGAATTTTAAAATTTAAGATGGCTAATAGGGTTGCCACCTATTTTTTTTTTATTTTTACGAATTCGGTGCTAGGGCGAATACTAGGTAAAAATGCTAGGTATTGCAGTTAAAAATAGTGAATTTTTTAAGTTTGCCATTTACATAAAAAATTACCAATCGAAAAAAATCACTACGATATTCGGATTCTCTGGAAAATTTTACTATAGAAAATGTTATCGCAATTCGTTGTGGAAAACCTTGTTGAGTAGTGTAATTTTTCACTTAACACGTCTCTTTTCGGTAGGCGTGCCGTACTCCATAGTATAGTGTACGCCATATTTAATATTGGTAGGTAAAAATTGAATAACTTTTTATCACATTTATCATTTTAAGTGTAACTATCAAGTCGATCAGAACAAAATTGACTGACACATGAGCGTTGAAAGAGAAGAATCCGTTGCATATACGGCTGGCTAGTCGAAACTTTAAACGCGTTTTTCGAAATGGCATTTTTGAAATCGGTAATAAATTTTGGATGTACGAACAATCGCCCAAATCGAAAAATGAACAATCGCCCAAAAAATTATAGTAATTTTTATGGGCGATTGCTCATTTGTGTTTTGGGCGAACGATCACCCAAATTTCCAGAAATGAACAATCACTTTTGTGATTATTCATTTTGTTCAATTGGTACCAAAACAAAAACAGCACAAAAACAGTTATATGTTCAAAAGTTCAAATTGAATTTTGATAGTTAATAATTCTTTATACTTACGTTTTAGTTATTTCGTAAAAGGATGAACCGTCAAGAGTGCATAATATGTAAAGTGTTATTAAGTATATCTTCAAAGGTAATAGATGTATTTTTATGGTTAATGAACAAAATGCACATTTTATCTTTTAATTTGGCACTTTTTTAAGCGCTTGATTTTTGAATTTTTTTTTTCAGCTTTGAAACAAGGATTTCAGGTGTAATACCTAACATATTAATTTAACTAACCGATTGTAAATTTGCAGTCCATAAAACCTACAAATATAATTTTGACTCAAAATATTTACATCTTAAAGAATTTTTTAAAAAGTGCCTTCACTTTTATAAGAGGTGGCGCAAAGTTAATCACCCTCTCGGAAGATGTTATAATTTTTGCAAATGGCGTCGTACGTCAATCATATTTGACTTTGTGAACTAAACAGCTGCAGAATACAAATAGACACGCAATGGAGCGCTATACTCCGCAAGAGCGTGGTATAATTAATAGATATTGTGAAGGAAGCACTTTTTGGTCGCGTAATCTGCCGTTTTGGCTATTTATCATTCCAAACTTCTTTCTTTGGAGCTACTTGAAGTCGCAGGTTTGTGCCAACAAGTCCCAGAGAATCGCAGACCTTATGCAGAATATTCGATAGGAATGCACCAGCAATCTTGCGGAGTGTCATGGAAAATGCGATAAAATGGGTTAATGTGTCTGGCGGCAGCCAATTGACGGATATCATATTTTCCACTTAACAGAAAAAATTGTAAAGGTTCAAATAAAGATTGCCATCACTCAAAATAATTTGGTTTTTATTTGGTAAAAAAGTTATTCAAAAACAAAATTGGATGATTAACTTTGCGCCACCTGCTTTAAGATCAATTTTGAAAAGCGGCAATTTCATTTCAACCAGGTCGATTTCGCTGTAATAATGTGGTTATGGCTTCTTTTTTTTATTTTTGTTAAATGTAGTCATGTAAAGGGGCCAAAAATATTTGACGAATAAATAATCAATAAATAAAATTTGCAACGTAAAATTCAAATGTAAAACGGGACAGCATCTTGGGTTGAAATGTAAAAGAACCAATTTTTGTTTTTCATCTTGAGTCCTTTCAGAAAAATCGCGAGTTGCAACAAGGCGTCTTGCAACAAAAACACTGATTTAAAAGCAAAAAGCTTTGACCAGTAACTGTTTCCACAAACCTTAGAATATAGAGCTTTTTCATAAAAGTTCATAACAATAATGAAAAATTCCCAAAAACTTATCTATAACTAAATTTTGAGCAAATTTGATAGTTTTTTTGAATTGTCGAGTCCTCTTTTTTTTTAAAACCAAGGATTTGGAAGATTTAAACCAAGGATTTCAGATGTAATACCTATTCAGTCTAGTCTGCCTTGGTTCGAAATGGGATTATATATTAATGGAAAGAAAGGAGCAATTGAAACATGTGTGTAGGATGTTCTAAGCGTGGTGGCAAGCCATAGGAAAATATGAATTCTAATCTGAGGCAAGTGTTATGACCTTAGTCAATGCAAGTTATATTACAATCTCATCCACAAACTTCGCTTCCACCAACTACAACTTGAAGTTATAAATATATTGATGAATTTTCAATTTCAGATGATTAGAAATGAGAAAAGAAATGCAGAAAGGTTATAGCGTAAGACAATGGTATGGACGGAACTCGAACACTACCCACTTGACTACCGAGGCCGCCACTCCATTTGTAGCAAAACGAGTTTTTATTCCTTAACAACTGATGACGCAGAAATTATCATGCATGGGTTCGATTTTTCAATAAGGATTAAACTGTCATGAAATCAGATCTGGCAACTCTATTATCATTTGTGTTGCCATTAATGACAGAACAACGCTTGCAAATTGTGCAAATTTACTTCGATAATCGTGGTTCAATTTGCAAATGTTACCGTGCAATACGTCCATTTTACTGTCGGCATAATTGTCTATCCGAACAACTAATAGTATTAACATTGGATCTCTTCCGCACCACACGTACACTAAGGGAAATAACGATATTAACATTATCCACGCCTGAGTATAAATTTGATTTAAATATTTACGTGGATAAATCAAATATTTTCCTTACAATTCGTTCTTTTCCCGTATTTAAATTGTATTTATACCACACACCTACATACCTATAACACACAGCTGAAATAGCCGACAAGCAGATTTTAAGATTCTTGCTTTCGGTTTCTTATAGTTCTCATTTGCGTTTTGTTATGAATATTATATAGCCTGGATGTTTGGCCAATATTCGCTGTGAGTGAGATTGGTGATCGCATGATGCAATTGTGTAAGTTTAGAGTGACAAACGGACATTTTCTCACAAATGTATTGTACCGATTGTCATTTACCTGCATATTTAGCTTTTTATTTTCTTTTCATTTTCTTTTCTACTTATTCCTTCTCTGATTTATACTATTTATAAATAATAGAACGAAAAAAGTAAAAAAGAAAATAAAATATGCAAGCAAATGGTATTTGATGGACGCAGCTCGTGAGAAATATTTAAATATATTGTTTTTTAATTTCAATATTTTTGTATTAATTTTCTTTAAATGCGATAGTTTTATTTTGAAATAGTATATATTCAAAGATATTTAAAAAAATTCATGCATAATTTTAATACATTTTTTATTAATTCTGTTTAAATATTTTAATATTTATTTAATTAAAAAAGTCTTTAAATAAATTTTAAATATTTACGTAGTCGATTTATGCAAATGCGTTATTGGTGCAAAAATGACTCGCTTTTTGGATAAATTAAAAAATGTTTTGGATAAATTTAATATTTTTTCTCTGAGTATGATCCTCAACTCTAACGCATCCGTAAAGACATTGTACAGTTTACGGATGAACCAAATGAGTCGATTCGCCAAAATTTTGACGTCGGAAATTGGGCTACTTCCGAGCCAACTGCGGCAACCACATGTACGAAATCATATTTAAACACTAATGGCATAAAATAAATTTTTAATAATTATTTTTCTAAATAAATCAAGAAAATATTTTCTTAATTTAAGGAATCACAGGGAATTATTTTAGTTTTCAGCAAATTTTTTACTTGAAGCACATTTTTCTCACTTCAGCTTATATTGGCATGCTTATAATTCACAACATGTTTACATGAAAACATATTTAAGATAGTGTAGATTAACAAACTATGGCATGGTTCGAAGACGCAGTGATCGATCTGTTACTTTACTTGGAAATATGTAAGCGTCTGCAAGATATATTTAGTATATTCAATGTAGTTTTTTATGATCGGTTCTCTTACATTCTACATCTTTGCTGAAGAATTTTCATTATAATAATAAAATTAAGTTTCTAATATCAAGCAAAGCATTCTAGTATTAAGAAAATTGTTTACTTGAATCAAGCAAATTATTCTAGTTTTCAGCAAATTCTTTACTTGAATTAAGCAAAATGTTCTCACTTGAAAGAAATATACATAAGTCTTGAATATAAAAAAAATATTCTTGAGTTTTTATCAAATGTCTTTTGAATTTGTTTTCTTAGTATCATGGTTTTTAAATTTGCTAAATTCCAGCAAAATAATGCTTGAATTGAGAAATTTACACTTGAGTGTAAACTGATAGCCTATTTGCTTGATTTAAGCATAGAATGCTTGAATTTTTTCTCCCTGCTCTTTTAGGTGGTCAAAAGAAGTATTCGCCACAAATCATAGGTACACAATGTAAAAAGCGAGTACAAAATAAATGGGGAATACTCCATTTATAACTTTGAAGGACTCCATAATTCATATATCCATTCTGGATTCTCTGAATTCAAACCTTCATGATTATTTGATTTTTTAAGCAAACGTTTTATTCCGTAGTTTTTATTTTAAAAAATATCCAACTGAACCATATGCGAAGGTTTTGTGGAAGGTGAGAGTTTTGCGAACGTTTTTGGGTAGAATTTTTTTTCAAGTTTTTGATTTTTTTATTTTGTCGCTTAAAAGTGCTTGCTATAGAAGATTTAATTCGTGAAAGCTTTCCCATAAATAAAAAATGTACTATTCTTTTGCGAAATTCATAAAAAACTTATTTTGGATCGAAAAGTAATATTTTTTTATCATTTTAGTATCATTTATCATTTTTATCAACGAGTTCGGAAATGAACCATAAATGTTTCTTTTTTGCATTCTTAAATGAGTTAAAAAAAATATTTATTGTTTTTATCATATCAGTAGAAGCAATTTCTCATATAAAAACCATTTTTTGTTCATTTTATCGATATGTTATAATAAATATTATGCAATAATAAAATATATAATTCAAAAAGATTAATTTTTTAACCCATTTATGAACAAAGAAGGTTCGTTTTCGAAAGGCAATTCAGTCCGGCCATGGATACAAAAAGGGTTCATTTCCGAGTACCTTAAAAGAATTTTTCTATGGTTCATTTTTTCACTCATTTCCGAAGGAAAAAAGGTTCGTTTCTGAGAGGCATTTTAGTCCGACGAATGATACAAAAAAGGTTTATTTATTAGTGCTGAAAAAGAACTTTTCTTTGGTTATATTTTTAACTCATTTCCAAACAAAAAATTACAATTTATGGTTCTTTTTTAACTCATTTCCGAACAAAATAAGGTTAATTTTTGAGAGACATTTTAGTCCGACGAATGATACAAAAAAGGTATACCGAAATTGAACGTTTCTACCCTTAAAGGTTCATAAATGAATTCGAAAACTATAGTTTTGATTCACTGGGATATAATGCGAAAAATTGTAATACATAAATATGTTTTGTTGTAAACAGTATGCTTAACTCCAACGGAGTTCAAAATATTGGACGTAATAAAATTAATTAAAACATAAAAAGAATGTTTTATATTAAAAATTGACCTTGAGCCCGAAAATAACTAAAAATAAAAATTAAAAACTTTTATATCTAATCCACTTGGTATTGTCATTTCTTGAAGATGAAAAATCAATTAAAAGGGTACTAATAATATTCTGATAGTTTCCCTACTTTCTGAGAAACAAAAAAAAAAAAAACAATAAAAATTATTGACGGCATAGATTATAGAAAAGTTTAAAATTCCCCGGTAATACTATATTAGTTAATATTCTATCGAAAAACCAAAATAAAACATAAATTTAAGATTCTTCACAAATGCAATGTATTTTTTATATATGTATATTTCAATGTTTTTTTTTTAATCGCCGATAATTTGCGTTCAATTATTAACAATCAATTATTTTTTAAAACGTACTCGTAACTTACTCGAATGTTGCATACATTTCGGAGATATATCTTAAAGCTAAAATAAACGTTAAGTATTTGAATTCATCACAAATTGTATTTAAATGCTAAACTTAAACAGATTTTAAACTAATTTTGATATTAAATATATATAAAAAAAAAAAAAAAATGAGAAAATATAACGTAACACTAAGAAAATAAGTTTAAAAATAATAAATTCGTTCAGTGACATTTGGAGAAGTTTTTGAGTAGGAAAAAGAAAATTAAATTAAATCAATGCATACAATAAATCAATGAGAACAAATAAGTCTTAAAAAGTGTTTTGCTTTTGATGCTGGCAATGCTGTTTCAAGCACTAATTAATTGCAGCTGCAAGTATTAAATGTTTTGAAATAAAATTCATAAATTAACAAACTAAACTGTTTTCACATTAAATCTTGTGCGGATTTCTAAGTGCCGCGTAGTGCCTCCTGCGGTTTTTGGGTTGTTTTTTTTTTTTTTTTTTTGTTTATCTTATTTTTGTGGCCAACACTTAATTGTTAAATATTTACAATTTTTACAAGTTATAAAGTTCCTACTTCTGCATTTCTGCAGACAGTTCTGCTTAAACGCCATATTTTATACCGTAATCCTGATAGTGACCGACATGCGACCGATAGTGACTAAGATTGCTTAAATTGCTGAGATTACCCAGATTCCCGCTCAGGTGATGATGATGATGATGATGATGACTGCTGATGACAGCTGCTGCTGCAGCGGCTGAGGCGGCAACGGCACTTGCCGATGCTGGTGGGCTGGCCGATTGAATGCTGCCGTTCGGGCTGCCCGTGTCCATTTGGCAGGCTTGATTCTGCTCGAAGATCATGTCGCGAAAACCTAGCGTTGTATGACCAGGCACGCCCACTGACGAGGGGCTGCTCGTGACCACCGAATTATTGTTATTGTGCACGCTGGAGTTATTGTTGCTGTTGTTATTGTTGTTGTTGTTGTTGTTGCCACTGCCATGTGTAGGCGTGCCACTATGATTGCCATTACTGATCGGCTCCGATGGCGGTGTCTCGGGCGTATACCAGCCACCATGGGCTGGTCCGTGAGGCGTGGTAATAGTTGTCGGCGGTGAAGCACCCGATGAAGTGTTTGTGGTGTTATTCAAATGAATACCTGCACCGCCGCCACCGCCACCAGGAGTTAGCGAAGGATGCGTAGCGTGCGAGTGCGGCACATGCACGGCGGCCACCGCGGCATGGTGATGATGATGATGATGCCGCAGCTGAGCATGATGAGCAGCCGCAGCTGCATGGTGAGCATGCACATGCGAGCTCGCTGCGGCGCTCAAATTGTCATCGTTTAGATGATAGGGATAGGCGCTGTGATGTATGCGCGGATTGTAGACATTCATGAGCGAGTCGACGGTAAAGCCGGCATGTTCCACTCCGCCAGTCAAGTGATTCATCTGCGCCAAACTATCGTGGCAGGAGTTAAGCATGGCGGAGCTTAAGCCGCCGGCAACAGCATGCGCAGCATCTTTGCCGCTCAGACAGCTTAGCTCCATGATGGGCTCCTTCTTGAAGTGATGAGCATGATGCGCAGCCATGTGTTTAGCGTCTAGAATGCCGTTTGTCATTAGCTTCAACGGTTTAATATCGGCCAGCTTCTCGTTCATCCAGCTTCTCGTTCATCATGGCCTGACGCTTCATAGCCTCCTCCTTCTCGCGCAGCACATCCTTCTTCTTGAAGCGACGCCGCCGACGCAAAAATGAGCCATTATCGAACATGTTATAAGAGTCGGGATCGAGAGTCCAGTAGGAGCCCTTGCCAGGCTTCTTATCGTCACGCGCCACCTTTACGAAACACTCGTTCAGGCTGAGATTGTGACGAATGGAATTCTGCCAGCCCTGCTTGTTGTCGCGATAGTAGGGAAAACGCTCCATGATGTACTGATAGATGCCATTTAGCGTGACCTTCTTATCGGAGGCATTCTGTATGGCCATGGCAATGAGCGCTATGTAGGAGTAGGGCGGCTTGACAATCTCCTTATTTTGATGCGGAGCACCGAGGCTGTAGGCGCTGGCCGGGTACGAGTAGCGCGAATACTGATCGTAGGCATAGTGAGCGGCAGCGGCGGCGCTGGCGGTAGTCATAGCGCCGGCAGTCGCAGCAGCCGACGGATAGCCAGCGCTCTGGGCGTAATGGCGCGAAAAAGAGTTCTGATCGGTGAACAGGGTGTGCATGATGGAAAAGGCGTGCAAGGAATCGACGGAGGAAATATTTTTTATGGATGAGTGCGAGGAATTTTTTTAAATTTTTTGTTTTTTGTTCCGGTAAGCGACTAAAACGGGCTGCTTGACATGTTTCAAAAGTTGTCGTATCTAACGGTTTTTTTTTTTTTGTTGTTTTTTCTGAATTTTTGTTTTTTTTTTTTTTTTTTTTGTTTTTGCTGATCTTGCAAGTTCGTGGTCGTGAAGCTACTATTTTTCTTTTTAGTTTGTTTTTAAAATCATTCAAAATATTTTTTTATTTTCTTAACTTTTCGCACACAACGTCGTCGTCTGTATTTTTGTTTTTACTAAGTTAAGCAAACAATCACTAGTTGTTGTTGTTGTTGTGATTTTTTTTTATATTTATTTTTTGTTTTTTTATTGATGTTATTGTTGTGTGTTCCACTTAACGGTAGCACTTTCGGTTGAACTTTTGTGCAACTCTTCTCGAGCTTCTGCGTTTCGATCCGTCCGTTCGAGTTAGCAACACGTCAGATACTGAATCTGTAACTGAAATAACATTCACCTCGAGACACCACGGCGGATACAACGAAAATCTCAACGTACGTACGAATGTATCTGGCAGACATGCACCCGCACTGGCTCAATGTGTGTGCTTGTGTTTGTAGTATCTGTGTGAATAGCATTGTGTGTTGATTGCTCGGATTGCGCTCAGCAACTTTGGTGTTTTTTGGTGTGTCTGTCGTTGCGTTCTCACTCTGGATGTTGTTGTTGTTATTGTTGTTACTAGCTTCCCTCATAGCCAGACAGACACAGAGTGGTTGGAATTTCTCGTGCCCTGTTGGTGCTGGACTCAACCAGCAGTCAGTAAGCGAAGACCTACAGCTATATTGAAATGGATGTGTACATGTGTGTGTGTGAATGTGTTTGTTGCCGAGTGATTCTCTGCATGTTTTTGTGGGTTCTGTTTAGTGAATTCGTTGTGCTTTCTCCAAGTTTTAAACTTGTCTGTGTGTATGTGCCTGTGATATATATACATATGCAGCATGTTTTCGTTTGTATTTGTGATATTCCGCCATTCATGGTTTTACGAAGGTTTCAATTCGAACTCCCGCCTCAGTGTCAGCCAGACAAACACACCCACCCATCGTTGCCAGCAAACTTGAGAGTTATTCTAAGGATTTAGATTATTAAGAAAAAATAAAAAAAAACGAAAAAACAACAACACAGACTATAAATTATTTCAGCTCATTCTTATATAGCTAGTGTTAAAAGGTTAAACGAATATTTGAACATCTTCTGCCCAACAACCACTGCTCAAAAACACCCACACATACACACGTACCAAGCATATTTGTGTTTATATATATATATATATTTTATGTCCTTCTAAAAAAAATATTATTATTATTTTTGCATTAGGGTTGAGTTGTTGTTTTTATACGAAATCGGCAGCTAGTTACATACACATTGCCATAGCAATCAATACACCCACTTCTAGCACACACATACACACACACACATAAACACTTACCCATTTGACTAACCTTCTCGTTAGTATGTGTTGGCTTGTGTTTTCATTGGACGGTATTAAAGATTCAAATTGCTCACCCGTACCATTCCATGTTACTGCCTGATTCATTCATGTTCATTTTCAGCATGTTGAGGATACACTCGCCACTGACTGACTTCCTGATAAGCACACGTACCTTGTAGGCTGGTTCTATTGTATCATGTACCGTTAGGATTTATAGTGTTTTTGCTCAAAATACTCGTACACAGCCAAGTTAAGTTTGCTCGGGTTTGTATTCTTATTTTTTTGCCAGCTGTGGAGAAAAGGAGAAAGCATTACTTTTGACAGGTAGCTGCTGTTGTTTGTCGAGTATATAAATAGTTAGATAGATAGATAGAAAGCAAGAACAGAGTAAAAGTTGGTATGTTAATCCTTTGATTGAATATTTTTTTTTTTTCTCTCTTAAAGCTAAGCGGGTGAGGTTTTAAATTGCTTTGTGGGTTCTTTTAATTTTCCAACCGTTTCTTCTTTAATTCAGGTATGTATTCAAAATAATGAAAGTTTTTTCTTTGCTTACAGAAAAATTCAATTTATTATTCAATAGTTAATTCTATTCAATTATTAAACTTGATTTGTTTTGCATAAGGCTCGAAGGGATATAATAAAAAAAAAAATATATATATATATATATATATACATATATATGTATATGTGTCTACAAGCAATAATCGCTTAATTCGACTTTGGCCAGAACTAAGTTTTCTATGTTACTATATTCCTGGAGTATATCTTTACATATGTATACACAAAATCTGAAGCTTCTAACAGGAACCAAGCCTCGCTAAAAATTAAATTGCACAAAAATTATAAAAGATATCAACAAACGGTTTTTTAATTGTATAGATAAAATATCAATCTTTATTAAAAAATTATTGTTGTTGTTGTTGTTGTTTTTGTATGTCATGTAAAAGTAGATCAAGAAGAAAAAATGTATGCCGATGGTTATAAAAATTTTTTTGTGCATTATCTGAAAATAAAAAGCAAAACGGAAATAAAAATTAAAAAAAAAGTATTTTTTCAGATTTAAAATATGTCCAGCTCGGCACGATTACGATTTCCGTGGCCCCAAGATCTGAATATGCAGTTTTGAAGAGCTCATTGAGAAAATAAGATTCACCGAAGGATTTATCGATATATCGATTAGTTATCGTGTTATCGGTTTTTTTTTTAAAATTTACTAAAAGAAATTTTAATGTAAATTCGACTATATCTATGCTAATATTTGACCGATCACGATAATTTGGGTATCATTCGATAACAAACAAATATCTTCAAAATAGTTTATGAAACAAAAATTTGGTACTCAATCTAATTACACTACAGATGGTTTTTCGGCATGATACATATTTTTTTTTTTTCATAAAACCGTTATTTTCTTCAAAAAGTACGTAATAAAAGTGAGTAGAACATAACATATGGTAATAGCTGAAACATTAACCTTTCGTTTGGTGTATAATATGTTACACTTGTTTCCCCTATTTCTACCATTATTCTCATTTTTATATTGTTACTAGATTAAACATAACAATCATACGGTTTTTATTTTGCTTTATAAACATCAATAACTTTAGTCTTCATCACGAAGCACAGAAGAATCGCAAGCACATCGGACACCTATGTAAAATAAAAAGGTTTATTCGAATTATATTAATTATGATTCGCATCGTGTTCTTTTTAAATAAGATATACGGACTCTCATTTTATTTCACAAAAAAAAAACAAAAAAAAAAAAAAACAGAATAATTGTGCAATTTGTAAAAGGCAGAGCCACTTTTTTTATAAAAATTAGTAAAAATATCAATATGTACTTCAGAATACAACAAACAACCTTTGATAAAAGTCTATGTTGCTCCTTTTACAGAAAAAGTACATTCTGTAAAAGGCAGAACCACTAAAAAAAAATTATTCAATAACTCAAAAAAAAAAGTTAGGAAAAATATCAATATGTACTTCAGAATACAACAAACAACCTTTGATTAAAGTCTATCTGGCT
Organism: Pherbina coryleti; assembly: GCA_943735915.1. Taxonomy (NCBI): domain Eukaryota; kingdom Metazoa; phylum Arthropoda; class Insecta; order Diptera; family Sciomyzidae; genus Pherbina; species Pherbina coryleti. The sequence goes on along the minus strand of OX030952.1, from coordinate 85,516,383 downwards.
CCTTTCACAGGAAAAGTACATTATGTAAAAGGCAGAACCACTAAAAAAAAAATTATTCAATAACTCAAAATATATCGAAAATTTTATGAAGATCTTTCTTGCACCATTTACAGTATAAATGCACAATTTATAAAGCAAATCAAAAAGATTCAGCCCAATTATGAAACATTTTCCTATGCTATATGATTGTACTGATCAACCTAAAATATAACATAACAGCGAAAATCGGTAAAAATAAAAGAAAAAGTATAACATGTTGTATGCCAAACAAAATGTTAATATTTTAGCTTTCAATTAATTACATCTTTATTTAATCTTTATAACGCATTTTTAAGAGAAAATAACGGTTTTATGCAAAAATAAAACATGTTATGCAGAAAGACAGTCTGTAGCGTGGCCGATTTACGAAAGAATATTGTTTTTTTCATTTCATATTAAAAAAATTTTAAATATCTTTCGAATGACACCTAAATCATTCAGATCGGACAAATATTAGCAAAGATATAACCGAATTTAAATATTGGTTCGGTTGAGTAAACATTTTTTTGAAAAATCGATATTTCGATAACTAATCGATATATCGATAAATCCTTCGGCGAATCTTATTTTCTCAAAGAGTACTTTAAAACTGCATACTCAAATCGAGGGGCCACGGAAATCGTAATCTCCCCTCCACCTCCGTTGTTTTTGAGCTACCCTCATGATTCTAGTACCGATGAAAAAGACTGGCGTTTAAAGTATGTGGTGCAAAAATTATTCAAAAAGGACAAATTTTTCGATAAGTTTTCATCAGAAGCAATCTCAAAAAGTGGTTTCGAGATAAGAGCATTAAAAGTAATGCGCATTTTCGAAATAATTAAACTTAATTACGATTGGTTTGAGGAGTTTCTTCCAATGCATTTGGCTGTTGACTATCACGAAAATTGCATCGAATTTCATGCAAATCGGATGATTGGTTTCCGAGAAGTTGGGTGGGAAATGCCCAAAGACATAGTTTTCAAAAAAGTTCCTACTGGATATCTATTTGAAAAAACAAATAAGTTTTGAGAAACAAAAAACAAAAACATCATTCCATTCAGGCGCGGATCCAGGGGGGCTTTGGGGGGTTCAAACCCCCCGAAATTTTAAAAGAACCTGTTTTTAAATGTGATGTACTGATGTTTATTATGTGGGCTAAGAGTACCAAAAAGAAAAAAAATTGGTTTTTTATAATTTACTTTAAATATTCACACCCCTATGCTGTAAACGTTTGTAGTTGTTTCTACACGTATGTATTGCTAAAATACTGAATTCTGTTCCAGTTTTTGTTTGTTTTTGCGATATTGCGCCTGTAGCTGTAAACAGTCACACATACAATCTTAACCTGAAATCACAAAAACACCGCATTTTTTGGATAAAATATATCCAAACACTGCACAATTTTAATTTAAAAACCCACTTATAATTATAAGCTTCTTTTGAAAAACCAGAGGCTCGAAATAGATTTTAGACTAACGGTTTCTTGAAAGTTGAATTTGCTCCGTAGAACATTATCCACGCCTACGATTTTTTTGAAAAAAAAATTAACCCGCTCTAATGTATATAAAGGGTGGTTAAATTTTAAGGGCCGATGTTGAATATAAACCACACCTAAATGTCAAGTTCTTTTCTGCATTTAATTTGACATTTCTCAATTTCAGACTAACTCAATTTGAAATCAGGATGCATATCGAGCACTTCGTGATTTTTTTCGGTCAATTTAATCGTCCAAATGTGCGTAGAATCGGAAAAATCGTGCAAAAATTTGAGCAAACCGGGTCTGTAGGAGATGTGAAAACACCAGTGCATGTTCGTATAGCTCGTACTGCAGAAAATATTGCTGCTGTTCGCGATAGTGTGGCTGAAGAGCCGTCCACCTCAACTCGTCGTCGTGCCCAACAATTGCACCTCTCACGCTCGTCGTTGATGAACATTATTCATAAAGACTTGCATTTACACGGTCAGAATGGTGGCAAGAAATGGCAACAGTGGATGATCAATTTTCGAAGAAAATCATCTTCAGTGATGAGGCACATTTTCACCTCAGTGGATTCGTCAATAAGCAGAATTGCTGCATTTGGGCGAATGATAATCTAAGAGTGATTGTCGAAAAACCAATGCACCCACAAAGAGTGACTGTTTGGTGCGGTTTATGGGCTGGCGGCATCATTGGGCCGTATTTTTTTCTAAAATGAGGCCGGTCAGACAGTAACTGTGAATGGTGTTCGCTATTGTGAGATGATAACGAACTTTTTATGGCCTGAATTGGAAGATATGGATGTGGACGATATGTGGTTTCAACAGGACGGTGCCACTTGTCACACAGCCAACGAAACAATGGTTCTTTTGCGCGACAAATTCAATGGCTGTGTTATCTCACGTGGTGGCGATGTGAATTGGCCGCCAATCATGTGATTTGACACCGTTGGACTTCTTTCTTTAGGGTTATTTGAAAGAAAAGGTGTACGTTGATAAGCTAGCAACAATTCAAAAGCTAAAGGATGAGATAATTCGGCATATTAACGGCATAGAACCTCACTTATGCATCGGCGTCATCGAAAATTTGGACCATCGGATGGAGGTGTGCCGCCGAGGTCGCGGCGGCCATTTAGCCGATATTTTGTTCCATGCATAATTGAACCATACCAATATTATCATAATAAAAAGAAATGACAATAATTTCCTTAATAATTTGTGTTTTATTCAAAATCAACATCGGCCTTTAAAATTTAACTACCATTTATATATATAACGTACATAAATATTTTTGAAACCCCCCCCCCCCCCCCCCCCCCGAAATATATTCCTGGAACCGCCCCTGATTCCATTACTACTTTAGATAATCAATATACAGATAAAAAAAGGCAGATCACAAAAAAACTTGACTTGCCTATACAAAAAAATTCGCAAAAAAACAAGCTACTCGGTAGATTTGCTCGAAATTTTTACAGTGCTTTTCCAATACTGTGTTAGTTCATATAAGCTAAAAAAAAACATTTAGCAAAAAAAAAATTTCAAGTGTAAAAGGTGGCCTTAATTAAAATTTCTTAAAACATTGATTTTTTTTGTTTTGAAAATACGCTTGGAGCATTTATGACAGCATCGGAAGTCGAGTAGGTAGCGTGCTTGATTGCCACCCCAGAGAACTCGGGTTCGAATCCCGACCAGGTCATGGTCCTACGCTTTAACCTTTCTGCATTTCTTTCCTCATTTCTAAGCAACTGAAATTAAAAAGTCAATATTTACTATTTGAAGTTGTAGTTGGTGGAGGAAAAGTTTGCGGATGAGATTGCTTTAAAATTTGAATTGACTGAGTTAAAGGCAATAACACTTACCTCAGATTCAAATTCACATGTTTGTCACTAGAAATTCTTGATAGGAACTTTTTTCAGAGATTCGATTTTTCGATAAAGATTAAACTGTCATATGGTAGTCAAATCCGTCAAGTCTTTTGTCATTTGTGCTCAATTTAATTTCACATTTTATAATGAATAGGCTTAAAGATAAATATGTACTGGAAGCCAAACCATTGCTTTTTTGCAATATTCTTTTCAGTGATGAAGCCAATTTTTGGCTCAATAGACATGTCAATTAGTAAAATTGCCATATATGGAGTTAAAAAAATCCACAAGAGTTTCGACAAAAAAAAAAAACATTGTTTGGTGCGCTTTATGGACCGTTAGAACCATTGGTCCATATGTCTTCAAAAATTATGATGGTCAGATTATTACAGTCAACGTTAAGCGATACAGAGACATAAATGCTAACTTTTTCGTGCCACAATTGGAAGGCATACGTTTTCCAGATATGTGATTTCAGCAGGATTAATTTCAAGTAAAAAACCTATGAACTGCTCACCTTGTTTGTCCGATTTGACACGCCTTAGATTATTTTATTTGGAGATATGAAAAGTCGCTTGCCTACGCCGAAAAACCTGAAATAATTGAGAACTTGGTAGCCAACATTCGTAACGTTATTGCCGAAGTACAGCCGCGGCGGCCACATGACCGAAAATAGAATCGAACATTAATGTCAATAGATAGATCCAAGATTTAGATTTAGATTCCATAGATTTAAGCTCAAAAATTAGTGTTATGCAGTGGCGGATCTAGCATTCATCAGAGGGGGAGAGCGGCTAAGTTAGCAGTTTTGTAGCCCAAGGGGGGGAGGGGGACTGAAACGGATTTTAAGGTTTATTTTAATTTTTTCCCATACAAAAAATTCTACAAGGGGAGGACTAAAGCACTTTCACCCGTATCCGTCAGGAAAAAAAACTAAAAAGAACACTTTGGTACAAATGATCACATTTTGCCAAAATCCACAGTTTTTTTTTAACAAAATAATTTTTTTTTCACTAGTATAAAATTATATAAGGGTTGCTATTTATATTTCTGACCTTGACAACAGTAAATGGCACAGCTTACCATCTGACGTTTCCACTGAAAACTGGACATGATTGAACATACCCTTCTTCAGAACATTGTGTCATTTGAGCGCGATTTGTATTGTTTAAAGCAACTGTAAAGATTCATCTCGGGCAAAACATGGAATTAAGTCGTAAACTATTTTTCATAATTTTCAACATGGATTATCAAGACAAGATGCATCGATAAATTTAATTCTTTATACGTCGATAAAGCACCATTGTAAGAAAATGGTGTAACGAATTCAATCGTGGCCTAATTTCGTGAAGGTTGCCAAAAATCGGTTGCTGTGAAAACATCGATGCTGTGTGTGAACTGATAAAGCACGATCGTCGTGTGACATAAAGTGAGATTGAGGCATCTTTGGGTATTAGTATGACAAGCATCAATACGATATTCCATGATCGTTTGGACGATAAAAAGATATGTCCACTTTGGATCCCACATAATCTGACAAACGATCAAAAGAAGGCTTGGATCAAGGTCTTAGATTGAATTCTTCGACAGCATGAATCTAAGAAGTTGACCATCCACAGTCTATAAAAAAATCAGATCCTTAAATGTATGTTCCAATATTCACCAAATTACAGCAAAAGATGATTAATAGATGATAACATTTGATGACAACATTAAAAGATGATAACAATATATTATGAACTGGCAACAAGAATATCGTTTATTGTTTGTCACGTAATTTTTCTCAAAACTCCTCATAAGTAAACTAAACACAGAAATTAACACTTTCAGCATCACAAAAATATATATCAAAAAAATCGAATAGTGACAAGCTACATAAAATTAACACTAACCGAGCTAAAATCTGCCTTCAGTTGAAGTCGTGGGACATCTTCGGGACCAGATAATATTAGATACAAAATGCTGGAAAACTTAAGGGGACTTATATACCTAGAACTTTTTTTCAAAAAATTTACATGTTCTTAAAGCTTTAAGTCTCAAGAATATGTGGTGAAAATTTCAAGTCGATATCTCAAAAAATAACAAAATTATAGCCTAGTAAATAAACCCCCTTCTAGAGCGCGCAGTGCTGGCCTATATTTTCAAACTCGTTTTTCTCTAAACCATGTTTTCAAAGTCGGTGACCAAGATTTCTCGAAACTCAGTGAACCGATCGTTTTGATTTTTTTGCAGGCTTATTTTACTCATAATAATCTCGTACTTGTCATAGGATTTTTTTTTTTTTTAGCTTCGTTTATTTTTACAGGCAAAATAATGACGAATTTTTGGTCGAAAATCGTTAATTTACGTTCGAAAGTCCACCATTTTGTGAAAAATCAATATTTTCAAAATCGGCTATGACAAGTATGAGTTCTAAGTATCTAGTTTAAAAATATATTTCATTTTTTTGTTTCAGTTGAATTTAGGAGGAGCAATCTTGCCGTATTTTCAGAGCGCTCTACAAAAAATGCCGTATCTACCTTAATATTAACTTTTTTTAATAAAAAAAAAACTAAACATACTCTTGAATGTGTATATTTTAAGGTAAAAAAAACCCTCATTTAAAAATATCCCTGTGGTTTCCTTAAAAAAATGCACAAACATGACCTTTTTTTCGGCCTCTGGATATATTTCCCCCCTTAAGGCATTCCAAGAAATGTAAGAACAATTAATTTTAAAGATAAAGAGCATTAATTGGCGATCAGCTGAAATTAGCGGTAATGCTTCATTGCTACTGAAGCGCTCTATCATTAAGAATGCAATCACTTTACGTTTTCAAAAAAGTGAAATACGAAAGTTCATAAAAGTTCATTATGTCAATTTCATAGACGATTTACGATATACGTAAACAAACGAAGTGACATGAATCACCTAAATAGTTTAAAAATATATCTATATATTTTCGTTTTGTCAACGAAACGTTTTTATATTTTATTTTTTTTTTTTGCCTCTGATATTCCAAATGAAATAAAATGACAGCCGATTGCCTAGTGATCAGAAAAAAAATTCTGAGCTCGTCGACAGCATCTGACAACAAGTCAGACCTTGATCATATGCAAAAAAGAAATACAAATATTGGACACAGCCAAGCCAGACCTTAAAAAGAAACGCAGATCTATTTTTGACAACTCATGCTCAGCTCGGATGTAATAAAGAAAAACGCCTAATAGAATTCATTTAAAACTCATTGTATATTGTTTTTGTGATTTTCAAAATAAAAATTTTTTACTATTTATAAAAATTTGTCACAAATACAGGATGCCATATTTTATGTCTGTATGTAAACATTGAATAACTTTGACAGTTATCAGTTGATTGACTTGAGTAGACAGTTTTTTGAAATGTTATTCAGTACAAATTTAACTATGAATCGCTTGACACCGAAACACAAGATCTCCAGATTTTATCCCACCGGATATTTTTTTTTTGTTTTTTTTTTTGGGTTATTTGAAAAGCAAAGTATACGCCAGCAAGCCTTGATGAGCTCAAGGCAAACATTCGTCGCTTTCCGCGAAAGCATGGCTTTACGGTCCGAAATACTCAAAAAAGTGATGGAAAGGGAACTTTTTGCTTTGGTCATTCAATATTCACATAATGGCGTACCCTGTACACAATACAATTCCATTATGAATACCCCAATTATAAAAAAAAATTGTTCAAAATTGTAAACACTTTTATCATTCTTTTTCTCCAGTTTGTGATCTGTTTTCTTGAGGTACCAAAGAATACACACAAAAATAATTATTAATTTAAAAGATATTTTCAATTTGAAACTATTTACAATCAACCAAAATTCTGAACAACTAAGTATGTCAAGCCAAAAATATGTGCGTATGTTGATATGTTTACATTTTAAAATTTTTAGACAACTATTTAAATTTAACCTTTTTTCTGCCAGTCAATTGAAAAATCCAAACAAAATATATTTGTTTTCATTATAAATCACAACAAATTGTGTTCTAAATATAGCCAAAATGATTTATAACAAATTTATTGTTGTTTTAACTTAAATCATGACATAACTCATGACAACAAAAAAAAAAAATCGCTAACCGTTAAATAAAACTTGAAATGAAAACAAAACAGAAAATCAATGTTTTTTTAATTTAATTTTTTGCTGTCTATATTTTGAGCAGAACAAAAACAAAATTAAAAGAAGACAAAAAAATAACAAAAACATTACAACAACAACATCAACAATACTAATTTCATTAATTTTCAATATTGTTGGCGCTAAGCTTACATATGAAATGTTAATTTCCATTTATGTAAATGATGTGGCAATTTTTTACGCCCAATTTGTGCAAATGTGTTGGCAACATTGAAGTTCGTTACACTTTGAAATGTAAATTTAATTTTAGCGGTTAAACCAACCGTGATATGATAAGCAGACCGAAAGCATTAAAACCATAAAAATGTAAAGTTGCTGTCACTTTTTCTATAGAATGGCAAGCAGCACTGGCACATGTCTCAATCGGCAATATGACATACAACAGCAAAAGTGTGACGACGATATTGCTGCAAAAATTTCTATAAATAATACAAAAAAAAAAAAAATCTACTGTTTGCTTAGCAAGTGAAGCGTTCTCTGCACTTCTAAAACGTAAAAAATTGTGAGAAAAAAAAATGAAAAAGCTAACGAAAACCTGAGCTCAACGCAATTTTGCAGTGATAAGATAGCGTAAGAAAAAAAGGGACAATTTAAAAAGATGTTAAAGCATGGAAAAGTGCAAAAATTCGTCCGTTTGTATGTTTGTTTATACATGTGTCCCTTCCCCTAACAACACCAACACATTGACACTCATTCAAATTTCACCTACACATGCTCATCATCACTTGGCTTCCGCTTGGCTGTATTTGTAATTTCTGCTCACACTTTATGAATATGCATTACTTTTTTCCTCATCGTTCGCTCTCTTTCACTCGCCAACAAACAGTCACAAATTCTCTTCGTATATTTTTTTCTTCAAATGGGCGTTTCTTTATTTGCAATGGACACACCTTTTTCGCTAAAGCAAAAATTGTTCTCTTTAGATGTGCTCTACTTTATGACCTAGCATCAAATTCACCATACTATGGTGAATTTGTGCGTTTCCTTTATTATTTTTACATTAATATTGATTTATTTAAGTCGGTTTTTTACTAAGCATAAATTAAGTTTTATCAGTTGTTGAGCAGTTTTCAACTTAAATCAATCGAACGCTAGGAATGCAATATAATTCATCGGTTGATCCTTCACTTGAAGCATAAACAATACATTTATTTGACAATTTTATTGCATTAAATTAGCTTTCAATGAAAGAAATCGCAACCTTATTTTGGATTTAGTTGAAAGAACATAAGAATAGGATGTGTTAGAATGTAGAATATGATGTAGTCCTCCGATTCGCCAATGACATGCATCACAAATGCTCTTTATAACTGAAAAGAATTGGAATTGACTTTGAATCCCGGCCATGTCATGGTCCTACGTTTTAACCTTTCTGCATTTCTTTCCTGATTTCTAATCAACTGAAATTGAAAACTCATCAATATTTACGACTTGAAGTTGTACCCAGTGAACCAAAACTACCATTTTCGAATTCATTTATGAACCTTTTCGGGTAGAAACGTTCATTTTCGGCACTAAGGCCGTGTGCTATTCGGAAACTTTTCACTCGTGGTAGGTGAGAATTTATTGAGTTGAATACAATTTCTGTCTGTTGAAATAAAATTGTAATTTTTGCTGTGCCAAAAGGACGATGAAATTTTGACAACTAGACTTTTTGACATTTTAGATTTTGGTAGTCACTAGCACAAGAATTAAGTTTAATTTGCGAAATTCTTAATATATATTGAAAATTAGCAATTCTGGTTGCTATGCTGTCGGAAACACAAAATTTTTAACTTCTTTACGACTCACAAACTCACAAGTGTTTTTTTTCCAGTTTTGCTTGTGTCAAAAATTCTCTTTCCGATTGCCAAAATTTATACTAGCCCCTGGGGCTACATGAATTCTTGACAATCATATTCACCTCACAAGTGCCAAATATTCATCCGAGTGAAAAGTTTCCGAATAGCACACGGCCTCATAAATGAACCCTTTTTGTATCATTCGTCGGACTAAAATGCCTGTCAAAACTGAATTTTATTTTGTTCGGAAATGAGTTAAAAAATTAACCATAGAATAGTTATTTTCCGGCACTCGTAAATTAACCCTTTTTGTATCAATCGCCGGACTGAATTGCCTTTCGAAGACGAACCTTTTTTAACCGGCTTCAAAAAGGAGGAGGTTCTCAAGTTCGTTGGTTTGTCCGTTTTTTTTTTTTTTTAATGTATGTACATCGATAACTCATAAAGCACTTGCCCGATTTTCGTAATTTTTTGTCAGAAGATAGATACCATTTTTTTTTTTTTATTTTATTTGTTTGATAGATATGTACCATTAACGCGGAGGTCCTTTTTTAAAAAAGTGAGCGATATTCGACAAAGGGGCATGGCACTGTTAGAAAAACACTGTATTTCAGTTAATATTGACACTAGGGTACTGAAATTTAAAGTAAAAATACAGGGGTAGGCACAATTATTACAAATTACGGTCTGTAAAGTGGGCGTTATTTGACAAAAAGGTGTTTCAATATTAGAAACACACTGTATATCGAATAATGTTGACACTAGGGTACTGAAATTTAGTACATGGGAAGGCAGAGTTATTAAAAATTACGATCAATAAAGTGGGCGTTATTCGCCAATATGGTGTGGCATTATTAGAAAAACTCTGTATCTCGAATAATATTGACACTAGGGTACTGAAATAGTACATAGTGGGTAGGCACAGTTACTACAAATTACGGTCAAAAAAGGAAGGTGGAAAGATATAATCATTACAAAAGTGGGCGGGATTGTACATAGGATGTGGCACTTTAAGGAAAGTAGTATATATCGGTTAATATTGATACTTAGAAACTGAAATTTGGCACAGCACTAGGTAGAATCATTAAATCATTACAAAGTACAATCAATAAAGTGGGCGGGATTAGAAAAAGGGCGTGGCATTTTAATAAAAATTGTAAAGAGACAAAAATGGAAAATACCCAACAAACTTTCAGGAATTAATAAAACAAATTTTTTATGAACAAAGTTTCATGTTTGAAATTTTCCTCAAAAATACTATGACATGACTATTCTTTAAAAAGGAAGAAATAAAAGCTTTTTTACAAAAAAAAAACCGACTTCAAAATCTAATCTAATTTGTTTTATTATCATCAATATATTAATTGCTTTATGAACATAAAAGCTTTAAAGTCGGCGCTAATCTTTGACACACAATCATGATCTTTTACCATCCCTGCACTATTTTAAACTTTTTTGGCTACATAATACATTGGCTACATTCAGCGTACTCAAAAATTGCCAACTGAAAGAAACAAAAATCACTAAGAAGCTTTTATATTCATAAAGTTAATAATATTTTTATGATAAAACAAATTAGAAAAAATTAAAATAAAAAGATTTCGACTTAGTAAGATAAGCGCCGACTTCAAAGCTTTTATGTTCATAAAGCAATTAATATATTGATGATAATAAATCAAAATATAAAAAATGAAAATGATAAGATTTCCAATATTATAATACATACACATAAATAACTTTTAAAATTTGACTAAGAAATTAATGGAAAAAGTTATTTAAAATTATTTTTTACTTTGTAGTGATTTTGAAGTCGGTTTTTTTTTTTTGTTAAAAAGTTTTTATTAAAACTATAAAGAACACATTAAACAAACAAAAAAATTTTTTTCGAAAAATGTACACGTATATTACCTTAAATGATTTTGCGATGTAAATTTTCTTTAGCGGTAAGACCCATTTCGCTCTAGGTCTATACATGAATAAGCAAAATTGCAGTATATGGGGCTCTAAACCATTGCATCTGCAAAAAGTGACTGTCTGGTGTGCATTTTGTTCTGGTGGTATTATTAGTTCGTATATTTTTAAAAACGATCAAGGTGAAACCGCTGCAGTCAATTCTGAACGTTATGGCCGTATGTATACCCACTTTTTTTTTTTTTTGTCTGAAATTGAAGATATGTATCTGGACGACATGTGGTTACAACAAGATGGGACCCAAAGCCACACCACAGCACCAATTGGTACTTTGTTGCAACAGAAATTTCGATGACGACTTATTTCGTGATTGGCGATGTCAATTGGCCTCCGAGACATTTTAACACCTCTTTTTTTTCTTGTGGGGCTAGGCAAAAGGTCGTGTTTATGTGAATAAACCTTAACTCTTCAAACTTTTGAGCAATTAAAAATCAACATTCGTCATGTCATGGTGGAGCCCGAGTGCACGAGCTGTGCACAAAAATCATCGAAAATGACCTCAAAAGGATTGAGTCCTTCAAAAACTTCCGTGGAGGACATTTAAATGATATCGTATTTCACGTATATCGGCAAAGCACCTTTAATTTTATCTATATTAAAAATCTACATTTTTAGTGTGTTTGTTTTTTAACTTTACTTTCCGAAGGAGAAAATTGATAAACCTTTGCTGATTTTTTAAAGGTTATTTTCAATATAAAACAAATAATTTTGTCCCCCCACCATTTCAACAAATTGCTAATAATTGACCTTCGAACCGTAGCATGCACTCCAAATTGAAATATGTATCAATTTTGGAAATTTTCGTCACATTGTAAAATTTACAAAATCCGCAGAAGATGAAAAGTTTTCATCCTAAATTTATGCTCAAAATATTGACAAAATATTGAAAATTTTGACTTTTACAGCTTTCTACTCTTATGACATTTTCATGACCTGACTTTTTCACTTCTAGGCCTTTGTACGGTCTGATGGATGATTGATAGCAATATTGTGATGATGGGACTAATTTTTGAAGCGAAGCTTTTTACGCCTCGTTCTGCGATTTGCTAGAGTGAAATCAGAAAAAACGACACTTTTTTCCGACACCTTTTTTCTTAGAATTGATATTGTTTTTTGCTTGCATCAATTGAACCAGAAAATGTTAAATTAAAAATAATTTCTTGCCCGCTGCAGGATTTGAACTCATGCCCGTCGACTGATAGTTTAAAGCTTAAGCCATCGAACCAAAACCCCTTATTGGTAAATATTACTGATTCAATATCAAGAATTAACTAATAGCCCTATTCTGCTTGTTAACTTAACAAGGAATTGTTAAGGAGCTCTTGTTAATGTTCTTGTTATGTAATGTAAATGTTCGTAGTCTGGCAAATCATTTACAATTTGAAAGCTCTCAAAAGCTATTAAAGTTCACCACGCATGGTGAAAATGTAAATGCCTTAGATATAAAGCGTCAGCTGTTTTTATATTGCTCTTTTCTTGCTATTTTGATTGCTTATGTTTGTTTTTCTACAAGTAAGATGGAAAATGTTAAGAAATAAATAATTTACTAATTGTTTTCAATTGTTTTAAGTTTCAAAATTAATTTTTTTAATAGCCAAGCAATTTTCGAGTGTTTTGCAGTCTTTTAAATTTATTTTTTCTTTGATCTTCTTCAGTATCAATGCTAAAAAGAAGTAAAAAGTAAGAAATCATCCATTTTCTTTTATTTTATTTTATTTACACAGCATTTGTTTGGCTTAATACTGAACTATCTTTCGTTGTTAAGTTGTTTTCTGTCATTAACAAAATAGTAAAGAAAGGAGCTTTAAAATTATCACCAGAATACGAAACCTTAACAATTTGTTAATATTAACTATTTTGTTAATGTGGTGAGCTTAGTTAAGCTGCCAGAATAGGGCTGTAAAGCTATGTTGCAGTAGATCAAAATAATCTATTTATAGGAATTGTATTGGCTACAAGTCTTCATCTCCTACAATAACCATTAGCCAATACACAAAAACAACTATAGATTGTGTATTGGCTATACAAACAAGAGTACTAAAAAACACAAATGTTGCTTCTACTTACTACTAGATGTCGTTACGCTACAAACAAATTTAATGAGTTTTGTATATTTATTCCCTACAACTGAACAGGAGGGCCGGAGAGGGTTAATATGTATTATCAACCCCCATTATTTTTGCAAAGGGAACATTTTTCCCTTGAGGACCTATCCCCTCCGACCTCTCCTTACGGGTGCTCCCATACAAAAACGAAAAACTTTGTTATTTTAAAGTTTTAAATTCAAAAATTATTTTAATCGAAAAAAGGCATTAAATTCTCAAATCTTTGAAATTGCGAAAATGCTTCGCTTCTCTCGTGTGTCCAGTGACGCACCTGTGTTTTTTTCTTTTTAATTCCATTCTTTTGTAGAAAATTTATTTAACACTTATTTTTTTATTGCGACGAATTCCGCATTCAGAAATTTTTGCGGCGAATTGAGTAAAAAGTTGGTCTGAAAATATTTTGCTATCTTCACAGAAGTCATTACATGATGCAGAGGTATCAGAATTTTGTGTTTTTTTTTTTAATTGTCTGTTCGTAATTCTGTTTAAAGGAAACAAATTTTTGTCAAATGGGGCTTGAACTTCGGAAATCGCCGTTCGTAAAATAAGTATCGAACAATCCACGCGCTCTAACTCGTTCAACCACGGCCACCAACGCCTATTTCAGTCTCAAAAGTTGCTACCTTGAGATGCTACTGGGGTCGAAAGTAGCACTTTAAAACCACTAAGAACTGAATTGTCTTACACACAGATTTTTGTCTTCTAAGCTTTATAAAAGACCCCTTCCGTTAACTTTCGCTAAGACTTAAGCGGTGTTTGAACGGAAATACCTGAATACAAAACATGTACTTGTCTCGTTGCTATGTCATGAAGCTCACGAAAGTTATGACACTTTGAAGGCGTCATACCACTTTTTTTTTAAATTTTTCAAAAAATTAACAGTCACTTAACTTCAGAACTAGTAATTTTAAAACCAAGAAATTCAACATATAATGAAAAGGTGAAGATGTTACTCAAATATTTTTAATACGATTTGGTTTAGTTGTAATTTCCTTTCCTTTATTTCTTTCTGGTAACGATTGTTAACATTCATCTTAACGGTCATCTCTTACGATATTAATAGCAATACTCACATGAAAACTTTACACCTCAGATGATGCCAGCCTCCTTCATGGCAGCACATTTTTATATTCTTGCTACTTTTCACTCAAGTATGCGTAACCACGAAATTTCCTAAAATTTTCCTAATCCAACCGCAAATTATATAAACGTTGAAATTTCCCATTAAAAACAGCGCTAAGTCTGCAATAAAAACTCTTAATACAGCCACTCCTACGCGTTACGCTACTGTCGCTGGCAAACACGAGCTGCCTTATTCCACTTATCTACCTGTCCCAGATCAATCGATGAATAATGTACGCGCAACGTAACCGCAACTAATCCTTCATCATTATCAGCATCTAATAGCCATAGGTAGCATGTTCTTGCGTGCGCACTCAACACTCAGCTGGGGAAACCCGGTTAATTTAAGAATTGAACTGAGTCTCAAGCAGAATAAATCCTTGTGCTGGAAAAGCCCGAGCATGACCGGAAATTGGGAATTTCCAAAGCGGCGGATTTAGGTTTTCATTAAGATTTCCCGCGGCGCGCATTAAGTCTAAACATGCCAACCTCGCAAATGTGTCTGCCACTGGGTGAACATTGAGTGACGCGGTCTTGGTGATAAGCAACCTTTGCAAGATTATCATCAGTGCTATTGGTTCCTTTTTGAGCTAGCGCCGAGCTTGTTGTCAAATCGGGATCATTGGAGAGAAATCATGGAATTACTATCAAGGATTAGTTGGCGATGTTAATGCGTAAAAATTCCCTACATTAAGACGAAGATTGCTGGTGTTAAAAGCTTATCGGTGAACAATCTGAGGAGCTAAATCCTTGAGTGTTAAAATAACTGGAATGGATTTATGTTTGTGACGATAGGTCAGATGGATTTTTTTTTCTTTATAGCTGTGACGTAATCATCGTATCATCACTAAATTTAACAGGTTAACAGTATGCAACAGACAAACTCAATATTAACTGGTATAACTTGAAATATATGCTAAATCCGGTTAGATTATATTACAAATCTCGTGGAATTTGTAGAAATTTTTACGGTTCGAAACTAGTCCAAATTTTCAGTCATCATCTAAAGCATGTTTCCGTGGAAAGTGAAATCACAATAAAAAACAAAACGACATAATTCTGTTGAATGATAAATGTGATGAATATGAAAGATAGTAGAATTTTATTGTATTTTGATCAAGTTTAATTCTTTGTGATAAGTTGGATCTTTGACTCGAGATCTTAACCGAGCAACGTCCAAGGAAACGCTGGTTTAAGCTAATTTTTTAACTTCATTCTTAAATAGATACTTGAATATTATCTCAATCGACGTATTTTATTATTTTTAAGTATCCAATCTGTGTCCGAAATCATGTTTTTAGTGTGTCCAAATACTTGTTCTGTTCCTAGTCCCGTTTCTTTTCCTTATCCTTTTCCCAATCTAATCTTTTCCTAAATATTATTTTAGGTGTGTCCAAATCCTTGCCTTTATCCTTATGCCAATCTGCTTTGGAGCACGTTCGTCAGAATAAGTCCAGTACTTTGACTGTTCCTTGGTCTCTGGTGTGTTGTGATGCATCCATGTTTCACCTGCGGTTACGAAACGGCGCAAAACCTCCTTCGGATTGCGGTTCAACATCGTTAAACCCTCCTTTGAAGTCGTCAGAGGACTACGCTTATGGTCGAATGTGAGTAATCGCGGCACCCATCGCGCGGATAGCTTTTTCCGCGGATAGCTTTTCTCCATAACGTTACAAGGCGATTTTGAAAATTTGCCTTTTACAATGATGGTGACGTCACCTGCGTATGCTATCACTTGAAGACCATCCCCCAGCATCGAAACACCTGGTTAATCGCCACTACCCCCTTCACCTACCCCCTATTATCAGCGAACCGAAGCGCCTCTAGCTCCGAACTTACTGCAATGCTGAAACGCAATTAGCATACGAACGTCACCCGGGACTTCTCGACTCCCAGCTGCGTCAACGCTAGGGTATGCAAAACCGGTTCGAATTATTCGGCGTTTCGGTTTTTTTTTTTTATTATTCGAACCGGTTTTTTTCAAAATCGCAATTTTCGAATAATTCGAAAACCGGGTTTTTTGCCTCGAATTATTCGACTGCTCGAATAGTTAAGTAATATATAAATCTACAATTGAAAATTGTACAATTTTACGTTTTTACATTTCACTAACGTTTCTAACATTTCTTATCTCTGGCTTCTATTTAATTTTGCTTTTTTGGAGCTCGTTTAAGCATATGCTTTCATTGCTTTCATTCCTTTCATTGGTCATTTCTCTTTGCTTTCTTTTGTTAAAACAGCATTTTCAAGCGGCTGGGGTATTTAATGTATGTTAAACATGATTTTTAGTTTATAATGCATTCTTTTTTAAAAAAATATATTGAATTATGAACAGCCTGACATGAACTCAGAAGTCTGGAAGTATTTAAAAAAAGATAGGAAATTCAACAAGGCTTATTGTACGAAATGCCCAAAAAAATCTAAAAGCATTAAGTACAAATATAGAAATAATCATTAAAAGATATAAAACATGTGTTCAAAAGAGTGAAAGAAAAACTCGAAACATAATTCTACCCAGTGAATCAAAACTACCATTTTCGAATTCATTTATGAACCATTTCGGGTAGAAACGTTAAATTTCAGCACTCATAAATGAAACTTTTTTGTATCATTCTTCGGACTAAAATGTCTCTCAAAAATGAACATTTTTTGTTCGGGAATGAGTTAAAAAATAACCATAAATTTTACTTTTTTGTTCAGAAATTACTTAAATAAGAACCATAGAAAATTAAATAAGTTTTTTATGAATTTCGAAAAAGAACTTCAGTTTTTATTTTTGGGAAAAATGTTCATGAATTTAATCTTCTATAGCAAGCACTTTTAAGACAACAAAATAAAAAATCAAACATTAAAAAAAAATTCTACCCAAACACTTTCGAAAAACTCTCACCTTACGCAAAACCTTCACTTATAGTTCAGTGGGTAGTACTGCATAAATACCTTTATTTAATTTATTAAAAAATAATTGCTATTTTTGTTAAATAAAAACTACATAGATATATGTAGGTAAAAAAGTAAAACATTTATTTAATTTGAAAAAAAACGGTTTTCCCGGTTTTTTTCTGGTCGAATAATTCGAAAACCGGTTTTGTAAAAATTGTACAATTCGAAACCGGTTTTATTATAATGTCGAATATTTGCATACCCTAGTCAACGCCAAAGAAGAATTGTGCAATATAATGACACAAACCTTTTAATTTTGAGTAACATTTCAATCGTTCTGACCAGAAATGGGAGACCAATATTTGAGGATTTGCTTTTGCTGTAGGCATATTGAGTGCCAGAGAGTTTCTAAGGTAAAGAATTCTTCAATCTTTATTTTGATACTAAAGTTATCCTAGTGCGATATAATTTTCAACTGAAAACAAATTTATACACTTATTTTTCTCATATCTCCTAAACCAGAGACGTACAGAGGTCAAAGTTGTACCCTTGTGTGTTTTGGACTAACAATATCTTGAAACAATATTTTAAAAGAAATAAATACAAGTCGATGCGTAGTTTGAAATGTTTACGGAATTTTTACGGAACACCAATAATTACAATATTTTAAGACGAGTTGCCAGAAACTGGCGCTATTAGACCGAGAGCAGCGGCTAATTCTCAGAAAAGTTCAAACTCAACCAAGTTATTGGCCAATTTGGCCGCCGAACAGTGGTCGATTTCATACATAAGTAGCCGGACAAAAGTCAAAAATAAACATCTTTTTTTCAAAATTTTTTTCAGTTTATAAAGGGTGTTTTTTTTAGAGGTATAGAACTTCGAATTGAAATAAAACACAAGAAAATCGTTTTAATGTCCATCAATTTGGCTTTATTGGAAGGATAATTTTATGCCATTAATGTTTAAATATGATTTCGGGCATGTGGCCGCCGCGGCTGGCTCGAATAAAGCCAATTCTACAGGTCCAATTTTCAACCACTTTTTCGAGCATATGGGGCCGTATGTCGGCAATAACGCCACGAATGTTGGCCTCCAAGTCCCCTAACGTTTCTGGTTTGTTGGCGTAGACGAGCGACTTCACATATCCCCAAAGAAAATAATCCAATGGTGTCAAATCACACGATCTTGGTGGCCAATTGACAGGTCCATTCTGCGAAATTATGCGCTCATCGAATGTTTCCTTCAATAAATCGATTGTGACGTGCGCTGTGTGGCATGTAGCGCCGTCTTGTTGGAACCACAACTCATCCACATTCATGCCATCCAATTCTTGAACAAAATAGTCGGTTATCATGGCTCTATACCGGTCTCCATTAACGGTAACTGACTCTCCAGCATTATTTCGGAAGAAGTATGGCCCAATGACTCCACCAGCCCATAGAGCACACCAAACAGTCAGTTTTTGTGGATGTAATGGCGTCTCAAGGATCTCATGTGGATTCTCTTCAGTCCAAATGCGGCAATTTTGCTTGTTGACGTAGCCATTCAACCAAAAACGAGCCTCATCACTGAACAAAATTTTGCGATGTAAATCAGCATCGAGATCAATCTCATTTTCGGCCCATACACCAAAATCACGACGCATTGCATGGTCTCGCGGCTTTAATTCTTGCACAAGCTGGATCTTGTAAGGTCGCAAGCCAAGATCTTTGCGCAAAATCTTCCATAAAGTTGATGGACAAAGCTCCAATTGCTGTGAGAGTTTTCATTCGGGTCCTCTTCAACATTTTGCTCTACAGCGGCAATTGTTTCTTCGGTGCGCACTGTTCGACGTCTCTGCGGATGCGTATTATCACATAGAGTAAACGTAGTGCGAAAACGACCCATGGTTAACCGAATTAATTGCTCTGATGGACGATTATGTCGACCATAAAATGGACGGAGCTTGCGGTAAACTTCGAGAACTGAACCATTATTTTCGAAATAAATTTTCACGATTTGCAAGCGTTGTTCTTTTGTCAACCTGTTCATGATGAAATGGCAAACCAAACTGAACATAAATGACATTAGAGTTGCCAGATTTGACCACAAAATGCCAGTTTTATCTCTATTCGGAAAACAAACCCCTAAAAAAACACCCGTTAGTAGACAGCAATATTCAAATAATGAGTTAGAAACAACAAAGGAGGCTAGCACTCATATTTGTAACAGTACTTTCGCCGCAGTGATTTAGTTTGAAATCACTTTGTTATTATGTGCTCCAGTTGAGAATTTGCATTGTCACTGTAAGTTTAAGTTTTTATTGACTAAAGAAGAATAACCAAAAAAGCAAATATGTCGCAAGATCCTCATTGTAAGTAGTTAACAAAAAATTAATTTCATATTTATATTCATTTTTTCTTAAAGCTTTTGTAGGTTGCCTTATTGTCAACATGCTTGGCCTAAAGCTTAAATTTTTTATTAATTTTATCTCATCAGAAGCTTTTGTGAGTTCTTTTCAGTTGAAATTCAAATTACATGATAAGGTATCATTTTCAAGTACATTTCTAGCACATTTCTTGTATTTTATTCTAGTATTTTTAGTAATATTTTTCTAGTATTTAAATTCTAGGACTTTACTTGATCGAAATTGTTCGGAATTCGGTTGTACAACCACCTGCTGACAACAAAAAATGCATTCTATGAATGAAAAATCAGGTTTTTTAAATTATTAATGAAAATCGATTTTTTTTTAAGTTTTTCGTCTGTTTTATGCTTTCCGCAATTCGATGGCTTGGTGCATAGTTATTCGAATAAAAAATTTCGTGTTTTGTTTACTTTTAATAAACGCTTCACACCATTAACAAGACCACAATAACAACAATATTTGTTGGCATGACAACAGCAATTCTTGTTGTCAAAACGAAAAAAAAAAATAAGTTATGAATGATGATGATAACAAAGAGCATTTTGATGACATGCCGTAAAATATGCCCTGCCAACACGATCACAAATAATGAACTCAAACGGCTAGAAATGGAACGGAACCCACTGAGCCAAAGCAAACAACAACACTCGACAACAAATTAGATTCCACTATTTTATTTATTTTAACTGAAATTTCAAAAACAAATATGTTGGAAAAAATAATACATACATTGTTTATTTTTGATGGTGTGAAACGGGAAGCGAGTGTGCATGGAGCTTCTTCATTCATAAAAGTTTGTAATTAAAAAACTAAAAAAAAAAAAAACAGAAAACCACCTTTCTGTGAAAACCACAAAACAAGAAATTTTAATGGAAATACTTTTTATTATCATAGCGAAGAAAAGGAGCCGTGATAAAAATAATATGTGACAATAAAAATAAAAATATTGCTTTAAGATTTGACCCAACCATTGTCGAAAAAAAAAACTTTTTTTGTTAAATTCAAAAATATCTTAAATTTTAAGCAAATTCTTAAAATTTGTCAATTTCTTTGAGTCCTACAATAATTGCGCTGCGTCATAAGTAATAATATTATTATAAAAAATATATGTTCACCTTGCAGAAATGCAAAAGTCCTTAATTAAATATTTATTTTCGATCCTAGTTCTTTCTCAGCTTGTCGTCGTTTCGCTCAATTTGTGTTTATTTGACTTGCGAATTCTTGGCATTGTCCTTTTGCCAATATTTTGCGAACAATGATGGCAATGTTTTCATTGTGATTTCTTTGGCTTCTTTATCACTTTTCAGGATTTTTTCTTCCTTATTTTTGGCTCAAACGTTGCTCATTTGTTCGTCCTTGTTTTGCTTACTCCTTATGTCAGCTCATATGCACTTGTGACAATATTTTCATAATTTACGCATTTTTCTCTACTACGTTTTATTTTCGTTTTTTTTTCAACTCATTGTTGTATATAATTCCTGCCTTCGTCTTCTTATTAACTGCTTTGTTGTTGGATTTTTTGATTTTGTCCTTTGGTTGGTTGGTTTGTTGGCCGTAGGTGCGTATGCAAACATTAACTTTTAAAAGAGATTTAATCCTGATTATCCTTTGACTGTGCAATTTTCTCTGCCTTTCTTTTTTTTTTTGCTTTTCTTGCATATTCATAACCTGTGAATTGTTGTTATTGTTGGCTGCTGGGTGTGTCCCTTGACTCACTCAGTGGTGGCGATAATGACATCCTTAGTCTCGTGTTGTTGTGCTTGGCTGCGGTAGTTGATGTTGGTATGGCTGAGCCGCCACCGTGTTTTGTGACTTCCAACCTTATCTGCTGATGCGATTTTTCCTCCTTTCTTCTGCATCTCGCTTCGCTTTAGGATTTATGTCGGAACAATCACTATGCTTTGAGTAGCTATAGCTAAAGCCTTAAATTCATTTGACTTTTTGGCATTTTAATTTGTAGATAAAAATGAGACAATTATACAAATAATTGGATTGCCCAGTTTTTGTGGTTATGAACTTTGCTAAAATCCGGGCATTGTTTCTGAAGGAGTTCAGCGAGGCTTAGATTTTAGATGGCATATCTGTCAAATACCAGAGTTAGATGAAGATTATCCTATTGAACTATAGTAGTTGTCCATTAATAAGATTTGTAATAATTCAAATACGAAGAAAATTTGTTCAGGACCAGGAACACGCCACTCAATATGTTTGTAGGATTACATTTGATTGGCGCCACTACTGACGCATACATTTGAGTTTTTAGATAGTACTAACTTTTAAATAATCTGATAGAAAGATCACAAGTATCAGTGGTTTTTGGTAGAGTTCTCGATTTTCGAGCTTTTTGAGTTGAGTTTTCTCCAATTTTTGTAGCGTAATCCTTAATCTTAATTTTATATAATTTGTTGCCAGCTTAAAGTCCGCCGACACTTTTCGTGATGTAAAAGCGATAAAATTTAAAGTATATTTCTAAAAAGTTAAAATCAAAAAGAAAATTTAAAATAAATTCTGAGCTAGCTCGAAAGCTAGAAAATACTCGGGCATTGATTATCAACTTACCCGGGTAACGTCTGAATACCCGTGTTTTCGAGCTACCCGAGCTTACTTTCGGGTTCCGAGTGCCCAGGTACTTGAACAAAGCTCGAAAGCTTTAGTTTGGAGTAACGATACTTTTTTAATTTCCAATACGAATTCAAATCTCAATATCATATGTATAAACTACAGGGTAGGCCAAAAATCACTATGAGGTTTAAAACTTAAATAATTTTTTCGCTTATATATTTTTTTTATTTTTGTTTTTTCAGATTATAAAATATACAAAATGGATTTTTTTACACTAAGTATGGAAAATAATGTCACTTAAATGACCCCTATTTTCAGCTTTGCAATGATGGGCTCGTTTTAGAGCATTTTCCATAACATCTTTCAAAATGTTTGGCTGTAGTGCTCGAATTTCTGCACCAATGCGCTCTTCAAAAATTAAACTTATAAGTGTCACTGTGTCTCGGGTAGTGTATCAAAACCACAACTCAGGTTTGTTTTCAAGAGCAGGATGTATAAAATGTTCTATCATAAGCCGATACCGCTCTCCATTAACCAATGATATTTTCAGATATAATGCCACGCCATACTGTACACCTAATGGGGTGTACTTGGAGTTGATGAATGGCTCTTGGATTTTCAGAACCCCAGAATCTACAATTCTGCTTATTAACAAAGCCATTAGATGAAAATGAGCTTCATCACATAATCAGATTTTTAATAACTTACAGGTAAGTAAGTATCTGACGCTTACAACCGTTGGTCGGTTTTGGCCTCGTATAAAAAATTGCGCCAGCCATTTATGTTTTGCGCTTGCTGGCGCCAGTTGGAAACACAAAGCGTGGTCAGGTTATCCAACACCTGATCCTTCCAACGAAGATGTGGGCATCCTCTTCTGCGTTGACCACCACCGGGCACCGAATCGAATATTTTTTTCTCTGGAGCGTCATTTTCCATGCGCTCAACATGACCTAGACAGCGGAGTCGCTCGATTTTAATGTGCTTAATAATGTCGATGTCAGCGTACAGCTCATACAGCTCGTGGGTCCATCGAATTCGGTACTCGCCATTGACGCAGATTGGACCACAGATTTTACGAAGGATCTTTCTCTCGAAGGCTCCCAGAGTCTTTTTATCAGAACTTTTCAAAGTCCAGGTTTGTGCTGCATATAATAGGACGGGCATGATTAGTGACTTATAGAGCGTGAGTTTTGTTCGTCGAGAGAAGGCCCTGCTTCTCAATTGCCTACTCAGCCCAAAGTTACACCTGTTGACAAGAGTTATCCTTAGTTTTATCTAAATACTGACATTGTTGAAAGAGTTTATGCTGAAAGAGTAAGACCTTAACAACCTCGAAAGAGATGTTGTCAACAGTGACGTGGTTTCCAAGACGATGGGACTGACACTAGGTATTTCGTCTTATCTGCGTTCACTGCAAGACCCATTTGACTCGACTCTTTCGCTAATCTGGAGAATGCTGCGCTGACTTCGAGCATATTATGGCCAATTATATCGATATCATCAGCATACGCCAGTAGCATAATACTTTTGTAGAATATCGTGCTACTATGTCTCAAATCAGCAGCTCGGACGATCTTCTCTATCATTAGGTTGAAAAAGTCGCACGATGAGGAATCATTTTGTCTGAAATCTCGTTTGGTATCGAATGGAGGAGCGAGATCCTTCCCGATTTTAACTGTGCTGCTGATGTTTCTCAGTGTCATTCTGCAAAGACTGATGAGCTTTGTACACTGAAAAAAAAAATGTTTTAAAATTGACGACAGTTGTTATTAATTTGACGATATTTGTGTTTAAAAAATAGCTTGCAACAAATTTCGTCAAAGTAAGAGCAAATGTGTTTAAAAATTTTGAAAATCGTATGAAAAAAAAGTCAAATTATGAACATATTTTTTGAACACATTGTGTTCAATTTTAAGCTAATATATTTTTTTTAGTGTAGGAGTACCAAATTCAGACATGGTGAAATATAGATGATTCCTTAATGAACTATGGAAGACGGCTCTGTAATCGACAAAAAGATAGTGTGTGTCGATTTGTTTGGATTATCCAGGTCTGAAGTCACACTCATAAGGTCCAATCAGCTCGTTTGCGATGGGCATTCAGTGCTTCACATAATACGCTCGACAGGACTTTATCCCATGGTCAGGTTGATCCCACGGTAGTTGGCGCAAATTATGCAGAGCACACTGAGGTTCCAATCGTTTGGAATGGATTCTTCCGACTATATTCTGCATAGGAGCTCATGAATGCATTTAAATAGAGCATCGCCTCCATTCTTGAAGAGCTCAGAAGGTAAGCCATCGGCTTTGTTGTTTTTAAGCCGAGCTATAGCTTTCAAGACTTTATTTCGGTCGGGCAGCCGAACTTCAATGCTGTCGTCCAAAATTGGAGTTGCGGGGATATCATCTCTATTGGCTTTTCAATAAAGTTGATTTAATTTCATTGATTTCCGATGATCTGCGTGTTTTAGTTCTTGCACCACTTGTACTTTATATGGGAATAACAGTAATTTTTGTTTTAATGCGCCGGTGTTTCGTTAACACTTTGCTATACACGTCCAATATTTTCCGCAGTGTGAATTAAACCTGGTCAACGGGTTCGAGGCAAATCTCTTACGGTGCCATGTTGGTGGTGACGATGAACTAATACAATAGTTCATACAATATTATAAACGCAATAGTTATTAAATTTTTAAGCCCAATGGTGACTTTTGACCTACCCTGTATATGAATTATTTATTTATTTATTTATTTAAGTCTTTGGTGGAGTAACTCCTTACAGACTAAGATTAACAAAAATTTATAAAGTATATAACAAATATTTCTAAGATTAAACTAAACTATTCAGTAATGTTTTGAAACAGCTTTTAGACATTGAAAAATCAAACAAAACTCGCATCGATAAATCATTATATAAAGACAGAGCTCTTTGCATTGGTTCATTACTTGCATAATTAGATCTATGAAAATTAATAAAGAATATTTTAAAGCGCCGCAACTGTCTTGACGGTATACTGAAATTAATTAATGATAAAAGATGAGGACTGTCGATATTTCCTGAAATAATATCATATATTATAGTAAGAGATTGAACTTTCCTTCGTATCTCTAAAGATTTTATCCCTAAAAGCAAGCATCTAACATTGTAAGAAGGCATACCATCACTATACAAAGAAAAAAGAGCAAACTTTGTAAATCTTTTTTGAATCTGTTCCAACCGTACTGTATGAACAGCATAATGTGGATTCCAAATAAAAGATGCATATTCCAGTCTCGAACGAACAAAGGCATTATAAAGAGACTTAACAGTATGAGGGTCAGAAAACTCCGTACTATTTCTGCGTATGAAAGCTAGAAGAGAGTATGCTTTTGGAACTATAAAGTTAATATGTTCAATAAAAGTGAATTTTAAGTCAAAAATTACTCCAAGATCTTTAATAGATTCAACACACTTAAGTGGTATATCAGAAAGTAAGTAAGAATTATTTAGGGAACTATTGCTTTTAGAAAACGTTATATGGAAACATTTTGAAATGTTAAGCGGCAGAGAGTTTATTAGACTCCAATTAAGCAAATTATAAAGATCAGATTGTAAATCAATGGCATCAGAGATGCATCGTACCCTTTTAAATAACTTAAGGTCGTCAGCGTAAAGCAAAAATTTCGAATTGCAGAATATTTTATTAACATCATTTATAAATAATATAAATAATAGCGGGCCCAAGATACTGCCTTGCGGTACACCAGAGGATGCGGGAAAACTATAGGAATTTATATTATTAATTGATACATAACAAGATCTTCCACTTAGGTAAGATTTAATCCAATCTAAAAAAGTTGAGTGAAATCCCATTTTAAAAAGCTTAGCAATTAAAAAAACTGTCGAACGCTTTAGAAAAGTCAGTGTAAATGGAATCCACTTGACAACCAAGCTCAAACGAAGATATGCAATATCTAGAAAATGTAGTTAAATTAGTGACTGTAGAGCGACCTGTTATAAAACCATGCTGTTCAGGACAAATATGACTTTTAACAAGAAAAAATATCTTATTTTTAATGATTCTCTCCAAAATCTTAGAGATAGTGGACAGCTTTGAAATAGGTAGATAGTTAGAGATATCATGTTTTGATCCAGATTTAAAAACTGGAGTAATATAGGAAATTTTCCAACTGTCCAAGAAGATACCGGATGCCAAAGACATATTAAAAATATAGCACAAGGGAAAAGATAGAGCCTGAGCACAATGTAATAGGACAGTAGGGGAAAAACCATCGATATCAGCCTTAACAGAGTTTTTTACCTGACTTAAAGAATCAAATACATCAGACTCAGAAAGCGTTAAATAACCAAGATTCAAAAAAGGTTCTACATTTTCCAAGGCAGCGCAATTCAAAGACTTGGCATCAGCATAGTTACCACTAAAAAAGTCGGCAAAAAGGGTCACAGTATCATTAATGCAATAAGAAGATACACCATTGAAGTTCATAGCTGTTGGAATATTTGAGCCACCCTTTTTTGATTCAATAAAATTCCAAAAAGATTTAGGATTCGATTTAATATTTACTTCGAAACCAATAATATATTGCTTATATAAAAATTTGTTAAGAAAATTAAACTCCCTAGCAAAATGCAAATATTTAGAATTATGGTCAGAAGAGTTAGTGGATTTAAAAAGTTTAAGATGTTTGTTACGCAGGTTTTTCAATTTTTTGAGACCTTTAGTATACCAAGGCAGTTTATGCGATTTTCTGGCTAACCGTGGAATATTATATATGAAATATATAGAATTAGAGATGTGGATCCCGAGATCTTAGGACTAGGGGCTAAATTAATCCCAAAAAAAGTAATCCGACATCATCGTTAAATATTTCGGAATTTAAAAAAACGTGTTACTAGATAAGTCAGTGCTCATGTGCATAATTTGTCAAAAAGTATACTTTTAAGCGAAAAGCACTGAAATCTTTAAAAAGTGCAACCCTGCATCATAGTTGTCAAAAGCTTTTATTGTCATAATTTAAAGATTATTAAAATGCAGTGAAAGGAATTTGCCAAAAAAAGAACTTGTATTAAACAAAATCATAATGAAAGAATTGGAACTGGCCACAAATGATGGCAATAAGGGTGTCATCTTTGATAAGTGCTTCAGATATTTGTCCTCTATTCAACCGACTAGTGTTGAGTCGGCGGGGTGCTTTTCGTCAGCCGGCTACATTTATAACAAAATAAGAACCAGGCTTGGCCAAAATTTTATTTTACAAATACACAGAACAGAATAGAATAGAAAAAACTCGCGTGTAGCAACGTACACGTGACAGAAGTGAAACTTCTTAAAAAGTAAAGAATAATAGATTCTAGTGTAAAATAGAGAGAGGAAAAGGAATGCAATACAAAATGGAATAAACAAATTTTTTTCCCGTTTTCTTCATATAAGCGTTAGAACGTTCAGCTAGTGTTTTAGTAGTTTTCGAATGTATCCTCAACTTTGTCACTTTTTGAATGTTAGATTGCATTTGCATAGTACTCGTTGACTGAGTCTGCGAAAGCAGAGGCAAAGTTTGTTGATTATTGCCTCCTGCTTCCTGATCACCATAGCTGCTGTGTTGAGTGAGGGCCTCGTAAAGTAGCAAACGTTGATTGTTATGCATATCAACTTGGTTGGCTTCAAAATTTTGTTGAGATGGTGTTCTAATCGCTATACTCTCACCATTAGTTGCAGATCTAGCTGCGGCGGCATTCTTAATAATTCTAATTCGCTGTGTGCACAAGAACGCGCTCTGCTCCTGTTTTAGCTAGTTTTCTTAACTTCGGGATGTTCTTTACTTCTCGACTTCCTGGGTGTCGTTTTGTTATTTTATTTGAAAAATGTGTACGGAAACGCTTTCTTCAAGTTACTTGAAACGACAACGAAAACAGACCTTATGATATGCTCTTTCGAAAGTAACAAATAAATTTTCTGTGCATGCTTTTAGGCTGAAAATTAAATGTTTCAAAGGCATTGGTTTGTGTCTGTGATATACTGGAAACGGAGCAGGACGCGGCAATATTAATGGCATTTTGTTTGCCCGTTTCAACGTAGCATAGCGCTACACTGTCCGATTCTTATTCGATGCTTGCAAGGTTGCGAGTTTGCGCCAAAAATTTTTATGGTAGGCAACAGGGGCGGTTCCAGGAATATATTTCCGGGGGGGTTTCAAAAATATTTATGTACGTTATATATATAAAGGGTAGTTAAATTTTAAAGGCCGATGTTGATTTTGAATAAAACACAAATTATTACGGAAATTATTGTCGTTTCTTTTTATTATGATAATATTGGTATGGTTCAATTATGCATGGCACAAAATATCGGCTAAATGGCCGCCGCGACCTCGGCGGCACACCTCCATCCGATGGCCCAAAT
Source organism: Pherbina coryleti (assembly GCA_943735915.1). Lineage (NCBI taxonomy): Eukaryota > Metazoa > Arthropoda > Insecta > Diptera > Sciomyzidae > Pherbina > Pherbina coryleti. The sequence continues at coordinate 85,487,643 of OX030952.1, read as the reverse complement.
TTTCGATGACGCCGAGGCATAAGTGAGGTTCTATGCCGTTAATGTGCCGAATTAGCGGGGTGCAATAAGGCCAACGGCAATAAGGCCGAATTGGCTTTATTTCCTTTTCAAAGAGAAATAAGGCCGAAATTGTGAATTTGGTTTTATTTCCATTTGAAAAGGAAATAAAGCCTAAAAAAAAATTTAGCAAAATGGTAATAAGGCCGAAAAATAATTTTTGCAAGCTAAGGATTATTTTTTATAATTATTTTTAATAAAAAGTACGCACCCTGTAGTCTGTTGTTTGAAAAGTTACTTAACTCAGCGTAGGTACTCAATTTGCAAGAGAACAGTTGCCATTGTCAACCTCAATGTGCTTGTTTCCGTATCAACGCGAAAAATTTATTAGTAGTAGTTGAATAGTGAAGGTGAAGAAGTTTTAATATCATAAGGAATGAGCGCCGCAGGCAAAAAATTTTTATTAAAAATCGCGGCGATTTATTATAAACCTGCGGCGCTCATTCTTTATAATATTCAAGCTTCATTAAAAATTTTAGTAAAAATTGCGCATATTTTATAAATTTTCATTCATAACTTTTACGTTTATATTTTACATTTTTTTCTCGACCACTAACAAAAAGATGTATGCTCTTGAGCATTTAAACGATCATATTTTTCGCTTTAAACGGATATATATTTATATTTTTAGAATAAGATATCCTAGTCTTCTCAATAAAAAAACATGTAAATTTTTCAGACTTTTACGATTTTTGTTTCCTAAACCATTTGAGACCGACCTTTTTTTGCAGCATGTGCATTAGGAGCTCCAAATGCACATTTAGAAAAAAAAGAAAAAAGGAGCATGGGCCCTAAAGTACAATTATTCCAATACTTTATATCTTTAATTTTTCATTAAATAAAACTAAAAAACATATTTGATGGCGTTTTAATATTGGTTAATTTTAAAGGGAACTAAGGCCAAATTGGCTTCATTTCTTTTTCAAATGGAGGGCCTTATTGCACCCCGCCGCCGAATTATCTCATCCTTTAGCTTTTGAATTGTTGCTGGCTTATCGACGTTCCCCTTTTCTTTCAAATAACCCCAAAGAAAGAAGTCCAACGGTGTCAAATCACATGATTGGTGGCCAAATGACATCGCCACCACGTGAGATAACACGGCCATTGAATTTGTCGCGCAAAAGAGCCATTGTTTCGTTAGCTGTGTGGCAAGTGGCACCGTTCTGTTGAAACCACATATCGTCCACATCCATATCTTCCAATTCGGGCCATAAAAAGTTCGTTATCATCTCACGCTACCGAACACCATTTACAGTAACTGCCTGACCAGCCTCATTTTGGAAAAAAATACGGCCCGATGATGCCGCCAGCCCATAAACCGCACCAAACAGTCACTCTTTGTGGGTGCATTGGTTTTTCGACAATCACTCTTGGATTATCATTCGCCCAAATACGGTAATTCTGCTTATTGAGGAATCCACTGAGGTGAAAATGTGCCTCATCACTGAAGATGATTTTCTTCGATAATTGATCATCCACTGTTGGAATTTCTTGCCACCATTCTGACCGTGTAAATGCAAGTCTTTATGCATAATGTTCATCAACGACGAACGTGAGAGGTGCAATTGTTGGGCACGACGACGAGTTGAGGTGGACGGCTCTTCAGCCACACTATCGCGAACAGCAGCAATATTTTCTGCAGTACGAGCATGCACTGGTGTTTTCACATCTTCTACAGACCTGGTTTGTTCAAATTTTTGCACGATTTTTCCGATTGTACGCACATTTGGACGATTAAATTGACCGAAAAAATCACGAAGTGCTCGATATGCATTTTGATTTCAAAGCTCATTTTCATAATAAGCCTGAATAACTTTAACGGTTCAAATTGAGTTAGTCTGAAATTGAGAAATGTCAAATGAAATGCAGAAAAAAAGTTGACATTTAGGTGTGGTTAATATTCAACATCGGCCCTTAAAATTTAACCACCCTTTATATACATTAGAGCGGGATAATTTTTTTTTCAAAAAATCGTAGGCGTGGCAAGAAACCGTTTGTCTAAAATCTATTTCGAGCATCTGGTTTTTCGAAGGTTATAATTTGTGTTTTACTGCAATATGTAAAAAAATTATTCCACTTGTAAGATAGTTTTGTAGAAAAACACTTTGTTAAAAAATACTGAGCGAGAAAAATCCCATCTCAATGCTCACTTAGATTTATAGAAGTTTTGCAGCTTGTCGATATGTGCGTTGTGAAAATTGTTCAGTTCAGTTTTTTCATAAGCGTAAAAGGGCGTATCGGCCAGTTGTTCTTTTCTTTAAAACATAAAAAAAGCTTTCCCACACACTTATTGGAAAAAACTTTGCTACGAAAAAAATAGCCATCCACATTTCACTCCATATTCACTCCATATTCACTCCATATGATTGTGTGGTGCTCAGGATTATTTTTTTGTGTTAAATACCACAAGCTAACGCTGGGGTGAAGATAATTATAATAATAAAAGTGATTTCTCTGTTTATTTGACTCGAATACAAATATTAAAGGCCAACATAAAACCAACATCAAAATAAATAAAAACTACAAAAACCGGAATGTTTCTCCATTACTGTATAAAAAGGAATTTTACGTCAAACTACAAAAACCGGAATTTTTCTCCATTACTGTATAAAAAGGAATTTTAAGTCTACACTTCCGATACTATCGAAACTGTGGGTTTTTAAATTAAGACTGTGCGGTGTTTGGATATATTTTATCCAAAAAATGCGGTGTTTTTGTGAATTCAGGTTAAGATTGTATGTGTGACTGTTTACAGCTACAGGCGCAATATCGCAAAAACAAACAAAAACTGGAACAGAATTCAGTATTTTAGGAATACGTGTAGAAACAGCTACAAACGTTTACAGCATAGGGGTGTGAATATTTAAAGTAAATTATAAAAAACCAATTTTTTTTCTTTTTGGTACTCTAAGCCCACATAATAAACATCAGTACATCACATTTAAATACAGGTTCTTTTAGAATTTCGGGGGGAGGGGGGGTTGAACCCCCAAAACCCCCCTGGATCCACGCTTGGTAGGCAATGGAAGTTTTCGTATAAATTTTTTATTTAAAGCTTCACGAATACAGCGACCTTGAAAATGTTCATTGAAAACATTACACCTCGTCACGAATAAGAGACCTTGAAATTTCGCCACCAAAGAAGTAGTTTCACTTAAAAAGAAACACGTTTTTAAAAAATTTAAATTTAAAATGTAATTTAAAAATTTCAAATGTCCCATTTAATTTTGTTCTTAGTATTATTTTTAGAAATGATCTTATTTTGCTACTATATCATTATTACTAAAATACATTAATTATTAATTTATTAAATATATAAAAAAAAACATTTAATTTTATATATATTTTTTATTAAATTAAAACGACACTAACAATTTTTCCAAATGTGATTTTATAATTAAAAGTCGCAGAATTTTATACTTGAAAAATTTTTTACTGACGAGGTTGGACGTGGACAAAGCACTCAGTATTTTGAGAATGGCATAGATAAGCTGTGAAAACGGCAACAATGACGCCTGGAGTAAAAAAGTAGGTCTCTTTAAGAAAAAACCACTGATATATTACTTTTTAAAATCGGAAGTTAAATACCGAATCTATGAAGAAAAATGTAAATGCGCGACCCGTACGTTCGGTCAAAAAATAAAAAAAATTTTCTGAAAAGCCCTGTAAACATGCTTCGGATAAGATTGTGTACAATGCATTCTGTATAAAAAAACCAAATATATGACGATTAAATGAAAAATTACCCTACGTTTTGCAATAAAAAATTAAAAATATTTTTGTCAATTATTCTATGGGAAAAGTCGGAAACTTTATAAGTTTAATAATTTTTTACGAGCTTTTCATATCTGAAATTAAAATGGTTCCTTAAGATGGTAAAAACTGAGATCCTGTGGGTAAATACTACTACTAGGAGTCATTTAAGGTCAATTTTTTTTTGGCAAAACAATTTTTTTTTTGTCTTTTTTTAATTTTTTTCTTTTCTGTTTTTTTTGCAAATCTGATTCGGATAAAACGTTTTCGGTGCATATTTTATAAAAATAATACGATATGTCAAAAAATTTAAAAATTTTCCCTACGTTTTGCAAAAAAACAAAAAAAAATCCCTACGTTTTGCAAAAAAACTAAAAAAAATGTCCCCTACGTTTTGCAAAAAACTAAACAAAAAATTTGTAGAAACATTTTTAGTCGAAATAGCGAAAAATTTCTCTACTAAAAGTTTAATAATTTTTTACGGGCTTCCATTTCTGAAATTAAAATGGTACCTTAAGATGGTAGAAACTGAGGTCCGGTGGGTGAGTACTATAATGGGTCAACTGAGGTCAATGAATCCTAGAGACAAAAAATAGGTTTCCCTGAAACAAAAACATAAACATAGCATTCATTAAGATCGGACAGTAAATACGGACGTTATAAAGAAATATGTCGATGAGCGACCCCTGCTTTCGTTAAAAAAAAAAAAAAAATTTTTTAAACTTTCTTTCAATAATGCTTGAGATTAGCTGGTGTGCGGCGAAATTTATTTTTTCGAGACTATGTTATGCAGACTCTGATCCATTGAGACAAATAGTAGAGGCGTGGTTTGATGAGTTTTATTTATTTCTAAAGTTTTTTGGTTATTTTCAAATTCTGTCTCTTCACAATTTTTATTAAAGTGTCATGCCGTTTTTCAAATCAAAGCAAAAAATTATATTGTATTCATGTATGTATTTTTTTTTTTATATTTAAATATTATATTAAAAAATTTCATTGCAAAACAAGAAAACTTTTGGCTTTAATTGTGCCCTTTATGAGCTTGTGTCTACGACTTTATTCCATGATAAATATAGCTGATATAGCAGCTACAAGGAAAGTTGCACCTACACCTCATTCTGCTCAACCAGTAAAATTTCACAATACATCAATGTTTGATTAACATATGAACCAACTCGCAAAATTTCCTTGGTCTATAGAGGAAATCATGTCACATTTTTACTTGACTAAAGTGATACCTTTGTGTCATTCACAAACACTTAAGAAGTTCAAACTAAAGCATAGACTCAAACCTCACTTAGCTATGCCACTTAATGTCACGTTTTTCGAGACTCGAATATACATCTAACTGATTTAAGCAAATCTTCCCACCCGTTGCTGAGCGATTGTCTACGAAGCAAAATCTAGTTCTCACTTGGTAGCGCTGAAATTGTTTGTACATTCACACACCCGGTTTAAGTAGTTTGACATATTAATGTTGCCGCTTGACGCATGCTCATCATAATTAATTATCGCCATATAAATATAGATATTTTTAGAAATATGTGTGATGTGAAAAATCGGGGATTCACATATGGAATATTATATAGATATAATTAAAATTTATATATTTTGTTTAATTGTAAAAGTGAAAGCAAAGCGAAACGCCAAAAACTTCTTTTAAACATATGGCACACTAAATACATAGCAGTTACAACTCAAAAAAATCAAATTTTCAGGAGAGGAATAAAACTGTCAAAAACTGTTTATGTGAAAATGGGCGTTTTCACATTTGCCGACACGACACCGGCACGACAACGGCAACGATGTCGGTGGAAGCACAGTCTCATATTAATAAAGGTAATGCTTTCACACTCGCCGACATGTCGGTATCGTGTCGTTGTCGGCGACGACGTGCCGGTGGGACTCGTGTCGTCAACGGCTGTTTATATTTTGATTTGATTTTTGCGAATAGTTTTGCGTATTTTTGTGAGTTTTGTGCAATTTTTGATTGGAATTAAAAAAATTTTAAGTTTTAAATATGATATTGTGACATTAGCCGCGTTTTATTAGTTCTGGTTTAACCTGATGAACGAATAGAACGCATTAGTTAAATTTTTTTAAGTTTTTCTCTTGACCGCTTGGGACATTGGAGCTTGGAGCCTTGACCGCTTGGGACACTGGAGCTTGGGGCATTGACCGCTTGGGGAAATAAAATTACGACACTTTTGCATCAATTTTTTTATTTATTGCAAAGAAATAAGCACAGCTGTTTCCTTTGACAGCAAAGGGTGACTATAAATTAATGAAAACACAAATAAACAACGACATCTATAGAGCAGTAGCGGAACGAAAAAAAGTTTAACAAGATGATCCAGCTACTGAGCAGGTTCATCTTTTTGTTAGTGTTCTGCATGTAATTTAGAACATTTTTGGTTAAACCAGTACGAATAAAACACGGCTATTAATAGAACTAATAATAATAATAATGCTTAATAATAATAGTGCTTCCTCAACCAACACACGATAACTGCATATGCCGTGTCGTTTAATGTGCAAATATTCTGTCGTTATCGTTCCGGTGTCGGTGCTGTGCTGATGTCGTGTCGGTATCGGTGTCGGTAAATGTGAAAACGCCTAATTATTGCAATATTTTAAAAAAATTGAGTTCCATTCTGAAGAAATTCCAAGTAAAATAATGTTTGGTACGGTTTATCAGTTGTTCTTCATAACATTGGCGCAACTAAAAATAGTAATCTTTGGTTGTGCTTGCAGCAGCAACTCAAAAAACTTAAAAATACTCATTTTAATAAAGAAAATGGTGATGAGAAAGAATTTTTGCAGTAGTTAGAGATGTGTGTTGTGAATTGATTTATGACAAAAAATCGATTTTGGAAAATTTTGAGTTGTGACTGTTTTGTATTTATTGTGCGATATATTGTGACGTTATTAGGTTGGGAAAGATTTTCTTTGTTTATTTTATACAGTAGAGTCTCACAAATTAGAACCACTTTGTTCCACGGGTGGTTCTAATTTCTGGACTTTTTTTTACAAAATTAAAAAGAAAATAATGAAACTGGTTAAAAAAAATGTATGTTAACACAAAATAATTTATATTTATTAATATTTAATGTTTTTGTTAACATAAAACTCATATTATTCCCCTATATATATTTATATCAACGAGCAAAGATCACTTATGAATTTAATAAATAAAGAAACGTTATAATTTCAGAGCGTTCAATGTTGAAATGGCAGGTTCTAATTTCTGGACAGTTCGAATTTGTAAGAGTTCTAATTAATGAGACTGTACTGTACTAGCTAATATGCTCGGCGTTACTCGGGGAAAAATGTGAAATTTTGATGTTCAGTCCTCATTTTAATATTTTTAAAAATCCAAATATTGAAAAATAAGCCAGACAAAAGTGATTATCATCTATTAAAGGACTATGTTTTTTATCGGTTGAAAAGAAAGAATAGATGCATACCCATAACTTTTGATCGAAAAGAGATATTGGTATATTGGCTGGTTTTTCACATTAACTATTCTCGAAGCTTAACTATTTTATTAAAAGAATAAAAATAACATTTGAAAAAAATACTTTCTTCAAAAAATCACAGTGGGGGATAGTCTTGTTTTTTGATGACAGAAATGGTTAAAAAATTTTTCGAAAAACTAGAACCACTTTTGCCTTTAAATCCTATGTCATGTAAAAGATAGTTAAAATTGCAATTTTGAGTTTATATTATTTTAATAATAAAAACAACTTAGTGCAATTTCTTGAGTAAAAAGTCAAGCCCATTCATTGTCAAACTATCATAATTATTGTAAATAGGAACGTAAATTCATTTTTTACCAGGGTGGAGGGGTGTTCGGAAAAATTACTTAAATTCAAAACACAAAATTTTTACAATTTTTATTGATATCTTGGAATGCTAAATCAGTCAAAAAATGGAGGGGATAAAAATTTTTTAAAAAATCGCATAAAAAACATTAAAAAAATCATTGCGAAAAAAATCATTATCTAAGAGTATTTTCCCAAGAAAATGTATGTAGAACTTTGTAATTCTTCAAATCACACTATTTGTGACAATTGATTTGAATAAAAGTATCATTGCAAAAACAAAAAAAAATAATTTTAGGGAAAATAAAATAAAAATAATTTTTTTTTAACTACACAGAGAAAAAAACTTATGCAAAATTAATAAAAAACCTAGTATAATTTATACGATGGCTTTGGCAGTTTTCAACCTCCTAAGTTTTTAGTCAAAACACCTAAGTTTTACATGTTAACTTACCGATTTTGATTTGGATGATAAATTAGCGAAGTATTTTGTAATTTACACATTAGCTTCGACAATTTATATGAAGCGTGTTTGCTTATTCTGCCGAATATAGTGTTCAAATTTTCAACAAAAAACTTTGTTAAACTAACAAAGTTAAATAGATAAATAAATATACAGGAGAAGTATAAAATATACAACTACTTAGGTAAATTACTGTATATTGCTTTTGTACAAAAATATCCAAAGACAAGTATGAAATGTACATAAACTTAGGTAAAATTTTGTTTATTGCTGTTGTGCAAAATTACCCAAGCACTTAGGTGAAACTTCTAAGCAAAATTAAACAAAAATTTTGACATTAAATAGAAAACCTGTTCTATTTAATGTAAATAGACATATACTTACAAAGTTTACAACATAGATTTACAAAGTAAAAAAATTATGCATTAAGATCGCTTATAAATATATCTAATTTATTGCCAACAAAATGCACTCATGATATTATGATATTATATGTGCACAAATGCACATTTGATATTTTATCTATTCAATATGAAAATCCCTTTAATATAAGGCTAAGGGAGATGACTGATCACCCTCTAATATAAGTCCAACGCCAAAATAGCGGAGGACCAATGCCAGTACAAGTGTAAATATAATAATAACATAGTAATAACAAACTGCCCATTTCAGCCCTTCAAAGGACTTTGACCGAACTTCTTATGATCAAATTGTGTTCTGCGAGTTATTAAATGTTTGAACATAATTGAGTACTGACCTACTACTTTTATGCCGACTCCGAACGGCTTATGTGCATGTTCTCAATAAGCTTTACATGGCATTATTTATTCTCTGAGGGTTGCCATTGTCTGCAGATAGGTGACGGCCGAACGAAAAATTAATTCAATTGAAAAAACTTTCTGTGTCAAATTGTATCAGTGATGTTAACATAATTTGTTGAAATTACTGTGTTGGGCACGAAAAATTACTGTTTTAGGTGCAAAATTACTGTGAATTGGAACAAAAATTACTGTGGAATTACTGTATAACTAAAATGAATAAAAATCAATACAAACGCAAATTTTTATATAAATGTTTTATTATATCGGCTGTATTCATAAAAAATTGTAAACCTCTCATAAAGTCTTCATAAGAAAAAAATTGAAAAACATTTTTCATAAACGTTCAATAGCGTTAAAAACATCTTTAAAATGCTTCATAAATGAGATTATTTTAAAAATTGTTGAAAACTTAAATAAACCCCTTTGAATTGTATTTTTGTTCTCATCAGAGCATAAATATATCAAAAACAAACAAAAAGTCAAAAAATGTTTGAAAATGTTTGTTTATTTTTAAAAATGGCTGAAACATGCTATAAACTCCTCACAAAGCATTTCTAAAATTATTTGTTCTCATTTGAACACAAATATTGTCAAAAATTATTAAAATAATTCAAAATATAAAATTTGCAAAATATGTAAAAACAAAAAATTAAAAATATTTGACAAAAAAATTTATCAAAACATTTAAAAATATTTACAAAAAACACAATAAAATTACAATTTTTCTGTGCAGAGGGTAGCGTAGCTTTGAAAAACTTTTGATGTTAAAATATCAAAATGTTTACGAAATTGTGACAAATAAATATAAAGTCATTGAATTTATCTAATACACAAACCATTATTTACACTCATCCCACTTCAAATCGAAAGTTTTATAGCATGTTCAAACCGACTTCATTTAACGCGTTATTCGAACAAAGCTTTTTTTAACATGATCGTTCATACTGCTTCAACTAGTTTCAAAATGTCAGTTTATTTGTTTATATTTTGAAAGAAATAAAAAATTGTTTTTTAAAATATATATAAAAAAAAAAATAAAAAAAAATTCACATAAATTTGTCAAATAATTAAGAAAACTTTGTCAACGAATTTATTTGTTTACATTAAAAACTTCAAATTAAAAAGCTCTTTTCAGATTTGGCTGCGTTTAAAAAGCAAAAAAAGCTTTTCTGACGTTAGCAAGAACACAAACCAGTGATTTAACGAGTTTCGAAACGCGTCAAAGCATTTTACACGTTAAATTTCCAACAACAATTGTACACATATAGTGGCGTCCGTGGCGTAGTTGGTTAAAGTGCGTGGCCGCTATGTCAAAGATCTTAGGAAACCCAGGTTCGAACCCTAGCAGCGACAGAAAATTATTTGAATTAAAATAATTTTTCTGTACGGTCGCCACCTCTCTGCAGACAATGGCAAACTTCAGAGAGTAATCAAAATGCCATGTAAAGCTTCTTGAGAACGAGAACTTTCCGTTCATCGCCGTTCGGAGTCGGCGTTAAGCATGTAGGTCCGGTTCTCGGTCAATTGTGTACAAAGTTAATAACACGCACAACACAATTGATCATAAGAAGCTAGGTCAAAGTCGTCCTTTCAAGGGCTGAAATGGCCAGTTATTTATTTATTATATTGTACACATATAACTTCATTAGAACTTAATTTGAGAACTCGTTTTTCGATTTAACTTCATTAAATTGATTTAACATAATTAAATGCTCGGTTTGAACATGCTATTAAAAGACTTTCTAACATTAAAAAGCTTTTTAACTATTGAACGTTTTGAAGCTATTTTAAAATATTTTTATGAATACGGCTCATAATATACAAAAGTAACAAATATATTTGGATATTTAATACATTTAAAAAAAATTAAGAATTTTAGATATTATTCATCTAAATGACCGTACATAGATCTTCATAAAAGCGCAAAATGGTTTCTTTGGAATTGTATGGTTGTTGGTGCTAACCATGTATAAGCTATAATTTGCATAGTTCTCAAGGCAGCGATCCATTTTGCAATACATTCCAGAGATGGCAAAATTATGAGAAGAACAGAGATATTACAAATGTGATTTAAGTAAATTTTTCTAAAAAACTTTATATTTTTGTACTGCCATTGAAATTACTTGATATTTAAAAAAATAACTGTCATACTGTATGAGCAGTCAAATTACTGTAGAAAACAGTAATTACTGTGCCGTTGACATAAGTTAATTGTATTGAACCAGAGTTCTATGGCGTATGGGTCACGCACTCTACCCACTAGTGTTGGAGAACTATCGATGGTGAGTCACTATCGGCACTATCGATGGGCGACACCATCAAAGCTCTACAATATCGATCAACATCGAAAGTGAAAATAAATCGAAAACTTAGAGCATTTTTTCTATCTGAATACCATTTTGAAGTATAAAATTGTACACTACTTCAAAAGCAGAACTATAAGCAGGGATAGCACTTATTTAATGGTGAAAAGAATTTTAAAAACCAAACATTCGTTGAATAACGTTCTGTTGACGACGATTAAAGCACCAACACCCTAAACAGAGGAAAAAATAAATATTTGAATTGACATTAAAAAATTGTTTGCAATATTTGAAGAAGCAACGACATCTGCTGGTAAAACCGTCACAATTTCATTGATTATACCAATTACCAATGGCCTTCCAAATAAATTGGATTCAGTTAAACAAAGTCTTTTTACCTTTGAAGGAAACAATATACATTTTAGGCTTATATCCTCTAAAGAAAAACTTTTTTGATTTCATTTTGAAAGTTTGAAGGATTTCGTCTTCGATATCAAGCGTGCAATGCCACATTACTGCTTCAAGAAGAAATCTCCAAATTGAAATCATCAGACATTTGCGAAACTAATGTTGATTATGACTCCAATTTTCTATAATGTAATAAAGCATCTTTCTTTGATTTCGTATAAAGCCGTGTAAATAACAAATCTAATAATGATTCCAAGGATCTCAAAAAAATGTATTTTGAAAGGCCGAATGCAGCATTCGATCTTCCGGTCCCTTTCTATTTTGGAAGGTAAGAAACGGCAGAATTGCAAACGTTGAATGATAGGTAATATACAAGCTTATCACACATTAATGAAACGGACATGTCTCTTTTGCAACAACTGGCCTTACAATATTTGTGTGTGCTTCTTAGGACTCCGAGTGGGTTTTTAGTAAAACGGGACGCACTATTACAAAACAACGTTCACTTCTTAAAGACAAAACAGTGGATATGTTTACATTTTTAAATAAAAACACATTTTAGTGAAAAACTTTTAACAGAGAAAGAGTTTTAAGCAATAAAAAAAACATTATTTCTTTTGTTTTAATGGCGTAATTTGTAGGCATAAATGGCATTTCAAAATAGTTGTTTCATAAAAATTTATTTCATTTTAATGTCTTTTTTTCTTATATATATACCTTTTTATCATTATTTTTATCAATTTACTTTTATCAAGTTATTTTTTTATCAAGTTTTTTTTTATCAAGTTTTTGCTTCAAAATCATTTTAATTGTTGAATAAAAAAAGCTGCGCATGTTAAAAAGAATCTTATCCTTTATTTACAAATACATTTTATTCGATATTATCGATAGTTTTCGTGATACTATCGAGACTATCGATGGTGAAGGAATGAACAATCGTAGACTATCGATGGCGTCGACTTTCGATAGTTCTCCAACACTACTACCCACTGCGCCACGGCCGCCAAGTATAAAAATGCGTATGCATAATTTTGCTCAACACCAATTTAAATTATTAACCTACTGTTGTTCAGGCTCCAGTGTTTTAAAAATGTAGTTATATTTTTATTTTAAAATTTGTTTCCATTATTAATTTAATTTAGAAACTTATTAATTAACTTATCAATTTAGAAGAAATACTGACCAACTGAAAAAGCATAGATCGTGAGAAAAAACAAAACAAATTTTTATTATTATGAAGGTACTCGTGTTTCCTTAAATTTGATCTTTAAAATGAGCAAAGGGATATTTTTTGTCGAAATATTAAATTTTCAGTATTGGCAGAAATTTTTGAATGATTTTCTACATTATACTGCATCAAAAAAAAAAAAAAAAAAACAACGGAATTTTCGTAGTTAGTCAGTTTAGTTAGTTTTCCTTGTAAGCCGACGATATGTTAATTGAATTTTTGGCTTATACACATTTCACAATACCGAAGAAATGCCAGGATCACGCGATCTATATTTTAATCCTCATGACTGTGAAAATCTTTTTAGTTTGAACTCTCTGGTGTCGAACATATGTAGATTCATTTTTTTAACTTTGAACCAAGGATTTCAGGTGGTATACCTATTCAGTCAAGTCTGTCTTGGTTCGAAATGAGGTGATAGATTAGTGGGAAGAAAGAAGCAAGCAAGGGAAATGAAAGACGTTCTAAGTGTGGTGGAGAGCCGTAGAAACGTGTGAATTTAAATCTGAGGCGAATGTTATGCCTTTACCTGAGACAATCTCATCTACAAACTTATCTACCACCAACTACAACTTCAAGTCAAATATATTGAACATTTTTTTCTAATTTCAGTTAATTAGAAATAAGGATAGAAAATGCAAAAGTTTAAAGTGTAGGACTATGGCCTGACCGAGATTTGAATCCAGGACCTCAGGGTGGAATTCAAGCAAGCTACCTACTAAAAAAATGCAACCCAGAAATTGATATTCTTATTTATTAATTTACACATGTGATTTTCTTTTCTTTGAGTTAACAGTAAAATATTATAATTTTGATAGATTTCCTTAATTCATTAAATATCTTAATTCACAAATTAAATTCATTTTTGGTTTTGTTTCAGATTTAAACTCAACTTATTAACTAAACTATTTTCTACAAGATTCTGTCATGTGATTCGCCAACAAATAAAATATATTTCGAAAAAGTCACTAATTCGAATATTTTATGTGTTCATAATAGACAGTACCACCACCGCCGCCCACGCCACCAGCACCGCTGAGATGCTGATGATGCAGCGGCGGGGTGGACATGACCGAACCCGAGGGCGGTGTTAACGAAGGCAGATAGACAGGCTTGCGATCAATCAGGCTATTGCCCACAGACGACGATGTTGGTGGCGTCATGGCTGAGTGTTGATGATGTTGCATGGCAGATAGTGAAGGCATCTGAGAGAGCGACATGGAACGCAGACCTGTTGAGCAGAAGAGAGAGAGAGAGAGTGAGAGAAATAAAAAATGCATTGTAATAACTTTATAAGATTTAATGCAGGCTTCAGCAATTTCTTTCGTAATTTAATGCCTATAAAAGCATTTATTAAAAAAAAAAAATGAAAAAATTTAATTGCATCATTAACACCCTTCAGTCGGCATGATCAAATGAGCTCCCACACACACATGTGTTGAGCTACTTCAATGCCGTTCATAAACGGCGCTTCAAGAATCTTCAATGACCCCGAACTTGTCAAGCTGTGGGCTTACTTTTGATGGACGTTACTTTTTCTTTTTAACAATTGAACTCAATATCATGAGCGAGGTAGCAACAAGAGCAACCAACATTCAGCGAACACATGACTGCACATCAACATTTAAATTGCTTTGATGCATTCTTGAACTCACCGTTATCAATATTATAAGCGCCACCATTGCCGCCACCGACACCGCCAAGATTCCCCATCCCGCTGCCGCTTCCATATGGATAACTTGCTGCCACAATTGATGCTGTTGCATAATCCAAGCCGGGATTTGTTGATGTGGATGCTGTTATGGCCGCAGTTGGTGAAATTGATGTCGCGGATGATGTTACCAGTGAAGAGCCCATAGAATGCGCCAACGGTGGTGTGGAACTGTTTTGAAGCGCCGATGAACCTGACACTATATTTGAATACTGCGGCAGTGCATTCTGGCTGTGGGCAGCATGTGAGTTCCAGCTATCGGCAAAACCAGCAGAGGCAGCCGTGGAAGGATAATCGTAGGAACTGTAGCCCTGCGTGCTATAAAAATTGGGATTGTCCTGCGTTATGGAGTAAGTATAAAATTTAGATGTTGAGTCTTAGTTTAAGAAATTAAGAAAACTTTACCATGCTGGCAGCTTCATAGGGCGATGTGGTATAGAAACCATTGGCTGCTGAATAAGGTTTCATCTTCAATTTAGAACGGTAGCCTCGTGGACGTCGACGCAAGCTGCCCTCATCTTCAAACATATACGCGGAGTTTTGCTCGATGGTCCAGTAGTTGCCTTTACCAGGCTTGCCCACACCCATGCCTTTGGGTAGCTTCTTGAAGCATTCGTTTAAGCTTAGATTGTGACGCACTGAATTCTTCCAACCCACATAAGAACCACGAAAGAACTCGAATCTGTATAAAGGATAAAGCAGAGATTTAGTTGATTAAAAAAAAAGTCATTTTTAAAAAGTTATTTTTGCAACCATTCCAAGCTTAATTCTTAAGGCTGAAAACTAAAAATATACATGAGTTCATTAATTTTTTTCGCCTTCCTTCATGAATTGATGAACATTACAATTGCAATTGAATTGAATTGGAAGCCACCGGAGCATGGTTGCATGAACCGTTTTATTGCAATATTCTGTTCAGTGATGAAGTTGCATCAATGGGCATACTAATAAGCAAAATTGCCACATTTAGATTGCAGAACATCCAAAAGATATTCTTGAGGCACAAAAAAATCACGGTTTAAAGCGCTTTAGGGGCCGATGGAATCATTGGCCCTTAAATCTTTAAAAATGAGGCTGGATAGAGCGGTACCATCAACGGCGAGAGCGTAACCATCCAAAGAACCATGATTACCTATTATTTCGTGCAATTTCAAGACATGTTTTTCCAAGAGCACAGCTTCACATGCCATATAGCACGTCAAAAAATCGAATTACTGATAGAAACACTTGGCAAATGGCTTATTTCTCAAAATGTACCAAACAACTGGCCGTCAAGATCATGCGATTTAAAGCCTTTGGTCTATTTTCTCCGGGGTTATGTGAAGTCATTGACTTGTAAAGGGTCTTCCGATGTCATTTTCCAAAAAGTACGAAAAAGTTTAAAAAGCCCTAAGACACCTCCGGATCCCAAACCACACCAATTAGTCACTCGTTGTTAGTGCAGTGACATATCCTGAATCACTTCAGAATTTTCTCTAATTTTGCGGATCATAACTGTGATTGAATGAGAATTTTCGTAATAAAACTAAACAAGTTTTTGAAGTGAAACTTCTTTGGCGGCGAGTGAAATTTCAAAGTCTCTTATTCGTGACGATGTGCAACGTTTTCAATTTATATGAACATTTTCATGGTCGCTTTATTCGTGAAGCTTATAATAATGTCAAAAGCAAATATTTGTACTTAAATTGTTGCCATAAGCAGGTATTGAACCTTGGGCTGTCGCAAGCATCGAATAAGAAGAGTACGGACGTTCTACCGTTATGCTACATTGATGATTTTAAGCTAGCAAACAAATGCTATTAATAGGTGTGTTCCCGTACTTTTTAGCAGAAATTCGCAAGTAGCAACATTTGCGAGAGTAACCGAAAAATTAGCTCATTGCGTAAAAAATTTCAAAAAGTACGGGAACAGGATTTCGCAAGAAGTAGCAACTTTTGAAGAAACGTCAAAATAAGTTTTTTTCACTGGTATGGTTATTTTATTGTATAAAACACTGCTTAAAAAACTTTCTAAACTTTCAATGTGTCTGGCAATTAATTTACAATTTATTTATTTTATTTTTTTATCAGCTGGCATTGGCTGACGCAACATGAGCTGTCAAAATATGGCGCTTGCTAATTGTTGCGAAATTTGCTTCGCCAAATTTGTGTAGCGGAAAATTGCAACTATTGGCAGGAATGGCAAATTCTTTTTCGTTCTCTTTTGCAAATTTTTTGGGTACGGGAACAGGGAATATCAGAAAATGGCAGAAAATCGTACGAATTCGCACGAATTTTCAAGTACGGGAACAGACCTAATATTGCACGCGACCTGCTCCGTTTCTAGTACATATATCACAGACACAAATCAAAGCCTTTCAAACATATAATTTTCAGCCTAAAAGCATGCACGGTCAATTTTTTTGTTACTTTTGAAAGAGCATATCATAAGGTCTGTTTCCGTTCTCGTAACTTCAAGAATTAGAGCTCTTAAGAATGCAGCCGCAGTTAGATCTGCAACTAATAGTAAGAGTATGGCAATTAGAACTAGGGATGTTACGGAGGTGAGTTTACCGGAAAAGGAGTCGGAACCGGAGTTTTTAAGTTTGATTGATCGGAGCCGGAGTCGAAACCGGAGCTGAAATTGGAGTCGGAGTTGGAGTTAAAGAAAGATGTATTATTTTCCTCAAAAAAGATCGAACAGGAAATGGGAAAAAAAGAAAACGAAAAAAACGTTGAAGCACAATGTTATCAGAGAGTTTATAAATAATTAAAATTATTTAACGGAGAACTGCGCTCGTGTGTCTGATACGTCAAGTCGTATCGAATCGATCGAATCGCTGCGTTTCGATCTTAGTTATAACTCCGATTCAAAATCATCGGAATCGAAGTTGGAGTCGGAGGTGTAAAATCAATAGGAAGACCTTTTCTAATTAGACATCCCTTATTAGAACATCATCTCAAAAAAATTTTGAAGCCAACCAAGTTGATATGCAAACAATCAACGTTCGCTACTTTACGGGGCCCTCACTCAGAATAGCAGCTATGATGATCAGGAAGCAGGAGACAATATTCAAACAGAATTGCCTTCGCTTTCAGAAGCTCCGTCAACCAGTACTGTCCAAATGCAACCTAATATTCAAAAAGTGACCAAGTTGAGGGGACATTTGAAAACTGATAATTCACCCGCTAAACGTTTTAGCGCTAATAAAAAACGAAGTAGAGACAATCATGGACAATTTGCCGCTCAAGTTAATGCACATCATTGCGTGGAAGTTGGAACAGCATCTCAAGAAAATATGGGCAACCAAATTGATAAGCGTAAAAATAAATATTCGCTGCTTTACATATTAAAATAAATATTCACTCAACAAAGCAACTATGATGATCAGGAAGCAGGAGGCAATAATCAACTAGATTTGCAAATGCAAATGCAATCTAGCATTCAAAAAGTGACAAAGTTGAGAAGACATTCGAAAACTACTAAAACACCAGCTGAACGTTCTCACGATTTCCGAAAACGGAAAAAACTTTATTTATTCCATTTTGTATTGCATTTCTTTTTAGATACTTCCTCTCTCTATTTTACACTAAAATGTCTCTTATTCTTTACTTTTTAAGAAGTTTCACTTCTGTCACGTGTACGTTGCTACATGCGAGTTTTTTATTTCACCGTCTAACGTTTCATGGTAGATTTTTGGAGCTTAAAAATGACACATGCCAAGATTTGACAACTGCCAAGTTAACAGCTTTTGAATAATACATCTTTGCCACCCTACATCTCTTGTTGATAAACCCTTTATATGAAAAGATTTTTTTAATTTTAAGCATTTTTAAAGTTAAATTGCTAAAGAAACAAGAAATAAAATTATATTTTCTTCAACATTACATCCATTACATCCTGTTTGTATTTCTATAATTTGCATTAAATTTGAAGAAATGAAATTAAATTAGCCTTAAATTTTTTTCCAGCTCATAAATTTGATTCGAGACACGTGATATCATATTCAAAAAACTTTTTCAAAGATGTCTCAACATTTCAAAAAATAAACAAACACGGAAGATACGAGTTATTAATTGACAAAAAGATACAAGGTATTGTTGTACTAGAGCATGTTGAGTGTTTGTTTTCAATATTAAACATACAACAACAAAGACAACAAAAAACATTAACATAAAAATTTAAAATTTCATTTAAATAAACAGCAACATACTGTGACGTCGTACCCGCTCACACACGTACCGGAATCTATGGCACATCTCCGGCGTTTTCCGCTCGTAGCAGTTTTTATGCTTAATTCATAGAATATGAGAATATCTTGTAAATGATCCTCAAAGCTTAGCAATAACAAAGGGTTCAAATTTGTACTCGTCGCAGGGATTCGAATTCTTGCACAAATAAATAATCGATTGATTAAAAGATTACGCAAAAGTTATAAATTGTGCAAAGTCAACGGAATAAGAAGAATTATGATACACCATAACTTTTATATGTATTTGGGGCGTTCTTTATCAAATTGGCCACCCCCCCCCCCCTCCCCCCTAAACGTCTGAATTTTTTATATGAAAAGTTCGACGGTGGCTTAAAATTTTCCTTGAAATCTTTATTTTGGCCACTTTTTTGGACAAAATTTTATAACAAAAAGTGCTTAGAATTTGTCAAAATATAAGTACAAAATGAAAAAAAAAACATTTTTATATTAATAGATTTTTAAGTTTGTCCATTTTATGCAAAATTCAAAAATATCGGAAATGTTTTTTTTTTTAATTTGTACTTATATTTTGACAAAGTCTAAACACTTTTTGATATAAAATTTTTCACTAAAGTGCCTTATTTTGACGTAGAATACGTCATTCTCGGAGGTAAGTAGGGTGGTTGATAGTGATCAGGTGTCGGTATTTATATAACTTTTTGAGCTTTTGGTGGGCCTAAAGTACTGATAGTACAATGTTGATGTTAGCACTTCTTGGTCTGCTTGATCCTGAATGCGACAAAAATTCATGTTAGAACTCTCTAACTTATATAAATTTTACACAATTACATGAAATATAAAGCCAACATTTGATGTTTTTGTTTGCTTAAACTTGCTACCTATTTATCGACAGTTTTCGGTTTTATCGACAAAACCATAAAATTTGTATGGGAGCCCCCTAAGGAGTGGTCGGAGGGAATAGGTGTCAAAAACAAAAATGTTCCTTTTGCAAAAGTAATGGGGGTCGGTGATACATATTAACCCTCTCCGGCACTCTTTTAAAGGTCATATGCTCAGGTGTATGGAATAAATAAACAAAAACCATAAAATTTGTATGGGAGCCCCCCTAAGGAGTGGTCGGAGGGAATAAGTGTCAAAGGCAAAAATATTCCTTTTGCAAAAGTAATGAGGGTCAGTCATACCTATGAACCCTTTCCGACACTCTCTTAAAGGTCATATGCTCAGGTGTATGGAATAAATATACAAAAACCATAATATTTGTGTGGGAGTCCCCCTAAGGAGTGGTCGGAGGAAATAGGTGTTAAAGGCAAAAATGTTCCTTTTGCAAAAGTAATGGGGGGTCGGTCATACATATTAACCCTCTCCGGCACTCTTTTAAAGGTCATATGCTCAGGTGTATGGAATAAATATTTTGCTAAATAGTTTTTAAAAAAGATGTCATCAAAAGCGAATTGACTAATTCTACGTCTTGTGTTACGACATAGTCGAAACTACTGTATCTTTTTTTTAATAACAAATCGTTTCAGTTTGAACATTAAACATTTTTTGGACCCACTTTTGCTGATAAGGGTTACCTTTTTAGAAAAATTTACACTTTACAAAATAGTTTTAGTTAAGGAACAAGATTCTATCATTTAATAGAAAAAAAAACTAACCTAAACCAATTTTTTAACATTTCTTTTTTTTGCGCAGTCATTTTTGTCCAAAAAAGTGGCCAAAAACGCATCTCTAAATTATAAAAAATTTTAAGAGAGCCAAACGATGGCAAAAATAGAGATTTTAAGGAAAATTTTAAGCCACCGTGGAACTTTTTATCTCAAAAATTCAGACGTTTAGATTGGGAAGAGGGGGTGTTAGGGTGGGGAGAGGCCGATTTAATAAAGAACGCCCATATATATTTTAACTTTTTAACTTTTAACTAAAAAATATGCAAATTGACAAGTTTTTTTTTTGCTTGATACCTCTTGGTACCTCTTATGAAACTCCCCTCTCTTCAGAACGAAGACCGGTTTTTCTTTTTAGCTTAAAGTCTCGAGTATCCATGCACAAAAGGTATTTCGAAAGAACAATAACGAACGAAAAAAACTTATTAAAAATGCGGTAGATTTTTTCCTCAAACGAAGTCTAGCACCTTAAGTGGGGTTATATACCCAGGATTTTTTCTTTTTTAAAAAGTTTTTTGCATTGTCTTAAAGCTTCAAGTCTCAAGAATATGTGGTTTAAATTTCAAGTCAATATCTCAAAAAAAAAATAACAAAGTTATAGCCTAGTTAGTGAACCGTGTTCGAGGGCGCGCCGTGCTGGCCCTTATTTTCAAACTTGTTTTTCTCAAAACCATGTTTTCAAAGTCGTTGAGTAAGATTTCTCGAAACTCAGTGAACAGATCGTTTTGATTTTTTGCAGGCTTCATAATAGTCCCGTACTTGTCATAGGATTTTTTTTCGTAGTTTCTTTCATTAGCTATAGACAAAATAATGACGAATTTTTGGTCGAAAATCGTTACTTTACGTTCGGAAGTCCGCCATTTTGTGAAAAATCAATATTGGGCTATAACAAGTACGAGTTTTAAGTTATTAAGTATAGTTTAATAATATTTTTCATTATTTGTTTCAGATGAATTTAGGAGGAGCAATCTTGCTCACCGCATTTCACCATTTTTTTACAGCGCTCTATAAGAAATGCTGTATCTACCTTAAAATTAATATTTTTTAATAAACATACTCTTGAATGTGTATATTTTTAGGTATAAAAACCCTCATTTAAAAATATCCCTTAGGTTTCCTTAAAAAACTTCACAAACATGACCTTCTTTTTCGGCCTCGAGATATATTCCCCCTTAAAACAATGTGAGTTGCCCATTTAATTTTCCACTAATCTAGTTAACAACATACATACAAGCTGTGAAACAATCAGATGGTAGGGTCATTTAAGCTCTCAAAAAAAGATTTCGTTTTAATTTTATTCAGGAAAGAAATCATGTCCAAGAATATGTATTAAATCCAAAATTTTTTGACAAAGTACGTAATCTTGCAAATATTCAGCCTACCCATGATACAATTATACAAGGTAGGAGTGACAACTGGCTACAAGTGTCTTGCACCGAGTGTCATTTTCCTGTATATTTTATTTCTTATTTTGTTTATTATTTTTTACTTTTTTCGTTCTTTAATTTATACTATTTTTGACAGTTGGTACAAGACGAAAGAACTGTCACTCCTACCTTGTATAATTGTATCATGAGCCTACCCAAACAAGTTAGGCGCTTAGATTTATAAAGAAAAGCTTCCATATTAAAACAAAACGAATGCTTGAATGTCGAAGCCAATTAACAATAAACACAGAAAAAATATGTGAGCCAATGCCCCACCAAAATATGCACATTTCAATAACAAGCTCAATGAATATTTTGTCAACTCACCGCTTTTGCAAAAAACTATAAATTTCACTAAGCGTCAATTTCCCCGTGGGCGATTCTTTTATCGCCATTGCAATCATATTGATGTAGCTCAGTGCCGGTTTTTCCTGTCGTCTCGAGCCAGATTTCTTTGTTGTATCGGGTGAAGATAACTCTTGACTTGACGTTGGCTGTTGCTGTTGTTGCTGTTGCTGCTGCTGCTGATGATGATGTTGTTGTTGTTGTTGTTGCAGCTGTTGCGGTGAATTATCATCCTCACTATGATTGCTATGCACTGATTTTGCGGGTGAGGAACTATTGGAATAGGAAAACTTCTCACTGTTGGGTAATAATGTTCCTGATATGCTATGTAAACTAGTTATAACATTTGTCGTCAATCCAGCGGATGTTGAATTAGCGCCATGTTGTATACGCTGCAAGGATTGCGCCAAAAGATCAGCAGGAGAAGCAGAGGATGAAGAATGCTGTTGATGTTGGTTTGGATGTTGTTGCTGATGTGATTGTTGATGTGACTGTTGATCATGATCGGACTCATTGTTGTGCATATAATCCACTGAACTAAGTATCACGTTGCTGGAACAGTACTTAATTGTTGAGGCATAATGATGATTTATCTGCTGACCCAATGATGAGGGTGGCAATAGACTTCCCATCTTACTGGGTGATGCAGAGTTGTTATAGTGCAACTCATTATCCGTCGGTGTTTTTGATGTGGAATTTGGGGAGGAACCTGCTGAATTGTTGTGTGTTATAATACCATAAGTAACAGGACTCGAGGAAGTGGGTGGCGTCGAAATGTTATGC
This sequence comes from Pherbina coryleti, assembly GCA_943735915.1. NCBI lineage: Eukaryota > Metazoa > Arthropoda > Insecta > Diptera > Sciomyzidae > Pherbina > Pherbina coryleti. Next base: position 85,464,664 of record OX030952.1, on the reverse strand, counting down.
AAGGAACTCATGCCATAACCCGTTCCTGCCTCTGAAACATGAATTCCTGACTGACTCATCATAGAGGCGTAATATTTGCGATCAATATAGTTTAGATTGGGTTTTTCATCGGCGAGTTCGGGTGATTCTTGATGCATGCGCATCATGGAGGTGGATTGATCGCTGCAGACGATCGGTTGAAAGTTTGTAGCAGACATTATGTTGGAGGGTAAACTCCGATAAAGACTGCTATGATGTGTGTGCGCAAGATGATGCGGATGCGTGTGATGTATGGAGTGACCGTTAACGGCATGAGAGTTTGACTCAAGCATATCTTCACTTTTGATCATGTTTATTTTGTTTTTCTTTTTTTTATATTTTTTTTTTGGGCTTTTTTTATCAAACTTTTTCTTTAATATAATAAATATTTTATATCTCTTTGATGAGTTTTTTTTTTTAAATTCACTTGTATAAAGTTTTCTTTCTTTAACTTATCCGCGATTTTGTACTTTACACTAATGCTTTGCTCAATCAACTGAATCGATCCTCAATAACAATCAAAGATATCTGCTCTAGTTATGCTTCAACGCCCGCTACAACACTACATCCGCCAATCCTTTACAAACAAATCATTGAGTGGATTTTCATTGGAACGTTGCCTTGGTTAGCTCTCGCTCTCAGCTAACGAAACTCTTCATATGTAAATTTTATCTTATACAATATTTTATGACTGAGCTGGGATAAAATTAGTTCAAGTACCATGCCGTTATTTGAGTGATATTTCCAATACTCGAGTGGTTTTCGATGGTTTACTGCTATGAATGAGCGCTGTTGCTCATCTGGTGGAATTTTTACTCCATTTTGGCTTAAATGCGATACTTTGCTCTGTTTTGAGTGAGGTATTGGTTTTTTTTACAGAACAATTACCAGTGCATCTTTTAATCTGATTAATGTTTCGATGGGAGCTTTGAAATTTCTATTCTGGCACTCTTTTGCATTTGGTTTGTAATAAGTGGAATTTGGGGTGTAAAATTGTGAATTTAGTAAAAGCCCCGTTTTTATTAGAACTAAGGAATTGGGTGAAAAGCAGGAATACTTAGTTCCTCAAGATGACCTACTGCTAATGGATCCGAAAAAAAAAATGCAAGGAATGATTAAGGAAAACAAAATTTATAAATGGGTCTTGAGTAGCCTCACTTACAATTTATTTCCTTTGGATTTTACTTTAGTATTCTAGAATATAATTCATTAAACATTATCTAAAAGAGGTAATCGGGTTTGTTACAGAAACTGATCTCTGTCGGAATCAGAATTGAAAATGACAAAAAAGTCGTTTTGGTGTTACAGATGCTGATTGTCGATTTTGATATCGGTTTTATTTTCGAAACACAATTTGAGTCAGTTTTTCGTGTCACAGAAACCGATTTATCGATTTCATTGTCTGAATCAAATCGAACTGGTGACCGCTGTCAGAATTGTGTTTTAATTTTATTGCTAACCTCCTTGCATCACGATATTTTTTGAAAAATGTAAGTTTTAAACGAATTTTTTTTTAAATATTTCAATTTATAAAACATTGTTTATTTAAACTAGGGGAAAGCACAAAAACTCAACCCAATCACCAATTTCATTGATTTTATGGAAAACAATCCGGGTCTGGCCAAGGGCTGCACGAAGCATGAACAACCGCTTTGACTCCCTATGGCAGGTGTTAGCAGAAGTTCTAAATGCTGCAGGTTCCACCGCGGGATGGAAAAAAGTTATTTAATATACAAAAGCCGAGCGAATATTTTAAATATTTTCTTTCGTTGTTTTCTTTGGTTTTCTTTAGTTGTGGACTGAGTGGAAGAGTGACATTAAAAAAAAATGAGCGCACAATAAAGCCGAAGGAATAGCAACTGGTGGACCCCCAATACAGAGGAGGCTATTGTCCCCTTAAGTGGAATTTCGAAGGCGGTGGAAGGTGTCCACGGCGTATCGATTGGTCTCTGTGAAGATGCTACTAAAAGTGATTACGACATTTCGTCGACATCATTGAAGAGGAGAGCCGAGACAACGCTCACATGTAACAACCCAAAGAGGATAAGACCGGAAAATATTATTCAAATTCCCTAACGAGGACAATGAGCGGAAGAAGCAAACAAAAGAAACAATCCAGGAACTCATATCTTTGCAGAAAGAAAATGGAATAGCTTTAGGCGAGCCATCGAAAAAACAACGAGACGCCTGCTAACAGCATTGCAAGAAAAAAATCAGTTGAAGAAATAGGAACTGGAACTATTAAAATTATTAACTATTAACTATTAACTATTAAATATTAACTATTAACTGTTAACTATTAACTATTAACTATTAACTATTAACTATTAACTATTAACTATTAACTATTAACTATTAACTATTAACTATTAACTATTAACTATTAACTATTAACTATTAACTATTAACTATTAACTATTAACTATTAACTATTAACTATTAACTATTAACTATTAACTATTAACTATTAACTATTAACTATTAACTATTAACTATTAACTATTAACTATTAACTATTAACTATTAACTATTAACTATTAACTATTAACTATTAACTATTAACTATTAACTATTAACTGTTAACTATTAACTATTAACTATTAACTATTAACTATTAACTATTTACTATTAACTATTAACTATTAACTATTAACTATTAACTATTAACTATTAACTATTAACTATTAACTATTAACTATTAACTATTAACTATTAACTGTTAACTATTAACTATTAACTATTAACTATTAACTATTAACTATTAACTATTAACTATTAACTATTAACTATTAACTATTAACTATTAACTATTAACTATTAACTATTAACTATTAACTATTAACTATTAACTATTAACTGTTAACTATTAACTATTAACTGTTAACTATGAACTATTAACTATTAACTATTAACTATTAACTATTAACTATTAACTATTAACTATTAACTATTAACTATTAACTATTAACTATTAACTATTAACTATTAACTATTAACTATTAACTATTAACTATTAACTATTAACTATTAACTATTAACTATTAACTATTAACTATTAACTATTAACTATTAACTATTAACTATTAACTATTAACTATTAACTATTAACTATTAACTATTAACTATTAACTATTAACTATTAACTATTAACTATTAACTATTAACTATTAACTATTAACTATTAACTGTTAACTATTAACTATTAACTATTAACTATTAACTATTAACTATTAACTATTAACTATTGACTATTAACTATTAAAACCTTAATAGAATAAGTTTTTCGTTGCTTACTACTTTTAAGAAACCTGGATATCGAAATGTATATTTTATTTTTAAACGTGCAAATGAGAATGAATACTTTTTTATTTTGTTCACAAACGAATTAATAAAATGTGATTTTCTTGTGTTTTCTACAATAGATGGTTTATTTCGAAAAATTTATCGAAGATTGTCAGCTATTTCGCTTCTGATCCTTTGACCTTCACTTTAAAACGATAAAGTATCAGACAGCACAATAAAGTCATACAAAGGCTCGACTGATTCATTCAATTTTCATCATGTTCGATGTTATAACTTCTGCAAATATTGTGCAGAGCACAACAAGCGTTTATAATTTGCACAACTTTTTCTGGTTTGTAGTGCAATGTTCCAGTAAACAGTGAAAACGACTTTTTAATACTCTGATTGTTCTCTCAACAATATTTTTTTTTTTGTTTTTAGCTTTGAACCAAGGATTTAAGGGGGGAATCCTATTCAGTCAAGTCTGCCTTGGTTCGAAATAATGGGGCGATAGATAAGTGGGATGGTGGAATCAAGTGAAACACGTGTAGGATGTTCTAAGCGTGGTGGAAGGCCAAAGAAACATGTGAATTTGAATCAGAGGCAAGTGTTATGCCTTTACCTCAGTCAGTTCAAGTTATAAGGCCATCTCATCCACAAACTCTACCATCAACTACAACTTCGAAATCGTAATATTGATGAATTTTCAATTTCAGTTGATTAGAAATGAGGAAAGAAAATTCAGAAAGGTTAAAAACGTGCTACCTACTCGACTACCGAGGGCTCCGTGGTTTGTTCCGGGATATCGGGCATCTACGACTTGTATCAGAAATGCCTATTCAAATGCTCATCAATGGCGGATTCACTATTTATATGTGTGTTCCATCAATGCAACCAGTAACACCTGGAATGCGGAACTTGGTATAAAAATGCTCTCTCGCCCTCCTCTTTTCGCTGTCGTCCATTACCAGTTTGACCCAGCGTCGACAAATGGACCCCTCAAGAGCATTCAGTACCTCCTTCAACATCACTGACACTGTCATCCTTGCTAAGCAGACGTTTAAATCGTTGCCCACAGAACGCTTATATGCTCCCTTCGCCAAAAATAGAAATGCCGCAGCAAGTTGCAACTCAGGCGAGAGAGCCAACCTATCCAACTGACCTTCAATTATTGCCAGTACCGCTACGAAAGCTTCCTTCTTAAGGCGATATTGGTCTACGAAACTATTAACGGTGGTTTGAAAATTGTATTTCAGCAAAAAAAATGGAATTAACACGTGAACATTTTCGGGTAATGATTTTTTATGATTTTCGACGTGGATTCACAAAGTAAAAATGCATCGATCAATTTAGTTCGACTTTTGGCAATGAAGCGACTCCACACCTAACAACTATTAAACGCTTTTAAAATAAGTTCGAACGTTATCATCGTTCTCTCCAAGACGAATTACGGGAAGGTCGTCCAAGAATGACTGTTGTGACAGAAAATATCGATGCTTGAACCGTTGAAAGCAGACCAGCATATGACATACCGTAAGATAGAGTCATCCTTGGGCATTAGTGGTATTAGCTTACATGAGCATTTAGGCGTCAGGAAAATTTGTTTCGGTTGGATACCCCATAATTTGACTGTTACTCAAAAAAAGGCTCGATTGGTGCAAGGAAATGCTGAAAAAATGCAGCGGGGGTGGTTCGAAACATGTCTACGATATCACCATAGGCGACGAATCAATGATTTACACTTATGAGCCTGAAAAAAAACAGCAATCCACCGTCTCGGTCTTTTTCAAAGTAAGAAAAACCCGACAAAGGAAAATTATTGCAAGTTTTTTCAGAAAAACCGGTCATGTTGCAACTGGAACTTTTTAGATGCATCAAAAAAATATATCTGTCTATCTAAGCAGAACTTTGCCATCGATAAATTTTCCTCTATTGACTGAGGTTTGCGAAGTAAAATAAATAAAAAGCGATATTGTGTAGAATATGCCTTTTAGTTCTTCCCCTTAGTTTCCATTTTGTTTTTTTCAAATCTAGTTGTTAACCAATTTGATCAGGGTATTAACTTAAGGATGAACTCTTTTCTTACTTTATGATTTTGTAAATGACATTTGTAATTCTCTCCAATTTCAATATTTCCAAAAACAACAATAACAACAACAACTGAGAAGCAACAGCTTCATTGATCGTTTCAGGAACCTGTTTGTCGTTAACAGCTCATTAATTGATTAAATTAATTGCCTCTCAACGTGAAAGTAATAAAAATGGTTCCATTTTAATGGCGGCGTCAACAGTGCCAGTGCCTGGACTGCCGGAACGCATGACGTTGGCCCCCCCCTATTTAACTGGCATGCTGTTTAAAAATGGCTAGCGGAATGTGTTAAGAACCAGTTTGCTGCTACGCGACGTGAGATCAGCTAAAGAAAAATGGACCGATGATTGAAGCTGCCGTTGAACTTGTTGATTGCACAGGTTCTCTGTTAAGGTAGAGAACAAAGAAAAGAAGAACAAAAAATTAAGATAGACAGAAAGTATACAGATCCGCCATTGCCGCCGATGACTCTTTCTGTCTGTCTGTCGCCTAGTTGATTCGCTATCGGGAACGAGTGCGAAGGCGCATAGGCTGCTGCATTGCACGGTCATGCCTCTTGATGAAGTCTACACGATGGTGTGATGCTTATTATCAGAAATGTCAACACGTTGATCGCGTCATGAGTGTGCGTTGCTATTTCCGCGATCATGCAGGCTAAATGCCTGTGGCTCTTGCTGGTACTGCTGCCGATACTGCTGTGGAACATTTCAATTGCTCGAGAAGGCGGAGTTTTGTTTACATTATAGTGTGTATTTGTCGAAAGCGTCAGCCGATTGGTGCTGCTCACGCCGTGTCTGCGCAAGAGAAAATATTACCGCTTGAAAGATCTTTTAATTTTTGAACGCCACGATCACATCGAGGTTGCTGCTGCTTGGCACCATTAATTCATAGAATTTTAAAAATGTTTTGTATTATTCAGCTATATATTTTATTGGGTACTTTTTTTTTTTGCCTGGTATTTTTATTCTGCCATTAATAAAGAATTGATTATTATTTTTGTGAATTTTATTTTCAGCGAAATAAATTATCCAGTTCGGGGCCGAGGCATGTAATAAAAAAAAAATATTAATCTTTTTGGGTTGGTAATTAATTACCACTTAGCTATTGGTATGGTTTGAAGTGCTTCTCTCCCTCTCTCTCTCTCTCACTCTCTCTCTCTCTCTCTTACTCACTTTCTCTGTATATGCTATAATTGGGTCATTTATTTCGAACACATTTGGGTGGCCCCAACATTTATTTTTTATGAATAATAAAAGCTTTGAATAAGATTTACTCTCTCGGTTTAATGCTTGAGGTTAAATAAAATGGTTAAATTTTACGATAATTCGTCAAAATAATGCTGTGTAATATGAACGAGAACAGCTGAAATAGAAACTTTTGTTTTATGAAAATTTATTTCTTCCTTAAGGGGGCATAAAGATTACAAATTTAAAGGTTACAAATTTAAAAAAAAAAATTTTTTTTTGGGAATTTTTTTTCATAGAAAGAAAAAGATATCGTTTTCAAATTTTGCACATATACAGGGTGTTTTTTTTAGCGGTATAGAACTTCGAATTGAAATAAAACACAAGAAAATCGTTTTAATGTCCATCAATTTGGCTTTATTGGAAGGATAATTTTATGCCATTAATGTTTAAATATGATTTCGGGCATGTGGCCGCCGCGGCTGGCTCGAATAAAGCCAATTCTACAGGTCCAATTTTCAACCACTTTTTCGAGGATATGGGGCCGTATGTCGGCAATAACGCCACGAATGTTGGCCTCCAAGTCCCCTAACGTTTCTGGTTTGTTGGCGTAGACGAGCGACTTCACATATCCCCAAAGAAAATAATCCAATGGTGTCAAATCACACGATCTTGGTGGCCAATTGACAGGTCCATTCCGCGAAACTATGCGCTCATCGAATGTTTCCTTCAATAAATCGATCGTGACGTGCGCTGTGTGGCATGTAGCGCCGTCTTGTTGGAACCACAACTCATCCACATTCATGCCATCCAATTCGGGAACAAAATAGTCGGTTATCATGGCTCAATACCGGTCTCCATTAACGGTAACTGACTCTCCAGCATTATTTCGGAAGAAGTATGGCCCAATGACTCCACCAGCCCATAGAGCACACCAAACAGTCAGTTTTTGTGGATGTAATGGCGTCTCAAGAATCTCATGTGGATTCTCTTCACTCCAAATGCGCCAATTTTGCTTGTTGACGTAGCCATTCAACCAAAAATTAACCTCATCACTGAACAAAATTTTGCGATAAAAATCAGCATCGAGATCAATCTCATTTTCGGCCCATACACCAAAATCACGACGCATTGCATGGTCTCGCGGCTTTAATTCTTGCACAAGCTGGATCTTGTAAGGTCGCAAGCCAAGATCTTTGCGCAAAATCTTCCATAAAGTTGATGGACAAAGCTCCAATTGCTGTGCACGGTGGCGAATCGATTCATTCGGGTCCTCTTCAACATTTTGCTCTACAGTGGCAATTGTTTCTTCGGTGCGCACTGTTTGACGTCTCTGCGGATGCGTATTATCACATAGAGTAAACGTAGTGCGAAAACGACCCATGGTTAACCGAATTAATTGCTCTGATGGACGATTATGTCGACCATAAAATGGACGGAGCTTGCGGTAAACTTCGCGAACTGAACCATTATTTTCGAAATAAATTTGCACGATTTGCAAGCGTTGTTCTTTTGTCAACCTGTTCATGATGAAATGACAAACCAAACTGAACATAAATGACATAAGAGTTGCCAGATTTGACCACAAAATGCCAGTTTTATCTCTATTCGAAAAACAAACCCCTAAAAAAACACCCATTATTTATTAACATTTAAAGAAAACACAAAATTTTTTCAGAATTTTTGAAGTGGTTTTTAACGTTATTTGAGTTTTTTTAAAAAATGCCAAAAAATTGACGGTGTGCAGGATATCACCAGTCTGGAACATCTGAGGAAAAAACAAAAAAACCAAATTAATCCTTGTTTAACTGGCTATCGCCTGAACTAGGATAATTTTTTTTCGCAAAAAAAAAACAAAATGGTGACCGATTTTGTAACCTTGAAAATCGACTTTTTTTCAAATGGCTGCCATTTTCTTTTTTTTTTTCGGCGGAAAAAAATTATCCTAGCTCAGGTGATAACCACGTAAACAAGGATTAACTTACTTTTTCTTTTTTTTTCCTCAGATGTTCCAGACTGGTGCTATCCTGCACACCGTCAATTTTTTGGCATTTTTTTTTAAAAAATCAAATAACGTCAACAATTATTTTGTATTCCTTAAATGTTAATAAATATATGTGCAAACTTTGAATAAGATATCTTTTATCCTTCTATAAAAAAAAAAATTCCCGAAAAAACATTTTTTATTTAATTTGTAACCTATATGCCCCGTTAACAGATATAATATATAAGTGGATAGTATGCGTCATTGCAAGGGCTTATGTTTAAAATACACCTCTAGAAAATGATATCTCTAATTTGTATTCATCTTGGCTCAAGTTCTTTATTAGCTAAACCCTTGCTTTCGGTACTTAATCTCTTGATTTCCTCTTGATTACTTCTAAGCCAGTCGTGAAGTTTTCACACTCGGATATTTACATGAGGATTTTGTATGATTATGGTACGGCCTAATTTCCAATCCAACCAAAACTCCAGCGACTGGCGTGGTAGTATGACAGACACCACAAAATAAATAACTCCCCTGCAAACATTTTCTGAGTGCCTCAAAAAAATGACTCTAAAAAGAGTATTTCTTATGCGTGTTTTATGAGTACACAATAAAAAGACTCATAAAGGTGTCTTTTATATGATTCTAAAATGATTGCTCAGAAATAAGACTCTAAAAAGAGTTTTTTTTATGCGTGTCTTATGAGTACGCAATAAAAAGACTCATAAAGGAGTCTTTGATATGATTCTAAAATGATTGCTCAAAACTAAGACTCAAAAAATAGTATTTTTTATGCGTGTTTTATGAGAACGCAATAAAAAGACTCATAAAGAAGTCTTTTATATGATTGTAAAATGACTTAAAATTTTTCTACTATTACTTTTTATTTGAAATGTTTAAAAAAAGATATTGTTTTTTTTTATTTTTTTTTTATTTTATTATTTTGAAAAAATTTGAATCTAAAACTATATTTCAGCCTAAACGGATCATAATTACTTCTATGAGTTCTGAAAGAGTCCTCAGTATGACTCTTTAAAGATTCCATTCCATGATTCTTAAATATGACTATCAAAAGTATCTTAATTTTGAGTCCAAAAGACATTTATATGAGTTCTAAAAAAGTATTTATTTAAAGTCTTTATTATGAATATTAAAAAAGTATTTAAAATGAGTCTTAAAACAGTCTTAATTTTGAGTCCAAAAAGACTCATTTATATGAGTTATAAAAGAGTCATTATTATGAGTCTTTAAAAAGTCTTTATTATGAGTCTTAAAAGAGTATTAAATATGAGTCTTAATTTTGAGTCCAAAAACACTAATTTATATGAGTTCTAAAAGAGTCTTTATTATGAGTCTTATAAGAGTTTAAACTTTGAGTCTTAAATGAGACATAAAGCAGTCATTATTATGAATCATATTTTGAGGCCCGAAACCTACGAAAATATACTCATAAAAGAGTCTTTTTTGAGCGCATTATGACGATAAAAGCTCATTTATATGAGTCTTAAAAGACTCTTTTAAGAGTAATAATCGGGTATGGGCACCACTACATTTAAAGCTTCTGTGTTGTTTCTGTGTTTGTCTTTTGTCTTTGGTTTGTTGTTGCGTTTTGTTTTGCTACATAAGCCTTTGCTCTCAATTCTTACTCTCAACGCTCTAAGAGCGCTCTCTGCCCATACCCGGTTATAATGTTCGCTGTGTCATATTGAAATCGAAAAAATGATTTGTCATATCTATAAATGTTGGTAACCTTTATTTGTCTTTTTAATTTTATATTTAGTTATTTAAAACAATAATTCAACTTTAAAAAAATTTAGTTAAAAAAATTAATATATAACAAATTTTAAAAATACAAGCTATCCAAATGGTGTCTGGTATACTACCACGTCAGTAGAATTGTGAAAATTAGAGCATGTCAGTCGCAGAGGGTTAAGGTGATAATTTCTGATAGTATTTTCTAAACAGCTTACAAGCATAGCAAAAATGACTTGTAGGCAGTCCGTCACAATTCCAAATACTTCCTTTTTTTATGCAGTCGCATATCAACATATCAACACAATGAATGGGATGAAAAGAGATGTTTTGATGCACATTCAAACACAACTTACTTACTTACTTATCTGGCGCTTACAACCGTAAGTCGGTTTTGGCCTCGTATAAGAAATTGCGCCAGCCATTTCTGTTCTGCGCTTGCTGGCGCCAGTTGGAAACACCAAGCATAGTCAGGTTATCCAACACCTGATCCTTCCAACGAAGATGTGGGCGTCCTCTTCTGCGTTGACCACCACCGGGCACCGAATCGAATATTTTTTTCGCTGGAGCGTCGTTTTCCATTCGCTCAACATGACCTAGCCAGCGGAGCCGCTCGATTTTAATGCGCTTAACTATGTCGATGTCAGCGTACAGCTCATACAGCTCGTGGTTCCATCGAATTCGGTACTCGCCATTGACGCAGATTGGACCGAAGATTTTGATTTTACGAAGGATCTTTCTCTCGAAGGCTCCCAGAGTCTTTTCATCAGCACTGCTCAACGTCCAGGTTTGTGCTGCATATAATAGGACGGGCATGATTAGTGACTTATAGAGCGTGAGTTTTGTTCGTCGAGAGAGGGCTCTGCTTCTCAATTGCCTACTCAGCCCAAAGTAACACCTGTTGGCAAGAGTTATCCTTCGTTTTATCTCAATACTAACATCGTTGAAAGAGTTAATGCTGGATCCCAGGTAGACGAAGTCCTTAACAACCTCGAAGGAGATGTTGTCAACAGTGACGTGGTTTCCAAGACGCTGGGACTGTTTATTTGTTGACACTAGGTATTTCGTCTTATCTGCGTTCACTGCAAGACCCATTCGACTCGACTCTTTCGCTAATCTGGAGAATGCTGCACTGACTTCGCGCGTATTATGGCCAATGATATCGATATCATCAGCATACGCCAGCAGCATAATACTTTTGTAGAATATCGTGCCACTGCGTCTCAAATCAGCAGCTCGGATGATCTTCTCCATCATCAGGTTGAAAAAGTCGCACGATAAGGAATCACCTTGTCTGAAGCCTCGTTTGGTATCGAATGGAGGAGTGAGGTCCTTCCCGATTTTAACTGTGCTGCTGGTGTTGCTCAGTGTCATTCTGCAAAGGCGGATGAGCTTTGCAGGAATACCAAATTCAGACATGGTGGAGTATAGATAATTCCTTATAGGACTGTCGAAGGCGGCTTTGTAATCGACAAAAAGATGGTGTGTGTCGATCTGTTTTTCTAGGGTCTTCTCCAAGATTTGTCGTAGCGTAAATATCTGGTCTATGGTGGATTTACCAGGTCTGAAGCCACACTGATAAGGTCCAATCAGCTGGTTTACGATGGGCTTTAGTCTTTCACATAGTACGCTCGATAGGACCTTATATGCGATATTCAGAAGGCTTATCCCACGGTAGTTGGCGCAAATTGTGGGATCGCCTTTCTTGTGGATTGGGCAGAGCACACTGAGGTTCCAATCGTTTGGAATGCATTCTTCCGACCATATTCTGCATAGAAGTTCATGAATGCATTTAAATAGAGCTTCGCCTCCATTCTTGAAGAGCTCAGCCGGTAAGCCATCGGCTCCTGCGGCTTTGTTGTTTTTAAGCCGAGCTATAGCTTTCAAGACTTCACTATGGTCGGGCAGCGGAACTTCAACGCTGTCGTCCACAATTGGGATTTCCGGGATATCATCTCTATTGGCGGGATTGTTGTCGTCGTCACCATTCAGAAGCCTAGAGAAGTGTTCCCTCCACATCATCAGTGTACTCTGGATATCTGTCACTAGATTCCCATTTTCATCCTTGCAGGAAGAGGCCCCGGTCTTGAAACCATCGGCCAGGCGTCTTATTTTTTCGAAAAATTTTCGGACCTCATTCCTGTCACCATGCATCTCAATTTTCTCGCACTCACGCATTTCTGCTTCCTTTTTCTTTCGCCTGAAAATGCGTCTCTCTTCCCTCCTCTTCTCTTTGTATCGCTCTTTAGCAGCACGCGTTACAACCGACTGCAGGGTGGCTTTGTAGGCGGCGTCTTTTTCTGCAGTGGCGTCGCGACACTCTTGGTCGTGCCACTGGTTTCGGCGAGGGCGGTGATAGCCTATCACCTCTTCGGCAGCCGTACGCATAGAGTGGGAAATGTGATTCCACTGCGCGCATATATCGTCGATCGGAGGAGTGCTTTCTTGAAGCAGGAGTGAGAGTCGAGTAGCGAAGTCTTCGGCTGTTTGTTTTGATTGCAGCTTTTCGACGTCTAGCTTTCTCTGTGCTGGATTGCGCGCATTCTTCGTTGCGCACAGGCGTGTACGGATCTTGGCTGCGACAAGATAATGATCCGAGTCTATATTGGCACCACGGATCGTGCGTACATCTAAAACACTGGAAGAGTGCCTTCCGTCAATCAAAACGTGATCAATTTGGTTACGCGTCTTTTGATCAGGAGACAGGAGACAGATTCAAACACAACACGAACATAAAAAATAACATTCATGCCTTAGAACTAAATAAGAAAACTCAAGTAGATCAAAAATGCCCACGTAGTTGCCCATATGGCCCGCAAATATTTTTCTTCATACAAATATTTTTCTATCATAATTTTGTCTTTGCGATGAGCCAAAATTAAAGAACATCTGAAAAAAACAACAACACACTGCACTCGTTCAGTGTTCAGCATATTTTCCAGCGACTTTATAAAAACAATTACATGCAAAGCCATAATCAAATAACGCACACTCGATGATGTCGATGCTAAAGCTAATTGTTCCGTTACTTGTGTGTCGAGTAATTTTTCGTGCCTGCATTGTTATTGTAATAGAAATTAAGGCCCCTATTAGGTACGACAACTCAACTTAAGTTGAGTGTGTATTTTGTAAATTTGTATTGTCTACTACACATTTGAGGTACATACGTGTCTGTCGTCTGACAAGTATGTATTTCAGAGATGTGTATGTATTTTTTGTGGTATTAGGTTTAACAATGCAACTCCGTGTCGAGTGTAAAGACTGTCAAAAACTTACATCTGCTTTGAGCTAGTTGTATAACGTCTTTTTCATACGAACTTTTTATTTGTTTATTGTTTTGTGTTAATTGAGTGAAAATGGATAATTATTATCTATATCGTGTATATATTATATTATTACCCAGCGGGAAAAAAAAGCGCTCCTGGAAATAGCGCATTTTATGCGTTTATTTTGAGGATGCTTTTTTTAGAGTTCAGAGTTGTGGATATTTTTCATATTTTTGTTTACATTTTGTTCACAAGTAATCAAGCAAGGAAATAGCATAGCGGTTAGACATGTTAGAAGCGCTTGTTTAGTGCTAATGAAGCGCTTCGATTACCGCTGGGTGCCATAGCGTTTCACACACCTGGAGCGCATTTTAAGTAAACCAAATTCATATTAAAATTTACATTGGATATCCTAGGATGGAAGCGCTTCTTAAATGCAGCTAAAAAATCGTTTAAAAAGCGCTTCAACAAATAGTTAAAAAAGCTCTTTTACGTGTTAGTCCAAGGAGCTGTGTTAAAAAAAAAAAAAAAAATACACAAAAACATGGCAAGAAAATTGTAGTCTTTGTCGCATGCGAGGTTTGAACTCGGACTGCTGGCATTACAGCCAAATGTCTTACCGCTCCGCTATTTTGTTGCTTGAATACTTGTGAATAAAATACATATAAACAAAAATTGAAATTAATGCTTCATTTCAATGAAAGTGTCAAAATTTCGGTGTAATCATGCTCCAATACTAAAAGCCATTTTACACCACAGCTCAACTGAAAATGTATGTTATATGTAATATGGCAAAAAAGTTTAGTTGAGGTGTCTTAAGTCATGTCAACTTAAGTTGAGTTGTCGTACCTAATAGGGGCCTAAAATAGAGTTCATTGATTTGTCATAATTGTAATATCTATCAAACATTGAATATATAAAAAAAAATTAACCACATTTTCTTGCAGTGTACTTCATGACATGTGATTTTATTGCATTATAATTGTCTTTTGTTTTGTTTGATTTTTTGGCAAACGCAACAATGAGCAACATTTTGTGTTTGTTTTTTGCAGGGACCGTAACTGTTATGACTTTTTTAAAAAAAGTCAATAAATAACAGTTAAAATTTGACTTATAATTTTTCGGTCAAAAATAAAAGTTAAAATATGACTTTTATTTTTCCGATCAAAAATAACAGTTAAAATTTGACATTTATTTTTTCGGTCACAAATAACAGTTAAAATTTGACTTATATTTATTCGGTCAAAAATAAAAGTTAAAATATGACTTTTATTTTTTCGGTCAAAAATAAAAGGTTAAATATAACTTTTTTTTCCGGTCAGAAATATAAGTTTAAATTTGACTTTTATTTTTTCGGTCAAAAATAACAGTTAAAATTTGACTTATATTTTTTCGATCAAAAATAAAAGTTAAAATATGACTTATTTTTCCGGTCAAAAATTTAAGTTGAAATTTGACTTTTGTTTTTCCGGTCAAAAATATAAGTTTAAACATGACTTTTGTTTTTTAGTTTTAAGTTTTATTTTATTTTTTTCTATTAAAACTAAAGGTACACAATTTGACAGTGACATCCTATATTAATAACTTGCTTACCCGGCACACGTTGTTTTGCAGCCTAAATTTATTTGTCGTGCTCTTTTTGGATTTTCGCGATTTTTCAATTGTTTGAAAATGATTTTTATTAATATTTAATTATTATACTGTGCAACACAACTTTCTCAACAAAACGATGAAAGTTCCTTTTCTTCGGATATATTTGGCCCACCCTGTATAAGTATTTGACATATTTCATTGAGCAAGGATAGGGTATAAAACAACAAGTAACTCGGGTATGATTTGAGTATCCGATTTCTGTCCGTTACTCATTTCAGTTCTGTGATGTTCTCTGATGATCATTTCAGTTCACAACAATGACAGGGAACGCAAGGTGCAGTGATAAGCCAAACAAAGGCAGATAAGAGTAGAGTGAATAGAATTTATACTTTTGTTATATTTTTTCACCTTTTAACCGAAAAAATAAAAGTAAAATTTTAACTTATATTTTTGACCAAAAAAGTAAAAGTCAAATTTTATCTTATATTTCTGACCGGAACAATAAAAGTCATATTTTAACTTTTATTTTTGACCGAAAAAGTAAAAGTCATTATTTGACTTTTATTTTTGACTGAAAAAATATAAGTCAAATTTTAACTGTTATTTTTGACCGAAAAAATAAAAGTCAAATTTTAACTGTTATTTTTGACCGAAAAAATAAAAGTCAAATTTCAACTTTTATTTTTGACCAAAAAAAAAATCGGTCAAAAATAACTATTATTTTTTGACTTTTTTTAAAAAAGTCAAATAAATAAAAATCTTTTAAGATTATTATTCCTTAGTTAACAAGCATCGCACTGCTTTATTCAAATATCAAAAAGACACATTTTTTTCCGCCTGACTTTTTGAATCGAAATTTCGAAAATAACAGTTATTTTCGGTCCCTGGTTTTTTGTTTTTTAAGTGGATGTTAGAAAGATATCATACCGGTTTATTTAATTAAAATTAATCAAAAACCGGGCAATTTTGCACATAAGCTCCTTTGATTCTAAAACTCTAAGTTTGAAATTTGGTACCTACTTATACCTCCCCGACCTACTCGTAGCGCCGACTTCAAAGCTTTTATGTTCATTAAGCAATTAATATATCATCAATATATCACCAATATAAATCACCAATATAAAACAAAATAGAAAAAATGAAAATGATAAGATTTCCAATATTATAATACATATGAATAACTTTTAAAATTTGACCAAGAAATTAATGGGAAAAGTTATTTAAAATTAATTTTTACTTTGTAGTGATTCAGAACTCGGTTTTTTTTTTTTTTGTTAAAAAGTTTTCATTTATTCCTTTTTAGAGAATATGAAAAATTTTATTTAATAGTATTCTTGAGGAAAATTTCAAACATGAAACTTTGTTCTTAAAAAATTTTTTTTATTAATTCCTGAAAGTTTGTTTGGTATTTTCCATTTCTGTCTCTTTAAAATCTTTATTAAAGTGCCACGCCCTTTCTCTAATCCCGCCCACTTTATTTACAGTACTTTATAATGAATCTACCTAGCCCTGTGACAAATTTCAGTTCCAAAGTATCAATATTAACCGATAATAGTACTTTACTTAAAGTTCCACGCCCTATGTACAATCCCTCCCACTTTAGTAATGATTCTATCTACCCAACTACCTGCATACAAAATATTAGTACGTTAGTGTCAATATTAACTGAGATAGTATTTTTAAAATATTGTCACACCCTTTTGTTGAAGAACGCCCATTTTTTTACCGTAATTTGTAGTTACTGTGCCTACCCATGTACTAAATTTCATTATCCTAGTGTCAATATTATTCGATATACATAAAGTGTGTTTCTAATATTGCCACACCCATTTGTCAAATAACGCCCACTTTATTGACTGTAATTTTTAATAACTATGCCTACCCATGCACTAAATTTCAGCACCCTAGTGTCAATACTATTCGATATATAGTTTTTCTAATATTGCCACACCCTTTTGTCAAATAACGCCCACTTTATTGACCGTAATTTGTAATAATTCTGCTACCCCAGTATTTTTACTGTAAATTTCAGTACCCTAGTGTCAATATTAACTGAAATACACGCCCTTTTATCGAATATCGCCCACTTTTTTAAAAAAGGACCTCCACATTCATGATGACAAAAAATATCGGTTGATAAAAAATTACGGAAATCGGACAAGTGCTTTAGGAGTTATTGATGTACATACATTTAAAAAAAAAAAAAGTGGACAAACCAACAAACTTGAGAATCTCCTCCTTTTTTAAGTCGGTTAAAAATAATAGAGCCTTCAATACTTCAGTTATAATAATAAGTGTATCAACAAGAGGTGAAGCGTTGCAAAAGCGCACAGTGGCTTATGAGCGGGAAAAAGGTCTGTTTTTAAAGTTTACATTTCTCAAAATGTAAACATGTTTATCTTGAGAAAAATGTTTAAATATGAATTACCAATTCACAGATTTTAATTTAAAAGTTTACTTTTTTTATAAAATTCATGAAACTTAGGAAATTTTAAAGCTTTTAAAAATAGTAATTGTTTATCTAAAATTGTACAAAGACTTTTCTAAATACTTTGACTTTTTAAAATTTAATTTTGATATGTTCACATGTGTAACATATCCTTGTTATAAATTTCCAAAAAAAAAAAAAATACATTTCATAAGTTTTTATATTCATTTGATCAATTGGTAATATAAACCAGTAACCAGTAAAAAAATAATAAAACTGCAGTGCTTCCTGTTGAACTTCTTTCCGAAGAGGCAAAAGAAGAAGCGAGAAATAAGGATTATAAAAAATTTAGATTAGAAATCCATTTTAGAAAATGCAGTAGAATTGCAACGAATACTGATGTGATGCATCAGTTATTGATTTCATCAAATCCGTTAATAACGATTCCAAGGCTTCAACCTAAAAAACATTTTTTCAACACGTTGCCTGCCGACTACGAGATAACTCGTAGATTGCGTTCCATTCTAGGGAGCCAACTACGAGTTATCTCGTACTCACTAAACCTGTCATTTTTGTGTAGCTACGAATAAAACCGTTATATCAGTGCTGGTATCGATAAAAGCCTACGATACTACGAGATAATTCGTATGTCCTTTTTCTCCTAAAAAAATCATCATTTGATAATTTTTTTTTTTTTTTTTATACTATGGTCTTTTTAACTTTTTTTATAGATTTTAATGCCCGATTCTTTTCTGAAAAATTTTATTTATTTATTCTGGTTCAGACACACTTTTTTCCAAAAAAAAAGACCTTTTTTGACCACTGTGGGACGTATCATTTAACAGATGGTCGCTTGATAATTTTAAAATACTATCCATGTGTAATCACCTTAAGTTCTGAATCTTGTACCTTTTGTGCACTTAGACCTCTATTACAAAATGGTTTTTTCTTAGCAAAAATATGAAATTTTAAAGGTAACCCCTCAATATTTATTTAAAACAAAAATCAAATTTGAGACAATTGTTTTATTCTCTCAATAAACGCTCATGTACCATTACAACAGCGGTGATCCGCAAAATGATTGGCATCAAAACATATCATCAACCACCATACATACTAGATGGATGACCTCTGGACACAATGTTTATGAACTGTATAAACTTGCGTCCAAACTAAACAAGACTTCACCTACATTTTCTTCGACCGAATGTTTATTTGGAATGGTGCTTCATTCAAATAACCAACAGAATTAAAACTGAATTTATTGTTGATTGGATGTTTGATTATAAAAAAAAAAAAACAAGAAATATTGTGTATTTTTGCTTTAGTATAAATATTTACAAAATCATACTTAAGCGGCTCTAGTTGTGTACGAACTTGTACGTAGTAGACATGATACATGGTTATATTTACTAGGCGATACAAAATGGTTTGTCATGGACCCGCAACCATCGGTATATTTTTACTTGTTGTGCTGGTTGCGCTGGTTGCAGCACGAAGTAGAAGAAAGTTAAAAGAAATTTGCTGCATTTCTTTTGAATTTGTATATTTTTCCAATATAACGTAAATTTAAACATTTTTTTTTTTTTTTGTTTTCATAAAGTATCTAAATATTTAAAAGTTCATGGAATGTATAGTAAACTTGTGGCAACGCTATATTCTAAATATTTTGAATAACTTAATGAATCGGCGTTACAACTTTTTGCCGATCATGTTTACTATAGTGCCGAAGTGAAATGTTATGGTTGGTGGTGATCTTTTTGGTGGTGGTGTTGTTTGTTGTTCTTCGTTTTGGTATCCATTTGATCGTTGAATACCAGCACAGCAACAAGTTGCTATAGGTCAGTGTGCAAAACAAAAAAACTCGCGTACCCGGTATAGTTTGTACTATATACATCATTAGATTGTTTAGAGAAATGTATGTGTGTTAAATTGTTAAATGTTTATAAACAAATTAAATGAAAAGGCACAAAAAAGTCTTAGAAAGGCACAAAAAATCCTATTATTTGATTATATACACATTAACGTTGGCGATACACAAAACAATAACTTGGCCGTTTCTGCATGAATCTTCAACAATTAACAAGTTATACTCGTTCGTCTTTCTAGTATGAATGAGATTGTTTATAAATGCTCATAATAGTAAACAAGTTTGACTATTTAATAAAAAAAAAACAGATAGAAAAAACACGATTTTTAATTTAAATAAGCATTATTTTCTCGACTCGCCTCTAAATATTTTGATTATTTTTTAGTTGCGTTCATTGATCTTGAAGCTGCTCGGTATTGTTTGGAATTCCCTCTGCAATTTATTTACAATTTAATGCTTTATGTTTACAAACGTCATCAGAATTTTATGTAGTAAACGAAGTTTGTATATTTTAATGATCTGCATTTTGTTTGCGAGATGGGTTTAAATTATCTCGCAATTTATTATAATGCTTAATATCGCAAGATTGGGTGTGTTGAGAAATGATCTTTTGATGTGTCAACGTTACGTTGCATGAAATTGTAACTCGCATAAAATTAATAATAATACAATACAGAAATATTGTTGGAATGAATTTTTTATTATTATATTCTGGTAGATAATTTCATGGGATTTATTTTTTAAATACGATTTCCGGCATATGTCCGCCGCGGCTACGAGTTACATAGCCCATTCAATCAATAAATCTGGCCGCATGGCTTTTATGATGGCTTGAATATTGACTTCCAATGCTTCAAGAGTCGCTGGTTTGTCGGCATAAACCATTGAATTAACATAGCCCCATAAAAGTAATCGAGAGGCGTTAAGTCGAATGAACGAGGGGGCCAGATAACAGGACCACTTATGGAAATAAAGTTGTCTTGTAAAGTTGCAAAATTAATTTTGCAATAAATTGATGGTTATACGCACTGTATGACAAGTTGCGCCGCACAATGGTTCCAAATCAAAAAAAGACGGCCAAAACCTAATTTTTAAAGAAATTTGAAAAAATTTTTTTTATTTCAAATATCTATTTAAGATAGACAAAGGAAAAACTGCGTTCTAAATTCTTAATAAACATTTTTTAAGGATTTTTGAGGCCTTCAAAGTCTGATAAAAATTCTTAAAAAAAAAGTAATATTTTAAGCCAAGGAAAATTTCAAGAAAAACTAAAATGGTGTCGGAACCTAAAAAAAAAATTCTTTTAAAGCATTATTTTAATCTTTATTTTTTGTATTGGTATTAAACATACTTAGTTAATGAGTTTAGCTTTGTGTTTATATCTATGTATATATTAATACGCAAACAAAAAAATTTGTGTTCCCTTTTTTCTGTGTTACCTTCAACATATTCACATAATACTTATATCGATGGATAGGTATTTTCGAGTAGATTTGCACAATATAATTTTTATTCGAATATGTAGTCATTAAGATAGGTAAAACTGAGCAAATGTAAAACGCTTTTTTTACCAATGGGACAATGAGAAACTGCAACGCGACAAAGCTCTGTTGAACATCGCTGCTGTAGCTTACAAAAGCAAGAGTAGAATGCGGGAGTGACGCAAACATTTAAAAAGAGCTGAGAGTAGCATTATTGTATTTACTTTAAATGAATATTATATGTTGAATAAATTTTTGTTATTGACGCATATGCTTCCTTTTTTGTGCTTTACCACTATTTTCCTCATAGCGTCAAGGTAAGCATTAAGAATTTACATGCAAATTAATAACAATTCATTATGTGAAAAACAACTTGAGTTTCGTTACCTTATAGAAAAAGATGGCCGAATTTCGGCCACAGGCGATACAAGTTATTATTAAAACATTAAAATTTACATGCCTACCTCACTTGTCGCATTATCGAAGCTAGCTGAGTAGGCATTTGTTTTCACTTTAATTTCTGTGCATATGATGTCTGCACACATATTGATAATATATAAAACAATTCTATAAAACCGAAAATCGTTAATTTTGTGGCAGAAAAATTAAAATGTGCAAACAACTGTGACATAAAAAAAGATTCTTATTGATTTATATAAAAAATTTTTTAATAAATATTTTGAGAGGTGCAAAAGAGCAAAAGAACAAATATCCGTTTTGTGGAACAGAATAAAGAATGGCTAAATTTTTAAGCCGCCATTTTCAATTTTAAATTTTTGACTTCAGATTCGTATTCAGTGACCCCGAAAACTTTCGGGAGAGCAAAATTGCATAATGTAGTTTTTATAAAAATTAGAATGTTCATGGCCGCAATTTTTAAGACACCATTTTGAATTTCACATTTTTGACTTCAGATTCTTGATCAGCGACCCCGAAAAATTTTGGGACAACACAATTGTACTGCATAATATAGGTATTATAAAAATTAGCATGTTCATGGCTGCCATTTTTAAGCTGCCATTTTGAATTTTGGAGGTTTGACTTCAGATTCGTGATCAGCGACCCCGAAAACTTTTGGAGCAAAAAAATTGTACTGCATAATATAAAAATAAAAAATAAATAAATAACTGGCCATTTCAGCCTTCAGCCCTTGAAAGGACTTTGACCTAGCTTCTTATGATCAATTGTGTTGTGCGTGTTATTAAGTTTGTACACAATTGACCGAGAAAGGGACCTACATGTTTAACGCCGACTCCGAACGGCGATGAACGTAATGTTCTTATTCTCAAGAAGCTTTACATGGCATTTGATTACTCTCTGAGGTTTGCCATTGTCTGCAGAGAGGTGGCGGCCGTACAGAAAAATTATTTTTAATTCAAATAATTTTCTGTCGCTGCTGGGGTTCGAACCTGGGTCTCCAAAGTTCTTTGACATAGCGGCCACGCACTTTAACCAACTACGCCACGGACGCCACACTGCATAATATAGTTATTATAAAAATTAGCATGTTCATGGCCGCCATTTTGAATTTCGAATTTTTTACTTCAGATTCGTGATCAGCGACGCCGAAAACTTTTTGGGCAACACAATTAAAAATAAAAAATAAAATTGGGCAACACAATTGTTCTGCATAATATAGTTATTATAAAAATTAGCATGTTCATGGCCGCCATTTTTAAGCCGCCATTTTGAATTTCGGATTTTCGGCTTCAGAGTCGTGATCAGCGACCCCAAAAACCTATTAATCATCATTTTCACGCAGATTAGACAACTCCTTGAGGTTTTGGCCGTCTTTTTTCGATTTGGAACCATTGTGCGCCGTCTTGTTGGAATGAAATGTTGTCGATGTTTAGCTGATTAATTTTTAGAAACGAAAAATCAGCATAGTTCGATAGCGCTCGTCATTCACCGTAACGGCAGCTCCTTCCTCATTTCGAAAGAAATAAGGACCAATGATGCCACCACACAGTGGTTTCAAAGTGGAATTAAATCATTTTTTCATGTTCATATACACCGGTTAAAGAAATGTATTGTATCTAAAATACATTTTTTTAACCGGTGTGAAGTTAGCCCAAATTCTTTATCTCAAATTTTCAACTCAGCACTTTCAACTTTTGAATTCGCCGTAAACTCAACCCAAAAAATTTTAATTCGCGGTAAATAAAAAAAATTTTAGAAATCAAGTAAAAAAATCTAAATATGAAAGAAAAAAAATTAAAAATACTGTATATTCATGCCAGACCATGATACGTCCTTCATACCGTAAAATGGCCTAGAAGTGAAAAAGTCAGGTCATGAAAATGTTATGAGAGGAGAAAGCTGTAAAAGTTCAAATTGTGAAGCGAATTGCCTGAAAATCGACAGATTACACCTTCAGACTATCAGAAAAAAATTTAAATTATCCTTTTGATCTTAAAAACCATCCTTCCTACGACTAAGTTGCATGAAATGAGTTTCTAGCAATTTTGTAGTTTTTTTTTTTTGGCAAAATGTCAAAAGGGGTATAAGATGAAAAGTTCTCATCCTGGATTTTTGCTCAAAGTTGTAGTTTTATACGGACAATCGAATGAAACTATGCTCAAGTTCCGGTCTATCGTCCTTGGTACCTGGAGACCCAGGTTCGAACCCGAGCAGCGACAGAAAATTATTTGAATTATAATAATTTTTCTGTACGGCCGCCACCTCTCTGCAGACAATGGCAAACCTCAGAGAGTAATCAAAATGACATGTAAAGCTTCTTAAGAACGAGAACATTCCGTTCATCGCCGTTCGGAGTCGGCGTTAAACATGTAAGTCCGGTTCTCGGTCAATTGTGTACGAACTTAATAACACGCACAACACAATTGATCATAAGAAGCTAGGTCAAAGTCCTTTCAAGGGCTGAAATGGCCAGTTATTTATTTTTTTTTTTTTATAATAATTTTTCTATACGGCCGCCACCTCTCTGCAGACAATGGCAATCTTCAGAGAGTAATCAAAATGCCATGTTAAGCTTCTTGAGAACGAGAACATTGCGTTCATCGCCGTTCCGAATCGGCGTTAAACATGTAGGTCCGGTTCTCGGTCAATTGTGTACAAACTTAATAACACGCACAACACAATTGATCATAAGAAGCTAGGTCAAAGTCCTTTCAAGGGCTGAAATGGCCAGTTATTTATTATTTATTTATCGTTTTAAATTTTTGTGTTGTATGGGAGGTAGGCGTGTTTGTAGGCGAATTTGCAAAATTTTATTGGTATATGACTACTCCATCTTAATGCTTTGCAAATATCGTATAAAAAGTATGGGAGGTGGGCGTGGCAATTTTTTTGAATCTACATATATATTTCAGTGCCTTGAGTGAGTTGTTTTGATATAACTTCAATACGAAAAAAAATATAGCTTTTTAAAATTTTGTGTTATATGAGAGGTATGCGTGTTTGTGGCACGACGACTCCTTCTATTTTTTTCCAAACTTTGTATAGGATTAGACCACTGTGCGCCAGCGTGTAAGCCGCACCACACAGTAAATTTTAATGGATGTAATGGTGTTTTGTTAATGGCTTGAGGATTACCTTCGCTCCAGAGTTACCGTTCTGCTTATTGAAAAGCCATTTGACCATAAATGAGCTTCATCACTAAACACAAAACTGGATGAAGTGTTACGTAAACAGATAATTTCGTAGCACTTCTCCTTAATGAGTAATAATTTCATGCAAAAATATTGCATTTTTGTTGCATAAGCTACACACGCGACCTGATGACGTCATAATAAATTTTCTTATACATATTTGCCGTAAAGTCAAGTATAAATCCTACATTTCTATTTAAAAACATTTACCGTACTGCTTATACTCACCGAGTAATAATTCCATGCAACGCCGTTGCATGATTGATATTATGCCGACTCTCTCCGGACTCATTACGTAATGAATTTTTTGTCTATTTTTGTCATCAGGCTTAAGAACCAATCTTTGCTAGGTGATAATATTTTTGACCTTAGCATCTATACATAAACGAATTGGTCATTTTAGCCCTTGAAAGCACTTTGACCGAGGTTCTTATGATCAAATTGAGTAGTACGTGTAATTAAATATTTGTATATTTGACTGAGAATTGAACCTAAATGTTCTCAAGAAGCTTTACATGTTATTATTTACTCTCTGAGGTTTGCCATTGTCTGCATAGAGGTGACGGCCGATCAAAAAAATTAATTTAATTTTCTGTCACTCGAAACTTCAAATTCATTTGGGGGCCCCAGCCCCCCAAATTTGAAGTTTGGTTGCTTAGGCAGCCCCATCCGCGGCCCAATGACGTATTTTTTTTTTTTTAATTTTGTCATTAAGTCAAATAATTGACCTTTACTTTCATGTTATTACTTGTGTGATACTACCAATGCTCATTGAGAATTAATTCGATATATTTTGGAAAATGCATTGTTCAACTTTTTTGGAAACCTGCGCTGTTAATTTGTCATTTAAAATAATTATTTCAAGCAATATTTTAAAAAAAAAAATATTTTTTAATTAATAGAATATATAAGGAAAATATTGTAAAGCAAATATTAGGAAAAATATATTATCATTTTTCGAAAAACGTACGGGTAAAAAAGAAAAATTTAAAATTTTCACTGTGGCTATAGAAATACGTTCCAGTATAACTACATAAATCATCAAATTTTTTTGGTTTTTCACAGCAATATTGCTCTGAAACGTGGGATCAAAAGAAATTTCACGTTTCATTCGAGTGGCTAGCTACACATAGCCACGGCTTTTTGATGTCTTCTTAAAAAAATTCGCGCCATTTAATAGCAAGCAAAGAATAACCCGTTCAAACAATTTTATAGATTTTGCCATAAACTTAAGTTTTTTTTTTATCATCTAGATTCTAGAATGAGTTGCTTCGGTGTGAATTTCTGAATTTCATGGACGATAATAAAAATTGAAAACTGTACAAATCCTTCTTTACACAACAAAGTATTGCAAAATGAGCACACACCTGAATAACGAAGACGATAGACCGATCAGCAGCAATGATCATTGTCTATGGGTTGATCATGGCCAGCAACGAGATGAGCCGAGGAAGTGTGGAAAGCAACGGTGCAATTTAAATGTGAAAATTTAAAGATGGCCGATACACAATGGCAGAGCTATTCGAACAAGAAATTTCGAAATCAATGTGAGCGAAATAACGCAATTAAATTTTCACATAAATGTTTTTTTTTTTTAATTTCTTATTTTTTCGATGCGATCGCCGTTTGTATTTTCATGGCGCGCAATTGAAATGTCGTTTCCGATGAATTCTTATTGCTTTTTTTTGCATATTTTCGACAATAAAACTCAAAGATTTATGTTCGCCTAGCTCTGCAGTGGATTGTGCGCCAAGCCAACGCTACTAATTTCGATTTTTATGCGTTTTTGATCGTTTTTCGATCGTGAACTCATTCCGGCTGTAGCGGCGTTGGGCATTGAGTCAGACGATGCCGTTAATATTGTGAGCAGTATTTGTGTGAATGTGTGTGCATGGCAGCCATTAATCTTCACAAGGAAATTTTCGAATTTCCTGTAGCACTAAATATATTTAAGCAAAAAGAAAACAAAAAAAAAATAAATGCAATTAAATTTGTTTGTACGATCAAAAGTGTTAAAAATTTCCAAAAGATCGATATGTCGAACTAAATGGCATAAAGCAAGAGTTGATTTAAAAATGGTGGCAATACTCGTTGGCGTCTGTTTTGTTTCCATCGAAGTACCCTGTCATCAATACCTACACAGCAACAGCAACAAAAACAACAATTTTGCTTGCAATACCAAAAGCCCGACTATTGTTGGCAATGCTCGAGTTAAAGAATGCGAATCAAAAGCCAACATCATGCCATCCACCTTTTTGTACTCCAATCTCAATTTCCTTAATATTTACCCTCCTTCACTTTTTTTGCCTTTTCTCTGACTTGTGTTTTCACTGGTTTGGTGTGAATTTTGGCTTCGCATTGGTTGTCAGCGGTGCGGAACGCGCTAGCGATGTGTTTCCTCAACCCCTCCATTACGGATTCGTTTGGTGTCATCATCCATTTCTTGCCAAAGCGACCACAATGTGGGCGTGCTAAATTTGTAGTCGATGAGAATTATGGGTTATTTTTAGTTGGCGTAAATATTTTGTATTTTCAAACTTACTGTTAATAACATCTTATTTTAAATTGAAATATATATTAATTGTGTGTAACTATTCTAAATAAAATTCTTTAAATATTCGAAGAATTCTTATTTTCACAACGAAAAAGTTGCATAAACAAATATTTTTAAATCTTATACAAGGGTTGCCTTTTAAGTCTTGAGCCTAACAATGAAAAAACACTGATTAATCAGTGAAAATTCTTTAATTGTTTTTCAAAGTATTCTCCAAGATGATCATTGATCAATATACTTTTGCATTCGTTTGAACCAATTTTCAAAACAGTTTTGCCACTCTGAAGTTGGTACCTCCAAAACTAGGTTTTTGAAGAGCTAAACGGCCTGTTCGGGCGTAAAAAACGCATTTTTTCTTAATAAGAGGGAACGAGAAGAAGTCATTGGGTGCCAAGTCGGGACTATGAGGCGATTGATCCCTCAATTCTACGTTTTGAGTGCTCGAAAACTTTTTTGTTTGATCTGATGTATGGGAACTCGCATTGTCGTTATGGAGAATGATCTTCATTCGGTGGTTGATTTTCCTAGTTCGCCGTTGCTCAAGTCATACAGTTCCGACATACATAGGCGGTATTTCTGAAAAAACTGGCAACCATTTGCTTGGATGTGCTCCGTCTGCGGATAACTTTTGTAGGATTTTGCTCACTTTGAAAGACGCAAACAGTGGATTGTGCTGCTTTGTTTCGGGCTCATAAATGTAGATCTATGTATGGTTCGTCACTTTGGTTTTTGAGCAACCGTCAAATTATGAGGTATCCAACGTGAACAAATCTTCCTGACGCCTAAATGCTCAAGTAAAATCAAATGTATGCTAGTACCACTAATACCCAAGGATGACTCCATCTCACGGTATGTTACATGCCGGTCTGCTTCCAACAATTCAAGCACAGCATCAATGTTTTCTGTCACAATAGCCGTTCTTGGACGACCTTCACGAAAATCGTCTTGAAGAAAACGACAACCCCGCTCGAACTAAATGAACCAGCTATTTACAGTCGCTGGTTGTAGTGCTTCATCACTTAAAATCGAAGTAAGTTGATCGATGCATTCTTTTCTTGTCAATCCAAGTCGAAAATCGGAAAAAAATCATCAAACGATTATGCAGAACATACAATTACACATATAAAAAAAAAATAAACTGGCCATTTCAGCCCTTGAAAGGACTTTGACCGAACTTCTTATGATCAATTTGTGTTGTGCGTGTTATTAAATGTTTGGACACAATTGATCGAGAACTGCACCTACTAGTTTTATGCCGACTCCGAAATGCTAATGTGCATGTTTTCAAGAAGCTTTACATGGCATTATTTACTCTCAAAGGTTTGCCATTGTCTGCAGAGAGGTCACGGCCGAACAGAAAAATTAATTCAATTGAAAAAACTTTCTGTGTCAGATGGAATTGAACCAGGGTTCTCTGGTTTATGGGTCACGCACTCAACCCACTACAAGACAATGCTCCAGCTCACAAATTGCACGAGTTACGCTTCGAACTGCTTCCTCATCCCCCATATTCTCCAAATATGGCTCCCACCGACTATTATCTGTTGCCAAACTAAAAAAGGTGGCTCTAAAAGGAGATTTGTGACGAATGAACAGGTCCAATTGGAAACAGACGAGTATTTCGGAGATCTTGAGAAATCTTACTACTCAAAGGGCATCGCAATGTTAGAAAATCATTAGAATAAGAGTATCGAGCTGACAGGGGACTATGTGGAAGAATAAACAGTAATTTGGCAAAAATCGTGTGTTTTCTTTGTTAGACCGGCAGCATCTTGAACGCCAAGTTAGTCCAATTATAAAAATCGGTTGAGAAACACGGGAGAAAATGGTTCTTAACTGTTTTACCTATGCCTATTTATATATAGATAAGTCTTTATACGACATTCATCAAACATCATACATCATATGTCATACGTCATTCATTAAACATCATACCATTTCATATGATTTCCGTAATACAAACACATGCCTCCTACATCATACACATCATATTCATACCTCATTCATCATACAAATACGTCCTGCAGGATTGTCATACTGGTATGTCATTCATGTATGTTCTACAAGTTTGTTCATGTATACATGTATGTCATGCAGGTTCGTCATACAGGTACGTCATATAAGTTTTCCATACAGGTATGACATACATAAATGTCGTACATGTTTGCCGTACATGTAAAAAAAAATAAATAGCTTCTTATGATCAATTGTGTTGTGCGTGTTATTAAGTTTGTACACAAATGACCAAGAAATGGACCTACAGGTTTAACGCCGACTCCGGACGGCGATGAACGAAATGTTTTTCTCAAGAAGCTTTACATGGCATTTTGAATACTCTCTGAGGTTTGCCATTGCAGAGAGGTGGCGGCCGTACAGAAAAATTATTTTAATTCAAATAATTTTCTGTTGCTGCTGGGGTTAGAACCTGGGTCTCCTGATTCGTTGACATAGCGGCCACGCACTTTAACCAACTACGCCACGGACGCCACATGTACATTGCCGTGCATGTATTTCATTCATATTTGTCATACACCTCTGTCGAACGTGTTCCTCATACAGTCATGTCATACATGTATGCCATCAAACATCCTGCGTCATCCGTTATACATCATACGTCATCCATCATACATCATACAGCTACATCATACATCATACGTCATGCATCATAATTCATACGTGATCCATACACATCATACATCATTCATCACACATCAAACGTCATTCAGCATTCGTCATTCAGCATACTTCATCATACTTCATACTTCATACAAACACATTCATGCATCATACATCATACGTGATCATGCGTCCTACATTTTTGTCACACAATTCATGCAGGTGATTCACACAGGTATGTGATACAAGTTTGTCATACATGTTTGCAAGTATACCATTCGTCATTCATCATACATCATAATCATACATCATTCATTATACATCATATACACGTGATACCAAAAAGATTTAGCAATGTAGCAG
This sequence comes from Pherbina coryleti, assembly GCA_943735915.1. NCBI lineage: Eukaryota > Metazoa > Arthropoda > Insecta > Diptera > Sciomyzidae > Pherbina > Pherbina coryleti. Next base: position 85,434,570 of record OX030952.1, on the reverse strand, counting down.
AGTTAAATTTAAGAGTTTAATTTAATTAATATAAAAAAATTTAAATTTTCCATTTCATCCGTCATACATTACACGTCATACATCAAACATCATACCATTTCATAGATTTTCATCATACAAACACATACCCCTACATCATACACAACATGCGTCATATTCATACCGCATTGTCTATTCATACAGGATTGTCATACCAGTATGTCATACAAGTTTGGCATACAGGTATGACATACAAGTATGTCTTACACGTTTGTTATACAGGTGTGTCATACAGTTTTGACATACATGTTTGGCATTCCTGTATGACATACATGTCTTGCATACATGTTTGCCATTCCTGTATGACATACATGTCTACCATACATGTTTGGCATTCATATATGTCATACATGTTTGTCATTCCTGCATGACATACATGTTTGTAATACATGTATACCATACATGTTTGATATGCAGGTATGACATATATGATTGATACAGGTATGCATGTGTGTCATGCATGTATGTCATACCTGTATGGTTTAATTCATCATGCGTCATTCAGAGTACATCATACATCAAACAAAATTTTATCTTCATAATTCATACATCCATAAACATCATGCGGCATACATCATCATCAGAATACATCATACAAACACATCACACATCATCCGTCATCCATCATTCATTATACGTCACGCATAATAGTTCATCCATACACATCATACATCATTCATCATGCATCATATATAATACAAACACATCATACATCATACGTCATTCATCATACCTCATTCAGCATGCGTCATACGTGATATGTCATACAATGTTTGACATACAATTCATGCAGGTGATTCACACATGTATGTGATACAAGTATGTGATTCACACAGACATGTCATACAAGTCTGTCATACATGTATGACATATAGGTTTGCCATATATGTATGCCTACATGTTTGCCATATAGATATGCCAGCATACAGGTTTGTCCTACAGGTTTATAATACAGGTATATCATATTAGTATGTCATACAAGTTTGTCATATTAGTATGTCATACAAGTTTGTTATATATGTATGCCATAACTAATTTAATTAATACAAAAAAATTTAAATTTTCCATTTCATCCGTCATACATTACACGTCATACATTAAACATCAAACATCATACCATTTCATAGATTTTCATCTTACAAACACATACCCCTACATCATACACAACATGCGTCATATTCATACCGCATTATCTATTCATACCAGTCATACAAGTTTGTCATACAGGTATGACATACAAGTATGCCATACACGTTTGTCATACAGGTATGTCGTACACGTTTGTCATACAGGTATGTCAGGCAAGTATGTCATACAGGTATGGCATACAGTTTTGACATACATGTTTGGCATTCCTGTATGCCATACATGTCTGGCATACATGTTTGTCATTCCTGTATGGCATACATGTCTACCATACATGCTTGGCATTCATATATGTCATACATGTTTGTCATTCCTGCATGACATACATGTTTATCATACATGTTTGATATGCAGGTATGACATACATGGTTGTCCTACAGGTATGCCCTGCATGTGTGTCATACATGTATGTCATACCTGTATGGTTTCATTCATCATGCGTCATTCAGAGTACATCATACATCATAAATTAAACATAAGTCAGCCATCATACATCATACGCGATACCATAAAGTGCGGATTTAGTGCGGATTTATGAATTCACAATGCGTGAAATCGTCATAAAACACATCATACATCATCATTCTTCATAATTCATACATCCATAAACATCATGCGGCATACATCATCATCAGAATACATCATACAAACACATCACACATCATCCGTCATCCATCATTCATCATACGTGATCATTCATCATCATGCATCATATATAATACAAACACATCATACATCACACGTCATTCATCATACCTCATTCAGCATGCGTCATGCATCATACGTGATAATGCGTACTAAATGTTTGTCATACAATTCATGCAGGTGATTCACACATGTATGTGATACAAGTATGTGATTCACACAGGTATGTGATTCACACAGGTATGTGATACAAGTTTGTCATACATATTTGCACGCATACAATTAAAGTTTGTTATAGAAATATGTCATACAGACATGTCATACAAGTCTGTCATACATGTATGACATATAGGTTTGCCATATATGTATGCATACATGTTTGCCATATAGATATGCCAGCATACAGGTATGTCATACAGGTTTGTCATACAGGTTTATAATACAGGTATGTCATATTAGTATGTCATACAAGTTTGTCATATTAGTATGTCATACAAGTTTGTCATATGTGTATGCCTTAACTTTTGCCATACAGGTATGACATACATGTTTGTTATACAGGAATGCCATGCAGGTTTGTCATAGGTGTATACATCATACATCATGCGTCATTCATCATGCGTCATTCATCATGCGTCATTCATAGTACATCATACATCATAAATCAAACATCATTTATTATACGTCATCCATCATATATCATACGTGATAGCAAAAAGATTTGTGTTGCGTGAAAAACATCCTAAATCGTTTTACCTGTCCAAAACAGGTGAATTTCTTTCAAAATATTCGGTGCACTCCTTCTACTTATTCTGATTAGTTTAAAAAAAATTATAAAAATCGGTTGAGAAACACGGGAGAAAATGGTTCTTAACTATTTCAGATACACCTATAACTTTCGTATAAATTGCTTAACCTTAGACACGTTTAGATGTTTTACAACTTAATCCCGTTTATCTGGGTCATATTGACCCGTAGTGTATTTTGTATGGAAATTTTACATTTTTCAATGAGTTAAAATAAAAAAGTGTTGTTATTTCATGAAATATTAATTTTATTTGTTTTTTTAGTACATGTTTGAACAAAAAATTTGCAATTTACATATGAATGTTGAGAAAAAAAACAAAACAAAATTAAAAAATAGAGTTGGCTGTATCGTGGAAACACCCGAAGGCTTTGAAGTGATGGTGTTTCTTGTTATTGTTGTTGTTGTGTTTGTTGTTGTTGTTGTTGTTGTTGTTGTTGTTGTTGTTGTTGTTGTTGTTGTTGTTGTTGTTGTTGCTGTTGTTGTTGTTGTTTTTGTTTTTGTTGTTGATGTTGATGTTGATGTTGATGTTGATGTTGATGTTAATGTTAATGTTAATGTTGATGTTGATGTTGATGTTGATGTTGATATTGATGTTGATATTGATGTTGATGTTGATGTTGATGTTGATGTTGATGTTGATGTTAATGTTGATGTTGATGTTGATGTTGATGTTGATGTTGATGTTGATGTTGATGTTGATGTTGATGTTGATGTTGATGTTGATGTTGATGTTGATGTTGATGTTGATGTTGATGTTGATGTTGATGTTGATGTTGATGTTGATGTTGATGTTGATGTTGATGTTGATGTTGATGTTGATGTTGATGTTGATGTTGATGTTGATGTTGATGTTGATGTTGATGTTGATGTTGATGTTGATGTTGATGTTGATGTTGATGTTGATGTTGATGTTGATGTTGATGTTGATGTTGATGTTGATGTTGATGTTGATGTTGATGTTGATGTTGATGTTGATGTTGATGTTGATGTTGATGTTGATGTTGATGTTGATGTTGATGTTGATGTTGATGTTGATGTTGATGTTGATGTTGATGTTGATGTTGATGTTGATGTTGATGTTGATGTTGATGTTGATGTTGATGTTGATGTTGATGTTGATGTTGATGTTGATGTTGATGTTGATGTTGATGTTGATGTTGATGTTGATGTTGATGTTGATGTTGATGTTGATGTTGATGTTGATGTTGATGTTGATGTTGATGTTGATGTTGATGTTGATGTTGATGTTGATGTTGATGTTGATGTTGATGTTGATGTTGATGTTGATGTTGATGTTGATGTTGATGTTGATGTTGATGTTGATGTTGATGTTGATGTTGATGTTGATGTTGATGTTGATGTTGATGTTGATGTTGATGTTGATGTTGATGTTGATGTTGATGTTGATGTTGATGTTGATGTTGATGTTGATGTTGATGTTGATGTTGATGTTGATGTTGATGTTGATGTTGATGTTGATGTTGATGTTGATGTTGATGTTGATGTTGATGTTGATGTTGATGTTGATGTTGATGTTGATGTTGATGTTGATGTTGATGTTGATGTTGATGTTGATGTTGATGTTGATGTTGATGTTGATGTTGATGTTGATGTTGATGTTGATGTTGATGTTGATGTTGATGTTGATGTTGATGTTGATGTTGATGTTGATGTTGATGTTGATGTTGATGTTGATGTTCATGGTGATGTTGATGTTGATTTTGATCTTGATGTTGATGTTGATGTTGTGTTGGTGTTGGTGTTGGTGTTGGTGTTGATGTTGGTGTTGGTGTTGGTGTTGGTGTTGATGTTGGTGTTGGTGTTTGTGTTGGTGTTGGTATTGGTGTTTATGTTGGTGTTGGTGTTGGTGTTTGTGTTGGTGTTGGTGTTGGAGTTGTTGTTGGATTTGGAGTTGGTGTTTTTCGTTTAGCTTTTTTTTTGCTTCCCCATTGGTTGTGCTCTAATTTCAATTAATCCAGCAAAAGTGATGCATATGCTTCACATTAGGCGGTTCCCTGAGGGTCTTTGACACGCCGTCAATTTTTTTTTTTTATTTTTGTCATATGCCCGAAGACCTTACCTTCGTTTTCGTTCCTTAAAATTTACCGTTGCACCAGTAGTCACAGAGAAAAAATTTAATGCAATTTTTTTCATGGCTGTATTTTTACTGCATTATGTGATTGCATCCCTGAAATTATGACAACAAGAATTTTCTTTGTAGTTCAGTTGTGAAGCGTAATAACACATCCCTGCTGTCGTAAAACAATTTTTGTCGTAAAAAAATGCAACGCAGATAAATTTTTAAAAAATTCATTTTTCAACTTTTTTGGAAACTTGATCTGTACAACGTAACTTCGTCACGTCAAAAACACACTTCTGAGCTTGCGACTTGAAAAAGTTTATTATTTTTACCAAAATTACTCTTGTTCAGACAGGGGAATAAATTCTTTGGATGTGCCATATATGGCACACAATGCATTTAAGGGTTAAATTCTTGCGCTAATACACTACCGAAATCTAAAACGTCAAAATTTCTAGTTGTCAAAATATCATCGTCCTTTCGACACAGTAAAAATGATAATTATATTTGAACATAATTGTATTCAAGTCAGTAACATCTTTACCACGAAGGAAAAGGTTCCGAATAACACACGGCCATATTGATTGTATCATTGGAGTATTACATCGTATTTCCAATTGATTTTTAGCATGATATAACGCAAATACTAAAAGACGTGCACAACAGATCCACATAAAAAGTATGAAAAGTATATACGCCAACGACAGAATAATGCTGTCTCTTACTTCCAATGTACTTACAGTTACAAAAAATTTAAAAAGGATTGCACAACAGTAAAAAGTAGTGAAAAAAGTACTACAAAAACTAATCCTGCATACAAATCATATGGTAGAAAATGTCGGGTCATTTTGACCCAGATAAACGTATAGTGCTCATGTCAGTTTTTTGTCTCTGTTATGCACATATGTATGTCACATATGTACAATTTTTTCATTCTGGTTGCAAAAATAAAAGTTCAACAAATAAAATGGTTATTTTTTTGTTTTTATTTTTGATTTCAATATGTTTTTTTTTTGCAAATGAAAAGTGCCTCGGGTCAATATGACCCGATAAACGGTAATTATTATAAACGATAAAAAGAACATATTAGGCAGTCGTAAAATAAATGTAATTTCAGCTTGTGAAATTCTAGCTAACGTTTATCGCATTTTAACAGAAAATAAGAAAAATGGAAAGGTAAGACATTTAAATGGAAAATAAACGATTCTTTGCAATTCTGGTTTCCATTTACAAGATATTTCAATAAAGTGTCGAAAGTTGTACAATAATGAGAAGAAAATCATTGCGCAGAAGATAATGCTAAAAAAAAAAATAAATAAATAACTGGCCATTTCAGCCCTTGAAAGGACGACTTTGACCTAGCTTCTTATGATCAATTGTGTTGTGCGTGTTATTAAGATTGTACACAATTGACCTAGAACCGGACCTACATGTTTAACGCCGACTCCGAACGGCGATGAACGGAATGTTCTTGTTCTCAAGAAGCTTTAAATGGCATTTTGATTACTCTCTGAGGTTTGCCATTGTCTGCAGAGAGGTGGCGGACGTACAGAAAAATTATTTTATTTCAAATAATTTTCTGTCGCTGCTGGGGTTCGAACCTGGGTCTCCAAGGTTCGTTGACATAGCGGCCACGCACTTTAACCAACTACGCCACGGACGCCTCAGAAGATAATGCTATGATTTATAAAATAGGCGATTCTTACTAATGATGAAACTGAAAGTATTTCTAGCTTCAGCAATGGTGCTCCAACTGATGAATTAATGGAATTTGAGGAGCCGAGTGCAAGCAAGAAAAACCTGAAAAACTCGAAAAATACGGTTTTTATACTTATTTTATATTTCAACTTGAAGGACTGAATTTAATTTTAATCAATTTCAAATATGTTTTCTTCTCGGTATTGTTCCTTTTTATATCATACTAGCTGATATACCCGCACGCAAAGAAATTTTTCGTTTACCACAACTGAAAAATTCACCAACTATACTTCGTTTGCGACCTGTATTTGCCGCAAACGAATATTCAGTTGTCACAACTTAAAAATATATCTTATATATATAAACCGCAAGCTATTTCGGTCATTATTATTTATTATATTATTAATCTTTCTCATTATGTCCGTCCGTCTTCTTATGGATTCCACCTCTGTTGCTATCTTCGTCCGCGTATTAAGCAAACTACCAATTTCCTTATATAGTAACAATTTGTCCAAAAAGTAACTCTAAACTATAAGCGTTATGTTTATACAACGAAGGGAAAAATAAACAAAATTTTCATTTGGGAAAAACGAAGTTTTCAATTGCTGCAATTTAAAAATCACTCGCGTTTATGACAAACGAAATTCATTTCCTGCAACTAAATGACTCGTTTCTCACAACTGAAAATTTTGTTTATTTTTCGTTCAACGTTTATGACAACTGTTGAAACGTTTGCAATAAACGATTTCAAGCACGACAAACGAAGTTCGTTTGCGGCAAACTGGCGATAAACGTTTTTTTTTCTTTGCGTGCGGTAATCGGGGAAAAAATATAAAATTTTGATGTTCAGTCCTCGTTTATATGATACAAATTATGAAAAAAAATAATAAATAAATAATATGAATAAAAATAAATAATAAATAATAAATTATGAATAAAATAAATAATAAACAAAATTATTATATTATTGATACAAATAATGAAAAATATTAGTGCAGCTTATTTAATTATTAAATAATTATTTAAATTACTTTGCAGCTTATATTAAAGTTCCATGTTTTATCTATCGGTTGAAAATAAAGAGATGCCGAAAGGCCGAGAAAATAGATTTATAGCGCTAACTTTTGATTGGAAAGAGATACTAGTTTAATTTTTGGACACAAAATTATAATTGAAGCTTAACCATTCTATAAAAAACATAAAACCAAATTTTAAAAAATTCATCTCTTTAAAAAACCAGTCTTGTATTTTGATGACAGAAATAGTTAATGAAATTTTTCGTAAAACTGAAACCACTTTTGGGAAATTCCATACAAAACGGTAATATTTTTGCCAGATACAAAATACACTCTTTTGTTTTTTAACGACGGGACAGTGTATCTACATGAGTAAAGATTCTAATAGTAAGTTTTATTTTTTCTGGCTCATCACTGCAATGGAAAAATTATATATTATGTTATCATGACGACAAAGAATGATCAATGTTTAAAATCTACTTAAAGTTTTTCTAAATATTTTCTGTCGTGTGCATACCTAACTGTTCGATAACTTGTATAATTTATTACCACTTATCTCGATACTATAATTACCACCTATATTTCTGCAATGAATAGCGTAATTTGTTAAAAATTGATTAAATTATTATTGGCAAATATTTAAAGTAAAAAACACAAGTTACGTATTTTAAATTTGTACGTGTCTCATGCGTCACACAGTATGTCGCATACGTCACGCTAACTTCTCAAACATTTTAACAATTTCTTTTATTCCAATTTCTGAAGCTGATTTTGTGTAATTATCTACACATACCAAGCTTTTATTATTATTTATATTTTTTTTTGTGGCAACTATGGTCTACCTAAATTTTCATAATAAATAGTTATAAAATCAAAACTGGTAGTTTCATTGTCGCATACGTCACACTACATTTCATTCATTATATTTTTTTAGCCATCTAGAGAAATAAGCTAAGCCTTGTTTCTAAAAGTTGTTGAAGTCTTAAATTAAAAAACAATTAAAAAGAATTATTCATAATTACTCCAATTTTTTTTAAGCTCTTTTAAACATTTCAAAATGCGTGCAAACGTCGCGAGCGTCACGATGGAATCCCCCTTTTGCTATTAAACGCTATCTCATGTTAAAGGTAGTCAAAATGCAATTTTGAGTTTTCATTATTTTAACAACAAAAACAGGTTTTTTGCAATTTTTTATTAAAAAGTCAATACTTTTAAATATATACGCTAAGCTATTGGAAAAATTCGTTGTATTAAAAGTTTGTGTAATTTTGAAAATATGTGAATGTTTTTTGTGTCAAAATAACAGATTTTTTTCAAAATTTTTTAGACAAACATTTTCGTTAAAAAAAGTATGCTAGAAGGTAGATTTGCGTTTCTTGTAAAGGGTCCTCCCCTTGATGCGTGATCAAAACTACTTATGCCATAACATAAGTTAAGATTTAAGTAGCATGTGTACCGAATTTGAGTTAAATCCGTTCTGCCATTGAGACTTGTATTCGGGTCAAACAAACAGAAAATGACTTATTAATGTAGATTCATATTCACAGCATAAAAAAGTAATGTAAACAAATCTAGCCTTTTTTTAACCTTTTTTTTAAGCCATCTAGCTTTTTTTAGCCATTTTTTTAAGCCCATCTAGCATTTTTCTCTAATAACACTGATTATGCCTACGTTTCTATCATACTTCTCTCTCCTCTCTAACCAAAAAACTCACTCATTCCCTCACTCTATCCATTAAGCGAAATAAACACTTGACTTGAATATTTTCTCTGATAATATTTTTCAATGATCAACGATATATTTGTTCCAACTTATCAGCTCACACATGAAGTTGACATCAGGTATTGGGTTACACAGCACGCTACCCTAATAACCACGGCTCAAGTGGTTGGAGTTGTACGCTTGTTCGCTTCAATGCTAATGTGAAAAAAAGGACATGAAAAGGGAAAATGTTGAATATCATCTTTTTTGCTAGTTATGATTTTACGGTAATTTGCTGTACAATAATCGAAAATCTGATAATACTATACATTGTTGTGACAGGAAAAAAGATAGGGAAGCATACTATTTATATTTATTTCAAATGTGGTTGATGTTGTGGTACTGGCGCCAGTGAAGACAACAAACACACAGCGTAGAGTATTCATCGTAGTGTTGTGGTCGAATTTCTGCCTTCCTAGATGTGTAGCGCGTGTGGTCGATGGGTAGGTACTATAGGAAATTGAAGATGGCCAGTATTCCAGATTTCATTGATATCTATAGTTTTCAAATTTGATATTTTTAGAGGCGAAATCAACATAGTATAAAAAGATTTTGTTGTCCTCTTTTCTAAACAAATAATAGTTAAGAATATTGAAAATTTAACTGGTACAATTGATTCAATTTAATAAGAATTTATTTAATACGTTTTGACGTGACAACGTTACGCTTTTCCAAAAAGCATCGCCATTGCATGGAATTGTTAATGAAGAAGTGCAGGTGTTATGATAAAAGTAATGACACGATAGTAGAAGTTAATTCTTCCACTTTATGACAAATATAAAAAACAAATTTTGAAGACGTCATTGGGTCGCGGAGAGAACTGCATAAGCAACGAAACTTCAAATTTGTTGCATGGAATTATAACGCGATATGTATAGTTGCTTCGTCAAAAAATATTACACGCCAGTAAAGGTTGGGTCTTAACTCTCATAACACAAATTGACAAAAAATGTGCGACATCATGAGGCTGCGGAGTGACCCGCTTCTAGATCAAAAATGCACCAATGCACCAAAATCAATAAGGTGAACGTGACGTTTACGGTTGTCAAAAATTTGACAAAGAGAGAAAAAAGGAGACAAACTGCAGAAAAGTGTCAAATCACTTGCACTCAATAAAAAGTTGTAGCAGATTCAGCAGATTTCAGCTTTATTTGACAAGTTCTGGGTAAAATTTTTTTTAAAAGATGTGTTTAAAATTCGCAATCACCTTGTTAATGGCACCAACCATGGTAGAATTATAAGGTAGGGCCGAGTCGCTCAGTGCCCTCACGCGTCAACGAAGAGTGGATAGTGAAAAGGTTGGGTAGTTGTCAAAATGACGAAGTTAGTGGAAATGTCAAATGAAAAAAGAAATATCATGTTTTCAATTTGTAAATAGTGCGGACACGTGTGTTAAGTTTGTGTTAATTTGAGTGGAAATATTGTAAAAACATTGTAAATAAATCTATAAAATGCCGCGGAAGTGTTAAATTTGAAAAAAAGCTTGTAAAAAGTTTAACCTAAAATCCACTGCGAAACATGAACATAAAGAAACTCGATATGAACAGCTGATTTTGACAACTAGCCCCCTTTTTCGCTGCTTTCCACTTCATTCTTCTCCGAGTCGGCCCTACCTTATAATTCTACCATGGCACCAACTATGCAAAGGCATGCAAACATTGAATTATTACTCAATGAGTATGCGCCACAGTAAATGTTATAAAAGAGAAATGAATGTAGGATGTACTCGGCCATAAGACAAAAAAAAAAAGTAAATTATCCAACGTCAGGTCGCATAGGTAGCAGCTTATACAAAAAAAAAATACAAAATTGTTGCATTATTCTCTGAGTAGAAGTGCTAAAAAATAGGTCTTTGACCTCATAACGAACAAAAATGCACCAAATACAATAACAAAAGCAGAAATAAAAATTTTAAAAATAATAATATTAAAATTAAAATAAAGACAAACATTAGGAAAAGTATTTACAATGAGGGCAAGGATATGGAAGCTGATTTTGGCCAGAATTATGATAAGGAGCTTAAAAGAGTTTAGTCAAAGATTAGAGCATGGAATTAGGGACAAGGATTAGGATTAAGAAAAGGATTGGGAAAAGGACTATGACAAGGATTGGAACAAGGATATAGACAAAGATTATGGCACACCTAGAAAAAATTTGGGACAAGATCGGGGAAAAAAAATAAAATAAGTACAAATATGTTACACAAATTGGGAAAATAACTAATATAAGGATTAGAAAAGGGAATCGAACTAGGCTTAGCCTAGGAATTTTGATATGGATTAAATCAATAGTTAAGACAATAAAAAGGACAACTTTAAGGACAAATATAAGAATAAGAATAAGGATGTGCACAAGTAGAACAATAAGGAAATAGGTAGAAGAATAAGGAAATGGATATAGAAACGCTGTCACGTCAAAACCTATACTAAGGGAAAAAAATATTAAATTTATCCAAAAACTTTTTTAATTTATCCAAAAAGCGAGTCATTTTTGCACCAATTACACATTTGAATTAATCGACTACGTAAATATTGAAAACTTATTTGAATACTTTTTTAATTAAATTAAATATTTAAGCAGAATTAATAAAAAATATATTAAAATTATGCACGAATTTTTTTAAAATATCTTTCAAATATTTACTATTTGAAAATAAACTATCGCATTTAAAGAAAATTTATATAAAAATATTGAATTTAAAAACAACATATTTAAATTGAATATGTTATTAGTGGTTTTATGGTATTATTTTCTTCATATTGCGTTCATCAAATGCCATTGCCTGTATAATTTATTCTCGCTTCACTTTTTTCGTTCTCTAATTTATACTATTTTTGACAGTTGGTGCTCTAATATTGCACCAACTGTCAAACATAGTATAAAATAGAGAACGAAAAAGTAATTCACAAAATATATGTAGGTAGAAGCAAATTATGCAGGTAAATGACAATTGGTCCAAGATGTTCTTGAGAAAATACCGCGTTGTCACTCCACCCTACATAATTTCATTTCTTTGCCAAACATGCATACTATATTATTCTTGCAACAATAACTAAATGAGAACTATAAGAACTGCAAATGCAAGAAATAAACTGCAGGAACAGAGTGCGATGCTGTTGCTGCTTGTCGGAGTATGTGTGTACGTGTGCGATGCTGTTGCTGCTTGCTTGTCTGGAATATGTGTGTACGTGTGTGGTATAAATAAAATTCAAATACGGGGAAAAAACGAGTTGTAAAGAAAACATTGGATTTATCCACGCCAATATTTGAATAAAATTTATACTCAGGCGTGGATAATGCTAATATGCGTTATTTCCCTTAGTGTATCTACGGGTGTGTCCACGGCAAGGTTTTTTTTTCTTATAATTTAAAAAAAAATTATTGTATCAATTATGCCCATCACTTCATAATTGACACAATAATTTTTTTATTTCTATTCTATCTATCTATTTTATCGATAGTCGTGAAAAAAGCTATCGATAGTTTTTAATATGTACCCTGTGTTTAAAATTTAGCCAAATCAAATTAAAACTCAGCCTACTTTCCTTATTAACTGACGTCATCAAAATAGCAAAACCCTCATATATATTCCAAAAAATTAATGAATTGACTTGATATTTATTTTAAATATTAACTTTGAAATTTAACGTTGAAAATGTTATTTCACTCATTTAGAGTTTCAAATTTGAGAATTTTGCCTTTACACATACAAACTGACGTCATTAATAAAGTAAAACTTTCGTAACTCATGGGTGTGTTTAAACTTTGGTCAAACCTAAGATAAATCCTTTCTAGTTGGGAATTAAAACAAAAAACAGTGAAGACTAATATTTAAGTAATTCATTTAAGAATACTCTTTCAATTTAAGGTTATATCAAAATAAAAGGCACAACTATTTTGATTTTAACACATTGAAAATAATTGTTAAAAATTTAATGTTTTCTCGAATTTTTATTTTCCTAGAAATTTAGATTTCTGAAAGTTCCTTTAGAAATACAAGAAACGACATGGATTAAATTTATTTATTCACTCTTCTGAGTGCCATTTTGAATTTTAAAATAAATTTTAACGAGGTTTAATAGGTGATATCAAATTTTTCGTGTCCAAATAAATAGGACAAGCAAATATCAGTTTGTGTTTTTTTTTTTTTTAATTGCTTTGTAATTGAGCCAGAAATCAAAAAAGAAGGCATTGATAATTCTTTCAGTGGTATGGGAGAAATCTTGACCCATTTCAAATTTATATGAGACGTTCCGATATATAAGAGACCTCAGCTAAGGCTATGACAAATGAAAAATCTACACCGAGAAAAAAAACAATAGTTAAATCACTTAAGTCGGCTTGGGTGGAAAAAAAAAACTTACTTACTTACTTACTCATCTGGCGCTTACAACCGTAGGTCGGTTTTGGCCTAGTATAAGAAATTTCGCCAGCCATTTCTGTTCTGCGGTTGCTGGCGCCAGTTGGAAACACCAAGCGTGGTCAAGTTATCCAACACCTGATCCTTCCAACGAAGATGTGGGCATCCTCTTCCGCGTTGACCACCACCGGGCACCGAATCGAATATTTTTTTCGCTGGAGCGTCATTTTCCATTCGCTCAACATGACCTAGCCAGCGGAGCCGCTCGATTTTAATACGCTTAACTATGTCGATGTCAGCGTACAGCTCATACAGTTCGTGGTTCCATCGAATTCGGTACTCGCCATTGACGCAGATTGGACCGAAGATCTTACGAAGGATCTTTCTCTCGAAGGCTCCCAGAGTCTTTTCATCAGAACTGCTCAACGTCCAGGTTTGTGTTGCATATAATAGGACTGGCATGAGTTTTGTTCGTAGAGAGAGGGCTCTGCTTCTCAATTGCCTACTTAACCCAAAGTAACACCTGTTGGCAAGAGTTATTCTTCGTTTTATCTCAATACTGACATCGTTGAAAGAGTTGATGCTGGATCCCAGGTAGACGAAGTCCTTAACAACCACGAAGGAGATGTTGTCAGCAGTGACGTGGTTTCCAAGACGCTGGGACTGTTTATTTGTTGACACTAGGTATTTCGTCTTATCTGCATTCACTGCAAGACCCATTCGACTCGACTTTTTCGCTAATCTGGAGAATGCTGCGCTGACTTCGCGCATATTATGGCCAATGATATCGATATCATCAGCATACGCCAGCAGCATAATACTTTTGTAGAATATCGTGCCACTGCGTCTCAAAGCAGCAGCTGGGATGATCTTCTCCATCATCAGGTTGAAAAAGTCGCACGATAAGGAATCACCTTGTCTGAAACCTCGTTTGGTATCGAATGGAGGAGTGAGATCCTTCCTGATCTTAACTGTGCTGCTGGTGTTGCTCAGTGTCATTCTGCAAAGACGGATGAGCTTTGCAGGAATATCAAATTCAGACATGGTGGAGTAGATATGATTCCTTATTGGACTGTCGAAGGCGGCTTTATAATCGACAAAAAGATGGTGTGCGTCGTTTTGTTTTGTAGGGTCTTCTCCAAGATTTGTCGTAGCGTAAATATCTGGTCTATGGTGGATTTACTAGGTCTGAAGCCACACTGATAAGGTCCAATCAGCTGGTTTACGATGGGCTTCAGTCTTTCACATAATACGCTCGCTGGACCTTAGATGCGATATTAAGAATGCTTATCCCACGGTAGATGGCGCAAATTGTGGGATCGCCTTTCTTGTGGATTGCGCAGAGCACACTGAGGTTCCAATCGTTTGGAATGCATTCTTCCGACCATATTCTGCATAGAAGCTCATGACTGCATTTAAATAGAGCTTCGCCTCCATTCTTGAAGAGCTCAGCAGGTAATCCATCGGCTTCTGCGGCTTTGTTGTTTTTAAGCCAAGCTATAGCTTTCAAGACTTCACTATGGTCGGGCAGCGGAACTTCTACGCTTTCGTCCACAATTGGGGTTTCCGGGATACCATCTCTATTGGCGGGATTGTTGTCGTCGTCACCATTCAGAAGCCTAGAGAAGTGTTCTCTCCACATCATCAGTGTACTCTGGATATCTGTCACTTGATTCCCATTTTCATCCTTGCAGGAAGAGGCCCCGGTCTTCCCTCCTCTTCTCTTTGTATCGCTCTTTAGCAGCACGCAGCACCGACTGCAGGGTGGCTTTGTAGGCGGCGTCTTTTTCTGCAGTGGCGTCGCGACACTCCAGGTCGTGCAACTAGTTTCGGCGAGGGCGGTGATAGCCAATCACCTCTTCGGCAGCCGTACGCATAGAGTGGGAAATATGATTCCACTGTGCGCATATATCGTCGATCGGAGGAGTGCTTTCTTGAAGCAAGAGTGAGAGTCGAGTAGCGAAGTCTTCGGCTGTTTGTTTTGATTGCAGCTTTTCGACGTCTAGCTTTCTCTGTGCTGGATTGCGCGCATTCTTGGTTGCGCACAGGCGTGTGCAAAAAAAAACTTATGCTTAATTATTCACCAAAGTTGCTTATTTATTCACTTATTAATTTTTTTGTAAACTACAATTAATAGCTTTGGTAAATAATCACAAGTTTTTAATTTCCATACAAATTCTTTTCATCCAAGCCCGACTTAGGTGATTATACTATGTTTTTTTTTCGGTGTAGTATAACGGTAGAAATTTTAAACATTTTATAATATTTGTATGAATTAAAAGGAGTCCACGCAGTGGGGTATTTTGGCCTCCAAAAGGTCTTATGAAAATTATTTTTAATATATTGTTGGGTCGGGACCTGATATAAAATATAAGTTTCTTACCTTTGGGTAGGCTTACTTTCCCTACCCATACAACACATTGAAAATAGTGTTAGCTCCAATTTTGCAAGGCTTTTTGGGTACGATAAAGGATTTTTGGGGCTTATGACATCGAATAGCTTTGAAAGTGAAAATCACAGAACATTGGAACTCAGAATGGAGTTACTATTTAGTCAGGAAATCAGAAAACTGGGAAACTGTAACGGACAGTGGACAATGAGAGTGGTGTCAAACTAAGGGTCACATAAAAGTTTTGAGTAAATTTATTATTTTCAATTATAGTTGCAGGATGTAATACGCGGTTCAGGTATCGCGAGTGAATTAACATTTGTTGAAACTTAATTTCATATTTTTTTATTTTCAAACCAACGATGATACAAAAAATCATTATCGAAGCACTGTTGATAGTTCACTTCTTACTATCGTTATGTAGTTGAAAGCAATATATTGTGGGGATTGTACTATCGATAGTTTCCCATCACAAATTCAAATTGCTTTTCAAGACAATCTTAAAACTACGGTCTATGGGCGTTAAATATAAACAAAACCCAACAGTAGCTACACATATGTAAGGACTATAAAAGATAGTTCTACTTTTTATAGCTAGCATAAAATCAGGTTAGTCTGTAAAAAACCATTTGAGCAGAAGTTTATGTTAAAATCATAAACTACCGAATTGCTGTTGTTCACGCTTCATCCTTAAATTCGAATGTAGTCATGGGAGAAAAAAGGCATTTCTCAGTTGTTGCCAGATGATGTCTGATAAAACAGTGTCTACATTTTTAATGTATTCTATGTTTGATCAGGTTGTTACACAATCAATGCTTTTAAAATTGACCATTTGTCGACTAAACCCTATGTTGCACAAACATTGGTCCAGATGTGGTTGCTTTGAAAGGACTATTTTCTTTGTATTTATTGATTCAGGACTGTTTTATAGTGATAAGAGTAGAGTTTCTTTTTAACTCTTTTTTTTTTAATGCTGTAGACTCCCACAAATTAGAACCACTTTGTTTCACGGGTTGTTCAAATTTCTGAAATGTTGTAATTTCTGGAAGTTTTTTCTTTCATAGAAATTTAAAAGAAAATAATGGCTGGTTAAATAAATGTATTACAATTTTATTTATTTATTAATATTTAATGTTGTTTTAAATAAAACTCATATAATTAACCTATTTATATTTATATCAATGACTAGAGATTACTTATGAATTTAATAAATAAAGAAACGTCCAGAAATTACAACTAAAGGTTTCACAGCTCTAATTTCAGAGCGTTCAGTATTGAAATTACAGGTTCTTATTTCTGGACAGTTCGAATTTGTGAGAGTGTAGTGCATTATTATTTAACCGTTACTTTAAATATATTTTATTTTTAAAAGTTGTTTCTCGAATTTATACAAAATCCTTTAAAAAATACGGGTTCATTTTGAGAAAAACTAATTTATAGACTAAGATTATAAATTGTAAAAATCAAGAAAAATCCCAAAAAAAAAAAAACTACCATCGGCTACTCACACTATGTAGTCATAAAATTCCAAAAACTTCTACCGCGCTGAAACCATAAATTTTATTTGTTCGACTTTAACATGCCAACAATAAAAAACACAAAAAAAAAGGCGACTCAAGTGAAAAAAACTAAAATTAGCAATTTGTTTAGATAAGAAAAGTAATAATTACCGATTTAAACACAGGGGAAATAAATTATCCGAACGTTTAACCCGTACACCCCATGGTCTAGCGCGGTCAGACAGAAGAGCAATTGTGCGATGCCAACAGTTTGCTCCACAATAGCTACAACTATAAGAATGCTATAGATATATATACATATATAGTATATATATATATATACATATACCTATCTATAAATTCCAAATAAAAAAAAATTAAATTAAATTATATAAAACATACACAGGCACAAACAAGTGCTCATTGCCAGGTACCGCCACGCGTTATTGAGATATTAGCTGCTGCTATGCTACAAATTTGTTTATATTGTAGGCTTTTTTTTAATTTAACCGTTTACATTTTTTTTTTTTTTGTAATTTTATTTTAAGCCTTCGATGCACTCCCTCGTTTGAAGGAGTCACATGAAACAGATTCTTTTTTAGGGTCAAACTCGACACAAGTTGAGCCAGTGAATTTTTTTTTTTTCTTTTTCTTTTCTTTAATGTTGATTACCAAGTGCTACGGAAAACATTTGTTAGAGAAAACCAAGTGAAAAGTATTTGAATCACCTGTGAATGAAATTGTTTAGTTTTGGAAACTGGCTGCCTCGTCGGCTCATTATCATATGGCCTTCAAATGTGCCTTTGATTTTTATCTTTGTTTTTTTTTCATATCGATTGAGTTCAGAAACGGGTAGGTAGCGATTTTCTGCTGATAGTGTCAGAAGTACCAGATAGTTTGTTGGTACAGAAGAAAATATTCAAGTAAAGGGTGTTTTTTTAGGGGTTTGTTTTTCGAATTGACATAAAACACAATAAAATCGTTTTAATGTCCATCAATTTGGCTTTATTGGAAGGATAATTTTATGCCATTAATGTTTAAATATGATTTCGGGCATGTGGCCGCCGCGGCTGGCTCGAATAAAGCCAATTCTACAGGTCCAATTTTCAACCACTTTTTCGAGCATATGGGGCCGTATGTCGGCAATAACGCCACGAATGTTGGCCTCCAAGTCCCCTAACGTTTCTGGTTTGTTGGCGTAGACGAGCGACTTCACATATCCCCAAAGAAAATAATCCAATGGTGTCAAATCACACGATCTTGGTGGCCAATTGACAGGTCCATTCCGCGAAATTATGCGCTCATCGAATGTTTCCTTCAATAAATCGATTGTGACGTGCGCTGTGTGGCATGTAGCGCCGTCTTGTTGGAACCACAACTCATCCACATTCATGCCATCCAATTCGGGAACAAAATAGTCGGTTATCATGGCTCTATACCGGTCTCCATTAACGGTAACTGACTCTCCAGCATTATTTCGGAAGAAGTATGGCCCAATGACTCCACCAGCCCATAGAGCACACCAAACAGTCAGTTTTTGTGGATGTAATGGCGTCTCAAGGATCTCATGTGGATTCTCTTCACTCCAAATGCGGCAATTTTGCTTGTTGACGTAGCCATTCAACCAAAAATGAGCCTCATCACTGAACAAAATTTTGCGATGAAAATCAGCATCGAGATCAATCTCATTTTTGGCCCATTTGCAAGCGTTGTTCTTTTGTCAACCTGTTCATGATGAAATGGCAAACCAAACTGAACATAAATGACATTAGAGTTGCCAGATTTGACCACAAAATGCCAGTTTTATCTCTATTCGAAAAACAAACCCCTAAAAAAACACCCTTTACTTTGACTCGGCATGTTCGAAATAGAGAAATTGTTAACTTGGAAATTTTGGATTTCATTATTCAAACATGTTAATTAATTTTGTGAAAATTAATCCATTCACTAGATGGAATCACGTAAAAGTAAGCAAAAGACTAACTTTTACTGGTCACTGAAATGTCTTAAAGAAATCATAAAACTTTTATGAATTTTAATAAAGATTTTTAATTTCATGTAGTTTTTCTAATAGCACGGAGAAAAATAATATTCTTATATTGAGAAAATATTTTGCGTGATCTAAGAAAATTTAAAATGTAGCCTCTTTTGCTCAAATCATGCACTAAAAACTAGAATCAAGAAACAAAAAAATTAAAATGAGCATTTATTTTTTTGTTTTAAATAAATGATTAATTGAAACAAAAATAAATACGAAATCACGAACCTGGAAAAACTCTTGAATCGAGAAAATATTTTTTTATTTAAGCGAGTATATTTTATATTAAGAGTTGGGTAATAAAAATATTCTTGAATTAATCAATTATTTTGCTTAAGAAAATACAAAATTAGTTTATAATTGCTTGATTCAAGCATGTAAAACTATACATGTACTTTCAATCTTAAATCTTTCAACCTTTAGCCTTCAAATTATGAGTGAAAAAAAAAACACTTTCCCACATCTCATCTGAAGATATATTAATCATTATCTCATCACAATTTATTGACCACAATTAATTAATTAGTGATTTATCACAAGATATCAGAAAATTTTTTAAAATTAATTTTTTGTTTAATTTGAAAACACAATGTAGCTAACTATTTACTATTTTCAGATACAAGATAAAATATAATCTTATATGTATTCAAAGCAAAACTTTATAATTTTCAGATAAGCAAATTATTCCCTATATAAGAAAAATAAAAATCAAAGCATTCTAATATAGTGACAATTATTTATTTAGATGAAACAAATTCTTCTCAATTCTATGAAAACAAATCACTCCAATCGAGCAAATCGACTTGGATCAAGCCTATTCTGCTTTTAATAAGAGGATTAAATTTCTAATATCAAGCAAATTATTGTAGGTTTGAATAAATTCTTTTCTTGAATCAAGCAAATTATTTTCAACTCAAGAAAAATAAATTTCTCAATTCAAGTAAATTATTCTAGTTCTCAGCAAATTGTTTACTTGAATCATGCAAATATTTATTAGACTTGATCCCAGAAAAAATATTTTTGAGCAAATGTTTCTTGAATAAAACATTTTTTTCTTAATACGAGTATCATGCGCAGTGTTGCCATTTTAGCTACTTTGTAGCTAGATTTAGCTTCTTTTTTTCTCATTTAGCTCCAAAAATTGTATTTTAGCTCCTAGCTACTTTTTTAGCTTATTTTTTTTAGCTATTTTTAGCTACTACTTTTTTTTGGTTAAAAAATTCAATATTTTCGTAATCACTTGCTGCCACCGATATTTTTTTTTTTTTGTGACATCTCTTACTTATACATACGATGAAATCCAATAGAGAAAACTTCACACTTATCCATGGACTAAAGTCATGGTATAATAATACAAGGTAGCATTGACAACTGCTTATTTTCTCTTCTACAAGAAAACATCTCTTGTCAAAAACAGCTGTTTGTGAAAATGCATCTGCAACTGCTGAGGTTGTTGTTTTTTTCACTTCAACGTTTTCAACATTAGGTCTGTTCCCGTACTTTTTGGGCTAAAAATGGTAAAACTGTCAAAAACGTGAGAGTAAGGAAAAATTTCTCAAAAATATTGAAAAACACAAAAAAAGTACGGAAACGCTTTTTGGACTAAAATTGTGTAAGCTGTCAGATAAAATCGTTTGTTTATACTTATGTGGAGCATTGGCAGCGCAGACGACATGCTAAAGATTTTGAAAAATATAAAAATTAATTCTCAAATAAACATTTATATTTAGTTTTTACACAATTTACCATGTTTTTAGTTTCCATTCCAACAGTTTTTTATTTATTTCAAAGAACTTTTATTGCTTTGCAATTTCTTTGCTAACATGTAAACATATGATTTTAAGCAGTTTGACACTTTTACCATTTTTGCCAGAAGAAATTTCTCTTACTAAAACTTGCAGCTTTAGACAGGGAGGGGAAATTTTTTACTCTCCGATTGCACTCTCTTTTACCATTTTTTCGAGTACGGGAACGCTTCTCGGACTAAAACCTGTAAAAATGGTAAATTGGACTAAAACTTTAGAGTACGGGAACAGACCTATTGTTTGTGTTTTCAATGGCGGATTGTGAACGCTCTCTTTTTGAGTGTATTTTTTGATAGGAGATGTTTTCCCAAGCAACTGTCAATGCTACCTTGTATTATTATACCATGGACTAAAGTATCGTCTTCTATTGATTTTTGGATAGAAGTAAGAGAATGGAAGGGTGCTTTAAACGAAAACCCTTTCTCTGATCTTACTAAATTCGTTTTTTATTTTTTACTTTTACCGTTAAGCAACACTGAAAAAGAGATAACGTTTTCAATAATGAGTCTTATAAAAACAAAACAAAGAAATTCAATTAAATTGCTAATGTCAAATTCCACAGTATGTTAAGCTTTCTTCTATATATACTTTCTTCTATATCTATACTTTCTTCTATATGTATATGAACCTACATATTGCTTATCGTTAGTAAGCCTATTTCGTGATACAGGATGAAGGAGTAAGATATGTCTTAAAAAATAAACAAATGTTGCCACGATTACATTATAAATTATGATCTCGTAAAATTTATGAAACGGGAAGATATTTACAAAGATGAAGATTCTGATAGTTCAGATAATAATAGAAATGTGCTCTCAAATATTGTCAAAAATAATTAAAATTATTTCAAAAATTTGTAAAATATGTCAAAAAAATTCAAAATATATAAAAAAATTCAAAACAAAATGAAAATAAAAACAAGAAAATTTGTCAAAACTTTTCAAAATATTTACAAAAAAGGATAATAAAATGACAATGTTTTTCAGTGCAGAGGGTAGCTTCAAAAAAATATTGATGTTTAAACATGAAAATGTTGACGAAATTGTGACAAATAAATGAAAAGTCATTGAATTTATCAAATACACAAACCATTATTGACACTCTTCCCACATTAAATCGAAAGTGTTCCTATTTTAACTACAAGGCAGCTACAACATTTTTATGAATAACAAAATTTTAAAAGACTTTTTAACATTAAAAAACTTTTTAACTATTGAAGGTTTTAAAGCTATTTTAAGATATTTTTATGAATACGGCTGTTAGTATATTGAAAGTGTATTTTACTGATAAAAATATATGAAATATATTCCTTTTATTGTTGTAATTTATGTACACAAAATTAAAAAAAAAGTTAAACTGAATGAATAAAATATAGTCACTCTCAAATATTTTCTGGCAACACTGATCATGTGTGTTAAATTTGCTCAATTCTAGTAAAATAATGATTGGATTGAGAAATTTACGCTTGGGTGTAAACTGATAGCCTATTTGCTTGATTAAAGGATAGAAAATTGATTTTTTTTTCTCCCCGTGAGGGATATCTGTTGTCTGTGCTGCAAGATTGACATATTTTTTTTATATTATTCAGTATACAAGAAAATTTCCTCTTACAAAGTTATTTGACTGAGCAACGTCTCCAAATAAAGCAAACCGAAAATCATAATTTCGGAGGATTTCAACTCTTCTGGCTAAATGGATAAGTAAGCAAATAGAATTACCGAATTTGGTGCGATAACCAGCCGCACGAGGTACTGCACTAAGGGAACTAACGCATATTAGCATTATCGACGCCTGAGTATAAATTTTATTTAAATATTTACGTGGATAAATTAAATGTTTTCCTTACAACTCGTTTTTTCCCGTATTTGAATTTTATTTATACCACACACGTACACACATATTCCATACAAGCAGCAACAACATCGCACTCTGTTCCTGCAGTTTATTTCTTGCAGTTGTGGGTTTCTTATATTTCTCATTTAGTTAATGTTGCAAGGGTAATATAGCCTGGATTTTTGGCAAATATGATTTGTGAGTGCAATGGTGAGTGCGATGCATGATGAAATCATGTAGGGTGGAGTGACAACTCGGTATTTTCTCAAGAATGTCTTGAACCGCTTGTCATTTACCTGCATAATTTCTATCTTATTCTTTTTTACTTTTTCTTTTTATAGTTTATACTATTTTTGACATTTGATGCCATAATATTGCACCAACTGTCAAAAATAGTAAAAATTAGACAACGAAAAAGTAAAAAGGAAAATAAAATATACCACCAAATGGCGTTTGATATGGACGCAGCTCGAGGGAATTATCTATATATTAATACGCAAACAAAAAAGTTTGTGTTCCCTTTTTGCTGTGTTACCTTCAACATATTCACATAATACTTATATCAATGGATAGGTAATTTCGAGTAGATTTGCACAATATAGTTTTTATTCGAATATGTTGTCATTAAAGTAGGTAAAACTGAGCAAATGTAAAATGCTTTTTTACCAATGAGACAATGAGAAACTACAAAGCGACAAAGCTCTGTTGAACATCGCTGCTGTAGCTTACAAAAGCAAGAGTAGAATGCAGTAGTGATGCAAATCCTTAAAAATAGCTGAGTAGCAATATTGTTGTTGTTCTTATTGTTGTTGTGGTCGTTGTTGCTTTCTCTTAATTTTTCTCAGCGTTAAAAAAAAACAGTTAAACTGCTGCTTGCTTCATATAACACTTGACGCCAAGCCATTGATAACACAGTGCAACACGAAAAAAAATAACCATATACGGACAACACTACGTGATAAAAGACTAAAAAAAAAAGACCCGTGTCTCCCAATTTTTCCCAAAGTCATGCACTTTTTTGTTTATGGACCGCCAAAGATTTGGGGCCTCGGTATCATTTTCGCAAAAAAGAGATCATTTTCTCGGGCTCATATCTTGCAAACCTTTCAGAATTTCGATTTACTCTCTGAGGCAAAGTTGTAGCTCTTGTCATAAAGAACAAAAATTGCCAACATATAAAATCAAAAAAACTTCACCTTCCAGATCAAAATCGCAAAAAAACTTAAAAAATTCGATTTTTTTTACCTTTTTTCCCGTGTTCAGGTCCATAGGTAGCAAACCGTTCAAAATTCAAGGAAACAATCAACTACAAAAATTTACCTAAGATCTCAATAAACAAATTTCTAGAACATATAAACTTCCTAGAGATGATTCTTAACACTGTTTAGGTAGCACGCAAAAGTGAAAAAAGTGACGCGGTGAAAGTTATATAAAGTGCTACAACATAATTCGTACACAACAGTGGCAACTGACAGTTTCAGTATGCAGTGTGAAAAAATTGATTTATTTTGCTACGTTTGCGGTCATCAAACCAGAAAAAAAACATCTACAAGATTTCAGAAGGAAAAGAATCTTTTAACTAGTGAATTCAAAAGAGCATATACATTGTTTTTCGACGAAGTGGACTTGACCGGTGAAAATTACACACCTAATACAGTATGTCGCCAATGTTATAACAATCTCATGGCATGGTTGAGTGGAGGCAGAGGTACTATGAAGTATTGTAAGCCGGTAAACTGGATTAATTGCCCAGGTGATCATGATGCAACCAGTTGCTATGCATGCGTAAATTACACATGTCGTCTAAATCGACATGCTGAGAAGAACAAAATTTATACACACTACCAGTGCTTGCACCTGAAAATTTTGTATCACCAAGGCCGCCAACTCCAGATCGTACTACAGAATTTACAGCAATGAGTACAGCACGTGGTGTTACTTATGAAGATCCATTTGATACCGATGAGAAAAGTGCATGAAAAAAAATGACTTTGGGAAAACTTGGGAGACACGGGTCTTTTTTTTTTAGTCTTTTATCACGTAGTTGTGTCCGTATATGGTTATTTTGCCATGACTTAAAAAATTACACACAGTGTAATTGTTTCTTTTATTCAATACTTGGAGGATTATTTCGAGATGACGGTTGAATACATTTTTGTTATTGACGCATATATGCTTCCTTTTTTGTCCTTTACCACTTTTTTCCTCATAGCGTCAAGGTAAGCATTAAGAATTTCCATGCAAATTAATAACAATTCATTATGAGAAAAACAACTTGAGCTTCGTTAACTTACAGATACAGATCGCCGAATTTCGGCCACAGGCGATACTAGTTCAAATAAATTGTTTTTCAATTTCAATATTTTTTTGAAATTGAAAAAAATATTGAAAAAAAATTTTCCTCAAATGCAATAGTTTATTTTCAAATAGTAAATATTTGAAAGATATTTAAATATATTCGTGCATAATTTTGCTGTATTCTATTAATTCTGTATTTTTATTAATTCTGTTTAAATATTTTAATATTTTATTTAATTAAAAAATTATTTAAATAAATTTTAAATATTAACGTAGTCGATTAAAGCAAATGCTTTATTGGTGCAAAAATTACTCGCTTTTTGGATAAATTAAAAAAGTTTTTGGATAAATTTAATAATTTTTTCCCTTAGTGTGGTGATGAGATTATTTTGATATTGTTTATAACTTTCTATTTTGTTATTATTTCTTTAGTACTATGTTGAATAAACAGATACTTAATCTGTAATAAATAACAAAGAATGCTATCGATTTTTTTTTAATTATAGAAAAATTATACCTTTTCTAAAAGTAACAATTTCTTCTAGTTGTTAGACATATCGCACACCCTCTTCAAAAGTGACACAATTCGAAATTTTCCAATTTTGACTTTTTAATGTAAAGGAATTTGTAATGCACATCTCCATCGACTGTCAAAATTTTGTTTTAATCTGATTGCTCTTTAATTTTTAAAAAATCATTTTGTATTTTTCTTTTGTATGAAGTTGCTTGAAAACCATGATTCAATTATTATAAGGTTGTCCAGATATTTGACGTCTACTCACAAGAATAAGAATGTGAACCCTTATTTGAAGAGGAGAGCAAAAGAGCAATTTTTCAATAAAATAAAAATCCCACAGTTGCCTGAATATGATACTTTTTCGTAGTCCAAAAAGTTAAAGATACATTTGACTACTACGTTTTCTACTACTTGTTTGTTTTGAACTAAAATTACATTATGAGCTTTTAAAAATGTAATGGTATCATTTTTGACATCAAATAATATTGAAAATATAACATTTGTGTATGCAATACACAAATCACAAAAAATTTGTTTGAATACATATACATATTTATCATGTTTCTGAGCTTTGAGTTCAAATAAGTAATAAATAAACTGACTAAAGTAAGTTTATACTATGTTCACACATAGGCTGAAATATCGCATTTCAGCTGAAAACCCTCTTTTCAAAAAAAGGTGTTCACACTTGAAAAGCAGCTTTTCATTTGACACACAAACAAATAGTCATATGTTTGTTATAATTGCGTTTTGTTTCATTGTTCTCAGAAAATAAGTATACACATTGGCTACAAGTATACACTTAAAAAAAAACGACAGACAAAATGTCAAACATCAGTGACAACCTGTATTTTAGTATCCGATTTTGACTTTACTTCAAAAACAGACTTCAGATCAGGGTTGTTTTCTAACTATTCCGAGTTTTCCGCGGAAAAGCACACAAAAAGATGCTTTTGATTTGACAGTTTTTCTATGGCGAAAAACTTAATAACATGTAGCTTTTCAGCTGAAAAGCCATTATTGTCCAAAAAGCGGCTTTTCGGCCTTAGTGTGAACATAGAATCAGAGGTAAAATTTATTGAAAATTTGTGTAATCTGTGATACATACCTTTGAAATCTTTTGTTTAACCGAAAGTATGAATATAGTGATTTTTATATTTGTATTTAGGGTAGTGAGAGTAATTTAAATATGGTTGAAACCTTCAAGAAATCTTTGATAAGGCTTGTTTTAAATCATTTGCTCTCATTTGTGGACAAATATTGTCAACAATAATTTAAATTATTCAAAATATATCAAGATAAAAAAATTCCAAAAAAAAAAGAACATAACAAGAAAATTTGTCAAAACATTTCAAAGTATTCAAAAAAAAAAAAAACCAGTACAGAGGGTAACTTAAAAAAAACTTTTGATGCTTGAATATAAAAATGTTAAAATAGGGACAAATAAGTAAAAAGCCATTGAGTATATCTAATACAATACTCAAACCATTATTAACACTCTTCCTACTTCAAATCGAAAGCGTTCTTATTTAACAACACATCAGCTACATGTTTATGAATAACTAAATTTTTAAAATTTTTAAAGTCTTTAAAATTAAAAAGCTTTTAAACTAACGTTTCAAAGCTAAAGGGTGTTTTTTTAGGGGTTTGTTTTTCGAATAGAGATAAAACTGGCATTTTGTGGTCAAATCTGGCAACTCTAATGTCATTTATGTTCAGTTTGGTTTGCCATTTCATCATAAACAGGTTGACAAAAGAACAACGCTTGCAAATGGGCCGAAAATGAGATTGATCTCGATGCTGATTTTCATCGCAAAATTTTGTTCAGTGATGAGGCTCATTTTTTGTTGAATGGCTACGTCAACAAGCAAAATTGCCGCATTTGGAGTGAAGAGAATCCACATGAGATCCTTGAGACGCCATTACATCCACAAAAACTGACTGTTTGGTGTGCTCTATGGGCTGGTGGAGTCATTGGGCCATACTTCTTCCGAAATAATGCTGTAGAGTCAGTTACCGTTAATGGAAACCGGTATAGAGTCATGATAACCGACTATTTTGTTCCCGAATTGGATGGCATGAATGTGGATGAGCTGTGGTTCCAACAAGACGGCGCTACATGCCACACAGCGCACGTCACAATCGATTTATTGAAGGAAACATTCGATGAGCGCATAATTTCGCGGAATGGACCTGTCAATTGGCCACCAAGATCGTGTGATTTGACACCATTGGATTATTTTCTTTGGGGATATGTGAAGTCGCTCGTCTACGCCAACAAACCAGAAACGTTAGGGGACTTGGAGGCCAACATTCGTGGCGTTATTGCCGACATACGGCCCCATATGCTCGAAAAAGTGGTTGAAAATTGGACCTGTAGAATTGGCTTTATTCGAGCCAGCCGCGGCGGCCACATGCCCGAAATCATATTTAAACATTAATGGCATAAAATTATCTTTCCAATAAAGCCAAATTGATGGACATTAAAACGATTTTCTTGTGTTTTATCTCTATTCGAAAAACAATCCTCTAAAAAAAACACCCTATATATTAAAATATTTTCGTTAATACGGCTGTAAGAAATTCAATATAAATGACGCTACAAAAATTGAAACAATCTTCCACGAATTATCTTAACGTCAATAAATTTTATTAAAGCTGCACAATTGTTTTTTTTTTTTCTTTTTAACAGAAGCTCAAACATATAAAAAAGGTACTTAAAAAAAGGTACAGCAAAACCCTGATATATAACTCTCTTTCGGAAATACCACACAACCGTCACTGGCATTTTTCCAAGAGCGTAAAAATATTTTTGTTTACATAAAATAAGGATGTGTCAAATATCTGGATAACCTTATAATTATTGAATCATGCTTGAAAACAAAATAGTTTTTTGACTCTCCTGAAAATTTTAAAATTTTGAGTCGTGTCACTTTTGAAGAGGGTGTGCGATATATAGGCGTAAGCATGGTAGAACTATAAGGTAGGGCCGACTCGGAGAAGAATGAAGTGGGAAGCAGCGAAAAAGGGGGCTAGTTGTCAAAATCAGCTGTTCATATCGAGTTTCTTTATGTTCATGTTTCGCAGTTGATTTTAGGTTAAACTTTTTACAAGCTTTTTTCCCTTTAGGGGTGACATCCTATACGAAAAATCGTATATCTCTTTATGCTAAACTGTATAAGAAAAATACGAGTAAATGATTAGTGTGAAAAGCATTGATAAAATTGTATATGTTTCATATTTCAAACTTATGAAATAAGAAAATATCTTCATATTTAAACTTAAAATGGGCTGAATAATTATGAAAACATTTTAAATGAAGATGCTTATTTCATTTTAGACACATATAAACTGTTTGTTTTATGACACACTCCGCAACGTAAGTATTTCAAATTTTTATCTTTTGAAGCGAAGTGTTTCTCGGTGATTTTTGACAGTCCTGGCAATTGATCTTCATCTTCTTCGTCTTTGCCGGTGAGTATGAGTTCGTCACATATCATTACTCGAAAGTCTATTTGAGACATTGGCTTATCTAGCAGCTTTGTTCCAATAAAACAAACTAGTTTCCATGCGTTGACTATAGCACTATTGAAACCAGCTACAAATAAAGCCCACGACCATTTTTTTCCCTTGTATTACTACGCGATAGTTTGACACGACATTGTCATGAAGGTCCACTCCCTCCATATTGTGATTGTTGTGCGAAATAGTTTGTGCTATTTCTACTACAACTTTCTTCTTTAGAACTTTGTCATACCGGACTGCTCTATAGTTTGGTGGTTTCTTATCATAGTAACTGCCTTATTGTCGCTCCAACGTAACAATACAATTTTATTTTTCTTTTTCTGTCAAACATATAATCTGTTGAACCTTTTGGCAATTTTTTTTCCAGTCTGTAATCTGGCACCATTTATTCGATTGGCAAGAATTGGGTCAGAAGTGAAGAAATTTCTCTCGGAAAGGAGGCACCTTAATTAATACGATGAAAAAAATTGTCAAAATAAACATCGTGATGGTTTGGATTTTTACAGATTGACTATTATCGCAATACGACGTCCTGAGCCAATTTGTTTCTTGTTCCAGCACCTTCATATGGATAGCTTTGAACTTGCTCGTCAGAATATAGGTATCCTTCTGACGAGCAAATGCACCACAGTTTATAAACAAAACAATGAGTTTGCCACGAATATATAATTTGGTAATTTAGAATTTGTAGTGAGGCACCATTTGCTTATCATTAGGAAGATGTTCAGTGAAAATTCCAAATGCACTAAAATTTATATTTACCAAATCAAGTACTTACTTACTTACTTAGAACCATGGTAAAATAAAGAAGGTAAGGTTTTTTCTTGGTGGCGTCCGTGGAGTAGTTGGTTAAAGTGTGTGGCCGCATGTCAACGAGCCTGGAGACCCAGGTTCGAATCCCAGCACCGACAGAAAATTATTTGAATTAAAATAATTTTTCTGTACGGCCGCCACCTCTCTGCAGACAATGGCAAACCTCAGAGAGTGATCAAAAAATGCCATGTAAAGCTTCTTGAGAATAAGAACATTTCGTTCATCGCCGTTCGGAGTCGGCGTAAAACATGTAGGTCCATTTCTCGGTCAATTGTGTACAAACTTAATAACACGCACAACACAATTGATCCTAAGAAGCTAGGTCAAAGTCCTTTCAAGAGCTGAAATGGCCAGTTATTTATTTTTTTTTTATTTTTTTTAAGGTTTTTTTTCTGGGATTTAAGTGGCATTTTGTTCATCGACTATTTGAGAAAAAGAAAAACAATCAACAGCGAATATTACTGTATATCATTGGACTGATTGAAAATCGAAATCGCAAATAAACACTCCTATTTATCCAAGAAAAAAATCATATTGCTCCAGCTCACAAATTGCACGAGTTACGCTTCGAACTGCTTCCTCATCCCCTATACTCTCCAGATTTGACCTGCAGCGTCTATTATCTGTTTCCAAACTCAAAACAGTGACTCCAGTGAAGGAGATTTGCACCGAATGAACATGTCAAATTGGAAACTGAAGCGTATTTCGAAGATCTTGAGAAATCCTAATTTTCGAAGGGAATCGCAATATTAATAAACCGTTGGAATAAGTGTATCGAGCTGAAAGGGTACGAAGTGGAAGAATAAACAATAAATTTTGCAAAAATCGTGTGTTTTCTTTGTTATCCCGGCAGCCCCTTGAACATTCAAAGGATAGAAGGAATAGAAAAAGTAAGAGGAAAGGAATTTGGACACGGATTACAACCAGGAATAAAATGAGGATTAAGACTTGGACAATAGGGTGCATCGTTTTTTTTTTTTTTTTTTAATTTAGTTGTAATAGCATTTTTCTGATGCTTTGATTCATTAATAAGAAAACTGTGCAAGGAGAAGATCCACAATTAATTTCTTCAGTTGGCGCCATGGCCTAGAAAGTTAGTATATCGCGAAAATGCGACTTTTTCGTAGTGGTTTGATAAATATTGATCTATATAAAAGCGTATACGCTGAACAACAGTGTAATTTTTTTTATTAATAAAGTATATATGGACTATTCCGAAAAAAATAAAAAATCATGAATTTATATTCCATTCCATTTTTCAGCACGAAATTTTGAACAGTTTTTTGCAAACATTTTTCCAAATTCATGAGAATATCACACTTTTTGAAAAAGTGCGCCAGTTAAGTGATGTAGTCCCTTCTAGCTTTTTATAGTACTATTCAATATCTTTAATTCAAGTGCTTGATGAAGTATCTAGGTGCCCTGGAACCGAAGTTATGGTATTTTTCAGATTTTGTAATTTTAGTGGTTTCAAATCTGCGAACGCTCATTTGCCACGAAATAGTGTTATAAGTAGTGTAGATAATTAATTCTTTACTATTTAATGGAATTGTTCAATATATTGATCAATTAGACTCATGCTATTAATTGTCTACGCAGTGAGTTTTTATTTTATATGAAGCTTGATGAAATGTAAGTAATCTATATATAGATAGGCGTAGGCAGAACTGTTAAGAACCATTTTCTCCCGTGTTTCCTAACCGATTTTGATAATTTTTTTTTTAGATCAATAAGAGTAGGGAGAAGGAGTACACCAAATATCTACGGTGGGTGTGGCACATCCCATGCAACCCAAATTTGCAATATCGAATTAATTTAGAGTTATGGGTCACACAGCCTTGGATATCGGTATTCTACCTTAAATCACACCTACCATTCCACTGGTTATATTTTATGGGCGTTTAAATAGGGGCGTGGCACTTTTCAGCAGCTCAAATTTAACTCTAAATGACCCATAACTCTAAATTAATTCGATATTGCAAATTTGGGTTGCATGGGATGTGCCACACCCACCGTAGATATTTGGTGTACTCCTTCTCCCTACTCTTATTGATCTAAAAAAAAAATTATCAAAATCGGTTAGGAAACACGGGAGAAAATGGTTCTTAACAGTTCTGCCTACGCCTATCTATATATAGATTACTTACATTTCATCAAGCTTCATATAAAATAAAAACTCACTGCGTAGACAATTAATAGCATGAGTCTAATTGATCAATATATTGAACAATTCCATTAAATAGTAAAGAATTAATTATCTACACTACTTATAACACTATTTCGTGGCAAATGAGCGTTCGCAGATTTGAAACCACTAAAATTACAAAATCTGAAAAATACCATAACTTCGGTTCCAGGGCACCTAGATACTTCATCAAGCACTTGAATTAAAGATATTGAATAGTACTATAAAAAGCTAGAAGGGACTACATCACTTAACTGGCGCACTTTTTCAAAAAGTGTGATATTCTCATGAATTTGAAAAAATGTTTGCAAAAAACTGTTCAAAATTTCGTGCTGAAAAATGGAATGGAATATAAATTCATGATTTTTTATTTTTTTCGGAATAGTCCATATATACTCTATTAATAAAAAAAATTACACTGTTGTTCAGCGTATACGCTTTTATATAGATCAATATTTATCAAACCACTACGAAAAAGTCGCATTTTCGCGATATACTAACTTTCTAGGCCATGGCGCCAACTGAAGAAATTAATTGTGGATCTTCTCCTTGCACAGTTTTCTTATTAATGAATCAAAGCATCAGAAAAATGCTATTACAACTAAATTAAAAAAAAAAAAAAAAAACGATGCAGCCTATTGGACAATACTTGGACAATACTTGGACAATACTTGGATAATACTTAGGACAAGAATTAGGACAGAGATTTGGACAAGGAGAGATTCTGACATTGATTCAAATAATACTATAGAGAAGCATAAGGGCATGTATTATGACAAAAAGGATGAGAACAAGTTTAGGGACAACGGAAAAGATACCGATAGTAATAAGAACAAGGATCAAGATACGCTGTCACGACAAAAAAACCTAAAAGTGTGTCTATAAAACAGTCAACTGCATAATTTTATTATACCCAACTTGTTATTACCAACAAAATTGTAAACTAAGAAAAGATACCCTATGTATCCTTATATAAAATTGATTCATGCACCTGGGCAAATTAATTAAAATTTTAAAATTAATCTCACACTTAAATGTCTAGACTAGTTTCTTTCATCCCATTCCATATGATACGCCATTTTATTATATTTTAACAATTCCGTTTATATTTTTACAAAAAAAAAAAAAAAAAACATCAACAATTTTTTTTTTAAATCATAACGTTCTGGGGAAAATCTAGGGTATTACTTTACTAAACCTCTCTTTTCGCTTTAATTAAGTTATTCTCGTTTGTTAGGTTAGGTTAGCTTGACGTGGTTGTCTCCTATGAGACACACTTAGGCCAGTTTGGCCCGTTGTGATACCAGGAGTTAATTATTTCCACTCTATCTGAACCAGTTGGAGCTATTTATGAAACTTTGTATTCGGTAGACCGAAGTTTTTGAGAGTTTCGTGTGTTAAAAAAGTCGATATTTATGGTTGGATAAGCCTTATACTATAATTGTTCATAAGTCCACTTTTTTGCGATAGACATGTTTTCATATCGGACATGTGTTGCTTTTCTAGGTTCACATCTTGCCTTATCTAAAGGTAATAGTCATAAAAGATGTACACTTCTGTTAGTACACGTGTGTAAACGTCAAAATCTTCAGATCACACGCTTTGCTTTCAAAGCAAACAGCATCGAGTGCCGCAGCAAACCCAAAACTGGACCAATTATATAAAAACACATGTGTGCTCATCTTAACTATTTTCGGTGTTCTTGCGCCGAAATCGTGTCGATCCATCATTTAGTACTTTCGATTATACGATCGATTGGCCGCTTTCAACAGAGTCGCTTTAAACACAGACGGGTTTTTTGATTTTTCGTTGCAATGATTTCTTTCTTTTTTGTTTTTTTTTTTTGTTTCTTTCAACTATACTCTTGATATTCTTGTGGAGTTTTCAAAGTTGTTGTAGTTCTCATTGAATTTTAACTGCAGCGGCAGCAAATTTAAGCAATTCTATGATCGATTGAAGTTCGCCGTCTGTGAGTAAAAATGTGTGATCATCAGCTTTCTTGCTACTATCACTATCAGGACAGACACTAGATACGAGGAAGTCTGTAAATGTGTGACTATATGTGAATGTGTGGGTACGGGTGCTCAAATGGCTGTGCATATGTCGTTGGAGCTGCAGTAGGACCACCCAACTTGACGTTGAATTCAAACCGCATTCATCCATACCCACATACATTCCACATAAAGCATGGGCTCTTTTCCCTTTTGCTCCAACCAAGATATTACCATCTGATGGATTGCTCTGATATCTGATGTTGCTGCTGTTGACTGCTGCCTGCCGCCGTTGATCTTGATGTAAACATGTGTAAATCAATCCACCGCGTCATCATCAACATCATGACGTATACTCCATTCATGTGCGTTTTGAGGCAAACGAGGAGGTAAATGTTTATCAGTTTGGAATTCTCAAGTAATATCTGGGAAGATTTTTCAACGTCGCTAGTTAGAGGTCAAATAAAATTTGTTGCCAAAAATAATTATGACACGAAGTAAGGTTTTAGTAAAATTAAGGAATTTTAGTTTATTCACCAAAAAGTCTCTCTCTGTCAATATTAATCCGCTTAAAATTCCGACATGCAAATATTGCCCGCTGCAGCCAACTGTTTCTTGAAGTGAAGAATTAAAAAAAAAAACTATTATCTTCCGGATCATGCCAACGAAAGCAACCCAACAACCAGCCGGCAGACATAACTGACACTCGTAAATTTTCACAAAAAACATAATTTTATCGATTAGTTTATTAGCATAAAAATGCATGTATGTTGGTCTGAAAAGAACAGCATCTATGGCGAGTCTTCACGGTGTTCTGCCAGCAGAGTCACATCTTTGCGACTCCCTCTTAGAAGTTCTCTTGCAGCCTGTACGTTACGATACGGTAGGTATGCGGCATGCTGCTTAATATCGTCAGAAGAATTTTGTTTATTTACACTCGAGACATATTGAAAACAATTCACGAAAATCAACGAAGAAGAAATAATTTCCTCAGATTCTTAGAGCAATAAACAAAGTTGAACTTTTTATATAATTGATTGGCATAGAAAAAAAAATGTATGGGAAACTATCTGAAAACGATCAAAGATTGTGTTTCGATGAAAGTTGTATTGATGTGAAGCGATTATTAATCGAATATTGCGTAGAAGATGCTAGCATATGACAAGTCATTCAAAATTTAGCCACATCGAACGGAAGTTTTGTATACAAATGTGATTTTGTCAACTTCCGTTACCATTTCCACTGTAAAATACAAATTGTTTCTAAAAAAATGTATTTTCAATGACGCTTAGTCAAAAGAAAATTGAAAATCTTACAAAAAAGCCACTTGAGCAAAACATCTCTGAGCTCACATTTCAACGCATTTGGACACATTTCGACGCATTTTGCTATAAAACGTTTTTCCTCTAATGATCGATAATTGACGATGCTGTCGTTTTTTTTTTTTTTAATTCTACAGAAATTATATTCAATAGCACATCACTCAATCACTCAATGGTTTTTTATTTTCAAAAGCACTTTAAAGGAACCATAACCAGAAATGCCACATTTACCGTTCCTTTGCCTCATGTCAATATCGCATCGATCGTTTGTCAACACCAACAAATTGAAATGAATTCACTGCCTTTGGTAGTCAAAACCGCCTTTATTAGGTACAGTCAAGTAGCTTGTGTTTAAGATTTTTGCTAACTGATCCCGCTCTCGATTTCGATCTCAATGTCATATCTTCTTTCATACATGACCATTTCAACTTTATGATCGTAATCTTTCAAATGATCTTTATATAAACATTTTTGTTTGTTTTCTTAATGAAAATGAGTTCTCAAAAATAGCCCATAAAAGAAGTATAACGAAAGGGTTATAACTTCTCATGTATTCGGTGCTGATTCTGTTCCATTCACTTTTAGCAATTCTTATATTTCATTTAGTTCTCAAACAGTTTTTAGATGACATCTAATCGAACCTCAGGAAATGCTATTTGTGAATTAAGTTTAAATAAATAAACACTGTGGTTTTTCTGACAGTTATTATCTATATGCTTTTAGGTTGTTCTTTCTACGAGCCCAAACCACTATTAATTCGTACAGCAAGCAGTTTTATGCTAATGTAACATGTAAGGGTACATATTTTATTAAATAATATTGACAACACTATTAAATATACTTTTCTGAAAGTTTATTTTATTATCTTTAATTTCATAAACAATTATGTGCACATATCATGATAAAAAGTTTTGAAAACAGAAATTAACGGAAAGTCCATTTATTTTGATAACAAAAATTTGACCACTATTAATTCGTACAGTGTATAAATTCAGCTAAAAACAACTCTGAAAATTAAAATGTAAGCAAATAATGAAAATTTACCGTTTTATTAGAGTAAAGAAATGCAATTGAACAATAACACGATTTTTTTCGTGTTGTTTCTTTTATTTGTGATTAATTGTTCAACGATGGCACGTTGTAAGCCAGTTTGTGAAGAAATTCGATTATTGATTATTGACAAAGTCAAATCGGGAAAACGCTATAGCGAAATATCGGTTGAATTAAAGCTTCCCAGATCAACAGTATCAAGTATTGTTCAAAAATACAAAAAAAAAATGGGAATTGTAGCAATAACGTTGCAAACAGAGGCCGGGTCTCCAAAATAACGATTCGCGACAAAAGAGCTTTAGAAGTTATACTTAAAAAAAATCGTCGAGGCACTATTAGAGACATAGCTTCAGAGTGGTCAGAAAGACTTGGAAAAACCATTAAACGTGAATGGACGCGTCGGCAAATGAAAGATATAGGTTATGGTGTTTATAAAGTAAGTTTAACACTCTACTACTGGTGATACGAAAAACATTTATTGGAACTTGAATTTTTTAGGGCCAAAGAAAAGCCCTTACTTACTGTACTTCAAATGAAAAAACGTTTATTATGGGCAAAAGAAAGACGTTCTTGGGTACAAAGGCAATGGGACACCATTATATTTAGCGATGAATCAAAGTTTGACGTATGCGTCGGTGATGCCAGAAAAAGGGTGATTCGGAAAAGCACAGAGGCATATCATAAAGACTGCTTAAAGCGTACTGTAAAGTTTCCAGCTAGCATTATGGTGTGGGGATGTATGTCCTCAAAGGGTGTCGGTCAGCTTCACTTTATGAAGGGAACAGTAAATGCAGAAAAATATATTAATATATTGGAAGAACATCTCATTCCGTTAGTACCAAAGCTAGCTGACTGTGGCGAATATGTATTTCAACAAGACGGTGCATCATCCCATACAGCCAAAAAAACAAAAAAATGGCTACAAGAAAATGGTATTAGTGTTCTGGACTGGCCATCATCTAGCCCGGACTTTAACCCAATCGAAAACGTGTGGGCACTCATGAAAAGGAAGTTACGAAATGACCCACAACGCACTCTTAGCGGATTAAAAGCCAAAATTCAGGAAATTTGGGACTCTATAGCCCCTGAAGAGTGTAAAAAATTAATAGATACAATGCCAAAGCGATTAGAAGCTGTTTTAAAAAGCATAGGGGGCGTTACACTGTATTAAATTAGAAAATGTTCCACTGTACGAATTAATAGTGGTCAAATTTTTTTTATCAAAATAAATGGACTTTCCGTTAATTTCTGTTTTCAAAAATTTTTATCATGATATGTGCACATATTTGTTTATGAAATTAAAGATAATAAAACAAACTTTCAGAAAAGTACAAATTTAATAGTGTTGTCAATATTATTTAATAAAATATGTACCCTTACATGTTACATTGGCATAAAAGTGCTTGCTGTACGAATTAATAGTGGTTTGGGCTCGTATATAAAGTTTGCTTTTGCGGTAAAAAATCTAACCCAACCATTTAACATAGAATAACTGGGGAAAAATAACTGTGCCGCTTTAACTTATTTTTTAAGATTAGTGTCTAAGAAAATTACACGATAGGGAGATTTCCTGAAAGAGAATATCTGAAGAGAATATCGCTAAATCTGTTCATTACAGTTCGATGAAAGCTCAAACACAGAATGAAAGAACAAAATGTACTGTTTAAATCAAAGCCTCTTTATCAGTTCTAAACTGATACTTCTGATTTGAAGGAGAACCGTTAGTTTTGATTGAAATGCTCTCATGACTGCTTAACCCTTAAATGCCCAGTGCATCTTTTTGGATACAACCGAGAAAATAAGATATTTATTTTAAAATATTGCAAAAAGTAAAATGCTGGATATGTAGTTTCACTCAGAAAATTGCAAATATAAAACTAAAATTTAATTATTGGCATAACTTTGTTGGTTTGGGAAATATTGACCGTCAAATTCAAAAAATAGTTGTTTTTTAATTTTAACGGAAAGTTCGCTTTTTGACATGAAATATCTTTTAAACTATTAAAAATTTTAAAAGTTTCATTTAACAAACAAACTAAGAGTTAATATAAAAAGAATCACTGATTGATGGTATACGTCGGAATGCCCACTTACTATCTTTTTGGATACAACCATGTTTTCTTTAATAACTCGTAAACAAAAATTTTTTCCAAAATAATAAAAACGGGGTCGTGTTCAGGGGATCACAAAACAATTTTAGAAACGAAGCTTTTTACGCCTCGTTCTGCGATTTGCTAGAGTGAAATCAGAAAAAACGACACTTTTTTCCGACACCTTTTTTCTTAGAATTGATATTGTTTTTTGCTTGCATCAATTGAACCAGAAAATGTTAAATTAAAAATAATTTCTTGCCCGCTGCAGGAATTGAACCCACAACTCACAATTCTATCGTTTGTTGGTACTTTTCTCTAACGATTACGCTAAAACCCTTTCATCCATAATTTTGTTGATTCAGTGATAAACATTAGCTAAAGCTATGTTTCAGCAGATCACTATAATCTATTACTTTAAGAAAGGATTGTGTGTTGGCTATTCTAGGACTGTGTATTGGCTAGCCAAACGACAAAAGTAGCAAACAAAACGAACTAGAACAAAGATAACTAAATTTACCGAGCTATGGTTTGAATCTTCGGTTTGTCCATGTGAACTAAAAAACCTAACGAACTAAAAGAACGAACGAACTAAAAGAACGAACGAACTAAAAGGATTCACTAAGGATTGTGTATTAGATGTTGTTTCTACTTCCTACTAAAGGTCGTTATAAATATCGTTAAAAATAAACAACCTGTAGGTTGATTAAATTGTAACAAAATTAATGATTTTTGTATATTTATTCCCTACAACTGAACAGGGGGCTTTAAGGGAGGGCCGAAGAGGGTTAATATATATGATATATATACTTTGTTATTTTAAAGTTTTGAATTTAAAAATTATTTTAATCGAAAAAACGCTATTAAATTATCAAATCTATGAATTCGCGAAAATGCTTCGCTTCTCTCGTGTGTCCAGTGACGCACCTGTGTTTTTTTTTTAATGAAATCGGTGTTGTTGGGCATTTAAGGGTTAATTGCAAGCATATCATAATTATACGACACTCATTTACGAGGGTTGACTTTTAAATCTTGGGATAGATAAATAAAAACAAATATTTACTATCGGAAATTGCTTTATTGTTTTTCAAAATATTCTCCATGAAGAGCTTTACACCTTTTCGAGCGCTTGAACCAATTTTCAAATAACTTTTTCCATTCCGATTGAGGTAGCTCAAAAACATATGATTTGAACGCATTAACTGCTTCTTCAGGGATCGAAAAACGTTGATTTCGCAATTTATTTTTTATCTGCGGGAATAAGTAGAAATCATTGGGTACCAAGTCAGGACTTTAAGGCAAATGACCCATCAATTCGATGTTTTGAATGATCAAAAACGTTTTTGTTTGAGCTGATGTGTGAGAGCTTGCATTGTCGTGTTGGAGAATGATTAATTTTCTACGATTGGTTTCCCTGATTTTGCGAACATTTCTGGCATAAAAATGGTGATGTACCATTCAGAATTAACCGTTCTACGACGCTCTAATGAAATGTTGGCGAAATGTTCAGTTATTCCGAAAAAACAGGCGATCATTTGCTTCAAAGTGCTTCGTGCGTGAACAACGAAGCACTTTTGTTGCATTTGGCTCATCTTGAAAAACCCATAAAGTCGATTGTTGTTAAGTTTCGGATTCATATGCATAAACCCTTGATTCGTCACCTGTTACGATGTCATAGACATATTTTGAAGCACCGTATTGTATTACGGTGTATTACGGTGATTGTATTTTTTATTATTTATTTCAACCAATCGACGTAAGCCTTTTTTTAGCGATTGTCAAATTATACGGAATCCAATGCGAACAGATCTTTTTGACTGCCAAATATTTATGCAATATTGAATGTAAGCTGGTCTCACTAATTCCCCAAATATGCCTCTATCTCATAACAGGTCACATGACGATCAAGCTTTATTAGTTCGCGTACAGCATCAATGTTTTGTGGCACAACTACAGTTTTTGGACAACCCTCATGAAATTCGTCCTGTAGCAAAGTGCGACCACGTTTGAATTCGGAAAACCAGCAAAACATGGTGTTTCGAGATGGTGCTTCATCACCAAAAGTCGAAGTGAGTTTGTTGGCACACTGCTGTTGGTTTAATCCACATCGAAAGTCATAGAAAATCAGTGCACGAAAATGTTCACCATTTAATTCTATTTTTTTACCAAGATGAATGTTCCAAGTATCTGTAAACAACACAAATAGCACTCGTATGACAAAACCTTCTGAGTACTTTCACCATTAAAAATTATGAACTTTACGATGACAATGTCAAATTTGACATATTCATATTTGTGTTGCCATATCTCAAGACTTAAAAATCAACCTACGCAAAAGCTCATCAACAAATGGTCTATTATCGTAGCATTTGTAAAATGGTAGAGTATATTTTTAATTTTTTAACAAAATAATATTTTAACAAAATTTACAGAGATACACTTACTACACTTGTGCAAATATGCAACACTTAAAACCATACACATAGTTAATATTTACAACACTGAATTGCAAATGAACAACTGATAAGTTGACAACGTAGAAAAGAAAAATAAACTAAAAAATAATAAATAACAATGGATCAATCAAAAATATATTCGTTTTTCACTTATCAGCTGTGAATTGTGTGGTTTGCAACGAGTGTGACAAAATAAAACGAAATGGGCGTTCAGGGTTGCTGGCAAATATTTACAATTGCACAAATTTGCAATCTTAAATTCACAAAATTCTGAATACCACTATTGCATCCACTATAGATTCTGTTCATGCAACAAATAACATAAAAACAACTGATTGCTGAAAAAAATATAATACAGGTAACATAATGCAAGCATCCATACAAATTGGGGAAACAAGGGCGTTTTTGGAAACTTGTTCCATTAAGTACGTTTGGGGAACACTGACTAAGCGTTTTACTAGTTTTATGCCGACTTCAAATGGCTAATATACAGGTTCTCAAGAAGCTTTGGATGGTATTATTTACTCTTTGAGGTTTGCCATACTCTTTGAGAGGTGACGACCGATCAGAAAAAATAAATTCAATTGAAAATTTTTCTGTGTCTGGTGGAGGATTCGAACCTCGGAACTAACAGCTTGAAAATTTACCGTACATTACATATGTTCATCATGATTTTAGTCGAAGGACATCTTATATTAAACTTAAATTGCGTCTTTCATTAGTAGACAGCGGAAAATATGAAATTGCATATTTGTATTGAATAACCGCAAAACAATTTCGATGACACAGATATGTGTCCCGTCAAATTCTATCTTGAAAAACACAACATAAAATTTGCATATTTTGCATATTGCATAAAAAATGCATATGCAAATAAAAAATTGCATATTTGCATATAATATGCATATGCAAAATGTATGCAGGTCCATTTAACCGCAACTGCATGTCTGTGTGTGTTTGTGGACCAACAATAACTTCTGTCATAGAAATGGGCGCATGCAGGTGGTGCAGGGAAAGTGTCCCCCTTCCCCCCTGCTTTGTATTTTTAGAAATCCTGCGGACACCGATGATCATAGGTAAATTAAGTCAACCGAAGCTGAGTTCTTCAGAAATAAAATCAAACCAAGGTCGAAGATGTTTGTTGTTGTTGTTGTTAGAATAATTCGGGCAAAGCGATGGCAAGAGTTCAAGGCCCCTTTTAGAAAACTGAAATCCGATGTTATTTTTTGGCCCATCTTGCTTCTTTTTTAAGATATGGTGCTCTTTCTAATTTTTTAAGGCTTTTATTTTGACCGATCCCTCTACCTGTGCGTCTCGATTTTGAGACTCCCTTAGATAACCCAAAATCACGGTTATTTTTGTCTATCTAGCTTCGTTTTCGAGTTATGCTTTTTCTAATTATTTAAGTTTAAAATATATAATCGACTCTCTTTACTTGTGAGCCCTTTTGAAAACTGAAAACGATTGCTGAAAATGTTTGATGGTGCACTCGGTGTGCTCGCATTGATTTCCTGTTACTTTTACATCAGTGTCGTTCTATGGTTTGATATTTTATTTCATATTAAAACCCTCAAAATACAACGACACTAACGAAGAGCTTTTAAAATATGCAATTCTTGTTTTGTTGGCTTTGCTTCATACAAAACATTTTTGTTCGATGTCATGGCTACACTGAAAAACACTACACCAACAAGTGTATAATACTATTCAAGTATTGTGAATAGAATTTTCTGTGCAGCTCTTTATAACCAACACATATAAATAGTATGTATTATACCACATGTGTATAAATTCATTATATGTGTTTCAGGTTGTACAATCATTAAATTTGAATGAAGCAGTGTTAGTAAAAACCGCACAAGAGTTATTTCAAAATTCACTTTTATATAGGAGTTTCATTTTTATTCAAACCCATTTCGGACAATTTTTTTAAGTTATTGCCAGTTTGGAAGGAAAGGGTATGAGCTTAAAGAAATCTTACGAAATATTTGAGAAAGCCCAAGGAATTATAAATGAACTGTCTGAAATGTTGGGTGACGACCTTCGCCTTAAATTAAAGCTCGTTATGGAAAGAAACCCAGATTTATATCTGTTTCAAAGCAAACGAAATTTTAAATAAAACTGCAGTGGATTACCTGGAGTAATATAAAATTATTTTTTCTAAAAAGCGGTAAAATTTCGCCGTAATTTCAAATTTTTTATGTATGAAACCTTAAGTTGAAGTTAACGTGTCGATATCGGAAAGAGCGGATGGTTACCATAATAACTTAAGTTTGGCAGCACCTAGAAAAAAAAAATAATTCAGAAATAATATGAGTATGGCTATCGTGTGAACTAAAATTTCCAAGTTTGGTCAAAAACAAAAAAATTTATGAAGATTTTAAAAAAAAAATCGTAAAAAAGTCAAGTTTTTTTCTGGATCTTGTGCAAAAAAATATAGAAAAAATAAAAATGTTTGCAATATTTTAGTTCACACGAAAACTATACATGTGGAAAGTATGCGGTTAAAATTTGGAGATAATCGGACAAGGTAATCATGTTTAACGATG
Organism: Pherbina coryleti; assembly: GCA_943735915.1. Lineage (NCBI taxonomy): Eukaryota > Metazoa > Arthropoda > Insecta > Diptera > Sciomyzidae > Pherbina > Pherbina coryleti. Next base: position 85,390,657 of record OX030952.1, on the reverse strand, counting down.
GTAACCAGGCATAAAATATTCATATGTTACATATGTATATCATACATAAATAGTATTAAAAATTAATAAAAAAATGTTTTTTGCAAATGTTTTCTAGTGTATTTATTCACCCCAAAAAAATTTTTTCCATTATCTCTTAACGTTTTCCTGAACAAATTTTTTAAATTTTCACTCGAATACCGAGCGCGCCAAGTAGGGACATGCCTTAATAAAACGTTAATAAATTAATTGTTTCATTTTTAACATTGTCTTTCTCAAGCAACTTTTTAATATAAAAATTAATTTGGAAATTTTATAATTTCAGAAAATTTTAATGACTCTATAAGCAAAAATATGCAGCATATTTCTTGCATATGTAGAAAATATGCAGCATATTTATTGCATATGCTTTTGCATATTTTTTGCATAAAATTTGCATATCATAGATATGGAGTAAAATATGCATTCATGAAGTCAAAATTAGTACAAATCCAAAATTTGACTGCAATCAGACTTCAAATAAATTTTGCATACAATTCCGCTGTCTATTCATTAGATAAGGAGAAATTAAAGACTCACCTCTAGTTCTTGCAAAAATAAATAGCCCACAAATATTTCAATAGAACTAGCGGAAAAAATTACCTTTTTTATTATTTATATTAAAACAAATTTGAGCTTTAGGCCAAGTATGTTGACAATAAGACAACATGAAGGCAATGAAGGCAACAACCAACAACCGTCTGTATAGAGCAAATCATACGGCAGACTAGACAGACTGTTTCGTTGGCTGCTGCACCAACTCATCAGTTTTGAATAACTTTTCACTCAAGCTACTTAGGTCCTACTTATACTGCAAATTATGCCGAGAAAGTTACCCGGAAGTATATTTTGACAGAGAGAACACTTTTGCATTAGTAACTGAATTCTTATCTACTTTTGATGCACCCTGTGTCAAGGTTAATCTTGATCATGTCACACTTTTAGGCAAAGCCTTAACTTATGTTTTAAATACCTTTTTCTAAAATCTTTTTTCTAATCGCGATATACATATATTGTTAGGAACCATGAATCATTACATTTCATGAATTACCTATATTATCATAAAAGATATATTGAATGTGTTTTTGATTCCCAACATATTTTATTGATTTTAAAAGAATTTCGTTATAATTTCAAAAAACTTTTTAAAGAAACAATCTCTCACCCTACTTTTGCAATGATAAACTGAACACACTCCGAAGTGCTCGCTAAACACATCTCGCAGCTATCGCAGATTAAAAGCAGCCAAGTTCATATATACTTATCGCCACACAAACTCACCATGAAAACAAACCTCAATTCAACTTAACGAAACCGCATCAGCGAAGATCTTCGTTAAAATGCCATTTTGCTATTTCAGTCGGTTTTTGATTTTGTTTCGTGTGATTGCTTTTTGTTTGTGGCGCATTTGAAGCTGCCGATATAGATTTGAAAATTAATTCTGGTGATTCATGTTTAAGTTATTCGCAAAATTCAATACAAATAAGATAACTAATTGTAGCGATTATCAAGTGAAAACGTAGTGCAAATATAACAAATACAGCTATCTAGAAAAATCCTGACGAATTGAAAGAAAAGCAGCGCAGCCGCAAACTTCAACAGCAGCAAGTGTGAAAAAGTGCTGCTTAAAAACAAAAAACTTGCAGCATTTATTTAGGCAAAATAATTGGAATATAATAAAAAAAAAACAAAAATGGGTTGTGCCGTGAGTACAGCGCGAGATAAGGAAGCGATCGAACGATCCAAAAACATCGATCGGGCGCTGCGTGCAGAGGGTGATCGTGCCGCATCGGAGGTGAAGCTTTTGCTATTGGGTGCGTCTCATTATTTTCATTGTTTAGTTAATTTAAGTATTTTCCTTTTCATGAAGATTTAAGTGCAATTTGCTCTTAACACACATATTTGTTTGACTCAATGTTGTGGTGAAATTGCCTGCAGCATAACTGCTTTCTCACCTGTGAGGTGAGAATGATAACTGCGCAGTCGCAACGGTAGCAGCGCAGTCGACTTGAAGATGAATGTTGCCACAGTTTTGAAATAGCTTTATGCACTCAATAAAAATAAAATCAAGAACTAAAAGCTATAAAAATAACGCTTTTTCAAAAATATTTCAATTGCAACCACGACAAAAAAACCATGCATGCCCAGCAATACAGCAGTACCACAGTCTAGAGTTTTAATAACGGCATAATGCTCTTACACTTCATTAATCACACAATTAAATTTATCAGAAAAAAAAAATGAATGCAACAAAAAATTAATAGGTTTTTTCACTTAACATTTATTTGGTCATTTTGGTGGTGGAAATTGAGCTCATCTTCACTGTATGTTTTTCCCTCTATAACCAACGGCTGCCCCTCATGACAGCGACAACTCATCCCTCTTCCTGTTTATGCTGCGAATGCATATCAATGGAATGCTTTTCAATATCACATGTGTACTTGAACAACCAACAGCAAAGAAAACTTTAAATGCAAGAAACTGGAAAAAATTAAATTTTATTCTCAAGATTTTACATAGTGTGAGAAGACGCTTGTTTGTTTTTCAACATTGTGCAAATGTAATGAATGATCGTTTTTACGATGTCTGTTTACCAGGTGATATGGCTACCTGTGAATGTAAATTGTGGCTGGAAAACTTAAGAAAATATTGCACCTGTTGAAACAGTTTCACTGGTGACGTTCTTTTTACTACTTAATAATTACTAAAGGTCAGTTGTCGAAAAATTGAAAATACAGGTGAAAACTTTATAGGAAAATGTTGCTCAAAAATTTGTATTAATACATAAAAACGTCCAATCTATTGAAATTAAGATGCAACATGACTCAAAAATGTTTTTAAAAAAAATATGATAGCTTATTCTATAACTATTTATGGTATTTTCCTCTTAAAGATCCATTCACCTCTATCTCTTCAATACCAGTTCTAAGCAGATGTTAAAACTGCTGCTTTATAATTTTTTGCTAACCTCGCCGCTTTCTAATTGCCATTAAAAATGTACATCCTCAGGCATTGGCCGGATTTTTCACGTTCCACTGGTTAATCCTGTTGGTGCCTAAACAATATTTATGACTGACGAAATTCCTTGCCCAAAGAGAAGAAATGCGACATGAAATCACAAGGCAGAGACATCCCTTATCCAAGAATTCTTCTGGAGGAAGAACTCTGGATAACTTTCCGGAATTTTTTTTTTTTTTATTTGACTTCTTAAAAAAGATATATTTTCAAAGAACCTATTATACCACTACTTTTTAGGGTGAAAACTTTAACAAATTAGGTTTGTGACAACGTCCTCATTTCGGTTGATCGCGTCTGGAGTCATGGAAGTGGCACACAAGAGATGGTTGCGTGGACGTTGTATTGGTATTTGCATGGTACTAACGTCCTGAAGATTTATCTGTTGGGCATCAATGCCATGAACTTCGACTCCATTGCCATGAGGCAACGTGAAATTAAGCCCATACGGCAGGTGTTCACGTTCAATTAAATGGAATTTCTGTCCTCATTTCGGTATTCAATGATGCCATAATAATAAAAAAAGTTGCAACAATAAATTGACAAGCTCTTAACATCTGACATTGAACGATCACAACCAGAAGTTTAAAAGTTCTATCTTAGCTAAGAAATTGACACGCCCAGCCCTGTGTCAATAACAGGCCCTCTTAGGGAATAGGAGTCTATATGCTTAAGTTAAAACGATATAGAATTGAAATATTAGACTCGAAAATTAGCCAAATTTCAACACAGTAGAAAAAAATGTAAACTAAAGCTTATGGGCTTCATATCGATGGCTTAATTCCAGAGTATGCTAAGTCAACTTAGCATGTTTTCAAGGAGATTGTTTTTTTGAATTCGGATTGATGTAAAAAAAAATGTTAAAGTCGAACACAGTAAAAAAATTCTGTAATAAATATAATATTAGCACCGGAAAAATTTATTTTATATCTTATACGGCTTTTGATAAATTATAAATAAACTTTGAACGCGCCTCCTGCAAAATTCACTTTCTAGACTTAGCATACTCTGGAATTAAGCCATCGATATAAAAAATTAAAAAAAAAAACTGTCACATGCCTTTTTTACGAAAGTGGGAGAAATGTACAAAAATCGAGTTAATTTTGCATGGAAGACATTTGGTACATATTTGGCTAAAAGTCTCCTAACAAATATTATGGCTGTGAACACTTTTCGTTGCACGACTGCTCGCTCATAAGAAAATAAACAAATTTTATATGCAACTCCATCCCTTTGGTTCAACCTACCATCCCATTAGGAAATTAAACGACATTACTTTTAGGTTGGAACTATAAACTATTTTCATTTTAATTAAAATTAAATATATCGGAATTTAATGGTGCCCAATATTGAAAAGGTATGGGCTAAATATGTTCCGTTTTTATAGATACCGATTTCTTTATTTCTGTCACTGTCGATTCTTGAAATTCAACCGATTTCGACTTATTTTAAAAAGGTACTAATGTCAATTCTTATGTGGCGGCCGTGGCGCAGTGGATAGAGTGCGTGACCCATACGCCAGAGAACCCTGGTTCAATTTCCACCTGACACAGAAAGGTTTACAATTGAATTTTTCTGTTTGGCTGTCACCTCTCTGCAGATAATGGCAAACCTCAGAGAGTAAATAATGCCATGTAAAGCTTACTGAGAACATGCACATTAGCCGTTCGGAGTCGGCATAAAACTAGTAGGTCCAGTTCTCGATCAATTGTGTACAAACATTTTAATAAAACACGCACAACATAATTTGATCATAAGAAGTTCGGTCAAAGTCCTTTCAAGGGCTGAAATGGAAAGTTTATTATTATTTTTATTAATGGCAATTCCTAAATTTCATACTGTTACCAGCCAATACCGACGCCGACTAATCGGACAGAAAATGAAATATTAATATTCATATTGAACTTTTTGAAAAATTGTGATAATAACTTTCAATAAATTAAAACCAAAAATCATTTTTAGTTTCTCTCTTTTGAAGAAATTTTCGATTTACGTTTATGCGTAATTGTGGAGTTATTTCGTCAATGCCGTGTTATATTTGTTCTTTGGACTGTGAAATGTTCTTAAGATTATTCATGTACACTTTCTCTTTCAAAAAACCTCATAGGAGAAAAAAGGCCATAGTCGTCATTTGATCATAGATGATAAATTGATATCGAATAACACGCATTTTTAGATTTTATAGCATATCACGTTATCGATCGCAATAGATCGCGTAAGCGCGTTTCCAGCCGCATTTTAAAGAAATCACTTTCTCAGCACCAAAAAATGCACCAAACCGTGACACTAAATGCAATTCTTGACCTTGCATCCATTGTATATTTTTTTTAAATTAAAAATGAGCCTCATTCCTGAAGGTTTTTTATGAAAAATCATTATATAATTTCTTATATTCCTAAATCCAATTGATCAATTACTTTTACGACGCTCTAACACTGTTCAGGCCCGTTTTTTATTAATCAAAATGTTACAAAGCCCTTATTGATGGTATTGCACAACATACTAGAAAGAATCTATATTTCTGGTGAAAGTCAAATAATAAAAATTTTGTATGTTCACTGTAAATAATAAACGCCAATTTGAAGAACTCCAACAACAATTTCACTGGAATTAAAATTTAATTTTACTCGATTTGAAGCATCAGTCTGAAAACCAATAAATTTGCTAATTTGTTATAAACAATAATTCATTTAATTGAGTATTTCATTAAAAATTAATGTTTTAATTAAGTTGGATGATTTTCTTAAGACTTGAAAAAATAGAAATTTAAAAGAGATGCATCCTAAATTTAAATTCGAATTTTACAGAATATCGCAAATAAAGGCTTAGTTTCTTACTTATTGTAGTGTTTCCCAGATAATTAAAAAAAAATAAAAATTTACATGAAATAAAAACTTCAACAGCAATACAATTGATTTTATTGTTCCTGCCCCTTTTTGTATGCTTCGAGACTTTATAGTATGTAGCCGATAAAATAAAACTGATCTAGATGTCTCAAGTCTTCAAGGCAATGACTTCAAAAATAAATGGCAACAAGCATTAAAATGGGCGTATATTCAAACTTTTTGACTTATTCATCAGCACTTATTCATAAACCATATACTTTTTTCATTGATGCAAAATCTCCACTGTTAATTCCCACGAGTACGTGATTGCCATTGTTGCTACTCATAACAGCAAATAAATGCAATTGAAGCTTGGAGCACTAAATATTGAGCTACAGCGATAAAGTTAGTTTTATCTGTATGTTCAAATGTGCTCGAATAACGTTCTTTTGTGTTTAAATCTATATCGTCACTGTTTATTAGTTCGTTTTAGAATTAATTGGCGCTTTAATCAAAAACTTTTTTTTTTTTGCTTAAAATAATTGTGATGATCAGCAACACAACCACGCCCTAACATCTTAATCACCATATAGCATGAGGTGTACAATTTTTTTTTTGTTTGTTACTCAGTCTCAAGTTAATCGATGCGCATAACTGGCTTGCGCCCCTCAGTCAGCTAAAATGATCTAGTTGCTTGTAGAAAACAAAAAAATAAAAAACAAAAAATTGCTAGTTTAGATATTTTTGCAATGAAAAACAAACCATTAATTTGTAGCACTTGCTGCTGGAAGCACATTGGAACAACAGTACATATTGTAAGTCACCACAGCAAGAACAAAAACTACAGCAATAGTTGCAATTCCAACTTTTATCGCAAAGCATCAATCATTCCATCATCAGCAACATCCAGAAGAAACAACATTTGTACATTCATCACTCACACGTCTCTCCCGCCATCACCTCCAGCCTCACCAAGACCACCACTACTAGCGCAATGTTTTTAACACGCCGCAATTTATATGGAGGGAAATTATTTCAATTGTTGTTTTTGGGTTTTATTTTTTATGAATGAAAATATTTGATGCAATTATTTTCGCTTTTCTTTCAGTTGTGTTGTTGCTGCTGTCTGTTGTCTTGTAATTATTTGTACTTTGCTTGTTGCCTCGTGTTAGTCACTCCCTCACACTCACTCTGACTTCTTTGCGAAGTGAAGAATCGCGATCGTTTCTATTAAAAGGCGTTACACCCACTGTCAAAGCTTTCCTTTTTTTTTTTGGGTTTTGTAATTGTAACTATTCAAGACATTGACCTGACATTCTATTTTCTCAAGATCTTTAAACTTTAATTTAATTAAATTTGAACAAAACTGTCTCTCAAAGTCTATTGTACTCTATGATAGTCATTCGCAGTTGAATGCTTGTGGTTGAGCATTTCTTATTGAATAAAATTTAAGCCGTGATGTCAGTCAGATTTTCCTTTTTAATTTATAAATAAATTTTTTTCTAACATGTCCGTTCTATATTACAATCTGTATATCACTTGGTTTCCATATAGTGCCAATTTGCCCCACGGCGAGTCTTGCATAGCTTAATTTGTTGGTTTTAGAAAAATACGCTTACCGTGGCATTTTTTTTTTTCTCATTTTTCATTGCAACAGTTACAAATGGGGGCCATATACAATTGAAGTCATTTAACTAATTCAATTTTATTTGCTTAATTTTTGTTGTGACACTTTCTGTTGAACTAAAAAAAAAAAACACAATTTTATGTTATTGAGTTTGTGCATGAAGATAGCAAATAAAATGGATGAAAGAGGAACAGTCAAAAAAGTATAAGAACGATGTTTGAAAAAAAAAAATAAAAAAAGAAATAAGAAAATAATAAAACTTGCCAGTAAATCAGATAATTTGAAAAAATGCAACGAACATTGGTTAGCACTAAAAAATTGTACAACAAACTGCCAATTTATATCCTAAGCTTGCAAGATTAATTGTGAATATTGTTGTTTGTGAGTATATATCCCAGTGAACCGTAAATTTATTTTTTAATTTAATTTAAAAATATTTTCAGACCGAAGTTTGTTCGTTTATGACCTGAGCAAATTAATAATTTTAAAAAGATTCGTGGGAGTAAAATGTCTGAAAGAAGAACTGTTCGTAAATGTTTGTTTATTTATGTTGATTATAAATTAAAAAAGCTTTTTTTACAATATTCTATTTTTTAGCTTTGAACCAAGGATTTCATGTTATACCTATTCAGTCAAGTCTGCCTTGCTTCGAAAAATGGATGATAGATTAGTAGAGAGCAGAATTGTAAAAGGATTGAATCATTTCGGAGTTCACACACCCTTAATGCATTCAAAAGCTGCATCAACCAGATTGCAATCTTATGTTTCTTTCTATTGAGTTAATTAATTACAGACGGACAATTCATCATTCTTTAAAGATAAGAGAATGCCCACCCAATGCTCTGTAAGGAATGTGACTTTGGGAAATATCAATCCCATTTTTGTAGGCTTAAAAAATATGATTAATGCACTCAGTGTTATCATTTTTTTGAACTCTGAAACATGGAAATTTTATTTACTACCATGAAATACTATTAACTATAAAGCAGCATTTTGCATTTAGGTTGTCATTTGGTTTCGAAGGCCGAATTTGGTGACATGTTTTTGTCTTTCCTTTTACATTTTCTGGAATAATAAAGCGCTTATTAACAGTAAATATTATTATCAAAATGTATAAAAATTAACTTCTTTAATTTGTTGTATATAATAATTTTTCTATATATGATATAAGCCATTGGCAACCCATCACAGTAAGGCCCGACAGTCACACAAACACATACACATGCATACAAAACAGCTTCAGACGCTACAACAACCAAACAGATTGCGACTGAATGGACATTGTCATTTTAAATCTTTGAGACTGCAGTCATCGGCGGCTGCATTCATTAAAATTTCAATTCAGTATGAATTATTTACGTTTTGCAATTCATGTCAAAAAAACAAAATTTTGAACAAGAGAATGAAAAATGAAAATGAATTCACACTTACAGCTCTGGTGGGAAGGAAGGGACAATCCAAATTTATCAATTAAATGGGAAATAAGTTTCTGCTTCAGGATTTTCAGGTGGTATCATATATGATACTTTGGCCCACAGAAGGGAAAATAACTGGCTATTTCAATGTTATCAATTTATTTACATATTAGTAAAAATTAGTTTAATTAAATGACAAAAGCTGTAATTATTTATCAGTAGAGGTCTATTCTATACATTCAGCAAGAAAGATCCACTATTACCTAATAGGTGGCGTTGCCACGAAGCTTTTATTGCAAGTATCAAATATGATACCCAGGGTACTGGGAGGATATGCCTTTACCTCAGTCAATTCAACTTATTTGGTACTCTCATCCACAAACTTCTGAATAAATTGGCAATTTTAGTTGATAACGAATGAAGAAAGGTTAACGCATAAGATCTTGACCTCGCCGGGATCCGTAAACGTTACCCCTAGGATGGGAGTTAAGCGCTATATCGAGGCTGCAAATCTCTAAAATCACTGAATCTGCATATAAGGTATAAAGCAGGTAAAATATTAAATTTAGTTCTCGATTATTTTTGTACAATTTAATAATACGCAAAACACAATTTTATCATAAGAGGCTAGGTCAAACAAAGTCCTTTCAAGGGCTGAAATGGTCAATTCGTTTTTTTTTTTTATTATTATTTAAATATTATCTTATTCAATCAAATTTCATACCACTAAAAATTTTCATTATCGCCTGTATCGATATTATCAACCGATTGTTATTAACAGTTTTTAAAGAGACAACATTTCTTTAAATAAAAAACAAATGTTTAATATTCAATAACTTGTTATGAATACATTTGATGTTCATAAAAGAGCATATTTTTTTATTCCAAAAAATTTTAAATATCAACTTCACTTGCTAGGAATTTTTATAAATAGCATTCTTAATTTTAAATTCCGATAACGAAAAAAAACTCCCAGCAAAAAATGACACAACATAAGAAAAAGTTTAATAGAAATAAAAAAAGGCAACACTTTCGCGTCTTCTTTGTTTTTTCTTCCAATAGAGATAAAAGAACAAAGCCCAAACTAATGAAGTCATAATTCATGTATAAGGCACGATAACACTTTACCGTTAAGTTGTTCAAATGATTTCTTAACTGACATTTATGAAAGGGAATTTATTAAAAGAGGGGAATGAACAGTGATCGCTTCATCGCTATTTGAGCTATTCACTCTGCTTATCTCGGCTTCTCGATAACGTATGATTTGCTAAATAAATTTTCAAATTTATTGGACAGCAAAAAACTTTTGATTTTTCCTTCTTTGCTTTTGTTTGCATAAATATAAAAATAAAGTCGAGTCAGAGATTATTAAAAGGGCGCCTATTTAGCGACATTTCCTTGTTATTGCTCATTCGCATACGTCAATAGAATTGAATTTTGCGATATTTAATCACTTATAGTTTGCTTATTACTACAATTAGTGCATAGTTTCTTAAGAATGTTGTTTCTGTTTGCTAATTAAACGTTTGACAACTATTGGCAGCCAATTGGATTTTTTATAATTTTTTAGTGTAGAAAATATATTTGTGCATTCATTTTTTAAATAGTTTTTAAATTAATAAAAATCTTTATATTTTGACTTTATTGCAAAAAAATCATATTTGTGTTCACAAGCAATAATCGCAAAAGTTGACTTTTTCAGAACTTTACCTCAGTCAATTCAAGTTATAAGGCAATGTCATCTACAAACTTCTCTAAAATAAAATAATTTTCTTAAAATCCATTTAACAATGGCCCAATTCGCAGACGTTTTAAAGGATCTCAATTCAGTATATATTCCTTTAGAAAAATGTCGTTTATAAACGCAGACAAATAAAATCAAACGGATTGAATTTGGCAACGATTTTCTTTACAAAACTATGAGCGTTTGACACCTATGTTTTTAAGTATCAAGGAAACACGCAAAAAGTCGCTCCAAATTTAGTGTCAACTGATGGAACGATGAACCAATACAAATATTTTGATATCTTTAATAATCACGTCATTCATCTTGCAACAAACAATTTTTTGTCTAGCGTGACCATATGTTCCATTTACTCGGGACATGCCCCAAATTTTGGCAATTATCCCCAAATCGGGCTAAATGTCCCCAAATTCTGCGAGAAATTTATTATTCATCAGTTACGTTTTTTGACGAAATTTTAAATTGCTGAAAAAAATTCAGGAATGGAAATAGACAAGACACCATTTGATATGCGCTGGGTGGATTGAAATTAATTTTTCTGATCGGTTTTCACCTCTCTGCAGACAATGGAAAACTTCAGCGACTAAAAAATGCCATGTAAAGCTTCTTGAGAACATTCACATTAGCCGTTCGGAGTCGGCAAAAATTTGTGATAATTTGATAATTTGTGTACAAACATTTAATAACACGCACAATACAATTTGATCATAAGAAGCTTGGTCAAAGTTTTTTCAAGGGTTGAAATGGTCAATTTATTATTACTAGTATCGCCTGTGGTCAAAATTCGACCATATCAAAATAGATTTTTCGCTTGTTTTTTTATTTATATATATTGAAAAAAGCTTGGTAAAGTTAAAAAGAAGTTGGCTGTATCGTGCACCCATCCATGGATTTTGACAGTGTATCTTTGTCCTTATCCTTATTCTTGTCCCGTTGCTTTCATTTGTTCCCAAACTAGTAATTGAAGAGTCGACGCGAATAACGTTGTAAGCGACATATTCATCAAAAATAGTTGTTTTGCATACTAGCGTTAAAAATGCTCTAGCCTATTATAAGAGCACATAGTTTCTCAAATTCCATACATTTTTGGACATTGAAATCGAAATCAAATGGCTCTAAGTCCGCCATTAAACCCTTTTTTTTTGCAATTCCTGAAAACCTATAATATATATATATATATACTTTTGCCAATCTTGTCCCAAATATTGTTTTAGGTAAGTATCAATTTGTGTCCTTACCCTTGTCTCAGTCCTTGTCGAATTCCTCTTCTCGATTCCTGTCTGAATTCTCGTCCTTATCATTGTCCAATTCTATGCTTTAATCTTTGTCCAAATTTTTTTCCTACTCCTTATCTTTAATATAACTTTTTTTTTTAATTTCTTTCGAGTAAGAAAAGCAGTGAGACTCAAATTACAGCCATGAGAGTGAGAGTGCATATACTTCTTTTAAACTGCAATAATGACATAATATATTTTTTTCCATTTTTTGGCACATCTGTGGCTCATTACCTTTCGACTGATATAAGAATCATGCCCTTTTTTGTATGATAAATATTAAAAAAGTGTACCACAAGATTTTTGTTTGCGTATTAATATATGGATTACTTTGGAGTGGTTTAAAATATTTGAAAAAATTTTTCACAGAAATTATTTTTCAAGCTGTAGAACTTTGTAAAAAATATAAAAACAACATTTTGAAAAATGTAATTTTCATCAAAAAAAACAGGGGGTAGCCCATGATTTTCGATGATAGAAACACTTTATGAAATTATATATCAAAATGAAGCAACTTTGCAAATAAATGATATGTTATATGAAAGAGTGTGAGAGAAGAAAATAGAAAAACAAAAATAAAGTTACAAAAAAAGAATGTCTGGTCTAATTTTTAAGCAAAAATTGAATATTTTAGAGTTTTTTTGAAAACAACATAAGAAATTGAATTAGTAAGATAACGGTAAATATTTTCCTATTTCTCCAAAGTCATTTAATTAAACTTTCAGACAAAGAAAATTTAAGGAAATTCGATTGAAAAATGCCTGAGATATTTACATGCAAAATCAAAATATGAAATATCAATTGTTTTTTTCTCATTCTGAGGCAATGACATTGCTTTAAGAAATGCATTGCATGGAAAAAATCTACAGGTTTCGTAATATCGCAATACTTTTGATGACATAATAACGGGAAATTATTTTAACATACTATTCGTGGAAAATAATAGCAAAAAAGTTTTCGTATACCGTTATTTTTCTCAACCAACGAATTTTCATACAAAAAACGTTGTACTGAAAACATCTATAGTTTTCGAGATATCACAATAATTTTGATGTCAAAATAACGGAAATATTTCAAAATTTACTATTTGTAAGCAATTTTACCATCACAATATATATTGACACTTGTTACATGAAAAAGTGCTTATTGTAGGGTAACCGTAAACGATGGTGAAAAATATTAAATTTTTTTTTGCACATCTTATGAATGTCTAAACTTCTTTCTTAAATCATGTTTTTCCATCTCTTATAGTTTAGCTTTTATTTAATAAATGCTCTTTTTCCGCTTATATTTTAGGTCAAAGGTCACCAATCTTATATTCAATCATATTGTGTAGCCAGACCTTTCATCTGATACCACATTCTTCATTCTACCTCTTCCCAGTTCTGAGATCCCTAACTAAAATTGATATAAACTTTCAACGTTAATATTTCGGATCAAAGGTCATCAATTTAAAATCTAACATAATTCGGCACATCTACGGTGCAGTACCTTGCGAATGATGTACGTTTCATTGTCCTTATTCTAAAATAAATATTGAAAAAGTGTACGACAACATTCGATGTTTGCGTATTAATATATAAGATTATCCTTATACGAGGGTTACTACATATATTTCGGAAATAAATATAAACCGACTTTTTTTTTTAATTATTGAAATTAATTTTTGCCACGGTATCATTGAGACACGTAAAACAGAAAAACAAACAAACGCCGAAAAATTATTCTTCATTAAGACAATGTGAGCTTGAGGCGTTTTTGAGCACTCAAAACATCGAATTAATGGATCAACCCCCATACTGTCTTGATTTGGCACCCAATGACTTCTTTTTGTTCCCACACATCAGGGACAAACTGCCTGAACAACGACATTCTTTGATGAGTTCAAAAACTATTCCCAAAATATGTGTAATAACTTACCAAAGTTATTTGTGTAGTAACCTAGCAGAGTCCATATTAAATATTTAAGCTTATTTGCAAAATGTCAAGTTCATATATTTATGTTTTTCGATTTTAAAAAGATTTTACCTTTTTGATAAAGTTACTTTGTATAAGAAGTAGGCGTGGTTTTCATCCGATTTGATTCAATTTCATACTCAGAGTATATATTAAATATGAAAGCTTATAACAAGTCCATATATTAATTTTTGTTGAATTCTAAAAGATTTAACCGTTTTGATAAAGTCATTTTGTATGGGAGGTAGGAGTGGTTTTCATCCGATTTGGCTCATTTTCGAACTTGATCTTTATTTTTTAGATACAAGCTTAAATATTGAATTTCAAGCTATCATCACTTGAAAATTACGGCTTTAATCGTGATCACGGACAGAAAGACAGACGGACAGACAGACAAACGGACATGGCTAAATCGACTCGGGTAGTGATGCTCAAGAATATATATATTTTCCTATACCTACCACACTTCCTTATGTGCATTACAAACGGAGTGACAAAATTAATAAAATTAATTAAATGGGGGTATAAAAATTGTCATTTTCTTTTCGTCAAAATAATTTTGAAGACTTCTGTGCATATTCAAAAATCAGAGTAATCGGATCAGTCAATTTTTTTAATCATGGTGATCATCAATTTTTAATGTAATTTTTGCAAAATTAAAAAAAAAAATATATATATATTCTCGAAAGATCAACTATTATACCAACAAGATTATTTCCCGATAATATATTCTTTCTCAAAAACAAAAAAAAATAAAATTTTATAATTTCTGATCAATGATGCCCTACGCTGCCCACTGTGCGGCGGCCTGAGGATAAGATCTCTTCGTATTGTTTTCGACCCAGCTTTCAACATCGACCAAACACATTTTAGTCAGAATTTCAAGTAAATTATGATTGACAGTGTTTGGCTGCTTTTTGCTTGTGCTAATGAAATCCTGAAGCTCAAACAGATTTAAGAACAAAGATGTGAGCTAACTCCCCTTACGGCTTTGTATTTTAAAGCAGCGGCAAACATTATTTTTTAATTATTCTATGGTAACATTTTAGTCGCAAATAAATCATCAAAATAAGCTTTTAAAAAACAATCAATTGGGATGACCACATGCGTCATAAATATCAATAAATATAAGTTCTACTGGCCAGAAAACTTCTGCATCATTTGCAAACTTTATATTTTGGATGAAACAGTTTTTCTGCGTTTTGCTATATTCACGTTACAGGTAACCGGTTTTTCAGTAACCACTACAAGGTTGCTGAACCTATAAGTCTCAGATATATGGGGGAAAATCCATGATGAATTTTACTGATGTAAAACGAACAGTCAAAATATTATCTCACGAAAAAATTCTCTCGTAAAAAATTAAGCAAATTTCGTTTCCATTGGTTTAGTTTCTCCATGGGGAAAAACCTTATATTGCGACTCGATTCTGCATTCTACTTGTTTTGATTTTGCACAAAGCAACATATAAACAAATTTGTATTAATTTTATTTCAATTGAAATTTCTTGATATATACTAAAGTAATAATAGTTTAATCACTGTTTTTTTTCTCTTTCCCCCCATTAATGACCTAGTTTGTTCTCAACACTGCGCTTGATTTCTGCGTTGATCTTGATTTTGGAAAACTTTTTGCATTGTAATATTTTTTATTCATCTGCTTTATTCTTAGCAAATATTTATGAGTCAAACACGATTTCCTATTAAATGTCGGTTGTTTACATCGCATTTGTTGTTGTTGATGTTGTTGTGCTGACGGCAAAACATACTGTATTTAATTTAATTGTTTTTTTTTTTCCTTTACTCTCCAAATACGGCAACCGAACTCAGCGTTACTCATGCTTACTTATTCTCTCTTATTCTTTATTTTTTTTTCCTATTCTCATTCCTTGCATATCATTCACACTTTATTTAATCTCTTGAAAAGTGTAAATAAAAGTTATCACTTTTAAGAATTTATATCGGGAGAAAAAAAAAAAAAGAAGAAAGCACCCAACATTTTTGTTTACTCTTTATAAATTTTATTTTATTTACTCTTATTTGTTCCATAAACATGCTGTGCTAACAAAGATGCGTACATACAGATGTCTTTCAATCGGTTTGGTTTAATTAAATATTAAAATTCAAATAATGATTTAAATCTGAAAATATTTACTTTAGATAACGCTGTGCAACAATTTAGAGATTGTTGGAAGTAACCGCAAATAACGCAATGGTTTCCAGTACTCATTGTCCCTTTTAACCTGCTCACCAAGCATATTTTCTGAGCTAGATCGAATAAGCGATTTTTTTTTTTAAGTTCAAAGTGTAAGATTTGTTATCACTTTCCATTTTCTTTATCTACTAACCTAATGAAATTCCGTTCGAAGACCTCAACGAAGTTTCGAAGACAACGAAATTTAAGAACATGGCTTCCTACTCAAACTTTCCTCAGGGAGTTAAATTGATAACTTAAATGGTTGGTAATATCAGTTCCATGATTCGAACAAGCAAATTTTTTATCATCATATCATAACTTTGTAGAACATCATTATCCGGAATATACCTTACTTTCGGTCATTTATCTCTATCAAAACGCTACCCTCAAATATTGCGGCTAGTGAAAACTGGAGTAATTCAGCAAAAGTAGTTAATATTACTTATGAACTTGCTCAAAAATATTTTTCATTATTCAATCTATATCTTTCTAGAACGTCTTAAGACAAAAGACCTGCACGTATGGGTAAAAATCCATCTTCAAAATTTTCAAGACATGCAACTGTTTATCGAAAAAAAAATGTTAAATGCTTGTACGCAAATGGTCGAGAATTGAACCTTACAATTTTTCTAACTCCTTACAAGAAGCTTTACATGACGTTATATATTTACTTAAGGTTTTCCATAGCGTACTGAGAGTTGACGGCCGATCAAAAGAAATAATTTCAATTAAAAAAATAATCGGCCCATGAAATTCACATGTCCGGACAAATTTCGACATTTAAATCAATAGCACACTGTTCATCCTGCCCTTTTTACAGTGTTGCCAACAATTCCAAGCCAAAAAGCACCAACTTGAAAAACAAAGCGCATAATTTTGAGTAAAAAGCACTAAAAAATAAACCTTTTATAAAAGTAGATAAAATTAGTTACTACTTAATATAAAAAGCAAAAACTTATGTAAAGTTATCTGAGTATCGAGTATATGATAAAAAAAACTTGCATTCTTTTTACTTAGTTTTTTTTTTTTGTTGATTCAACTAAAAAACTGTTATGAAACTTTGTTTTTTTTTTAGGTGAATTTATAATTTTTATTTCGAATTTTCATACAAAATACAATTTCCTTAACTTATCTTGTTTTACCTCGATATTTGTTTAATAAGATTTTGTTTGTTCTATAAGTACAAAATTTTCTTTGTTGTATTGTTCAAGTTTTGTAGGCTTCATACAAAATTTTCTAACTAAGCTGACTTACAAACTTTTAAATATTTTTATATGTTATATATTTTAACACGCTACAAAACTATGCGTTCCTAAAATGATTTTTTTTTAACAAAAAATTGAATAAAACATTTTAAGTAAAATTTTTTCTAGATATTCTTCTTTATAACCTCATGGGTTTAAATAGACATTATTTAAAAAAAAAATAAACAAAACTGAAAAAAATACTTAAAAGTTTTTATATAATTTTTCGAAACATATTCGAGTATTTAGTTTCTAAAAAAACAAAAAACAGACAAAAGAGGAATGAACACAAATCTTACTTTTTTTTTAGTTAATCAAAGAATACAGTATTTCTGCTTCATCATAACCAAATGCATCATCTTCTGACTAAAGTTTAGATTCTTTGGTATATAATAATCTGACTTTTTAGTTTTAGTAGAATTAATTTAACAAAGAATTTCATCAGGTATATTATAAGAATCACAACACATCTAGTTTTTAGTAATAAACCATATTTCGGAAATATCTGTTCGGAAATTCATATTAATTTCTAAATTAAGGGCTGCCAGAAAATGTTCCTAGGTTAACAATCAAAATGCACTAAAAGCACTAAACTCAAAATGAAAATGGACTAATGTTTGTGCTTTTTCATTTAGTGCTTTTAAAAAAAAAAAAAAGCGTATTAGAACATCAAAAAGCACTAGATATAGTGCTAAAAGCACTGACTTGGCAACACTGTCTTTTTACCACGATTCTTTTTTGTTTTCGAATTTATAGTCAGCTATTTTCTTTAAGATATTATATTTTTATGTTAGCCTCATAAGTTTTTGCTGTTGTATGGAATAAGGTCAAGAAAGTTACAATCAGAAACTTCATCATAGGAAATCAGTTTAAAAGTGAGGTCTGCTGGACCCCACGTCAGGGTATTGGTAAATTTGGAGCACGTCAGTTGCAGAGGGTTAAATTCGGACTTCGCAAAAAATACGAATTTAATTTTGTACAGAGTAGAAATATTGGTTTGTATTTTTCCTAAGTTATCTTCGAATTTACGAATTTAACTTCACGCATTTGACAAAATAGAGTACCGCAATTCAACTTTCGTGTACAGTGGGTTATGTGCATATAATTTGCACTTTAAAAAAATTTTTTAAAAATTGAAATAAAGTTGAAATTTTACAAATCGGATGAAAACCACTTCTGTCTCCCATACCGAGTGACTATATCAAAACATGCAATAACAATACTATACAAGTTCACCTGTATAGTAATACAGGTTTTTTTCCAAAATAGTGAAAAATCTTTCAAATTTAAATAAGAAATCTAAATACTTGAAATTTCCCAAATACAATACACATGCAAAGTGACGTCATCATAACAGCAAAAACTTCATAAAATCCACAAATATTAATATATTGGCTTGATATGTTACACTAAGCTCTGATGTTTAAAAAGTTCAAGGACTTTGAAATATGATAAATTTAATAAAAGCTTCATATTTTTCCACATCAACATACTAAAACCTTCATAACTTTGGATACTAGTTACTAGTTTGTTCTAAACACAATAAAATTTTAAGTATTAACCTAATTTATATCCCATTAACTTAAAAACATGTTCTTGAATTAAACAATTGCGGTATCTTTCAAGTGGCACTAGCTGCTTTTCTCGATACAGCTGTTCATGTTTGTCCGGAGATGAGGACAAAGATATAGACTACGGTGAGAAGTACTTTTTTTTTGAGGGGAAAGTTAAAATTTTGAGATATATATGTTGCTGCGCCGCTTTAGTTAATTTCAATTGAGAAAAACTCATTTTTTGTTTTTGTTTTGTTTTGATAATAGTTAGTTGTTGATTTGTTTATGCAAACTGTCAAAATAAAATCACACACTTCCATTAATTAACATCCAAGTTTTCTAAATCAAAGTTTTGTTGAGTCTGCTTTTGAATGTGGCAGACAAATCTACACAGCAGTTTGACTTTTGGCAAGTATTGTTTGTCTTCTCTTTATGTAGGTCCGTCTGTCTGTCTGTCTCCATTATTTTGGCATAACTTCTTCTCAGCATTAAAAAACCGCCGTTAAAAAGTGAAAGCATTTATTAGCGTCTTAATTGAGTCGCCTTTATGAACAATTATACTTTTAAAGCCGTTACGCATATTAATTTAATTTTCATGAACTTTTTAGACTTACTTGTTTTTGTCTTTTATACCATTTCCTTACTTCTTCCAGCTGATACTAATTCTTCTTTTGGCAAAACATTGCTTCACGAAGGTGATTTAGTTTTTAGTTATGGCGCAGCATATTAATTCAAAAATAATGCTTTGCTTTTAATTGTTGTAGCAGCTCTTAGCTGAATTTTAATTTGTACTATTTGCTGCGATATTTACCATTACTTATTTATTAGCTGTTGAAAGGAATTTCCATTATTTTATATATTTTTTGCGGCTTTTTGTTTTTTGGTGTTTTTTTTTTATAGACAAATTTTCACATTCTGGCAGGGCGTTGTTACTTATATTAGAATAAAACTTGAATAAAAATAACAATTCTATGATAAAAATAGAATCTAAATAATAATAATAGATCTTGAATCTCTTAGGGATTTTGGAGAGGTTATTGAAGCAAGTTTATAATGGACCTAAAATATTTGTTAGAATTTTTCATAAATTTTTCAACTTTTCTATGTTTCCAAGTCGATGTCAAAGTGATTTCCTTACAAATAAAGTCAAATTCGTACTTTGCAAAAAAGTACGAATATAACTTTGTACAAAGAAGAAATATTGGGTTATGTCATTGCTAAGTTATCTTCCGATTTACGAATTTAACTTCACGAAGTTGTGTCATAAAGCTTTACTTATTCCATTTTTTAGTTCTAGGAATCAACACTGAGGGCCTAGGAATATCGCTCATTCCAAAAAATGTCCACCCCACATCCGTAAAATAAGTAAAATCCAATTATTTTGAAGATAATCAAAAGCCAACAGGTCAAAAGACATGGGAATATGTTTTTTTTTTTTTTTTGTATTCGCTCACAAACACACTAGATTCAATTGGTAAGATACAACTGATTAATCTCCAATGCATAAAGACCCCGATTGAACTGATCTGTCATCAACCCACCTTCAACTTAAGACTTATGATTGATTTCACATTTGATAAATCAATCATAAGATCCTCTTTTTTATTTCTTCAATTCTGAATCTCAATTACTAATTCGACAGTTCCAGTCGCAATTATCCAAGTTTCCTTCAAAGCAATGTGTGGGCTAACGAATTTATTTATTTATTCATCTACTGGGCTTGGCCCTTACAGATATTACTTATGATACAATATACAAAACGACAATATATGATAACAGGATATTACGTATAGCATTCAAAAGATTCATCTTAAAAATTAAATTGAGTCAAATTAAATTAAATTGAGTTTGCATACTTGAAGACATCACGTTTAAAAGCATCTCTAAGAGAACAGAAATCTAAATTATTACCAGCTAGATTGCAAACATAAATACATTTAGATATATGTAGGCTTTTGATACCGTAATAAAAAATAAAATAAAAAAATAAATAACTGGCCATTTCAGCCCTTGAAAGGACTTTGAACTAGCTTCTTATGATCAATTGTGTTGTGCGTGTTATTAAGTTTGTACACAATTGACCGAGAAATGGACCTACAGGCTTAACGCCGACTCCGAACGGCGATGAACGGAACCCAGTAAGTACATTCATGCATGCTGCATTGAGAATATATGCATGCGTCGGATGCTCTGCATGCATGCCAGCATAAAGGCATGTTCATTTCCTTTTTGCATGGCGATGTCATACAAGAGCATGTTTACAGTGAACCCGCACAATTACTAATACTGCATGCATGAGGAATTAGTAATACTGTATGC
The DNA here is from genome assembly GCA_943735915.1 of Pherbina coryleti. Lineage (NCBI taxonomy): Eukaryota > Metazoa > Arthropoda > Insecta > Diptera > Sciomyzidae > Pherbina > Pherbina coryleti. Next base: position 85,369,471 of record OX030952.1, on the reverse strand, counting down.
ATTCGTTAATACTAATCCTGTATGCATACAATATCATGAATACTGTATGCATGCGTCAATACTAATACCGTATGCATGAGTAAATACTAATGCCGTATGCATGCAATATTATTTGGTGTGGCTGGTATATTTTCGTGAAAATATTGTGACATTTTGTGCAGCTATTCATATATGTATTTTGTATTGTTTATTTTAATTTGTGTGGGGTGGTCTGATCTGTGAACTGATCTAATCAAGACTTCAATTGATACTGCAGGTCATTGATGTTTTGTTAGAATTTTACAGTTTGTTAGAATTCGCCGAAATAAGTTTTGTTTGGTTTTTACGCCTCAGAATCAAGGACACTGCAATTTTGCGTTTGCTTGTTGTTGTATTTGTGTGTTTTTTGTTGTTGGTAATTCTGGGTTTTCCACTAATTCTTCGCTGTTTTGTTTTTTCCGAATGCATGATACGCTGTGCAAATTACATGTATACTGTATGCATACAAAATCGGTTTAACCAAAATTTAGCGGAATTTAATAAAATTTTTTAACTACGCATGCTCGGTACATTAGTTAGTACTAATACAGCGTGCTTGTTTTAGTATGCATGCTACTTTATATAAACAACATGCATACTGTTAGCATAAAATTGCTGCAAAACAAGAATTTCAGTGATTCTGATGAATCTTCGTTTTTTTTTTATGACAATGCATGCCTTGTCCATACTTCTGCATGTGTACAGCATGCATATTTCGTGTATGCATGCTACTCTGGACTTACTGGGCCCAGTAAGTACATTCATGCATGCCGCATTGAGAATATATGTATGCGTCTGATGCTCTGCATGCATGCCAGCATAAAGGCATGTTCATTTCCTTTTTACATGGCGATGTCATACAAGAGCATGTGTACAGTGAACCCGCACAATTACTAATACTGCATGCATGAGGAATTAGTAATACTGTATGCATTCGTTAATACTAATCCTATATGCATACAATATCATGAATACTGTATGCATGCGTCAATACTAATACCGTATGCATGAGTAAATACTAATGCCGTATATGCATGCAATATTATTTGGTGTGGCTGGTATATTTTCGTGAAAATATTATTTTAATTTGTGTGGTGGTTTGATCTGTGAACTGATCTGATCAAGACTTCAATTGATACTGCAGGTCATTGATGTTTTGTTAGAATTTTACAGTTTGTTAGAATTCGCCGAAATAAGTTTTGTTTGGTTTTTACGCCTCAGAATCAAGGACACTGCAATTTCGCATTTGCTTGTTGTTGTATTTGTGTGTTTTTTGTTGTTGGTAATTCTGGGATTTCCACTAATTCTTCGCTGTATTGTTTTTTCCGAATGCATGATACGCTGTGCAAATTACATGTATACTGTATGCATACAAAATCGGTTTAACCAAAATTTATCGGAATTTAATCAAATTTTTTAACTACGCATGCTCGGTACATTCGTTAGTACTAATCAGCGTGCTTGTTTTAGCATGCATGCTACTTTATATAAACAACATGCATACTGTTAGCATAAAATAGCTGCAAAACAAGAATTTCAGTGATTCTGATGAATCTTTGTTTTTTTTTTATGACAATGCATGCCTTGTCCATACTTCTGCATGTGTAGAGCATGCATATTTCGTGTATGCATGCTACTCTGGACTTACTGGGTGGGTCTCCAGGTTTTTTGACATAGCGGCCACGCACTTTAACCAACTACGCCACGGACGCCACCATACCGTAATTAGTTCGGTGAGAATTAATGAAAAATAGTCTCCTTTCACGGAGCAATCTTGAAGGGGTGTAAAATGCAATAAGCGACAACAATTCAGCACAGTCAATTTTGCTATCCAGAATATCCTTAACGAACAGAATACTTTGAGCTTGCCTTCTCAGTTGCAGACTGTCTAGATTTAAGAGCTTGCAATGCATTGTTTCCCAAGAGAATGAAAGACTGAGAGCAAATCTTGTACATTGTTTTTGAATTCTTTCAATGCGGTCGATCTGTATCGTAGAAAGGATTCCATACAAGACTTACCTATTCCAAATGGGATCTCACTATGTTTTGAAGAAGCGCTTTTAATGTTAATAGGTCTTTAAATTCTCTCGAATTACGCTTTAAGAACCCAAATTGAAAAATGTAAAGCTGTTATCGAAATAAAACTTGAAATTCTCATGCTTATGATAGTAGAAGCTAAATAACGGACTATGTCCTAGTTCATGAGATGTACAGATACCTACACCAATGTAGAGCGTAACAACTAAATACATACCATATGTCCCAGCGCCTTTAAACATTATCGTATCTCATATTCCGAAACCTTATAAAAGTCTATCGACCTCGACATTTATTCATAGATGAACAAAAAATTAGTTACTTAGTTATTAATTTTGCAATTGCCCTAGTTGTTTGATAATGTCATTAAAATGTATGCATTCCCTAATTTGTTCGAATCTATTGAAATGTAATGAATTTGTAATGGCTGTAAGTTTAAAAACTTTAGATCAAGCCTTTTTGAATTAAGGTTATTTAACTGCTCCTTAATATAATAGAACACCAATAGAATATATAATATAATAGAATAGTTGAATAGATCATATTAAAGCGTTTTTAAAATTTCACTTCCGGTTAATGTTCGAGTCCAATATATTTAAATTCAGTATCTATTAAATTAATCACACCCACTAGCTTATCAGTAGTTGCGTCACGCTCATTACTGGAAAGTTTCTTTGCCTCAAAACTTTGCCGCGCAATTAACAAATTTCTTCTTCCTAGTAAAGATCTCACTCCCATATTTGCTTGATTGGGCGTGTAATTTTAGTTTTTTGCTACTGTATTTGTCAGGCACACATTCACAATAATTTTTTGTGTATTTGCAAATTCCATATCGGTTAACATAATTAACTCTCACGTTTGTGTAAATGATATGTTAATCCCATTTTTTTTATCCTTTTAAGATACCGTCTTACCTTCATGTGAAGTTTCATCCTCCTAGTATAAATAGAAACCTTTTTGTAGCCGTTTTCAATCAATTTCTGGTCACGATTATGAACTTTAAACAAGTTGTCCGGAATGTTGGTGACGACATATTGCCTTCTTAATATAATGATTATTGTTTTGCAGAATTCCGCTTTGCGAAAATTACATATGTATTTAATTATCTAAATAAGACTCGCATGTCAAGTCGTCTTCGTTTCATATTTAAGAGCGATTTGTGCAAAAAATTAAAACTTAATAAACCAAACAGATATTAATTCGAATTCTAAGTCAACCGCAGAGTTTCCACTTTGAACTCTTCAATTGACAACAGTTCTTCTCGTTCATTCATTTATACATTAACAAAAAAATTTCATTCATAAAGTCTAGCTTTTTTGATACTAACACAAAGCGACGACTTCGATTGCCATCAATTGAAGCTTCAATTAAGTCTACTTCATTCGATCATACAGTCTGCACTCGCGAAGAGCGTTTCAATTCTTTATGAATATGATTTTTAAAACGGCAATTTTAAGCAACTAAATACATATATTTATAATTTTTCCCTCCAATCTCTTCCAGGTGCTGGCGAATCTGGCAAATCCACCATTGCCAAGCAAATGAAAATCATACACGAAACCGGCTACTCGCAAGAAGAATGTGAACAGTACCGCAGCGTAGTCTACAGCAACACCATACAGAGTCTGATGACCATTATACGTGCCATGGGTCATCTGAAGATCGACTTTGCCGATCCCAGTAAAACCGAAATTGCTCGACAATTTTTCACATATGCCTCGGCTACGGAAGAAGGCACTCTAGTACCGGAAATAGTATTGCTTATGAAAAAACTCTGGGCCGATGGTGGAGTACAACAGTCATTTGCCCGCTCACGCGAATATCAATTAAATGATTCCGCTGCGTATTACTTAAATTCATTGGATCGCATATCACAGCACAGCTATGTGCCAACGACGCAGGATGTTTTGCGAACACGTGTCAAGACGACGGGCATCGTAGAGACGCATTTCAGTTGCAAAGGCTTGCATTTCAAGTGAGTGTTGTGTTGTTGAGTGTTATTAAGAGGAGGACTCAGTGGTATTAAATTGATTTGCTTTGGTCTGATTATTTTTTTTTTTTTTCAGAATGTTTGATGTTGGCGGTCAACGTTCGGAACGTAAAAAGTGGATACACTGCTTTGAGGGTGTTACAGCAATTATCTTCTGCGTTGCTTTATCTGGTAAGATTTTCCCTAGCATTTCTTAGTGCTTATTCAATCCTAATACTACGTCTTGATTACTCAACAGGCTACGACTTGGTGCTGGCTGAAGATGAAGAAATGAATCGCATGATTGAATCGCTTAAGCTATTTGACTCCATTTGTAATTCCAAATGGTTCGTAGAAACCTCCATAATACTATTTCTTAACAAAAAGGACTTGTTCGAAGAGAAAATCAAACGATCTCCGCTGACAATTTGCTTTCCTGAATATACAGGTAAAATATATTTCTCCAAAACAACACAGAACGGTAACATTAAACTTCTTTTGATTGTAGGAGCAAATACCTTCGACGAGGCAGGCAATTATATACGCCTGAAATTCGAAAATCTCAACAAACGAAAAGATCAAAAGGAGATCTATACGCATTTAACCTGTGCCACCGACACAAATAACGTGCAATTCGTCTTCGATGCCGTTACGGATGTCATCATCAAAAATAATCTCAAAGATTGTGGATTATTCTAAATATTCCATTTTTAAGGGAACTTATTGCTAGCTAGCTATTTAACATAAACTAAAATACATTTATTTTTAATCGAACAATGTTTGCAATTTACATTCTACACAACATTCGCACAACTACTATTTTTTATTTGTTTTCCTACTAATAAGTTACTGAATTTTGATTGAGTTGCTTCATTAAACTAACTAATTAATTTAATAAACATAGTTTTTAGCTTATATTTTACAAAAATTACGTTAACTAACAATAACGAATTTTATTATTTAAATTGATCTAACGTTTAATTTGAAAAAAAATGAAAACATTTTTTAAAGCAACACACAAGCCGCCGCCTGCTTTGAATTTGAACTTGTGTACTATTACGTAATTAATTAATTAATATAAAACCTTATTAATAAATTAACTTTATAAAATAAAGCATAATTTTAATAAAATAAAATACAACCCATTAGTCATTAAACAAAATATCTCTCTCTCTTTCTCTCTATGCATTTAGTTTTCCTTCCCATTAATAAAAATGTTAAAATTTGGTTTAAAAATGCTAAAATTGTAAATTAAATTTAAAACTAAATTATATTCCAATTAGTATTAATTGTATTGATAATTATTTCTAGCAGCTCTCGTTTGTAAAACTCTGTTATCAAATTTGCATTTCTTATTTACAACCAAAATGATCTAAATTTAATTAAATTCAATTTATTTGAGAAATATTACACCAAATTGTGAAGTCTTAATTTGCTGCAATATTTGCAAATTACACAACATAAAAACACCATATTTTGTAATCTGCTTCTTTTTATACCATCGAATATATCGAACACATTTGCATTATTTGTAGAATGTTAAAATTATGTGTCCAAACTTGCTACGTTACGAACAACTTCTATAAAGAAAATTGTCGATAGGTACGAATGCTCGTATTTTTATATTATTTTATTGTACTGTTTAGATGAGGAAGTGTATTTTTTGTATTTGTAAGTTTTATTGTATAAACTTATTTAAAATAAATAAAATACGTTAACTTAAATCCTACAAAAAAACTTATTTTACTATTACTGCATAAATAAAATGTTATATTTTCAAAGTTAAATACCTTATCCTTAAAAAAAAATCATGGAATATTCATTAAGAAATATGATAGGATTTTAACTGCACTGGATTGAGTGCAAATGCTTTAAAATATTGATCTATCGTGTTTAAATAATGCAACCAAACTTCAAACAAACGGGTTTTTGTGAAGCTAGATTTTTTCAATTATTTAGCGCCCTGCTCTCATTCCTATTTAATCAATAAGTAGTAAGAAAACAAAAAAAATTAAGCAAGTTTCATTATTTCTTGACATAAGCACTATATAATAGAGCTTTTTTAAAAGTGGGCATGATTAGTACTGAGTTGGTCAGTACTGAGCACTAGTATGTTCGAAAGAAAAAAGAAGGTTCGAGTTGACTTAATTAAATACTGATTCTGCCTAGAAGTACCCAGCCTGTGCAAAGTCAAGATGAGGAAAGATAGTTTCAGGAATAGGATGGGGGCTCCTCTTTTGAGTAATAAATCAAAGTAGCCTTGAATTAGTCGCAAAATCTGGATAGTAAGTGGAAATTTCAACATGACTGCGAATCATTAGCAAGTGTGAAAAAAATTTGAACAAAGTTTTCATCGCACACGTATCCAATACGATATCCACTGGGAAAATTTATTATAACTTTTTGTGGCATTGACTGTAATAAATTTTTACTCAAAATAACCTCGTTGGTTCAGGTGCTTATAACGACCTTCATGCAATGCAAGCAAGGCAAGTTGACTCAGTAAACTTTTAAACTTGCTTTCAGGAGCACTATATTGGGAGTATCGAGGGTGTATAATTGGTGTGACCATCTGTCCCATTTACTCGAAACATGTCCCCGAATTTTGGCAATTGTCCGGGTGTCCCCAAATCGGATTAAATCTCCCAGAATTCTGAGGAATTTTTAATCGGTTATTTGACGAAATTTATAACTGCTGAAAAAATTCAGGAATGGGAACTAGACTAGACACCATTTGATATGCGCTTGGTGGAGTGCTTCAAACATTTTGCGACAAAAAACGCGCGTATAATCTTTTAGGAGATGGTCCAATATATCTATTGTATTGCTTACCCGGTATATCTGCTTCGGTCGAACGAGCCTTTTAGACCACCAACAGAATTTGCACTAAGGAAAGAACACCTTCAAGTAAGTACTTTGGATAGCATCATATTCGTAAAATGTGACATGATGTTGAGTTACGTGGAATATTTTGACTTGCTTTAAAAAACGCCAGAAAAGGTGAAAAAAGTTGCTGGTAGCGATTAATATCACAAACAAAGAATACGAATAAACAATTGGACGAAGAAGAAGTTTTTTGGCTAAGACATAAACCGTAGGTCTTAGCCATCGATAATTTTTATTTTAAAGGATTTTTACTCTGAGAATTAACGTCAATTACTAACTTTGTTGCTTTATTTACAAAAAGAAGTAATCTTCAGCTATTTTTACGTAAATTTTACGATGTTTTTATTTTTAAGTTATTTCCGAATTGTCCCCGTTTTCACTGAAAATATCCCCGAAATTTTGACCGAATGTCCCCGAATGCCATAAAAGTGAGAAGGTCATACTATGTATAATACATCCGTTAACAAGCATAAAGAATCTTATCATCCCAGTTTCTCAATAGATATATTGGGAGGTCTGTATGGATATACGAGGCTAATACCCTCAAGTCCTCGATAAACTACTTTGTAAGAGTTTCTAGGGGAAGCAATCAACACAAGCTCCCTTTCAAAAATTTTAAACTTGTATTCACAAGTACTTTGGAAGTTTTCCCGGGAGAGAATAATACTTGCACTCTCAAGTTAAGAAAGGGTTCTCGTTTGCATCCAAAGCATTTACGAGGTATAAAGGTGGTTATACTCTCAAGACCTCGATCAACTACTCCTCAAGAGCTCTCTTTATTTTTTAACTTCTTTCATTTCTAACTTGTATTCACATTCTATTAAAAGACATAACGAAGTGGAAACTTAAAGTGGAACCTGTTGGAAGTTCGTTGGGGATTAACATATCTTCAAATCAATTGTGATTGTATTTGTTCAGACGTGGGCTATCAACAAATCCCCGCAAACAAAAGACCACGCCACAACTATATACAACCATGACTTCCTTAGATGATTAATTTTATGTGTGTTAATGCCTCTGTGTACAAAGTTCGCTCCTTGTAGAAATAACGAATTCTCAAAATATGATATAAAAGTGCATTCTCTTTGAAAAATTCTATTCCAACGATAAAAAGTAGGTAATGTTTTAATGGCGATTGTGTGCTTCATTAGTTGGAAGGTTCTAGACAATGTTTTAAAATATCTCAAATATGTCATCACGAGATATCTGAAATACACTCTGAAGGTCAAAATGTATTAACAAAAACCCTCGAATTAACACTCTGCTCTTAAAATTTCATGAATTTTTTTTTTGTATATTTGAAGAAATATTATTTTATTCTATACGAGTACCATCTTTAGTAAGGAAAGAATATGACAAGTGATTTAACAGAGTTTTTGGTAAAAACAAAGTTGTTGTTACTGTACTTACCAATTTTACTAACACGAAACCTCTCCTGAATTTGCAGGATTTTACCAATCGTAGATAAGATTAAAGATAGATAAGATTTTCTTAACATAAATCCCAATAAAAACAAAGATACAGTAGTTTCGAATATGTCGTAACGCAAGAAGTAGAATTATTCAATTCGCTTTCGATAACATCTTTTTTAAAAAATATTTAGCAAAATATTTATTCCATACACCTGAGCATATGACCTTTAAAAGAGTGCCGGAGAGGGTTAATATGTATGACCGACCCCCCATTACTTTTGCAAAAGGAACATTTTTGCCTTTAACACCTATTTCCTCCGACCACTCCTTAGGGGGACTCCCACACAAATATTATGGTTTTTGTATATTTATTCCATACACCTGAGCATATGACCTTTAAGAGAGTGTCGAAAAGGGTTCATAGGTATGACTGACCCTCATTACTTTTGCAAATGGAACATTTTTGCCTTTGACATCTATTCCCTCCGACCACTCCTTAGGGGGATCCCATACAAATTTTATGGCTTTTGTGCCGGAAAGGGTTAATATGTATCACCGACCCCTATTACTTTTGCAAAAGGAGCATTTTTGTCTTTGACACCTATTCCCTCCGACCACTTATTAGGGGGGCTCCCATACAAATTTTATGGTTTTTGTTTATTTATTCCATACACCTGAGCATATGACCTTTAAAAGAGTGCCGGAAAGGGTTAATGTGTATCACCGATCCCCATAACTTTTGCAAAAGGAATATTTTCGCTTTTGACACCTATTCCCTCAGACCACTCCTTAGAGGGGCTCCCATACAAATTTTATGGTTTTTGTATATTTATTCCATACACCTGAGCATATGACCTTTAAGAGAGTGTCGGAAAGGGTTCATAGGTATGACTAACCCCCATTATTTTTGCAAAAGGAACATTTTTGCCTTTGACACCTTTTCCCTCTGACCACTCCTTAGGGGGGCTCCCATACAAATTTTATTGTGTTTGTGCCGAAAAGAGTTAATATGTATGACCGACCCCCATTACTTTTGCAAAAGGAGCATTTTTGTCTTTGATACCTATTCCCTCCGACCATTCCTTAGGGGGTCTCCCATACAAATTTTATGGTTTTTGTATATTTATGCCATACACCTGAGCATATGACCTTTAAGAGAGTGCCAGAGAGGGTTAATATGTATTACGGACCCTCATTACTTTTGCAAAAGGAACATTTTTGCCTTTGACACTTATTCCCTCCGACCACTCCTTAGGGGGGCTCCCATACAAATTTTATTGTGTTTGTGCAGGAAAGGGTTAATATGTATCACCGACCCCCATTACTTATGCAAAAGGAACATTTTTGCCTTTAACACCTATTTCCTCCGACCACTCCTTAGGGGGGCTCCCATACAAATTTTATGGTTTTTGTTTATTTATTCCATACACCTGAGCATATGACCTTTAAGAGAGTGCCGGAGAGGGTTAATATGTATTACGGACCCTCATTACTTTTGCAAAAGGAACATTTTTGCCTTTGACACCTATTCCCTCCGACCACTCCTTAGGGGGCTCCAATACAAATTTTATGGTTTTGTCGATAAAACCGGAAACTGTCGATAAATAGGTAGCAAGTTTAAGCAAACAAAAACATCAAATGTTGGCTTTATATTTCATGTAATTGTGTAAAATTTATTTAAGTTAGAGAGTTCTAACATGAATTTTTATCGCATTGAGGATCAAGCAGACCAACAAGGGCTCCGAGAATGACGTATTCTACTCAAATTTCTATTCAAAGCTGCTTCTATAAAAATGCAATCGCCAGCTTCTTATAGTGAAACGACGATATATTAATTATGTAAGAAAATAGTTGAATAAAAGAACGTTGACTGTATATCTACACAGCTGGTGATTGGCGTGGCAGCGTCAATATAATGGAGTAATAATTTCATGCAACACCGTTTGCATGCTGTTGCATTTTCGATCTTAAAGTGGCTCTCTACGGCCTCATAATGTAAACTTTTGTTTATTTCAACAAGCGTATAATATTTTTTACCATAGCACCTATAATCAACGAGTTATAATTCCATGTACGAAGGTTACTACATATATTTCAGGAATAAACATAAAGACGGAATTTTTAAAATTTTGAAAAAATATAAATACAAAAAATCTTTCCAATTTTTGCCACTTAAGATTGCTACAAAATTTTAACTAAATCGGAGCAAAACTCCAAACCAATTAAGTTATTCGGAAAATCTCTCCATAATCAGTGAGCGGTACTTCAATCGTTGTGGAAATTGTAGCAAATGTAAAAGGATCTTTTGCTTTGTTTTCCTTTTTGAATTAAATGGGCATCTCTATAGGCTCAATTGCTCACCAATGAGCGCTGATGAAGTACGAATAATCAGAGCGGACGAACGAGCTGCACGTAGAAGTAAAAAGGGTAGAATCCAAAGTAGGCAAGAGTACAAAGATGCATTGGACATCCTGAATGACAGTGTTTCACTGTACGGAGCTGGCATTGATGGTTCTGTAAGTATAAAAAATTTAACCCTTTTATTGATACTAAATTTTTGATGTTCGAGTAAAAACTTTAAATCGATTTTCTCGCAAACCTAATTTTTTTAAGTTCTTGAATATTAAACTCAAAATCCACTTGACCGATGCTTTTGAAATTTGAAACACTATTTCTACACATAAATCAACAGGTAATCGGAGGGAGTTTTTTTTACCATTTTATAATAACAAATTCACAGAAATTTTTTAGCTAAAATCGCATTTTTCACTTCCAAATGTTGCCAAAAACATAAAATCGAAAAACTCCCTCTGACTACCTAGGGAAACATTACCTTTTAAACGCATGTCGATTTTCTTGTTTCAGATGATCCAGTAACGAGTCATAGAGTTCACCACATAATAACTTTTTTTCGAGGCGCCTAGCACGGACTTATTTATTGATATTTTTAATTGAAAATTTTTAAAAAGATTCTTCAGTGTTATACTGTAACGTGTACATGAAATAAGTAAACCTACATTATTCATATCTTAAAAAAAAATCATTAACACTCCCCACCCCCCTTATACCATAACTAATATCTATCCTTGCACCCATAGTCAGCAACAAAATCCATTCCGATGCATTTTCAACTTTTTTTGAAAACCTGAACGGTAAAACGTAACGTAATCATGTCAAAATATTTGAGAAGACCTGTTATTATTATTAGAATTATTTTATATAAAAAATTGAAGCTGCGCGTATAGGAATGCGGTCCATTGTGTGTTATATAAATGCAATCCGCCAAGTGTTTAAAAATTCACATTAGTCATCTCGTAGTCAGAGCTTTAATTTGAAATATGATTAAAAAGTTTTCAAAAGCTCACAAAGGTTTAAATAGCAAAAAGCTTTACAAGAGCTTTCCAGACATTTGCATTTTGTATATTCATTTAGCTTTAATCGCACAATCGCAACGAACGGACGCGAAACTCTAGAAGCGAGACTTCACTCCAGACAGAACCAACCAGCAACAGCTGCTAGTGATCTCATCAAAGGCGGCTAATAAAAATATGTAAGTCGAAATTAAAAATTTGTTAGATTTCGTTATAAAGAAAACCGAATTTTTGTTTCTTTGTTTTGGTGGCACAGCTACGAAAATGTTAGCGCTTAAAACAAGCAGATTCACACCCATTGTAAGTGCAACAGCTGCATGGAATGCAAAGAATTGTTCCAGACAGTCGGCTATACTCTACGCAATGTCGATGGACTGTCAAAATAAACAACAGAATGTCACAGGTTTGTGCTTAAAATCAATTTAGTGATTTCACGTGGAAACATATATTTTATTTCTTTTCATTTAGTTCCAAATAATTTCATAAGTAATGCAGCGATTTCACCATTAGTTCTTACGGCTACTCGCTTCTATACCAGTCGTCCGCCTACTCCACCATCAACATCTTCGTCTTCATCGTCAACACCGTCATCATCATCTTCATCGGCATCCACAAATGGTCTGCCAGACAAGCAGCAGGTGGAAAAGTATTTTTTCAAGACTGTTGCCTTTCTGTGGGATGCTACGGTGTGGACATATGATATATCGAGTCGTAACTTTGAGAAATACGTGATTAAAAATCCAACAGTGCAAATGTACTGGAAGCAATTCCTAGAAAAAATAGAGAAGGCAAGAAAAGATTGAGCCTGTAGCAACAGCAGCATGGTGTTGTTTTTGAGTTGTGTTTTTATTAATTAACTTATTTAATAATGTTTTTATGAATAAATTTCTCGATTTCACAAAATAGTTGATTTTATTAATTCATAAAAAAATTGCTGATGATACAATATGTAGGCTTAATTTATATGTTGTTCTTAGACACAATCTTTATAATATTCTTTCCAAACAACTTCATAGAAAACTTCATGTAAAATATTGTAGATTAACCGCATATTTATGTGTCCCAGACGAACAATATGCTCTTCTCGGAATACATAAAGATGCGGTAAATCTTACATATGACCGAAACAACTTATTCAGCTTTAAAGTTCTCCAATAAGCCGGCCAGATATTTTAGTATTTTGTTGCGTGCGGCAATCAACTGTGGTGGATCCGTTTTAACCGGCTCATACATGTTGGCACAATGCGCGGTACCTGTAAATGATATGGAATAATTTTGTCTACAGCTTAAACAGTTATTAAAGCACTCACCATCAATGTATATTGCGGGCCTCTTCGAACTCTTCGATTTAGTTAAGCCCAATGCATGCCAAGGATCAATAGAGCCGTGCACATACAGTACATTTGTTGTATTTGGTTTCAGCGCCCCGTAGAAGCTGTTGGTTTTCGATGCAGCCTCTTCGAGGTATTCCGAATTCATGCTGTAAAGAAAAATTTAATATTTTTTAATTTTCGGAAGAACATAAGCTGTATAAAGCTGCTTTAATTTTTTTCTTGCCCTCTACAGTGGCTGCCATAAATAATTAAACAACCTAATTTTCTAAACTAAAACCAATATTTTTCATGTTTTATTTTACGGAACTAAAAATAAGAAAACAACTTAACTTTGATTTTACAAAACATAACTACACCATTTCCAATTGTAATTCAGAAATAAACTATTGAATTCAGAAATCCATTTGAAATTCAGAAAAAATCCATTGAAATTGAGAAATTCTTTTTGAAATTAAAAAAAAAAAAAATCATATGGAATTCAGATATTTAATTTGATATTTAAAAAAAAACAATTGAAATTCAGATATTCTATTTCAAATTCAGAAAAGATCAATTAAAATTGATCAATTGAAATTGAATTGATCGATCCGATTGAAATTAAGAAATTCCATTTTAAATTCAGAAAAATTCAATTGAAATTTAGAAATTTCATTTGAAATTCAGAAAATATCATTTAGAATTCAGAAAAGATCAATTGGAATTCAGAATTAGGATAGGATTTTGAGTCGTAGCAAAATCCTTGCTTTGAAAAGTTTCATAAAATAGTTGGAAACAACTCTCGAAAAATATCCGAAAACTTGACCGCAATTCTTTCACTATAGTTTTTATCGTATAAGGACAAGTTTTATCAAATATTCGACAAAATATAATAGCCGGAAGCTCGAATACCCCGATTTTGAAAATTTTTGGCAAACGATTTTTCTAATATTTAAATAAAAAACTGGTTAGAATAATATATATAACTAAACCGAAAAATTTAGAATAACAGAAATAGAATAAAAACTTTAAACAATTTAGAAATAACATACAAAAATGGTGGAGCTCTAGGTTATATTATTATAGCGGTTTTTTTTTTTTGTTTTTTTTTTTTAATCTTTAAGTATTGTCAGCATATAATTCCAGTTCCGACTAGGAATTCTAATTTTCGTGACACTGCGCAGATTCAATTTTTATTTTTCTAAATCTTACATTTTGCTGACGTAAACTTCAATATGTTGGATGGTGTTATTAATTTCATTTCATTTCATTTATTTATTATGTAATATAAAAAGTCTTTTTTCTGAAAAATTTCTGACAAAATTAATATACATTACATCTTGGAGCTATTTTTAAGGTAAAATAATAAGTTAACTAAAGATATTTTTATCAAAACACCTCCCTGAAAAACTACTATGCGTAGCCTAGATAGTAAAATAAGGAATAATCTTCGATACACTTAAATAATCTTATACATATATCGAAACATATCAAGACACCTAAGGTCAATATACATCATGAACGTTTTCCGATCTTACATTCTCTCAATTTCCGAGAGCCAATTTGTTCAACATTGTATATTACTGAGTCCTAACCTCAAAAGACATGATTTAATATAATTTCAAAATCTTCCTCCAATAGTCTAACTTTTCCTCTACTTGTTTATGAAGATAATTTGCAGTTCTGGTCACCTGACTTTAGCTAAATTCTTTCAAAAGAACTCTATTTTTAGATTAATCACCGTTAATTAGATTAGATTAATCACCGCATTTTCACCGTTAATAGGTTTGTTGTTTCTTAGTTAGTTTAAACTGCTTGCTCACCTCTCTGAGTAGATATCCATGCATTGGCGTATAAAAAAGTCAACTCCAAAACGATCGCCGAACGTATCGCTCTTATTCTCCGAAGTCTGATAAAAACCGAATTCATTGCAAGTCTGATACGTCCATTGACGCATACCACCGGCTGCCTTGGAGTCCCAAGAGATCTCCTTCATCTCAGCAATCATATTGTCGTATTTATAGTCCAAGCATTTTTCCTCCGCTTGTTCCAATAACATGCTGTTGACAATTCCAAGACGTGCTACAGGTGGACCAACCGTGGTATTCAACATGGTATCGCAAATCTTGCGTATGCAGAAAAAAATGTGAAAATTTAAATTTGTATTTAATTTAAGAATAACACAAGTTTACTACCTCATCGATAGTTATTGTAGCATGAGGACTATTATCCTTGTTATATTGTACGACACCAGCAAAATTGCTAGCAAGATTCTCAAAGAAGTTGGCTATATCCAGCTGATTGTCAATGGAATCTTTGATGGGAGTGCAAGTTCTTAAAGGGGAAAAAAAATTTTCTAATTTTTGGCAAAAGTTTCCCAAAGACATACTTAAACTTCTCATCCAAATTACGCTGACCGATCATGTGTTTAAGTAGAATCTCAACCTGAGCAAAAGAGCGACTGACTGCTTCAACACAATCCGGCGAATAGCTGCCCAGAGAGCTCTTGACCACCTCAAAATATTCTATGAAAAAGAACAGTTAATTATAAAGCGAAATTTAAAAGAATCAATTAAACGCAGTCCAAAACCTTTAAAGTCAACTTTAGCCAACAGTGGACCGCTGGAGCTAATCGAACCATAAATTAATTCGGGATATTTTTCGCGAGCCCACGCTGCCAAGGAGCCAGGATATGAGCCACCAAATGCAATCCATTTTTGATTGTCGGACATGTTGTATTGCTTTTTCATGGCCTTGACAAAGGCGGCCAAATCCACTAGTGCCTGCTCTGAACTAAGATAGGCAAGATTTTTCGTAGACAAATCGCTGAAAATATAGAAATAGTTAAGAACTAAATTCAATTCAAATCGAAATATCAAAAAATTATTTCCACCTCGTTGGATGACTTTTGCCATAGAAACGATGTTCCAGCTGCAAGCAAAGTGCACCAAAATGTTCAGCATAATGTATCCACGCACCTTCGTGCATCCATTTCTTCGATGCCTCGCCTTCACCACCAATCATGAGAAATACAGGGGCGCTGCTGTCATTGCGATAGTAGTCCGAGTTCACAAAATAACGCTTAATTTTTAAGATAAAAGCAAAAAAACATACTAAAATCATTTCGCAAATCAATGCAGAACAAATTTACTCACCTGCTTCCATGTCGCTGCATTGTTTGCATCAAAATGATCTAATTGCTGGACAAACCACATATCTTCCGGTTCTTGTTCACGATGCAAAGAGGGCACCTTGCTGGGTTCACCTAGAAAACCATGTACATAACGACCATGTCTGTACTGTGCCAAAGCTGCGGTGCCATCAAGATTTGAACAAATTATATAGATAACTGCTAGCCAGCATAGAAAATGCCGCCTGCCATGGACTTCAACGACGCCCATCATTCAACAATGTTTGCTTAGGTCAAGTAGCACTCTAGAAGATAAAGTTTATGTTTAGAAAAAGGCAGATAAAACTAATGTCGTTGCACTGGGAAGTGTTTTCGAAAGCTTATTGAAAGATACATTCTTTAATCGTTGAACAAGGCTTTGTAGAAAATCTGTTAAACAGTTAATAAGTGAAGATAATGTTATAAAAGGAGATATCAGGAATAGTCTAAATATTTTCTATTTACATTTTTAAGGTGCAGGTTTTAAACTACAAATACAACTCTTTACTCTTCAAATGTCATTTCTTTTTTAAATAAAATTCAATAATATTTTTGCATAATTGGCATAAAGCTCAAAATATAATTCTTAAAAAATATGTTTTTTAAGAATTATAAAATTAAATTCAATAAAATTCTACACTTAATTTTCAATTTTAAAAATTTTAAATTAAACTATTGTAAGGGTGTTTTATTAAAAGTTGAATTTGAATGAATTTTTAATGTAAAAAGTTCGATTTGATTTTGCAAAAAGTTCAATAGAACTGTCAAAGGTTTTATTACAAATTAAAAACCTGTAAAGTTAAGTTTTAAATGTATTGGGCCTGTATCTCTTAAAGCTCTCTGGTGGATAAAAATGTATGTTTTTTTATTTCCATTTTTTATTAGTGCGTTTGACTACCTCTCCAAAGGTTCCGGGTTCAAATTCCATCCAGTCCGTGGTCCTAAGCCTAAAGGTTTTTAAAAAGTTCTAGTTGGTGGTAGAGAAGTTTGTAAATGGCATCGCCTTATAACTATAATTGACTGAGGTAATGGCATAACGTCTCAAATTATTTATTTCCATTTTTTATTAGCGCGTTTGACCACCTCTCCAAAGGTTCCGGGTTCGAATCCCGTCCAGTCCGTGGTATTAAGCCTAAAGCTTTTTAAAAAGTTCTAGTTGGTGGTAGAGAAGTTTGTAAATGGCATTGCCTTATATCTATAATTGACTGAGGTAAAGGCATAACGTCTCAGATTCTAATTCAGAACCGAAGCAGACTTCACTGAATAGGTTTACCACCGGAAACCCTTCATTCAAAGATAAAACAAAAACTTTAAAAAAAGTTCTCATTTTGAAGGGGAATCTAATTAAAAACTAAGTATGCAGTTGGTAGATAAGATTTATAACAACTTTGTGTATTCTGTAAATAACTCCAGAAGTAGCCCAAAAAAACCATTTTTAGGGTATATAAAAATCCTCATATTACTCGAAATCCTTACATGATGGGTTTCAGTTTTTACCAACCACCAATAAGAGCCGTATTGTTCACCTTTGAATATTTTTAACCAGTCGGTAAAGTACTAGATTTTCAATAGTTTCAGATAGCAGCAAACAAGCAAATATCAACTGGTTAAAGATATCCAGACGTGAACAATACGTTTCTAAGTGAATAAGTGGTTTAATTCTGGGAGTTCTTCCATTGTAGAGCGTCTTCCGAACAGTTTCTTCACTTACATTTATGTACAGATAAGCCGAGATATTTAGAAAGGTCCCTGTTTTTTTTTTTTTTCTTCTATAGTAATTTCAGCGGATTTTCTCAATATTTTTTTATAAGTTATATAAACATACAGCAAGACAAGCGCACTTTGTAAAATTTGTGCCATAAATGACCACACACACGCGTAGAAATTAACCCTCTAATGCCACATTTTTTACTAATCAGATAATAATAATTTTGGGGCGAAAAAAATTAATCTGAAGTTCGTTTTTTATTTTTGATTCTTCGTTCATTTTTTACAGGTGAAAATGTCAACTCCGCCTAGATGCGGACCTGGTTATATAAACACATAATTTGAACACCTTGCATTTTGTTTTACATATTTTTTCTTTACTAGAATTGCAAGAGAAAACAATTTACTACTCACCAGTATTTTATTCTCTTCGATCTCACTTCAATTAATGTGTTTTATAATTTACTGAAAGTCAAGGTTTCAAAAAAATTAATTAAATTCGTAAAAACATGATAAAATTTCATTTCAAATTGATGTAACTGTCAAACGGAGCATGCTAGCTCCAAGCGAAATAAACTGAAATATAACTTGAACACTCGTCTACACTCTGTAGGAAACCATTTGAAAATTTTTCTACAGATTACGGTTTTATAGCGATCGGCATGAACCCCGCCTGGAGACAGACATGAACATTAGAGGGTTAAGTTAACATTTAACAAAACATTTAAAAAAAGGAATGCTACTGAACATATCCTAATACTTTTGTGAGTAACATTTATATTTTTATTTTTTTAATTTTTATTTTATCATTATTGTTAATTATCTGTAAAAAGCACTGATGTAATTTTTGTTTTGAAAGAAATCCTCTATTTACAAAAAAATTGTGGTTCATTTCGAAAGATTATCAATTCCAAATACTTTTGTGAGGCACTGTATTCCTTTCACAATACGCTTGGGATTATCAGAACTGATTTCTAAAGTTATCGGGAGATAGAGTATACAATTTTACCTTCCCAGTAGAAATTACAGTTTTCAATCAAAAATTGTTGAAATTGTTTAAAACTTAAAAGATCAATATGCTTGAAACCGCCTGTTTTCAAGAAAGAGAAGTATAAAAAAATGGAAAAAATTATAAAAAGCCTATTCAACAGTTTAAAATCTTAAAAACGATAAGAATGGAAACTGGTAACAATGTCTGTTTGTGTGCAGTTGTGCATTTATTTTAAATTATTAAAAAAAAACCTTAGCATATAGAATTCCATGTATTCTACTAATTGCTGATAAGCCCAGAGAATCAGAAAGAGAACCGGCTCGATCTAAGGAATTGCCATGCTTTTCGATTTATTTATATCTTTTTTTTTCTGAAAGATTTGCTATTTTCTTTCATTATATGTATAGGGTGTTCAGATATAGCAATTTTATTATCATTTGCGCTCAGTTTTTTTTTTTTTTTTGTTATTTTTTAATGGTGGTCCTCATGAAAGCTTGCAAATGCCTCGTATAACACGTAAACCTTGCAAGTTTTCACTGCGTATACTAGCTGTTCTCTTTTTTATACAAACATGTTTACACGGTGCTCGCATATTGTGCAAATTTATTTCGAAAATCGTGGTTCATGTTACCGTGCGCTACATCCACTACGTCGATGTCCATTACGTCTATCCGGACGTCTGATTGGATTAACCATAGTTCGTTTTTGTACCACGCATACTCTTAAATGATAATTCAAATCCAATTCAATTTCAATTCAGAGTTCTACACCTCTTAAAAAACACCCTATATATCGAATATTTTGCTTAAAACACCGAATTTTTATATAAAAAATGCTTTTATTTTAATTTTTTTTTTACATATTTTTGAAATTTTAGTCAAAAAACTTTCCCTGATTTCTGTTGGTAGTACTCTTTCTTACTTTTGACAGGTTTACTATTTTAGTGCACAAAGTACGGTAATAGAACTAGTGGTTACTTCTAAAGCAAATACTTATTGAAGCTGAAAACAAAAAGGGGCGTTACACCAAACCGAACTGTTCTTAGATATGGTCATTATTGATTGACCCAGAAATTGAATATTTTTAGTGATAAAACTGATGTTGTTTCACGAACAAACTTTTCGCGCAAACATATCGTCGTTACAAATGTAAAGTTGCGAATCTGAAAAATTCAATTCTTTTACCATTGTATTCCATTGCTTAAGTGGAGCTATGTATATGCTGTACCAAACCATGAAAAAATTAAATATTGCAACAAGAACAATAATAATGGCCGCACAGAATGATGATGAAAAAAGGGTTTTTACGCTCTCCTGAAAAGTAATGATTATCAGATTCGCAACTTCACATTTGTAACAACGATACATTATAAAAAAAAATTTTAGAAATAAAAATTATTCTCATAAGCTCATTGAGAGACCCTAGAACTCTTTACCCTAATGGTCTCTATCCAGCTCTCAAGTAATTACTCAAAAAAAATTTTATTTATATTTCTTGAGTGTGAAATTGTAGTACACCGACACCACTTTGCCGCAAATTCCTTTTATTTGTTAGATTGTGCCCAAAGATAAAATATCTTTACGGCAAAGGCACAAAGGTTGTTAAATTTCCATGAAAAATATTCTTAAAATCAAAGACTTACTTTGTCCTTGTGGCAGAGATTCAAAGTTAAAAATTTGATTTTCTTATCTTTCTATGTTCGCCTTTTCTTTATATTACCCACCCGCGCCTTCCCTTTCCTCCCCTTACGATTTAATCTAGTGTTAATTATAACTTTTATATACATAGGCCGTGTGCTATTCGGAAACTTTTCACTCGTGGTAGGAGAGAATTTACTGAGTTGAATACAATTTCTGTCTGTTGAAATAAAATTGTAATTTTTGCTGTGCCAAAAGGACGATGAAATTTTGACAACTAGAAATGTTGACGTTTTAGATTTTGGTAGTGCATTAGCACAAGAATTTAATTTAATTTGCGAAATTGTTGATATATATTGAAAACTAGGGATTCTGGTTACTATGCTGTCGGAAACACAAAATTTTGAACTTCTTTGCAACTCACAAACTCACAAGTGTTTTTTTTTTTTCATTTTTGCTTGTGTCAAAAATTCTCTTTCCGATTGTCAAAAATTATACTAGCCCCTGGGGCTACATGAATTTTTGACAATCATATTCACCTCACAAGTGCCAAATATTCTCTTTCAGACTGTCAAAATTTCATCATCAGAGTGAAAAGTTTCCGAATAGCACACGGCCATACATTCAATTGCCTTCTACAGGGTGGGCCAAATACAAGTTTTTTAAAAGCAATAAAATGAACAAAATATATATTATGGCTTTATTAGTAAGAGCAAACATTCCCATTAATTATTGAACACAAAGTCGTTCAAATGGCTGCCTCGGCTGGCTTCGCAGTAGCGCATTTTGTCACTCCAATTTTCCAAGACCTTTTTGATGGTTTCGGGCTGTAGCTCACAAATTGCTTGGATGATATTGGCTTTAAGTGCTTGAATCGTTTCCAAATTGTTGGCATAACATCGGTCCTTCACGGTTTCCCACAAAAAAAAAGTCCAAAGGGGTCAAATCGCAGCTCCGACGCGGCCAATTGACATCGCCAACACGGCTGATAACACGATTTGGGAATTTGGTGTGCAAAATATCGATTGTGGCATGGACTTTATGGCATGAACTAGAACTAGAGGTCGTCCCAAATTCATGTCTCCAATTTCAGTAAAAAAAAAAGTTGGTTAACATGACTCTGTAACACCCACCGTTGACCGGAATGTTGCTCCCATTTTCTTGAAAATAACTGGTTCAATGAAGCCACCAAACTGTCACTCTCTGTGGATGCATCGGCTTCTCGACAATAATCTGCGGATTTCCCGAGCACCAGATACAGCAGGGGTACAACAGGTGCGGTGGGTGCTTCATTTCGGCCAAAACTTATTTTCAAATAACACACTGTTTGGGCTACACAGCACTCACTTTGGAAATAAGTTTTTAATATTTCCCAACGTTGTACAAGCGTAAAGCAACTCATTTCTTTCCGAGGTGCGCACTGACTTTATGTCAAGATTTCGAGCGGAAAGCAGCTGTTAGTGTCAAAATAACCTATGATTTAAAAAGAAACCACTAGATGGCCCACCCTATTTAGGTCATATGGAAGTAGATGCGTGTGTTTTTAAGAATAATATGATTTACAGAAAAAATTCTTTAAAGTTGCAGACTTTGTCTTTGAAACAAAGATGCTTTTCTTAAAAAAAAAACCAAAAAAAGGTTGATTTTACATATTTTTTTCAATCCCTTGTTAACAAAGAATTAAATCGTTATAGTAAATATTTTATTTTTACGGCAAAAATTTTTTCTTTGATTTAGCTTCAAAGAACTTCAGTTTTTTGTTTCGATGATGCAGCCCTTGGCACGATTACGATTTCCGTGGCCCCAAGATCTGAAGATGCAGTTTTGAAGAACTCATTGAAAAAAGAAGATTCACCGAAAGATTTATCGATATATCGATTAGTTATCGAGCTATCGATTTTAAAAAAAAATTGTTACTTAAAGGAGTCTTAATGTAAATTCGACTATATCTATGCTAATATTTGACCGATCAGGATAATTTGGGTTATCCAAAATAATTTATAAAACAAAAATTTGGTACTAAATCTAATAACACAACAGATGGTTTTTCGGCATGATACATATTTTTTTCATAAAACCGTTATTTTCTTCAAAAAGTACGTAATAAAAGTAAGTAGAACATAACATATGGTAATAGCTGAAACATTAACCTTTCGTTTGGTGTATAATATGTTATACTTGTTTCCCCTATTTCTACCATTATTCTCATTTTTATATTGTTACTAGATTAAACAGAACTAGTAAGAAATGATCTTCGACTGGGCCGAAGTTAAAATACCCCCACGGCCGAACCAAAGTTTTTTTTTAAAGTCTAAAGCAATCAATTAAATGTTTATCTGTAAAAACGTTTTCGTTATATTTTTAACAGAAAATATTCGCTTTTGTTTTTTGATAAAGTCGCTTTGTATGGGAGGTGGGCGTGGTTTTCACTCAATCTGGTTGAATTCCATACACATAGTACACGTTATATATCAAAGTGTATATGCAAAATTTCAAGTCCATACATTAATTTTTGTGGATTTTAGAGAAATTTTACCTTTTTGATAAAGTCACTTTGTATGGGAGGTAGGCGTGGTTTTCATCCGATTTGGTTGAATTTCATACTTAGAGTGTATTTTGAACATCAAAACTCATATGCAAAATTGCAAGTTCATATATTCATTTTTGTGGAATTCTAAGAGATTTTACCGTTTTGATAAAGTCACTTTGTATGGGAGGTAGGCGTGGTTTTCATCCAATTTGGCTCATTTACGAACTTGACCTTCATTTTTTAGATAGAAGCTTAAATATTGAATTTCGTTTTGATAGCTTTAAAATTACGGCTGTAATCGTGATCACAGACTGACGGACAGACGGACAGACAGACGGACATGGCTAAATCAACTCGAGTGGTGATGCTGATCAAGAATATATATACTTTTCTATACCTACCACGCCTCTTTATGGACGTTACAAACGGAGTGACAAAATTAATATACCCCCATTTACGTTTTTTAAACGTGGGGGTATAAAAATCATACGGTTTTTATTTTGCTTTTTAAACGTACAATTTTGATGTACTGTTGATAAACATCAACAACTTTCATCTTCATCACGGAGCATAGAAGAATCGCAAGCACATCGCACACCTATGTAAAATAAAAAAGAATATTCGAATCATATTAATTATGATCAGCTATGGGCAGAGAGCGCTCTTAGAGCGCTGAGAGCAAGAATTGAGAGCAAAGGCTTATGTAGCAACACAAAACGCAACAACAAATCAAACACAAAAGACAAACACAGAAACAACACAGAAGCTTTAAATGTATTGGTGCCCATACCCGATTATGATTCGCATCGTTTTCTTTTTAATAAGATATACGGATTCTCATTTTATTTCACAAAAAACAAAAAAAAAAAAAAAATAATCATGCAATTTGTAAAAGGCAGAGCCACTTTTTTATAAAAATTAGTAAAAATATCAATATGTACTTCAGAATACAACAAACAACCTTTGATAAAAGTCTATCTGGCTCCTTTTACAGAAAAAGTACATTTTGTAAAAGGCAGAACCAGTAAAAAAAAAAAATTATTCAATAACTCAAAAAAAAAGTTACGAAAAATATCAATATGTACTTCTGTGTACAACAAACAACCTTTGATTAAAGTCTATGTGGCTCCTTTAACAGGAAAAGTACATTATGTAAAAGGCCGAACCACTAAAAACAAATTAGTCAATAACTCAAAATACATCGAAAATGTTATGAAGATCTTTCTTGCACCATTTACAGTATAAATGCACAATTTATAAAGCAAATCAAATATATTCAGCCCAATTATAAAACAATTTCCTATGCTATATGATTGTACTGATCAACCTAAAATATAACATAACAGCGAAAATCGGTCAAAATAAAAGAAAAAGTAAATATAAGATGCTGTATACCAAACAAAAGGTTAATATTTCAGCTTTCAATTAATTATATCTTTATTTAATCTTTTTAAGAGAAAATAGCGGTTTTATGCAAAAATAAAACAGATTATGCAGAAAGACAGCCTGTAGCGTGGCCGATTTACGAAAAAAATATTTTTTTTTTCATTTCATATTAAAAACATTTTAAATATCTTTCGAATGACACCTAAATAATTCAGATCAGACAAATATTAGCAAAGATATAACCGAATTTAAATATTGGTTCCGTTGAGTAAACATTTTTTGAAAAATCGATATCTCGATAACTGATCGATATATCGATAAATCCTTCGGCGAATCTTATTTTCCCAAAGAGAACTTCAAAACTGCATACTCAAATCGAGGGGCCACGGAAATCGTAATCTCCCGTAGCCCTTGCTTAGTTAAAGAATAAATCATAGTGGCAACGATCATTTCCTTGTAGCAAAGATATTTTGCTTAGTTTAACGGTAACTTTTTTTCTTTGATTTTAAGGCGTTGAACTTTCTCAGTGTAGGCAAGTTATTTTGTCGGAACAATAATTTACGAACTTATCTCTATATGTTGTTTGCCTAAATTTTACTTGCAATAATAATGAGACTGGCGCATATATCTTGACATTCATAGTGTGCCGTTGTCACTTTTCAATGGAAGTAAAAATAAAAAATGTTTTCTTGCGAGCTAGATTCACTTTCAAGTAATATTGACAAAAGAAAAGTATTTTTTGATTACTTTTCAGTTTTTTGTGTGATATGAAAATATGTTTTACTTGAGAGCTGGAAAGAGGACTGAAGGAAAAAATGTTTTCATTTAAGCCTTCAAGTACAAGTTAAACTTTTTGTTGATAGTAGATCTTGGATAGCTTTTTATCTTAAAAAATATTTAATATTGGCTCCTCTCGTCTGTCAAATTTACAGTTATCAAATATGTGAGGTTATAACGATTACTGTGCAAAAAACACCTATACTATATAACAATAATATCATGATTGTTGTTGATTCTCTTTGCACTTAATCGATTTTACACTAATTTTGTTTACTATGCAGAAATCTGAAACCTGCAATTTGTATAAACTCACCTCTGTTGAAAACGAAACGAATATTAAACTTTTATTAAAAATTGTTTGAAACAAAATAGAAACTGTTTATTGAAAACTGTCCGAACTCTTGTGTGTCTTTTGCGCGATTGCAAGCGCAGACATTTGTTTTGACTATTTTACTCTATCTATCTGACCGCAGACATACACATGTCTAGCAACACATGAAGTGGATTTTTGAGTTGTTTTAACATACACACGCGCACTTACACCAACAAATCCAATAATAAAAAAACTTTATAAATATATAATTGTTTTGTACTAAATATGCTGTAATGATAAGCAGCAAGCGCTCTTCACATTTTAACTCAAAACTCAGCACTAAAATCTAGCGAATTATACTCGAAGTAAAAGCCGGCTGGCTATCTGTAGAAAAACAAAACATAAAGACGTAAACAAAGTAACAATAGAAAATTTGAACAAAACAAGAGGGTTGTTTGAAAAAAAAAAACTATGTTTAAGAGAATTCCTATGATTCACAAGAATACTCACTCAATGGTTTCAAAACCCAGCCAAAAATAAATAAACTAAACACTGCTTGTTTTGAACTGTGAAAGCTTGAAGATATTAAATCTTTAACTGCTTTAGTTAAGGGTCTATTTGACCCAACGAAATAAAACAAAGACAATTGTTTTTTAAAAATATTGACCCTCCGATCTCCTTTTTAAAATAATACCCTGAAACATACAAATATTTTGCCCTCCGTGTTTATTTTCTATTAGCAATGAATCAATGTATTATTAAACTAATTTATCTCTCAATATTTTCTTTTCTGTATAGTGCTAAAAAAAATTTAACTGGCTTATAAAAGCAATTAAGTTTTGATTAATAGTTTTAAAATCCACAAAGGATACCTCATTACAATGCACACAATTTCTGGGTTGCATTGCAATTTTGAGAGCATATGTTCCAAAGTTTTAAAATTTTGTATCGTTTTTTTATGATTTTAAATAATGTTCTAAAAATCAATCGATTTTGACAAACTCCTAGAAGTTAAAAAAAAATAAATAACTGGCCATTTCAGCCATTGAAAGGACTTTGACCTAGCTTCTTATGATCAATTGTGTTGTGCGTGTTATTAAGTTTGTACACAATTGACCGAGAACCGTACCTACATGTTTAACGGCGATGAACGGAATGTTCTCAATCTCAAGAAGCTTTACATGACATTTTGAATACTCTCTGAGGTTTGCCATTGTCTGCAGAGAGGTGACGGCTGTACAGAAAAATTATTTTAATAATAATAATTTCTGTCGCTGCTGGGGTTCGAACCTGGGTCTCCAAGTTCGTTGACATAACGGCCACGCACTTTAACCAACAACGCCATGGACGCCACTTCTCCTAGAAGTTAGTTGCTAAAATTATTCCGCATTAAGTGTTTTTTAAAAATCTCAAAAAAGAGTAAAATTTTTAAATTTATCAAACATTTTCGATTTTTGGATGTTCAGTTATTTTGGATTTTACGACTATCAAAATCTAAAAAACAAATTTTGAAAACGAATTCAAATTTTCCTCAAATGTTTGAAATTATTTAAAATTTTTCAAACATTTTCAATTTTTTGAGCTTTATCAAAACTTTTAAATAATCACCAAATTCGAATTCTACTATTTTTTAATTTTTTAATTTTTTCTATGAAACGCTTTCTAATCGATACATCATCAACCATGTTACCACTCAGAGATAATTCCGAGCTGGGGTTTTTGTCGAGTTATGTTGAAAAGTTTTTAACAAAAAAAAAGTTTTTATTTCTTTCTTTTTAAAAAATATGATAAATTTTATGTAATAAATATTATTCTTAAGGAAAATTTTTTATATGAAAATTTGTTCTTAAAAAATTTATTTTATTAATTTCTGAAAGTTTTTTCGGCTAGTTTTACAATTTTTATTAAAGTGTCACGCTTTTTTTGAATCCCGCCAACCTTATGGATCGACTTTACAATGATTCTACCTAGCCCTGTACCAAATTTCAGTTCCCAAGTATTAATACTAACCGATAGACAGTAGTCTGCTTAAAGTGCTTCACCCTATGTATAATCCCGCCCACTTTCGTAATGATTCTACCTACCCACCTAGCCGCGTACCAAATATTAGTACCCTAGCGTCGTTATTAATTGAGATACAGTGTTTTTCTAATAGTGACACGCCATAGTGTTTTGTAATAATTCTACCCATTCCTGTTACGAATTTTACTACCCTTGTGTCAATATTATTCGAGATATTTTTTTTTCTAAAATTGCCACACCCCTTTATTGAGTAACGCCCACCTTTTTTACCATAATTTGTAATAATTGTACCTACCCCTGTATAAAGTTTCAGTACCCAAGTGCCACTATTATTCGAGATACAGCGTTTTTCTAATATTGCCGCACCCCTTTCTTGAATAACACCCACTTTTTTACCGTAATTTAGAATAATTGTACCTACCCCTGTATAAAATTTCAGTACCCTAGTGTCAATATTATTCGAGATAATATTGCCACGCCTGTTTATCGAATTTTTCCCATTATTTGTAATAATTCTTCCTAACCCTATTCTTAACTTCAGTCCCTTAGTGTCAATATTAACCGAGATACACGGTTATTCTAATTGTGACATGCCTCTTTGTCGAATGCCGACCAATTTTTTAAAAAAGGACCTCCGTGTTTATGGTCTCTATCTGTTGAAAAAAAAACCAACGTACTCAAGTACCTCCTCCTTTCTCAAGTCAATTAAAAATGGCTTCGTAACCTTAAAACTATTTCCATGTATAGCATGAATTAAAGTTGAGTAAGACTGCATGGTAGGTATAGAATGTATCTATGATAAAAATTGCCAAATAGTCAAAACCCGTGTTATTCTTTAAAAAGATGACAAAAAAAAAGCAAACAACCCTTATGATTGAAAATGAATAGATACTTTCTAGACATGCTTACCAACACAACAACAAAAAAAAATCGTACCAATCGGAACAGCACAGCCTGCAAAATTTAAACTAAATTCTCGTTACTTTTTGAACACACCTCGTATTTATGTACGCTACACTACAAAACAACTCATAAACTTGCCAAATTCTTAAAGGTCAATGGCAATTTTTATTTAACAGATAAACTCTTAACTTTATCCATAAGTTTCGTGAAGTTTTTTGGTTAAACGAAAATCAACTCAACTCGAAACTCAACTCAACTCGAAACTCAACTCAATCATTACATTTCTCGAAAGTATATAGTTTTTTATTGTAATAAACGGTCCTGATTTTTTCATTCAAATATTGGTCTCTTCAGACCTGAAATTTTTTATTGAGTTTTTTAAATATTCACGTGTGATTTCTGGTCTGAATATCCCGGCACTGTTTTGAATTCATATTTGAGGTCTAGGCTGAAAAGTATAGGCCTTATTTTTTGCTTAATTTCAGGTTAGAATTCAAAATTATTTAGTGGAGGCCTGAATTACATTTCAATTCCAGCTTTTAAATCATTTCTGAAGAACTGAGGGCCTGAGGTAGAGCGGCTCAGTGACTTTTTTGCTAATTTTAAACACAACGGAATTTGCAGCAATTGAATATGAATCTGTAAAAACATTTCAGGTTAAAGGTAAATCCTATAATTTTATAGAGCCCTCTAATATGCCATAAAACTACCCTCTAGGAAATGGAAACATACCCGGCTATAAACAGGAAACATTCCATGGAATGTACGAAGCATTTATTTTCGTTGGTCACTCAATTTTTGAAGCGAAGCTTTTTACGCCTCGTTCTGCGATTTGCTAGAGTGAAATCAGAAAAAACGACACTTTTTTCCGCCACCTTTTTTCTTAGAATTGACATTGTTTTTTGCTTGCATCAATTGAACCAGAAAATGTTAAATTAAAAATAATTTCTTGCCCGCTGCAGGAATTGAACTCATGCCCGTCGGCTGATAGTTTAAAGCTTAAGCCATCGAACCAAAACCCTTTGGTCGTAAATACTGCTGATTTAATATCAAGAATTAACTAAAGCTATGTTGCAGTAGATCAAAATAATCTATTTATAGGAATTGTATTGGCTACAAGCCTTCATCTCCTACAATAACCATTACCCAATACACAATAACCACTATAGATTGTGTATTGGCTATACAAACAAGAGTACTAAAAAACACAAATGTTGCTTCTACTTACTACTAGATGTCGTTACGCTACAAACAAATTTAATGATTTTTGTATATTTATTCCCTACAACTGAACAGGAGGGCCGGAGAGGGTTAATATGTATTATCAACCCCCATTATTTTTGCAAAGGGAACATTTTTCCCTTGAGGACCTATCCCCTCCGACCTGTCCTTTGTTATTTTAAAGTTTTAAATTCAAAAATTATTTTAATCGAAAAAAGGCATTAAATTCTCAAATCTTTGAAATTGCGAAAATGCTTCGCTTCTCTCGTGTGTCCAGTGACGCACCTGTGTTTTTTTACACATTATAGGTCTGTCTCCATACTCACTTCAAGTAACTTGAAGTTACTCAAAAGTGTTTCTTTGCACATTTTTCCAGCACGAGAGAGAAGAAGAACAAGTAAAATGTGACTCTCTATTACTCGACCTTTACTTGAAAAATATCTTCGAGCTCGGATCTCGAGCTTCAAACAGCTAATAGTCAAAGTGACAAAATCAAATTGCTGTGAAAAAAAATCTATGAAATTGTTTGGAAAATTAATAAAATTTCAATTTCAATTTCAATTTATTGAGACTTTTTAATACACATTTTAATATAATAATAAGACTTTTCAAAAATAATGTACAAACTTAGAACTATACGTATTATTCTAATATATGTTCAAAATGCAAACGCAACTTGCTTGAATGGAATTACAAAAAATATTTGTTAATTATAAATTATACTGTGGTTGCTCCCGACACATTTAATTTCTGAGAAGATAGTTTCTGCATTAAAATTTACTTAAATGCTAAACTTAACATAAACTTAAAACTAAACTTATAAACTAAATTTTAAATCAATAATATTATATTTATTAATTAACCTCTATGCGTGTCTGGAGAAACTCTTTTATAAAAATCAGGCAATAAGGTAGCAACAGTATTAAGATCATCTATAAAGTTTTCATTTAATATGCCAATTGGAGATATGTAACGTGTATTTGACCAGCTAAAAGCTCTTTGATTATTAAAAAGATCAGAAATCAGATTATTGTCATGAAATTCAAGTTTGTCTACGAATTTTTTTAGCAATTTTAAAGAGTAGATACACAAAGGATCTATATTAGCTTTACTATAGATATATTTATTTGAATATTTTTTGTAAGAGACTCATAATTTCGATCTACACATAATCTCAATATTTTTCTTTCTAAAATTTCTAAATCGTTGGCGACAGTTGGAGAAATTGTGAACCAAATTGGAAATGCATATATAATAGCAGGTCGAATACTGACTTTATAAATTAATAATTTAGAATTTTGACTCAAGTGTTTATTTCTTAAAAGTTTTGCAAACATCCCTTTAATTTTATTAGCCTTTTTTATAACTAAACGTGCGTGCTCATTAAATTTCACAAGTTTATTAAATGTAACTCCTAAATATTTTATATAATTTTTAAAGGGGATTTCAGAGCCGTCTAAGAATAGAGCCAGATTTTTACTTTCAGGGACAACAGATCGACCACATCTCCCTGAGGCATTTCTTAAGCATGAAAATTAATAAAAATAAAGTTAAAATAAGCAAAATGAACGCAAATGGAAGCTTAATGTTCCTGGAGACCAATTCACTTGCAACTTTGAATTTTGACGTAGAATACGTCATTCTCGGAGGTAAGTAGGGTGGTTGATAGTGATCAGGTGTCGGTA
Organism: Pherbina coryleti; assembly: GCA_943735915.1. Classification (NCBI taxonomy): domain Eukaryota; kingdom Metazoa; phylum Arthropoda; class Insecta; order Diptera; family Sciomyzidae; genus Pherbina; species Pherbina coryleti. The sequence continues at coordinate 85,338,124 of OX030952.1, read as the reverse complement.
TTTACATTACTTTTTGAGCCTTTGGTGGGCCTAAAGTACTAATCGTACAATGTTGATCTGAGCACTTGTTGGTCTGCTTGATCCTCAATGCGACAAAAATTCATGTTAGAACTGTCTAACTTATATCAATTTTACACAATTACATGAAATATAAAGCGAACATTTGATGTTTTTGTTTGCTTAAACTTGCTACCTATTTATCGACGGCTTCCGGTTTTTTCGACGGCGACGACAGCGCCATCTAGCGTGAAGACATAAATCTTATAATTAAAAAAAGCATACTTTTGGGGCATGTTGTTTTTAACAGACTCGCGTAGCCCAGTAATACTGAGTAATTTTGAGGGGCATGCTTTTTTAACAGAATCTGTTATTGAAATGTCAAAATTCCGCAGCCAATTAAATATCCGAGCATATTATCGACAGTGAAATTTTGACACATGGGTTGTTGAACTTGGTAGCATTGATCAAATTTTGTTTGCTTGTTTAAGTTTTCTACCTATTTATGGACAGTTTCCGGTTTTATCGACAAAACCATAAAATTTGTATGGGAGCGCCCCTAAGGAGTGATCGGAGGGAATAGGTGTCAAAGGCAAAAATGTTCCTTTTGCAAAAGTAATGGGGGTTGGTGATACATATTAACCCTCTCCGGCACTCTCTTAAAGGTCATATCCTCAGGTGTATGGAATAAATATTTTTAAAAAAGATGTCATCAAAAGCGAATTGAATAATTCTACGTCTTGTGTTACGACATAGTCGAAACTATTGTATCTATTTTTCATCATTTTTTATATACCAATCAGCGAATACAATTTTTGTTTAATTTTAATTGTCAAAAACCAGCTGTTGTGCTTGAAACTTACTTGAAGTTGTTTCAAATTACTCTCTATTACTCGAACTTTACTTGAAGTGAGTTCGAAAACAGACCTCATGTCATTGTTAGGAAACATTCCTCTCTGCTGTGTTCAAAACTAATGTGGAAACATTCCTCCTCGCTGAATAAAAACTGAATTCGGAAACATATTTTTCCAAATATATGAAATAAAAACCCATAAGTTTCCAAACGATACGATGAGGAATGTTTCCCTATCACTTTCATTGCTACTTTTTCCACATGTATTCTAAAGGTAACGGTTTGGAAACAACATCAATTCAAAACTACCCATAAGTTCCACCCATAAAGTCTTCCAATTTTTCCTTGAGGGTAAATAAACTCTGCTCCACACAAAAACATAAGACGAATTTATCTACTCAATATTGCTGCAAATGTCTTACCGAGTTTTTTTAATCAGTTTCCCAAAAAAATTCAATGTTTAGTTTATTTCGATTCAAAAATTGCTAAAATTCAAATTCAAAAATGAGTAGATATATAAAAAATATTCCCTTACTGCAATTTCTTGTGGGTAGCTTAAGATATAAATCAAAATCCGGACAATGCAAGCCAAAACCACCAAAAAGAGGCAAAAAACAAACAGGTGATATTGACATAACTCTTCTAATAGTCTCGATATTATTTCAATCAATGAATATATTATCCTTAATTTCGTAATTAATGCAGTGGAACCACCATCACAAGCCTCAACGTTTCGCCTGATATCCTTGGGCATTATTGGACTTGTAACCGCACTAGGCACTTATATTTTTCTAAATCGCGTAGAACGTGAACGACCAGAATTCGTACCATACACCTACCTGCGTTTACGCCACAAAAGGTTCGCTTGGGGCGATGGCAATCATTCCTTGTTTCACAATCGAAAAGTGAATCCACTGCCAGAAGGTTATGAGGATGATCTCGAAAAGAAAGAAGAAGAACGATTGGAAAAAGAAAGACTTGAAGAGGAGAAAAAGGATAAAAAGAAGAAACCCAAAGATGCAGAAAAAGAAGCAAAAGCAAAAGAAGAAAAAGCAGCAAAAGAAGCAAAAGCAAAAGAAGAAAAAGAAGCAAAGGAAGCAAAAGCAAAAGAAGAAAAAGAAGCAAAGGAAGCAAAAGCAAAAGAAGAAAAAGAAGCAAAGGAAGCAAAAGCAAAAGAAGAAAAAGCAGCAAAGGAAGCAAAAGCAAAAGAAGAAAAAGAATCGAAAGAATAAAACAAATAGACCAGCTTTTGACCAAATTAAGTATAAAATATATTTTGAGCGAAATTCAAGTACATTTCCGTCGCAGTTATGTGATATTTTTTTACAAATATACTAACAAGTTCTAACAAAGGGAACATAATTGCAATTCTCATTGATATCGGGTTTCTTGGCGGTATTCACGGGTGGACATTCTACACAACAGACATCGTTTTTCTTTGAACTGGCCAATAAATTGTCGATATTCTCTTTCTTAGCACTTGCATTGATACTGCGTGCACTTGTCCTTGTCTTCGGTTCAAGCGGATCCAATTTGGGGGTGTCAACGACGGACTTAACCGGTGGTGGATTAACGTTGCCCCAATATTTCTAAAATAAAAGAAAACGATGCGAGTATACTTATATATCAGTGTAGAGCTCTGTCTTAGAAGTATTTCGATAGAAAAATCAAGTGAATCATGCACTTACGCTTGGCACATCCCAAATAATAACGGATCCATCAGTACTGCCGGTCACAAAAAATTGTCGGCAGGGACTAAAAGCAACACTTGTTACGGGTGATGCATGTTCAGAACCAAGACAAACCACAGTTCCGCGATTATAGTCCCATAACTGTTAAGCAAAACGATTATTTTTTTTTCTTAATATTTAATGACTAATAAAAGCTAGTTTTTAACTTACCTTAACCAGCTGATCACTGCCCACCGAAACAAAGTAGTCGCCTGTTCCATTGATGGCAACACAATTAATGGATGATCTCTTAGAGCCTTCGATTTCTCTTATCAGAGCGCCATTGTAGACCATCCAATAGTTAATACGCCCATCAGAACCAGAAGATAAAATGTGCACCCCAGTTGGAAAGTAGCGGGCAGACATAAATTGTGTATTGGCCGTAATGACTTGCTTTCTACAGAGGCGACTATAACATATGATATTGAATATAATTAGCTAAAGTAGACGGTTATATATGAGGCAACAAATGAGAGTTGAGAAAATAGAATATACCATGAAACCCATGGAAAAGAAGTTTCCAAAACTTTTGCTTTTAAGAACTTTTCATTTTTATCATACAAAATCTTAACTCTTAACTCCCAAAAAAAAACTATATCTTAAAACTTGAAACTTAATATCATAAATATTAGCAAGGAATGGAAATGCTCGCTCGCGAGTGGCTCCTTTTTCAGCTCTAGCCTTTAAGCTCGCGAGCTTAAGCTTATTTTTTAATATATGCGACATAAGATCACGAGCCTGAGTCATTTTTATTTCTGAAACTCCTGCTCACGATCTGGTGCCAGTCAATCCCAGTAGAAAAAGCGATCATCCCAAGATAGCTTCTTGACACATCCTTTAAGAATCGGCGATCATACCCCTTCACTACCAAATGTCATATCTTTTTTTGTATGAAGCTGCTACGTAAGGGGTACTAATCCCTTCGTCACATCTTAGAGCAGGTTAGGAGTTATTAGTCAAGAAAGAAGATATGGTAGTCGATATCGATATGGATATAGATTTTGTTTCCTATTTTATTTTCGTTTTCTACTATTATTATATATTTTCTATTTCTATTCTTCTGAATCAAAATTCCAAGAAGTCTGTGAGAATGTTTTATTTCAACATTTTTTGATTCAACATATCGATTTGTAGCTGCCGGGTTCATCTCTTGAAGTATTATTGCCATTTTCCAATACTTGAGACAATATGAAAAGATAGATCGCTTTAGAGAGGTCTTCGCTTACCGTACCGACTGGGTAACGAACAACAACCTTAACTGCAGTTACAAGCTGATTCCACGAAAAGATGTTTCGTTTTGTTTTATCTTTTACTTTTACATTTAACGCTTTTTATTTCCAACACATCGCTTTGTAGCTGGCGCGTTCATGTCCTAAGATATTAGTGCCTTTTTCCAATACTTCAGGCAATAAGAATTAAATGTACATTTTTGCTAAAAAAAGTACGCTAGTTGATAAATTAGCGTTTCTTGTAAACGTGTGGAAGAGGCGTGGTCAAAACTAAGTGTGCAATAACCTAATCTAGGATTCAAGTTTTATTCGCCGAATTTGATTTAAATCCGTCCAGCCCTTAAGATTTCTATTCTGGTCAAACAAACAGAAATTTATTTTTATTAATATCGATAAAATAATTTTGAAATTGCAAAGGGGGTAAATTTACAAGACCTATAACCGAAATAATTATGGATGAGATTGAATATCAGGCCATCCGATACGTAACATCCCAGATTGATAGAACAAAACTCTACTACGTTGCCTCGAATATCATGATGAATGTTCACTTACTTAACATCCCAAATGACACACGAACCATCTGAACTAGCCGATATGACCTCAGTGTCCAAATGATTAAAATCCAATGATGATATTGGTCCAGAATGATCTTTAAGCACACCAATTAAACTCTGTCTATAAGGTTCAATTTTCCAGATACGCACTTGGCCCTCTATACCGCCCGTTACCAAAAGTCGACCATTTGAAGAAACAGTCAAAACACTACAACCTGCATAATAGTAGCAAAGAATCAATCATAATTCACGACAATAAAAACAAAAGTGTACCTTTATTGTGTGCATTGGGTATAGCATATATAAGCCGCCCAGTTATTGGTGTAAATGCTCTAATGACACCATCATTCCAAGCTGATATTATGCTTGTGCCATCATTTGTAAAAACTATTGAGGCACAATAAAAATTATAGACCATAATGCGAAGCAGCTCCTGTAGACGTCTTGTAGACCAAATCCGAATACTCTCATAGCCAGCAGTAGCAAAGACGGTTGAAAGATTTCTATAACAATAAATTTGGAGTAAATATCACTTCGTACTTTCTGAATAAATGGAGAGAATAGTACTCACTTTGGAAATATAATGCAGTAGACCGTTTCTTGGTGGCATGTCTTAAGCAGTTTCAAATTAAAAGTTTTTATATTCAACATATAAATTTCATTTTTATCGGTCGCGATGTAGTATTCGATGGGATTCTTTTGTACTAACGACGTAACAGCACCATTCACCTTGGTGTTTTTTAGCTGATTTCCATAAAAATAGCAGGGGTTAATATATTAAACTTATATTTCCCTAATCCACTGCTTACTGTTTTAAACATGGGCCATGTGGGACACGGATAGTTCTTAAACGAACAGACGTTAACGTCTTTACGTTCCTCAACTAACTCAAGCACACCGTCGCCAGCACCAATCAATAGAAGACCATTGTCCACAATATGTACATCGCGTACGCCATTCACCCATCTATCACAATCCTTGCCATATGGCTTGCGTGGATTGTGTCGGCCAAAGGCACCAAGCATAGCTGCCACTTGGCCAACTTTAGTAACATTTACATTGTCACAGCAATTAAGGCAGACTTTAACCACATCGCCCGACATGGTGCCAAGATAAACGAACTCATCCTGTCGATCCACGCTTATACCGGTGAAACGTCGCTGATGTTTACCCACAGAAACATCGTGTACGTGAAGTTTTTTCTCCTTGCGTCTTATACTCCAAATGCGTAAATGACCTGCAAGAACAGTTAAAGGTAAAGTATGAAAGACCGTTTTCCTAAGCACATTATATACACGTGTGACAATTAAATAACCGAACTTTTCATTTAAATCACGAAAACGTAGCGTCATCTATAAAACGTATACGAAGTTAGAAAGATAAATCTATCCTTTTTCAAACAAAACCAAGTTCATGCAAATCGGTTGACAGATTATAAAATTATGCGCGTTTTAATGACAATAGTTTTTTATCTTTAGTCGTAAAAACATAATGGAACAAAAGACAAATATTAAATTTTATTTTAAACTTTGAAATAAATTCGCTGAGACATACGAACTGATGAAAGGTAATGATTGTATATCTCGTACACAAGTTTATACGTGGTTTTAACAATTCAAAGATTGCCGTCAAGACTTGAACGACGAACAAAGAAGCAGACGTCCAGAGAACAAAAATCGTGATGAACTGGTGCAAAAAATCCGTGAAATCATTGCTGTCGATGGAAATTTTACTGTGAGAATGTTGGCTGAGGAGTTAGGAACAAATAGAGAGACTGTCGTCAAATTCCAACTAAAGATTTGGGTAAAAATAAGGTGTTTGCGCGATTTGTCCCACACGAATTGAATGAGGAGCAAAAATAGCATTGTAGACATAATTTCAACAGCTGAAAATGGTCCAGATTTTCTTGATTCGATCATAACTGGTGATAAAGCATAATGCTTTAAATATGACCCTGAAACTAAGCGTCAATATGCACATTGGAAGTCGAAAGGCGAACCGAAACCTAAAAGAAATTGAGTTTTCAGAAGTTCAGAATCAAGGCAATGTTGATCACTTTCTATGATTCGAAGACTATTGTCCACGAGGAATTTATTCCAGAAGGTCAAACTGTAAATGGTGACTATTATTTAAAAGTTTTACATCGTTTGTGGTCGAGAATTGTTCGTGTTAGACCTGAATGGGTATACAGCTTTTTTTATTGCACGATAATGCACCTCCTCACAAGACCAAAAAAGTGAATGAATTTTTGATGATTCGACTGATATATCACCTTGTGTCTATTTTATGTACCCGAAACTGAAAACTGCCATGAAAGGAGCGTTTTACGATGATACTCCGGCCATTCAAGCGGCCGTGACGTAGATACTAAAGAACATCCCAGAATTCGATAAAAAATCGTTGATCGTGCCAAACGTTGTATTGACTCTAATGTAACCTTCTTTGAATAAATAATAACTCCCAAACATAAGACAATGTATATATAAAAAGTTCGGGTATTAAATTGTCACACTGTGTATGTATTAACTTGATAACGTCCACTCCGTTCGTAAAAATTTTTAAGATTGTGCTCTTTATTATGTGAGGTTAGGTTAGCTAAAAGAGACGAACAACCTAAGGCTGCACACACGTCAGGGAAATCACCAAAGTGTCAGGGAAACCTGACCAAAACTTTTGGATGGATAATTTTTGGGATTTATTTCTTATTTTATTTTGGGCGTTATTTCACTGAACCGCGATTTCCTTTCTTTGTATGCCTATCAAAATTAACTCAAAAAGTTCACCAAAATCTGTTGCAGCAAGGTTGATTGAACCTGCTACTGTTCCCCATGAATCTACTATAAATAAATCCATCAATGTGACACCTATGAGCTCCTTGTATGTTAAGTCTGATTCCCGCATGAAGAAGTCGACGCTTTTGGAGATTATTCTTTCACATCCAAAAAATGCTCCTGGTCCGGACCTTATACCTTCAAGCTTTCTAGTTCAATGCGTAGACCAACTTATCATCCCATTATATATTATTTTTAATAAGTCCTTGAAACTCGGTATTTTTCCATCCCACTGGAAATCCTCCCATCTAACACCCATATATAAAAGTGGTGATAAGAGGTCGGTTGAAAACTATAGGGGTATTGCCATATTGTCTGCTATCCCAAAACTTTTCGAAAAAGTTATATGTGAGAAACTAACATGCCTAGTTAATCCATTACTTAACGAACAACAACATGGTTTTCGCAGAGGCCGATCTTCTACAACGAATCTCACAGTTTTAGTCTCTGATCTTTTTACTGAAATGGAAAAAGGACATCAGGTGGATGCAGTCTATACTGACTTTAGTAAAGCCTTTGATCGGGTGGATCATGAAATCCTAATTTTAAAATTGCAAAGGTTTGGTATATCGGGTTCTTTGCTAAATTGGCTAAGATCCTATCTCTGCGAAAGATGTCAGTTTGTTAAGTTTCAAGGAATCTTATCGAAAAAAATGTCTGTCACATCCGGTGTTCCACAAGGCAGTCACCTTGGTCCACTCCTTTTCAACATCTTCATCTCAGATTTATCAGAATTATTGAATGAAATTCCACATCTTATGTATGCAGACGACCTTAAAATATACCATGTCATTAAGTCTGAAGCTGATGCTTATTTTTTGCAGTCAAAACTATTTGCTTTAGAGAGATGGTGTAATCGTAATAAGCTATATCTTAATGTTAATAAATGCTACGTTATAAGTTTCTCCCGCAAGTTTCTTGTAAAGAATAACTGTTACTCTCTTAATAGCATTGAAATTAACAGAGTTAAACATATCACAGATCTTGGTGTAGTTTTGGAAAATAAGCTACGGTTCAATCTTCACTATGACAAAGTTTTATCTAGGGCTAATAAGCGCTTGGGTTCATAAAAATACGTGCTAAGGAGTTTAAAAATGTTTGGGTAACTAAGACTCTATACAGTGCACTAGTGCGCCCACTTCTTGAATATGCCTGCATTATTTGGAATCCTGCTTTTGAGTCACATAGTGAAAGATTCGAATCAATCCAAAAACAATTACTGCTTTTTGCGCTAAGAGACTACTTTGATCCTCGTGATTTCAGGAGCTTGCCACCGTACAAACATAGACTCAGCCTTCTGAATTTGTTGCCTCTGTCATCAAGGAGAACGTTACTAAGTTCATGCTTTACCTTTGATGTTTTAACTGGAACTATTAACATCAAATATATATCGAATAAGATAACATTCAATGATCCTGTAAGGTTAACTAGGCATACAAGACTGTTGAAAGAATACCAACACCATACAGTTTATGCATACAATGAACCCATTAATAGATGCTGTAGAATATTCAATAATATTAGCGACTGTTACTTACCCTCCATGAATAAATTCACCTTCAAGAGTACCCTTTCCAAATCGCTCTCCTCAAATTAAAACAAAACTAATCTTGCTATCTATTTCTTTAACTCAAATCCACCTTCCTCTTTTCCTTACCGTAAAATTAAAGTACTTCCCCATCTCTTTTAATGCTCACCATTTATACCTCTTTGGTTTGTTCCCTACTAAGTATAAGCTACCACTACTAATTATGTATAAATATACTATACTAGTATACTACTAGTATACTAGTATGTAAGTACCTATTATTTTTTACTTTCCTTCTTGCCTTTTCTTTTTGACGTGTTCGTGAAATCATGTCATTTAGGTGGGCGGATTACGCCCACGTTGGGGAGAGAAAAAAACAAACAAAAAAAAATAGAACCTGTTAGTATAAGTAAATTGCCTTGTTTGGCCAATAAATAAATAAATAAATAAACATAGTTGTTTGATTATTTATTTATCTTCCACATCTCCACAGTTTATGCAGAAGCGTGGTAAAACGTTCTGTAGTCTCGAATCTTTTGGTCGATAGTACAATGTCCCGTTAAGACCCCTTCTAAGAGACTCTAATTTAAGTTTTTACTCATTGATAGTAGAAATGTAGTATTTTTTCGTAGAGTTTAGGCCAAAAATAGCGGTACAGTAGCGACTCACAAAAGTTAAAACGTTTGTTTTTGGGCCTGTAAATTTTTGTGAATTATTCACTTTTAAAGGACAATAGTGAAATTTAAAATTATACGTATACGTAAATGAATAAATAAACATGAAATATGAAAAAAGCGGAGTATCTTAAAACATATTATATGCCGAAGTCTTGCTAAATAGAATCTTTCCACATGTCTTAAGACCGGCGCTTGAATTTCAAAAACCAACCGGGACTTGTCATAAAATCATTCGCTTTTTTATTTGGGTAGATTTCTGTATAGATATCATTCGCCTTCGCTTTTAGAGCTACTAATTGGACAGTTTCTTTTACGTTGGTCAATTTATACCGCTTTTTCTCCATATATAAAAACAAACAAGAGGGTGATAAAACAAGAACTCAGAAAAGTTGACACAAAAATTAACTTTTTAGAGTTTCCTGTGGTGATAGAAGCCTTGTTAACTTTTCCGTATATTTTAACTTTTACGGGTCTCAACTTTTGTGAGTCTCTACTGTATAACAAAGTTGCCACTTGTAAACCACGACGTGTCGCTATCTTTATCGTGCATACTTTTCTTGACTACCCTGTTAGGGATCATAGCCGACATGTGGAAAATTCACTTATGTTCCTCTCCACGTCGACTTTCACTGTCGACAATATAGAAACTATCGAGAATGGTGCAGGCGATATCAACAGTGCCAACAATTACAGAATTGGTCCTTTATAGGAATTGTTGACATGACATTGTCGATAATAGTTTAGTCTATATCACCCATGAAATAACCGCTCAAAAATCGATAATGCAACATTCATGCAACGGCATTACATTGAATTATTACTCGGTGGTATATAGGCTACAATAAATGTTTAAAAATGAAACTTATCATTCATAATCGAAGAATTTTGTTAAAGGGGTAGTAATAATTTTAATAAAATTCATCTCATGGCAGATTTCATAATTGGGCTAACAGAACCTTGGTCGAATAAAGTGGACTTACTGGCATTAATAGTTAATGATATTTTTTTTTTTTTAATTAAAAACTTACGATCTCCTGCCACAACAAAGAAAGATGAGCGTATTTTTAAAGGGCGCACACACATTGGATATCCTGAAATACTTCGAGCAGCTACAGAACGGCAAATCGGAGTACTAGAGATACAAAAAGAAGAGGGTAGAAAGTTTTTAAAACCTCAAAAAAAAATATGGCATACTAAGTTAACATATCGAAGACAATCAAAGTTCCATCATCCTGACCACCAATTGAGAGCACACATCTTTCATTTGCAGTAAAGCATAGCGATTGTACGCGTACCTTTATAAAAATTCCAAAATATTTATAAAATCACAATGTCATCATCAATGTCCTTCATAGCTCATGCGTACCTTATGCAGATCATGCCTGGCCAGTTCCTTGCGTTCGGCAAAATCCCAGACTATAACATAAGCCCGAAAACCCATGTGATTAATTTGACCGGAAGCCATATAACGACCACTAAATTCAAATTTTTTTCATAAAACTGCATAACTTCCATCTCTCTGCGCAGGCTTACCTCTTGCTGACATCGATACATGAAACCGTATTGGTATGACCACTTATGAATTCCTGACGATTTGTCTCCACGTTACCGATGCCAATTTTGCAGCCCAAAGGATATATCATATGCTTGCCATCGGGATGTAAATGCAGTCCGAATTCAACCTGACCATTTATGCCGAATATGGCACGTGGCTCCAGTTTTTCCACCGTTTCTTTAATGCTCTCTGTATCTGCTTTCTCCGTCATGTTTGTCCGTTGCTTTGAGTGTTTTGTCTTTATAACAACTTTTTGTTGTTCTTGCTTGTTTTTTTGCGGGTTCTTATATTTATTTTATTGTAAAATTATGGGCAATTTTTTTTTTTAAGTTAATAGTATAGAAAATATATTTTTCAATTGAAAACTAAATTGAAATGTCAGCATAAGAAAATTTTCTTAACGAATATTGGAATAGGCTTGAAAAGTATTGCTTGTTATTTTTTTTTCTGGAAAATAAGGTGTTGCTAGGAACAAATAACTTAATTTATCGGATGAAATAACATTTTATCAATGGTTTTAAGTAAAATACATAAATTTTAGCCAACAAACGCAGGGGTGGTTGTCATTGGTAACAATTCAACTGTTGGATTTAAAACACTCCACTGGTCATTTAAGGCTTCCTGTTGCCTGTTATCACAATCATCACACAATTCAGTTTCAAGCTGAAATCAAAATAGAATCGAAATTTTCAATCGAAAAAGAACTTAATTTTGGTTCAAATAGTTGAAACTATGACAAAAATGTATTTATATTTTTCTTTAATGAATTCATATAATAAAATAGTAACGGTTTAATTATATAAGACACTAAACTTACTTTATTTCAATCATTTCAAAATCAGACATTTTTCAAATTAAATGAGAAACTATCAGGAAATCGTCTTAAGCTACGCCACAGTTGAAATAACCCTTCCACATGTTGAAGTTTTTCAGAGTTTAAGCAAACTATAGAATGGTTATTTTTAAGACATTTGTAAACGACATTTTCTACACATGATAATTTTTAAGGGATTTTATCCAACTAATAAAATTGCTTCTGATTTCGAGATTTATAGAAGATTTTTCTTAGCGTAGAAACAATAATTTCAGCTGTTATACCTATTGGTCCGAAATGGTATTAAAATATTATTGGAAAAGAAGGGATAATCAAGTGAAACATGTGTAGGTAGTTCCTAGAAAGTGTAGAAAGTTCTTTCACTTCAGTCAATTCTAGTTATAAGTTCCATCTACAAACTTCTCTACTCTAATTTTGATAAATTTTCAGTTCAGACCCAAGTTACCACTTCGCGGAAAGCATTTTGAGACAATTGTGCTGATAAAGAAGAATTCGCAGAAGGAGCTAAAGACGATTCCAAAATCAGCCTATGAAAAATGTTTTCAAGATTAGAGGAAACGTTTGAATATGTGTATTGCTTGCAATGGAGATTACTTTGAAGGAAAAAATTTATATCGATCAATAATTGTATCGTTTTCGTTTTATAAAAGAAGAATTCCGGAGTTTTTCTTTATAAAGACATAAGAAGGTTTCTTCTATAAAAATCGTATAGAAAAATTATACAATGTTTTTTGCAGAAGCTATAATTTTTGAATACAAAATAAATTAAAGCGAACTTAAAGGTGCAGTTTTTGCCACAATTTCGAAAGCATAAATTAATTATGCTCAGATACTTTTTTATTCTCGACATAATAACATTTTATTTACTCGGTTTAATATTTAAAGAATCAAAGATAACAGTTATTTCAAAAATATCAATATATGTTTCTATAACTTTTGATGAAAACTTTGCACATTTGACTGATATTTTATTGACGTCCGTTTGAGGTATACGGTAATTTTCTCCAATTCTACCAATGGTTCCAATTTAAATGGCTTTTTCAGACACAGGTCGATAAACAAAGTTAATTGTTTGGTAGAATTGCAAAATCAGTAGAAAGTTTTAAATGATGTGGAATATTTTAAAATATATAATTATATATATAATATATAATTTTAAAATATATAAATATATAATTTCTATATTTGCAAAAGTCAATTTGAAGGTATTTTCAAGCTTTTTTCTGAATTGCTAAATTTTTTTACAATCTAAATTTTACGAAAATGATAAAATAAAAATGCACCCATGTAAAGGCAATGTATAAGTCGAAACGAGTATTATTCTTAATTAGTTTCATTCTTCATAATTTTTTTTTTTTTTTTTTTTTGTATATCAAACCAAAGAAACCTGGGAACCAAAGAACCAATGCCGCAGATATGATTTTAAGAAAAAATTGCTGATATGGGCCATTTAGCCCTTTTTGACTTTTCAATTCATATTGAGAGTTCAAAATTGTTTGAGTACTGAAGTCGAGTATTGAAAAGAGTCTTTTAAAAAACCAGTCAAAAATAAAATCAATAAAATTACAGTAAAGAATGGCAAAATATGACAACCTTAAACAAACTGAAGAAGAGTGTGTTCACAATTACACAACTGCCATTCTGCACAACAATACGGTCAAATGCTACAGATCGTGAATACCCTCAATATTAATAAAATGCAATACAATGAATATTCAATCCATCTATGATTGAAAAAAAGTCGGTTTCTTTTCTACGATTAACTCAATATCCAAAGCTATTTTAGTTTAATACTATAGGTTTACGACCATAGATATATATTATCCTACCAGGGACCGCCAATAACGATTATCGCTATCAATCAATCATTTTATAACAATTAATTTTTTTATCGTAATTTTTTCGATCAGAAACAAAAATTATTTTTTTATTGTTATTTTTTTCAGTCAGAAATAAAAACTATTATTTAATCATTATTTTTTTTTTATCAGAAATAAAAATAATTTTATGATCATGATTTTTAAAATCATGAAAAAAGAATTCATGCCAAAAACGGAATCTCTGGATCACTAGCTTCATACTGCTACATTTAAAATTATTTTACAATGTCTTTTTATATAAGATCTTTTGATCCAAGAATTAAAAAATAATCGTAATTTTCCATCCCTGTATCCTACAGCTAATTGTAACCGGACAGTGAAGAGGAACAAATGGTGATAAACACCAAATGATTTGAGATAAGAAATACCTTCTTTAGAAAGTTGTTTTATATGAGAATCGTATACTTCTCAACTTTCTCTAGGACCGAGGAATTTAGAAAGCGATATAGCTAGATGAAATGTTCCTTCTTATGCCCCACTTTAGATTAAATAACATAGCGTATGCAGTATACCACTTTTTTGATTTTTTTTTTTATAAGATATTTTGGAAATAAATATGTAGATCGGATTTTTTTCTTTGTGGTTTTCGAAATATTCTCCTTTATGATTAATACATTTTTGCTTGCTTCCAAACTATTTGTGATAGAATTTATCCCATTCTGCTCAAAACACCTCCAAAATATAGTTTTTTAATGCATCAACGGCTTCTTCTGGCGTAAAAATCGTTGTCCACGCAATTTTTTCTTGATGCGCGGGAACAAAAATAAGTCATTGGGTACTAAATCAAGACTGTGCGGTGGATTGCCCATTAATGCAATGTTTTGATTGCTCAAAAGCGCCTTTGATTGCTTCAAAACGTCTCAAGCTCGCAATGTCTCGATGAAGAATAGACAATAATTATAATAAAATAAATAATAATTCGTTTGTTTTCTTTATTTCATGGAATATTTCTTATTTTTCGACGTGTCTCAAGTGGTACCGGGTCAAAAATTTAAAAAAATGTTTTTCAAAATAAAAAAAAAATTCTGCCTTAATATTTATTCCCGAAATATGTGCTAAGCCCTCGTAACACGCATATCACAATTTGATCATAAGATTTGATCGGTAGTTTTTTTAAATTTTTGATAATTCATTTCATAAAATTATGTATTAAAAATATATAAAAATAAACTGGCAATTTCAACCCTTGAAAGGACTTTGACCGAACTTCCATGATCAAATTGTGTTCTGCGTGTTATTATAAATGTTTGTACACAATTGATTGAGAACTGGACCTACTAGTTTTCTGCCGACTCTGAAAGGCTAATTTGCATTTCAGTATTTACTCTCTGAGGTTTGACATAGTCAGAGAGGTGACAACCGAACAGAAAAATTAATTCGATTGAAAAAACTTTCTGTGTCAGATGGAAATTGAACCAGCGTTCTCTGGCGTATAGGCCAAAACACATAGAAAGCATGCATGCCTCAAGCATGCATAATGCCTGTGAAGCATGCTTGGTTAAAGCACATTGAAAGCATGCATCGCTTATGTGATAAATTTCAAATATGTTAAACTGAATAGAAATTTTAAAGAAAAAGTAGTGAAAATACATTAAATTTAATCAAAAACAACTAAAAATGGAATTTGAGGATATTTTATGCTTATTGGTTGTGTTGATATTGCTTTTATTTCACACATGTCTTCTGTCAATGCTTTGATGCCTGCAAAAAGTTAAAAGTTCGCCAACTTCAGGCATGCTTCACGCATCATGCATGCGTGCATGCTTTTAATGTGGGCTACTTCATAAGAATATGTATATTCAATCACAAATGTCAGATGCTTGAAGCATGCATGCCTCCTATGTGCTTTGGCCTTATGGGTCACGCACTTTATGATTTGTTTACAAATATTTCCAAATATCAAACTTTTATAGCTAGAGCGACATATATCCATCTCGCTCAATTTAGCAAAAGTTTTTGATATGGGATAGGAGAAGATCCTAGAAGATAACATGGAAACTCGGCTTTATGCATACCAACTGACTGAAGTTGGGGAAGATTTATTAATACCATCAAATTTATTTTTTACTTCTTTTACAAAACCTTTGTTGGTGTTATAAACAAAGTGGACGCGAATTTTCTGCTTCTCTAAAAATTCAAACTCTTGAGCTATCAAGAATACACCAACTCGTCTTTTCTATTTCATTTATTCATTCATAAGTTAGATAGATCCATGCTGCAATAATAATAAGGTGTTAGTGAATTTGACACTTCTCTCTCAAAATGATAAGTTTTTTCGCCCCGCTCCTGTCAAAAACAGCTGATGGTGAATTGGAATGAAAATAAATCAGTTAACGTGCAGTCGGTCGAAGCTCAATGCCATGTCCACTTCTTTTGATGGCTTTTATCAGATGAGGTATTGAACATTCTTTCATGTCATTCGATATTTTCTTGAAGCAGTCGATGTGAATACAAGAAATTTGCATTCTGGCCAAAGCTTCATGTCGGTGGCACCTTCCAGCGCACGTTTTTGATAAAATGACAAAACCATTCAATGGCGATATTAGCAAATGGCAGAAGACAACTGCAATAACTTTTTGTCAACACAACACGGCACAAATAATTGAATTAAATATTTATTTAAACTTTATTCGCACAATAACCTACAAACACTATAACACATCATCATTTAGCAACTCAAACAAATAACACAATTTGGCAACTATCAACGGCTCCTCTCTTTCGCTCTCAATTATTTGACAGAAAGAAAGCTATTCTTGGTGTTTCACTGTGGAGAAATTCATACGGTAGTGGAAAAATTCACTAACACCTTATTATTATTCCACCATGGATAGATCTAACTAAAAATTTACCTGTTCACCTTGCTTATTACGCCATGGTCAATAAAACATATAATTTTTATTTTCAGAAGGATGGCAGCTCTATGGCTGCCGTGAGCTGTCAAAATCACGAACGAGTTCGATCAACGAATCGCTGTTGAAGATAACAACTCGTTGAAAACGTTTCTTCATCGCAAGCGGAACACAAAACTCATAAATAACCACAAAAAAAATCGGTCCAGCAGCAGTTGTGAATGAGTGAGATTGTGATTTGGCTAATATTTGTTGCGCGATAAAACATTAAATGAAATAAAGAAAAAGGAAACTAAATTATACGCGATACCGCAGTATTGAGCTGGAGTGAGTGTTTACAAAGTTACTCGCTGATTCATTCAAATTGTAAAGTGTATCCAAGTGTCACAAAATTTAAGATTGATATACTCTGCATTGGCACTACAACGACTACTTCCTGTTTGCACAGATAGCCCGCTGCAAAATTACACATAAATCGTATATTATAACTTAAAACTTTAAAAGAACCCAACATGAACTGTGTTATGAAGGTTTGCTGCATTGGCGCTGGCTATGTCGGTGGTCCGACATGCTCTGTTATGGCTCTCAAGTGTCCCGACATCACAGTCACCGTCGTAGACAAAAGCACGGAACGTATCGCACAATGGAACTCAGACAAACTGCCTATATACGAGGTAATAATATAGCTATAAAACCTAAAAAAGAAAAGTTAAATTAAAAAAAAAACGTCAAAACGTGGTTAGCAATAATATATTAAAGATAAACGTCCTTAAAAGTTATGAATGAGTTAAGAAAAACCAGTTTCCTTGGATATTGGGTATTCCTGAAGCTAACATTTTTGAGTGTCTGACATCTAGGCATGCAGTGTAATGTGCCAAGGTCAATGTCATCACATACTACTGCTTGTAGCATATCGACTTTCAATTAATATATAGAATATAATTTGTTCAGTAAGTCACAATTTGCAATAAATTATTTTCTTTGCTGCAGCACTAACTGCTTTTAGCAAACGTCTACAATAAGTTTTTTTTAAGAACTTCCAACTTATGTGGCTTCCACGTCGTCATACAGAAACACAAGTGTTTTGCACAATTTCTTTTTCCAGCAATTTCCGGTTAGATAAACTAATTACTCAAGCTCACATCTTGACTTTTATCATTGCTGCTTAGAAGTAATACTTCTTAAGAATTAGACAAAAACAAACAAAATTCAAAATAAACTGTTTAAACTCTTGATAATATTAGTGCCCGCTATTACGCTAACGCTTGTGACAGTTGTGTTTATAAGATTTTCGCATTTAACGTTCACGCCGATGGTTTATAAACAAATGTTGCCAATATTTAAATAAGAACGTTTCAGCGTTTTCTAAATATTTAACCTTCGAAAGCTCAGCATTTATGGCTTAAAAATTTATAACCTATTAATAAAATATATTTTGAAAATAATAAAAATAAGGAAAACGCAGAAAAAATATAAGATTCAAAAAAAGAACCTATTTACTTTCAACCAAACTTTTGCTATTTATTTGTATCGGTCAAATTAAAATTTTATCGGCCACAATCCTGAGTGATCATATTTTATTTATTGTTTATTTTTATTTATTCATTTGGGCCTGTCCAGTCATTTCATAAAGACCTCTAAAAAAAGGGTTTTCATTTTAAACACAATTAAAATTATTTTCATAACTTTTCAAATAAATTTTTTTTTTTTTATTTATTTTTTTTTTTTTTTTAACCAGGAATATAAAGTATTTGACGTCAAGTTCCTTGGAATAGGAAACATTAGTCAATTAATTGAAGTTTGCTTTACTTTAATTCCGTTTCCTCTTAACATTTTTTTATCAATGAACATGTTTGCAAGTCAAAGTTTAACTTCCTTAATCCTTTCAGTATAAAGGTGGTAACCTGTGGACAAAAAATATGAAAATTTGTTTTTTTAAAATGCTTTTCAAAGTTATTTCGAGTGAATTCACGTGTACGACACCGCAAACTTTTTTGAAGCAAATTTAAAAATTATTTTTTAATATTTCGAGAATTTTCTAAAGTCAAAGGTTATTAAATGTAAAAGTACGAAAGTAAAGCACCCCATACACTTATCAACTTACCGACCAATTTCGTTAGAACTATCAGAAAATCAACTTGCGTGTGGCGCAGTCAGTTTCTTTATTTGGCAGTTGTCGAGTCAGTTGAAGAAAATTTAAAATATTTTGATTTTTTATACGCAACTCATCAAGTTGGGAACTCGATCAAATAGTGTGTGGAGAAGTCGTCGACTCAAATGTCACTCAGTAAATTGATAAGTGTATGGGGTGCTTAAAAGATCTTATTTACATTTATAGTTAGAAAAAATATGTGATATTTATAGCGCTAAAATTTTAAATATTTGTAAAATTGTTTGCAGTATCTATTAGGAAAGCAATACGGCTTTCAAACGACGTACTCATTCAGGTCAAAAACTGATCCTTAACGAAGTTTGGAATGCTTAGCACCGCCAGGGCTAATTTGGGACTGAAAGGGTTAAAGCTAGAAAATCTGTGTTTAAATTTAAACTTCACTCATCAAGCTAAACTCAGTTTTTTCGATATGATTGATCGGTGATAAAAAGTAGACTCAGGTTAAAGAATTTTAAGCATTGTTTAAGCGAAACTTTAATGAGTTAACGGGCCTTGCTTTTGTTAATGTGTTTTGTCCCCAATCAATGTCAAAGTTATTTTCAGTAAAATTAAGTTATATTATTTGTCATTAATATTCGTATTTTGCATTGAAAGCGGATAAAAAATTGCACATATTTAAATTCACTCTGATAAGAAAAATGGGCTTGTGCCCCTTACTAAGTTCTATTCGGATTGAAGATTATCTTCACGCAGTTTATTGATGTTTTATTTTTGCACATAGGCGTCTTAACTTACTTTAAATAATTCTTCATCGGCCAAATATGAACATATTATCATATTCGCATTCGCTGAAAGAATTATCACATAATAGAAAAGAGTACCCATTTGAGTGAGAAAGCTTTCCATGTTCAAACCCGTTCATCTCAGGATATTGATAATTTTCATAAAAAGCTCATTAAGGATCAAACAAGAAAAATATTGAAACTGATCTATACAAGAATTTAAATTTATTTTTTATTTAACAAAGAATCTCCCACACCCCATACAAAACTAAAAAATATACGATGGACAGGTTGCGTCCTTTTTTACGGATTCAAAGAGCTTTTTAAAAAAATATTTCTACATTCAAAGATGCTTTATGTACTGACTTTTTGTCAGGTACAGGGTCGTAGCCAGTATTTTCCTTGGGGGCGGGGTTGGCTATCAAAAATACAGTGCCTCGCAAAAGTATTTGGAATTCTTATTTTTTAAATTTATACACGCATATATCTTACCATTTATAAATACTTTTAAATTTAAATCAAATTGCTTATGTGATCTATTAACTTTTATTTAGCACAAAAAATAAAGGTCTAAATGTACTTACTTATCTGGCGCTTACAATCGAAGGTCGGTTTTGGCCTCGTATAAGAAATTGCGCCAGCCATTTCTGTTTTGCGCTTGCTGGCGTCAGTTGGAAACACCAAGTGTAGTCAGGTTATCCAACACCTGATCTTTCCAACGAAGATGTGGGCGTCCTCTTCTGGGTTGACCACCACCGGGCACCGAATCGAATATTTTTTTCGCTGGAGCGTCGTTTTCCATTCGCTCAACATGACCAAGCCAGCGGAGCCGCTCGATTTTACGCTTAACTATGTCGATGTCAGCGTACAGCTCATACAGCTCGTAGTTCCATCGAATTCGGTACTCGCCATTGACGCAGATTGGACCGAAGATCTTACGAAGGATCTTTCTCTCGAAGGCTCCCAAAGTCTTTTCATAAGAACTGCTCAACGTCCAGGTTTGTGCTGCATATAATAGGACGGGCATGATTAGTGACTTATAGAGCGTGAGTTTTGTTCGTCGAGAGAGGGCTCTGCTTCTCAATTGCCTACTCAGCCCAAAGTAACACCTGTTGGCAAGAGTTATCCTTCGCTTTATCTCAATACTGACATCGTTGAAAGAGTTTACGCTGGATCCCAGGTAGACGAAGTCCTTAACAACCTCGAAGGAGATGTTGTCAACAGTGACGTGGTTTCCGCGTTCACTACAAGACCCATTCGACTCAACTCTTTGGCTAACCTGGAGAATTCTTCGCGCTGACTTCGAAACGCTGACTTCGCGCGTATTATGGCCAATGATATCGATATCATCAGCATACGCCAGCAGCATAATACTTTTGTAGAATATCGTGCCACTGCGTCTCAAATCAGCAGCTCGGATGATCTCCATCATTAGGTTGAAAAATTTGCACGATAAGGAATCACCTTGTCTGAAACTTCGTTTGGTATCGAATGGAGGAGTGAGGTCCTTCCCAATTTTAACTGTGCTGCTGGTGTTGCTCAGTGTCATTCTGCAAAGGCGGATGAGCTTTGCAGGAATACCAAATTCAGACATGGTGGAATATAGATGCACAAAATAGCTCAAAAAGCTCAGCTCAGAAAAGTATTCGGAATTCAACTTTAAATAATAGTAAAATAATGAAAATTAGAATTGAATATCCTGTGCCGTATCCCCTCAGTCTAATAACCCCCTTTATGCGATTTTGCATGGTCAGAGCAAGGTTCTGAGTTCTTTCTGATGAAATTTTCGCTTATTCTTCTGTTATAACTCGTTTTAATTGTTCCTTTGGTGTTAAAAGCTTTTTTCGAATAGATCGCTCCAAATCCGCCCAGAATTAATCGATTGTATTGAGACCCGGCGACTGAGGAGTTGTTTCTAAATATTTGACGTACTGTACAGGATCCAAAGTCGAGTATTCTGAGCTCAATGCTTCGAGTCGATATCTTGTTGAAATATGTAACTTGCTACCAAGCTATCTTTCAAAATCTGTATGTACTGCGGATGGGCCATTCTGTCAATTATGAACCGGATATTGACTCCATTTGCAGTCATACACCCCCAAAACATGTGGTTACCACCGCCGTGCTTAACAGAAGAGTCCAATACAGTATTCTTCTTTCTCCATACTTTATTTCCCCAATCCGATCCAAAAGATTACATTTTTTTCATTGCTAAATATTACTTAATATGTGGCGTCCGTGGCGTAGTTGGTTAAAGTGCGTGGCCGCTATGTCAAAGAACTTTGGAAACCCAGGTTCGAACCCCAGCAGCGACAGAAAATTATTTGAATTAAAATAATTTTTCTGTACTGCCGCCACCTCTCTGCAGGCAATGGCAAACCTCAGAGAGTAATCAAAATGCCATGTAAAGCTTCTTGAGAACGAGAACTTTTTCCGTTCATCGCCGTTCGGAGTCGGCGTTAAGCATGTAGGTCCGGTTCTCGGTCAATTGTGTACAAACTTAATAACACGCACAACACAATTAATTGATCATAAGAAGCTAAGTCAAAGTCCTTTCAAGGGCTGAAATGGCCAGTTATTTATTTTTTATTTTATTTTAAATATTACTCGACCAAAAGTCTATGTCATAATTTTTATATTTTTTCGCAGATACTAAGCGTTTTTAAGGTTTTTGCATTTCTTTCCATTATAACCTGCGCGTTGCGCGTCCTCCGCTCATATCATGTATGCCGTGAACAGTTTCATCACTTACATGTATGCCGTCATAACCGGAAAGGTTCCTATTAACCTTTGCGGCAGAAGTTCGATGCTGTTTCCTTATTTTTCGAATTATAATGGACTCATCGCGTGTACTAATTTTTTTTTTTTTTTGCCTACCTGATTGTTGTCCAACACGAAGCGTATTCCTTTCTAAAATACTATGAATAGTCGGAATGCTACTTTTTGTAGACCTGCAAAAATCTCTTTAAGCGATTTTTGTTGATTTCTTTAGATTTTATTATTTTCATTTTTATTTAATAGTTATTATTAAAAATAATTATTTCTGTAAAAAGTTAATATTTATATTCGTTTATATTTAAAAAAATATTGTGGAAAGATCATCAATTCCGAATACTTTTGTAAGGCACTGTATATAGCCAAATCGACCACTTTCGATTTTTTATTTTTTGTGTGAATTTTGTTTGTCAATTTTGTGATTCTAACAATTAAATAGGTCAACCTGATTAATTAATTCTTTTAAACTGGTTTTCTTTAAAACTTGCGAATTGTAGCCTTTTTATTTTTGTCTACAGTTTCTTGCCAAAAGATCCAAATTGAGAGTTTAACATTTTTTCTTTTGATTTTATTTATTATGTGTTTGATTTGAAACACGTGTTCAAATTAATTTCTTTTTACAATTTCAATTTTTGTTTTTACATGAATGTATAGTTATCATATATGATACAGACTATTGGAGTTATTCCTGGAGGAATTACCTTATTTATCAATTTTAAAATTTTTCAATAATACTTTACAAAAAAGCAAAAATTTGATTCTTTTAAATTTATGTGTGGGCGCTTGTAGCAAAATAGATGAATCTATTTATTGCTGAGCATGCAATATTAAAACTCAAAAACCTATCCTGCACTTTGCAAACATCTTGGAAACGTAGCACTTGCTTTGGCTATATTGTTTAAGTAAAAAACTAAGCAATTGACGATCACTTTAACTATGAGGTTAACACTTTAGCTTGACCTTGGCTGCCTTTGTATGTTGTTTAAAATATTTAAACAGCCAATCAATAAAATTTCATCAAGTTATTTTAATAAAGTTGATTACCGATTGGTTTTCTCCTACATAATAAAAGCAAATCTTGGAACTGGTTTTCTGATATTTCAACAGTCAATCATCAAAATTTCATAACAGTAAATTAAAAAAAGTTTATTTATTTACTTTGTCTTCAAATAAACAATTGAAATGAATTTTTTCTTTATATTTTAAGTACCTATAGTTTTTTTTCTTTTTTCAAATTTTCAAATGTTTAAAGTTAAATGGAACCAGTTTCATTCTACTGTATGTTCCTATGGATAACTACGGTACTTAAAAAACTACACCAACATACATTCAAGCACTTGACAAAACGCTTTACATTATGTGCACGAAGTCATCGTAATGGCTTTGAAACTCCACAGCTAGCAACATCAATACCAATCTTTGTACAACGAAATACAAGCGTTACCAGAATCATCAATAAATATTTACATACTTCAATACATTGAAAATTATAATTGTAAAAAAGTACTTGAAAAGTATAAAGAAAAAACTATTGCTCACTAGCTGCGAGAGGTTAACTATGGGTTATTTTTATTGGTGAAATGAAAATAATGTATTTGAATTTGCAAATATACATTTTTTTATTCAAACTATTTTTTTCCCAAGGCTTGATTATAAAATAAACCATTTTCTCAGTTAGTTATAAAATTGCCTCCAATCTACTATTTGTCGATAAAAAAAAAAAAAAAAAAAAAAAAAAAAAAAATAACTTTTGCTGTACGCGAATTTTGCAAACGGGCTTAAATTGGTTCATGAATGATAGCTATACAAAATTTCGGTTCAATAACCTTTTTTATTAATGTTAATATCACAATTGAAGATATCATATGTATTCACAAAAAAAAAACATGTTGTTGCATACAGTGTTGGGCGTTAAATTAGTATTTGTTCTCTATATACTAATGTACAGTATTGCTCAGATAAAAGTTACCAACATACAAAAATATGAACTATTTCTATTTGGTTCAGTTTTCGTTACTTTTAAGTCTTTTTTGCTTATTTTCATTTGGCAATTCTTGTTTTGAAACTATTCAAAGAAGTCATTTCCACCATTTTGTTTCTAAATTTCGTGACAATTCAAATTTTATTGCAGTTGAACAATAATCAAATTAATATGCAGCAAATTAACTTCTGATCAAAAAGCAGTTGGCTGTATCTCCTTTTTATATAATATCTACACACTCTATAAGGAGACAGTCAGAATAAAAATTATGTTGACTGCTCAATAAATAAATAAAATAGAAATAAATAATATCGGCTGTATTCATAAAAAGTTAAAGTAAGAAAAAATCGAAAAAAATTTAAAAACATTATTCATAAACGTTTAGTAACGATACAAAGTATGATGAAAATTTGACAACTAGAAATTTTGAATTTAATTTAATTTCCAAAATTGTTAATATCTATGGCTTAATATAGAAAAGGCGTAACTCGTTTTTTCTTGAAATAACGTTTTTAATATATTCTGGTAGACCACTGTCAAATACACCTCCCTTAAAAAAATCAATTCGTTTTTTTGTTTTTTGTTGTTGCATATTTTAAATAAAAACTTCATTAAAAAAGTTTTTATATCCAAAGTTTTCCAGATTTTATTCAGATCTTTTCTTCTCCTTTAAGGTATCAAAAAAATCGAGTTACGCCTTTTCTATATTAAGCCATCGATATACATATACGTAAAATTAACGGTATTTTACGCAAATATTTTCCACTTCTGCTTGTTATGCTGTCGGAAGCACAACATTTTTAACTTCTTTACGACTTACGAACTCACAAGTGTTTTTTTTTTTCTATATTTGCTTGTGTCAAAAATTCTCTTGCCGATTGTCAAAATTTATACCAACCCCTAAGGCTACATGAATTTTAGGCAATCCTTTTCTTCACACAAGTGCCAAATATTCCAAGTTAACAATTTCCGAATAGCACACAGCCCTAAGTGGCCACCGCCTGAACTAGGATAATTTTTATCCGCCGAAGAAAAACAAAATGGCAACCGATTTTGTGACCTCGAAAATAGATTTTTTTTTTCAAATGGCCGCCATTTTGTTTTTTTTCGGCGGATAAAAATTATATTAGTTCAGGCGGTGGCCACTTAAACAAGGATTAATTTGTTTTTTTTTATTTTTTCCTCAGATGTTCCAGACTGGTGATATCCTGCACACCGTCAATTTTTTGGCATTTTTAAAAAATAAAATCAAATAACGTCAAAAACCGCTTCAAAAATTCTGAAAAAAATTGTTTTGGTTTTTTTAAATGTTAATAAATATAAGTGCAAAATTTGAAAACGATATATTTTTTCCTTCTATGTAAAAAATTCCCGAAAAAATTTTTTTTTTTAAATTTGTAACCTATATGTCCCCTTAAAAGAATGGAAAATTCAAAGAAGTTGCAAGTGAATTGGTTCCCAGCCCCTTTGGCTTCTATTTGCGTTAATTTTACTAATTTTAAATTTCTTTTTATCAATTTTCTAACCAATTTTTCTCCAATTTTTTTCCAGAAATTTGTTTTTCACAACAATTTAATTTTGACATTTTGACAATCAGCTGTTCAAAGTTCGAGATTTGTGCTTGAAGAAATTTTTCAAGTAAAGTTCGAGTAATAGAGAGTAACATTTTTGCTTGTTCTTCTTCTCTATCGTGGTGGAAAAATGTGTATGGAAACGCTTTCAAGTAACTTCAAGTTACAGACAGACCTAATAAGACTATCAGGATTACTCGTTGAGAAACGTTCCAAATGTCCTGTCATGAGAGATCATTTAATTTAATAAAATTATTGCCAAATGATTTCCCCTTCGCGTGGTTAATGGCGTCCGTGACGTAGTTGGTTACAGTGCGTGGCTTCTATGTCAACGAACCTGGAGACCCGGGTTCGAAACCCAGCAGCGACAGAAAATTATTTCAATTAAAAATGATTTTTCTGTACGGCCGCCACCTCTCTGCAGACAATGGCAAACCTCAGAGAGTAATCAAAATGCCATGTAAAGCTTCTTCAGAACGAGAACATTCCGTTCATCGCAAACAATGTGCTCAAACAAATATTTGAGCACCATTTGTCGGCAGTTTGTGCGTAATAGCTTTGTAAACAAGTTAGTGTTTGTTGTATTCTGTGAATTTTGCAATGTCAAATTTTGTTGAGCAAAGAGTTTGTCTGAAATTTTTGTCACAATTTCCTGGGGACTTTTTCCTATTCCCATAATTCAAGTTACCATTTTGCGGAAAGCATTTTGAGTCCATTAAGGTGATAAAGTAAAATTCGCAGTAGGAGCTGAAGGCGATTCCAAAATCGGCCTATGATATATATTAATGAAAAAGAATTTCCTTTCGTAAATTGACCTTCTAGTTTCAGATACAGAGTATAACTTATTTCAAATATATTACAGTTATAAAATAACAGAGTAACAAGAGC
Source organism: Pherbina coryleti (assembly GCA_943735915.1). Classification (NCBI taxonomy): domain Eukaryota; kingdom Metazoa; phylum Arthropoda; class Insecta; order Diptera; family Sciomyzidae; genus Pherbina; species Pherbina coryleti. The sequence goes on along the minus strand of OX030952.1, from coordinate 85,311,490 downwards.
AGAACTGTTGCTGCATTTTATAGTTTTAGATAAACTTGTTATTGAAGTATTTCTACCTTGTTGCAAATTTTTTTTTTATTTTGTATCTTCAAGCAAACAAAATTATTGTTATCTAATAATTTTTCGCGTGCTTTAAAGTGATAACACAGACAAATTTATAAACTCGCTGCATTTTCTAAAAGGCCAATTTTATTCACATAATAAATGAATTTGTCCATCATGAAAATCTTTCTATATTGTCATTCTTTTTTATTTTGCAATTGTTAATTAATGCTAACTAACACAACGGACAACCATTCAACAAAATTTTACTGCATTCTTAATAAATGACCTTTAAATATTATTTTTACATAGCAACAAAAAAAAGAAAAAAATGGTGACGCATCCACATTACAAGCCACAATATCTTGACTCATCATTTTCGGTAACAATGAATTGGAAAAAATTGCAAAGATCGAAATATATCGAGCCATAACCATCCGATTAGTTATGAAGATTCTTGACCGGAGTTAAATTACCCGTGCCTAAGTATTATTGTTTTGATGACGTCAGTTTGTATGGGAGATGACGTGATTTTCATCCAATTTTTTCAAATTTCAAACTGATTTATTTAACCTACCTTTTAAGTATCTTACTCGTTAAACAGGAAGACAATACATGCATTTTTCCGGAATTTAAGAAGGTTTTGCTGTTTTGATGACACCAAAATACAAAAAGTCAAATTTAACAGCACAAGTTGTTAAATTTATTTTTTTAAAAAAGCTCCAGAGTTTTTTAACGAAAACTCTAATTCTGATTCAGAATAAAAATGCTATTGGGATTATAACAATTTTTGGTTTATTTTCCTTTTCAGATAACAAGTCATGTTCATGTTGTGTCAAACAAAAATTAACATATTCGAATTTTATTGTTATAGCATGTATACAGCCCAAGTAAGGTCGTTATATATGATCCAGTTGTATGGGAGATAAGCGCGGCAGTTTATGGGTTACGCCCATTTTGTATAAGAATTTTTATAAAGCTATGAGGAAAATTTCATATCTCTTCCTACAATACTTTTTGAGATATAACTTTTGGCACGCTAGAATTGAAAATACCGCACCGCGTTAAATAAAATACTTGGCAATCTTGTATCATGTTTTTTTAGAATTGCTCATAACTCAAGACGTTGGCGTGTGTTGTGATAGAATTTTTATCATAAGAAATTTTTTATTTGCTTCGTTTTGTTGTCTATTGGCACAGTAACTTGCATTTTTAAGAAATGTCTATCAATTCATGGTCAACTCAGAAGAAAAAGAAATAAAACAAAATATGCGATATTATTTTTGTAAGCTTCACACGTTTAAACAAACGCAATTCTGCGTTATTTGAAAGCTTTACTTTTATCATTTTTTTTATATAATCTTGGTATATTAAAATATTTACGTAATGATATCATAAAGTAAATACATATACCAAAAATTCCAAATTCGAATTTATAATCTAAAAATAAACCTTTTCTCTTGAACGAACGTGCACTTCGCTTCTAAACGGCAGGCTCTATTATCTTTAATTTTAAAATTAATGCTTATTTTAATTTAAATCAACATTTTTACGATTTCGACGATTTTGAGAGCACATTTAATTTGTTACTAATTTGAACATTTTTTTTTACTTTCACAGCCGGGCTTAGATGAAGTTGTAAAGAAATGTCGAAATGTAAATCTCTATTTTTCAACGGATATTGAAACGGCCATTAAAGAAGCAGATCTGATATTCATTTCGGTCAATACCCCCACAAAAACCTTCGGAAATGGCAAAGGTATATATTTCAGTTTTTAAAAAAAAAAAATCATAAATAATTCTTTATTTTTCAAAGGTCGAGCTGCTGATTTGAAATACGTCGAAAGCGCTGCCCGCATGATAGCCGAGATCGCGCAATCAAATAAAATCGTTGTAGAAAAGAGCACAGTTCCAGTGCGCGCTGCTGAGAGCATAATGCATATTTTGCGCGCCAATCAAAAGCCCGGCATACGTTACGATATACTCTCGAATCCAGAATTCCTCGCCGAAGGTACTGCGATCGAGGATTTACTACATGCCGATCGTGTTTTGATCGGTGGCGAGGATACAGCTGACGGACACAAAGCGGTAGAGAAGCTATCATGGATTTATGAACATTGGATACCCAAGCAAAATGTTTTAACCACCAACACATGGTCGTCAGAGCTGTCAAAATTGGCTGCCAACGCTTTTCTAGCACAACGTATCTCAAGTATTAATTCACTATCGGCCGTGTGCGAAGCGACGGGCGCGGATGTTTCAGAGGTAGCACGTGCCATTGGGCTGGATTCGCGCATTGGTGCAAAATTCTTGCAAGCATCTGTTGGTTTTGGTGGTAGCTGCTTTCAAAAGGATATCCTCAACTTAGTTTATATCTGCGAGGGTTTGAATTTACCTGAAGTAGCTGCCTACTGGCAGCAGGTAATTGATATGAATGAATATCAAAAATCGCGTTTTTCGCAAAAAGTAAGCAGTTTCCCTTGATTTCAATTCAACAGTGATATAATTTTTTTGCTTTTTTCCTTTTTTTTTTTAAAAAAAGATCATCGAAAGTCTTTTTAACACTGTGTCGGATAAGCGAATCTCCATCTTTGGCTTTGCCTTCAAAAAGAATACTGGCGATACACGCGAAACCCCAGCAATAACAGTCTGCAAAACATTGTTGGAAGAAGGTGCCAAGTTGGACATTTACGACCCCAAAGTTGAACCAGAACAGATAATTGATGATCTCACGCATCCATGCGTAACTGATTCACCAGAAAGTGTCAAGCAAGCCGTACAAATTCACAGCGATCCCTACAGTGCTGTACGTGGCACACATGCGATTGTTTTGTGCACCGAGTGGGACGAGTTTGTGGTAAGAGTCAGCTTTTATTTAAAGCCTAATTTTTCTTATTAAACTGGCCCTAATTATGTTTTAGTATTAAAATTTATACTTTTAAAAGTAGAACACTTTTTAAGGCATTTTTTCTAGTGTTGAAAAAATTCGTGCGGAACTTCTTTCAGGAAGTTTTTATTAAAGTGTTGTACAGCTCCTTCTACGAGGACTTTAACCACATAACCCCGAGAGAGCTACAGTAGACGACTTTTGAGAACCTCGCGATACAATATCTCCATGATCCTTAAAAATGTATCAGCTTACTGATTTTCCCAACATTTCCCAATTTGAGACTATTTGATCTCTTGTTATATTGTAGTATATACAGAGATCTATATGGGACTGATGCAAACCGATATTCTTGAGTAACATTGATATTCAATACAAGGTAGTGTTAGTTGTTGAAATTCTCTCTTGGGGTGGGTACAGCACCTGTCAAAATCGGCTGTTTACGAATAAAAGCAAACAGCTTTCTATTCGCTGTTTTTTTTTTTTCTTATTTATATTCTTGTGTTTGACCCACCACTCCGAGAAGAATCAACTGGAAATTCTTAAGGAAGTTACATAAACATCTCTACTTCCAACTCGCTTTATAAACAAGCTGCTACACATCCATTTGTGCAATGTCGTGTACGAAACGGATGATAATGAATTTGATAATCAATAAATTGCCACTGAGAGTAACCCTTTAATCACAAGTTATAAAAAAAATCTTGAAATATTTTAATATTTTTCCTTCAGTGTAATTATTTTTGTTTTAAAAAAGTTACAAAGTTCTACTTTTATATCTTAATTCTATATACAAGCAACACAAAATGAGAACAAAGCTTTCATCGTTATCAAAAATATTTCAAATAAATGCCGAAAATAATCGCAAATTTTTATACTAAACAAAAGTAGGGTTAATAACTCTTATACCAAATAATTCATTAAAAATTTTCGTTTTTTTTTTTTTTACAGGAACTCGACTACAAGCGTATCTATCAGTCTATGATGAAACCCGCCTACATTTTTGATGGCCGTAAAATACTAGATCACGAACGTTTGCAACAGATTGGTTTTCACGTGCAGACAATTGGTAAAAAATACCAACGCACCGGTCTTATGAGATCGTGGGGCAGCATTCCGCAGTTGTAGAAAAGAAACAAAAAAACATTTTTGCCACAAAAAAATCCAACGACATTGACAAATAAAAACATACATTAAAATTATAAACTTAAGCAACAACTGCACACACTCGTACTAACTGAAGCCCGGTTACCATATGCTAGTATTTTCATGCTTTTCTTCGTCAGTTTATGCATATATTTACTATATTTGAGACTAAGTATTTAAATAAATTGTATATATTCATATTTTATGACACGCATAGAACGTATGCACTTTATCATAAATCATGCTTTGTATAAAAATGTATGTATGTATGTAGTATATGTATATGAATTTTAAACATACTAATAGCAAAGCATTTCGACGCAAACAGCCTCTAGAAGCTGTCCATAGATGACTTTTGTTTTGTAAATTAACGATCTTTAAAGAGAATAATAAAGACAACATTTTATAGACAATTAAAAACACAATAAATTAAAACATAAAAAAGCAGGTTTCCTATGTACGTTAGACGATCAGAAAAAATGAACACTTAAGTCTTACAGTTGTACATTTATGCCAAGAGCTTATTATAAAAAACTTTACCAAATCATAAAAATTTTTTTCATTTAAAAACTAACAGAGCAGTTCATTGAAAGACTTGGTTGGAATAATAAATAAAAGTATTATTTTGCTACTCTTTTTTTTAAAGTATTTAAAAAAAGTGACTTAATAAAATTTCAGATATTTTATTTGTAAGTACTATGTTGGAACGAGCACAATCCATCAATAAAAATTTAGAAATAAAAACTAATTGTGTTTAATATAAATTAGTACATATATTACTTATAAAAATGTTAAATGTTTTACATAAAAAACTATGTGCATTCATATCAAATTAATACAAATATTTATTATAATGGCAACCTGTTTTCTATGCGCCAATTTTTTTGCATATAAGAAAAAATTTCAAGTATAAATTATTTTCCCTTATAATAGTTATTATTATTATTATTATAATAATTATTATATTTGTTTGTATTATTATATTTGTGTGTCATTGATTTTTACTTAAATATTCCACAGCAACAGTTAAAATGTACAATAATAATTTTAAATCTTCCATAAATAAAAAACAAGTCAATATAAAATGGTCTTAAGTCTTCATTTAGAAAGGTCTTCTTTTTAATACTTGGCGATACCACATATAAGCAGTTGCAGCTGTTAAACTGTACCAGGTAATAAGATAAGATAAATGATCATTATGCAGAGTAATTCTAGTTTGTCCACCAATCGGACCACCGGGTATAGATGAGTCATAGGTGACATCAAGGAAAATCGGCAAAGCTCCAGTAACGCTGCACATTTTTGGCAGATCTCTGTCGAAATCATTTAGACAATGCAATTTAAAAATTTCTAAAATAAAAAATAAAGCCACCTACCTATAAAGATATATCTCGCCCTTGTGATCAGGTGTAAATTGTGGCCGTTTTTCGCCCAAACGCACCACACAGGTCAGTTCCACATCTTTTGTTACCTGCCCCTCTGCACGTGTTTCAGGTTTCATGTGCTTCCGCGACACCCAACCGCGATTAACAAGCACAATTTCACTGCACAGAAGAATATAAAATAAAAATAATATGCAGTTAGCCCAACATTTTTGATTTATAACAAATGTTGGGAAATGTTTGCGGAAATGTTTCATGTGCCGTATTGCAAAAAAAAAAACAAACTTTTTTTTTCAGAAATTTGATAATTTTCTCTGCAATTTTTTGAAGTTACTTAAACCTCTAATTTTTCGGAAATTCGCGAATTTTTCTGTGCTTAGATAGAGATGTGGTGCAATGCGCCATAAACAACAAAATTCGCGAAATTTTAAAGATAAAAATAAAGAAACTTTAGATATTAATTTTCCCGCTTATTTGCGGTTGGAAACGTGACTTAAGCTGGTTTTATTTGCATATTAGCAGTATCATGAAAAATTTTCTCCCGGGAATTGTTAAAGGCAGTTTCCGTTCTTAAGATAGAGCTCGAAAACATTTTTGGAAATTTGTTCATCAATATTTAATATTCATGTAAAAATAAAAAAATGAAATATCTTTATATTAAAAGCGGAAGCTTTAAAACAATTCCTGGGAGAACATTTTTCATGATAGGGTTGATTAGCAATTATTTAAGCCAAGCTGTGCCATGTGCAACAAATTTAAAAGATTTAAGCATATGATAGTCTTTTGATTCTAACCCAAACACATTAGCCCATTTTATAAATATACAAAATCAAAGTGGGGATTAAAATTGTCTTTCAATTGCGACCAATTGAAAGACTCAGACGCATTAAAATGTGTTTTTTTTTGCAAACGCTTCTTAAAAAAATATAAAAAAATCAAGATAATTACTCCTTATCCGCCAGCCTGAAAGGCGTGATGACTAAATAGCCGTTGCCACTATCACGTTGTGAAAACAAACCTCCCGCAGTTTCAACGCCATCGGGGCGTATAAGTGATCTGGGTCCTATATACAACTCCTTGTCGTGCAAAAATTGACCACACACTCTGACCAGACGATATTCCATGTCTTTTAATTCCGTCAAACTGCAAATTGAGGAATTTTATACTAATTAAACGAAACTTATTTCAATCATTAAATATGTTTATCGGAAATTTCAGAACTAACTCTTGAGGTATTGGCACTGCCGGCATCGTGGTCAGCTTTTCCATATCCTTTATAAGCTGTTCTTTCCATGCCTTACGTTTTACCTGCCAACAGCCAAGTGTAAATGTGGTCGCAGGAATCAGCTGTGGGAAAAAAAATAGAATTTTTATCTTGAAATAATAGGACAGTATTCCTAATATGTACAAATCCGCTACAAGGAATTATTAACTTTTTTCTTAATGAGAAGTTTAACTTACCAACAAAAACCATCCCAATGCACTGATCTTATTTTTTCCTTCCTCCGTTTGCTGTGTGCCTGACCTAGGCAATCGGCCTGGAAGGCTATGTTCCACTCGCTGGGCCAAGCCCCGGCTGTTGCCAGTTGTCAATAACTGAATGGTTTTAATAAATGCCGGCTGTGTAGACCTTTGAATTGCATTGCAGAATATACTTTTGGTAAAGCGAAACATTCTAGAGATCCTTGATTTCTTTTATTTAATAATTGAATTAATGCGAATTTCACAATTTTTACATAAATCCAAAGAATAAAGCTTAAAATCAAACAGACCCCTTTTTTTAATTATATATTAACACAATGCTGCCAAGGTAAAATCTCGCAAAAAATCTCTTTCTCCCACGGTAATAATATCGAAATCCCTGCAGTAGATCTTTGAAAACATCCAGTCATTAAAAACCACACAGATTATTCTAAAATACTTAAAAAAAGTATGCAAATAACTCACTTAAACCTTAATTGATGTGTGAGAAAAAATACCAGAAAAATTTACAAATCTCAACCTGCACAGAATCAATTAAAGACACTTAATTTTCGCTGTTTACCCCGGTAATAAAAAATCCCTAGAATGGGGCGTTATTGAAAAGTCTGGCATCTTTATTTTTACATGACGTAATCGCTGCCACCTTATTTTAAAATCGTAAAAATATATCCATGGGAAAATAATATATATAAAATAATTACGAAGGCGTTGAAAAATGTAATGTGCATTAATTTTAAAAATCCTTAAAATAAAATGCGAATGTAAAATAGATGCTCCCATAAAATTTCGAAATAAAATAATATGGGAAGTGAAATTAAGTTCTTTGCTTTAATCATATTTGGAAAGAATTAATTAAGGTGTAACTCAATATTTGTTATTAAATACCAATAGACTTTTTAATTTAATTGAAACTAGCCGAACACAATCGATGCTCCAGAATCATCACGACCTCAGCTTTAAAAATTTTAGCTAGAACCTAGATATTTGTATTATTTAAGGTGTAATTCTCTTTAAATGAAGATGTTGAATTGAACTTGATATTCTAAAAATTTTGATATTTACAAATCACGATATACGCATACAGAAGTATGTCTCAGTAAGACATTAATAAAAAAAACGGTTTTACATTAATTCGTTTTTGAAAACCCATAGGACCAATCAGTGCCAAATTAGTCAGTGTCAACTTAGTCAGTGCCAACTTAGGCTTAAATTATATTGATGAGTAGTAGGCTGGGTCAATTTGTAAGGAGGTAAAAAACCAATGTAAACTAAGTGCAAAAAAAATAAAGCACCATTTTTGAAACGCATGGTAACAGGTGATGAAAAGTGGATCACATATAATAATTTTGATCGAAAAAAGGTGAAGATCCAAGAACGGCGTCAAAGCTAGAATTGAGGAGAAGGTGATGCTGGAAGTTTGGTAGGATTACAAGGGTTTCATCCATTACAAGCTACTACCGCCTGACCAAATAATTTATTCGAATCCCTACTACCAGCAATTAATAAGATTGAACGAAGAAATTGAAAAAAGAAGCCGGAACTGTTGAGCCAACATAACTAAGAGACTTTGGCTGGGGAATTCGGACCGCATAGTCATGGCATTGCATCGTTAGATTATCATTTGTTGCGAACTCTCCAATACTTTCACGCTGGGAAAAAATTTGCCTTAAAAGGCGACATCGAAAAACAGCTGCGTCGGTTTTTCAAAGAATAAATCCCGGAATTCTACAATAAATGGATCATGGTTCTAGCCGTAAAATCGCAGAAGGTAGTTGAAAATAATGTGCAATATTTGGATAAATATATTTGTTGCGTGAAAACAAATAAATCCAGGTGCACGATTAATTTTAATAGCATTTATTTTCAATTTTATTTCAATTATTCAAAATGAGCGGATAAATGATAAAAAGGCTTTAAAATAAAAACTCCGCTGCCCGCAGTCCTAACGCGCTTGATTATTATTTTAGCAGTGATTTTTTTTTTTTTTTAAAAAGAGCAACGTGTCATATTTATACTAAAGAACGCTGGTATATTTTATTTTATATAAAAGTAAGTACAAAAACGTTTTAATGAATTTTTTTGAGACGGCATCACTAGTATTAAATCGATTAGGGGCTTTCACATGGACGTACATGTCATCCGACTTGGGCATGTCCGACGACATGTACGATCGTTCGAAAGCAAATGAGACGGTCGGACCGACATGTCGGAAGAAAATCAAAAATTTTTGATTTTTCTGCCGGTCGGTCCGACATGTCCGACGTGTGAAAGCATGTCGGTCCGACTCGCTGCATTTATCATTTCTATAAAGTTTTCATCGAGTAAACATCGGCTTATGCAAAGCAAAAAAGGTTTTTACTTCGTTTTTTTACCGATGTGTTACGCTCGAGAGTCTGCAAAAAATGAAGTCGTCGTACATGTCCGATCGTTTGAAAGCTAAAAAAAAATATTCCCGTTAGTTTGTCGTCGTACAATGTCGGCTGACATGTACGTCCATGTGAAAGCCCCTATTCGATCGTACTGAACTTGAACAAGATTATCAGGCATGTGATAGAAATCGTTTTCGTACGAAATAGCTAGCAAAACCGATTTGACCTGTCTTTAAAGTACACTAATTTTTGTAATTTTTCACAGTTTTGCACAAATTTGTGAAGTTCAATTTCACTCAAATTAAATTTAATGAATTTTAACGAATTTAAATAAATTAAACACGTAAAACAAATTCGTAGATTTGCAATTTCGTTTGCCTTATGAATTCGTACGATTTCCATCACATGCCTGTATATTATAGGTCGTTACGTATATTTAACGTATATTTGTATATTTGTATATTTCAAATAATTTGTAACAATTTTTTATGATCTCAAAAAACGTATAGTTCTAGTCAAAATACAATATCGCTTAAAATTTTCATTTTTAATTTTTATTTTTCTTATAGATGCGTACGTATTTGCCGTTTATATTTATTTGAGTTATAGTAAAATAATTTCGTAAGCTTGTTACTTCTTTTGTATGCTTCGAATATGCCAACTCTTGTGCCAGCAAAACACAATTTACGGGAAAGTTTTCTTTTCTGCTTTCGTTTGAAGAAAAATGTAGCTGAAGGCCATCGAATGCTGCAAGAAGCTTACGGGGAACATGCTCCATCGATTTCCATATGTGAGTTTTGGTATCGACGTCTTAGAAGTGGTGATTTTACCGATGACAAAGAGCGCGAAGGACGACCAGAAAAGTTTGAGGGTGCTGAATTGGAGGCTAAATTGGATGAAGACTTGTGCCAAACGCAAGAAGAACTTGCAAAAGCATTGGGTTCAAGCAAGCAGCACTCAACAAGCCATATCTGTTTGCTTGAATGACATGGGGATGATCCAAAAGGCAGGATATTGGCTGCTGTATGAATTGAAGCCGAGAGACATCGGACGTCGTTTTTTCACTTGTGAATAGCTGCTCCAACGCAAAAAAAATAAAGGAATTTTTGCATCGTATTGCGACTGGTGATGCAAAATGGGTTCACTACGATAACCCCAAGCGCAAAAAAGCATACAGGCCGCCTAGGCATACGCCACAATCAACGCCAAAGCCGAATATCAACAGTAGCCAGGTCATGCTCTGTATTTGGTGGGACCAATTTGGTGTGGAGTACTATGACCTGCTACAACCAGGTGAAACCATCAGTGGGCAACTCTACCGAACTCAATTGGAATTTTTGTCGATGACACATACCCTTGAGGATCGGCACTTTTGTTCTTTTAAAGAACTCCAAAATTGGATCGATTCATGGATCGCATCAAAAGACGTATCGCTTTTTCGAGATGGTATCCAAAAATTGCCATAAAAATGGGAAAAAGTAGTGGCTAGCGATGGACAATACTTTGAAAAATGAATTCGCGACATATTTTTCACAGTAAAGCGTCAAACTTGAAAAAATCCTTTTAAACTTTTTTGTACACCAAAAATCTATTTATAAATAAAGGAATTTATGTGTGGGATGTTAAATCAATTAATTTTTAATTGAAGGAATGTTTGATGGCTTTATGGCTTTATGGTATGGAATAGAACATGGTTCAAATGTTTACACTCCTACTTTCATTCAAAAAGGAGTCCAAAATTTTAATTAAAAATATAATGTGATGTTGTGCACAAGTTGCTCAACATTTTGAATTAATACTCAAAAATTGTTAAAAGTACAAAAATAAGGAACACAAAAGAAAATCTTGAAACAACTCTTATTTAATTTAAATTTTAACGAGCTGGTTTGTGTATTGGCTTGGTAAAAATATATTTTTTGCTTTAGAAAATATTCAGACGTAAGCGGTCGCAACAACCATTCGTTTTTATTTTTTATACTTATTTGAAACTTTCACTGAATTTCATTCCATGAGAATTGCTGATAATCTAACTCGACACCCAGCAAATAAAAAACAATCTTCACTTACAGTCACTTTGCCATTAAAATATAGATTCCATACGCCATGTATTTCTGAAGCAATTTTTATTTGTATTAAGTTTATTGGATAGTAGTGCAGCGGTGCATGTTATAAGCTATGTATAAAAAAACTGATTTTAAATCTACAATTCATCATCATCCATGTCTTCCAAAACATCCTCAGGTGGAAAATCACCAACTTCTACCGCTATTGGAGCAACGAAACCACCATAATTAGACTGGCATTCAAAATAACGCTTGCCATTAACTCTGAAATTAGTTTTTTTTTATATTTAAGCCTAATTAAAGTTTAATTAACTCACGATCCATCATTTTTTCCCAAAGGTTCATCATATTTGATGCCAATAAATGTTCCACTTTTACCTTCGATGGGACCGTTATACATAATTGTACCGCGCCGCGTTGGATTACCCTTGACAGTAACCTGAAATTAATTTCAAGATAGCCAATTATATAATCCAAATCCGGTGTTTGTAGTACTGTTTCAAATTAAACGCACCTGACAACGTGATCCCACTGTGCAGAGTTCCGCCTTCTGCAACTCTAATTCAGCTTGCTGTTTTTTTCTTTCTTCCATTTCTTTCAGTTCTTCGGCGTTGTATTTGCCCAAACGGTTCTGCTTGAGGAAACTGCGAACGGTGTCACCTTTCTTCTCGTACTGTTCATCTGTCAGTTCGAACTTTTCAACAGATTCTTCAGATAGCCAAGCAAAATTATCGATGACATGCAGACGCATACCAGGCTCGAACGGCAGAGACCCGAGTATGCGTTTATCTTCAGTCAGTTTAGCTACCAAGTGGTCGCCATTGTACAGCTCCAACTTCATTGTACCCGCACTTCCACCGGTCACTATTTCCAACTTGCTCTGCATTTATAAAGAATAAAAAATATTACTTTGTTTGAAAAATATGTGGAATCGGCTTTTTTACCTTCAGCTGTGCTATCGTCAAGCTTTTCGGAAATTTCTTTTCAAACGATATGCTGTCATTTTTAGAATTTGAAATATTAACTTTTATGAAATCAGATGAACTCTGCAGCTGGATGGGTGCCTCCATTACTAAACCTTTAAATTATTAAATTTATGCCAAAAGATTATTTGTGAGACCAAATTTGCGAACTTACCGTGGTCGCAATTAGTCATCCAACGCCGAAATTTGTTTTTTGTTTAACCAAAAAGTTGTCAGACAAAAAAGTTGCCACCTGATTAAATTTTACGACTTATAACACAGTGTAACAAAATAAAAAATAATTCCTAAGAAACTTACCTCGAGTTGTTGAAACGATAATTTGTTAAAAATTTTTTAAAATAAAAGCATACATGTTAAAATTTAAACCACAACAAATGCCGTGTGCTATTCGGAAACTTTTCACTCGGATGATGAAATTTTGACAGTCTGAATGAAAATATTTGGCACTTGTAAAGTGAATATATAAATATATATTTAAAATATATAAAGATAGACGAATAGAAAACTTTATCAATTCTACAATCCGGTTCGATAGCAACCAATTCGGATTCTTGGTGAACAGTGGAACGGAGTCAGCAATCACTGCCTCTATGGAACATATAAATATAAATGCAAATGATAATTGCAAATTAAATTATCTTCTTGCACTAAGACACTACTAAAGTCTTAAACGTCAAAATTTCTAGTTGTCAAAATTTCATCATCCTTTTGGCATAGCAAAAATTACAATAATATTTCAACAGACAGAAACTGCATTCAAATCAGTAACTTATTTTCTACTATGAGTGAAAAGTTTCCAAATTTATTTTGGAAAATGAAAAATACTGTATACTGTACTGTATACTGTACTGTAAAATAAAAATAAATATATTACGTAAATATATTGTCAAAAATTTATAAATTTTTAACTTCCTGTCCTCTTTTTTGGTTGTGTCAAAAATTCTCTTGCCGATTGTCAAAATTTATACTAGCTCCTGTAGCTGTATGAATTTTTGACAGTCATATTTACCTCATAAGTGCCATATATTCTTATTCAGACTGTCAAAATTTCATCATCCGAGTGAAAAGTTTCCGAATAGCACACGGCCTAACTCTCAAATTTTTACACACTCCCATTTTTCACAATAGAATACAATTTTCTCACAAAGCTGGCAACTGTGATCAATGGTCGTGTTATTTTGAAGTGTTAAAAATATTCCCGTTTCTACGATATTTTGAAGTAAGCTTTGAAATTTCCCCACAGTTTCTATCCCCACCTCCACTGTGTGCTGGGATATTGAATGAACAGCTGATTGTGGTCTTATTTCATAAATTATTTTATTCGTGTTTTTGTACCTCCAATAATCCAACCATGCGTCTTGTAATCCTCTATGGTAGTCAAACCGGAACTGCACAGGATGTGGCTGAACAGATTTGGCGTGAGTCGAAGCACTATGGATTCACCGGTCCAGTATTACCAATGGATGAGTTTCCCATAGAGCAACTTGTAGAGGAACGCTTGGTTGTTTTGGTGGCAGCAACTACAGGTAATGGTGACGAACCAGATAACATGAAACAAAGTTGGAAATTTTTGCTGCGACGTAGTCTGCCGAAATCTTCTCTAGAGCAACTTCAGTTTGCCTGTCTTGGCCTAGGCGATTCCAGTTATACAAAGTTTAATTTTGCTGCAAAGAAACTACATAAGAGGCTGCTGCAGCTAGGCGCGCAAAGTTTGTTGCCACTTGGACTCTGTGATGATCAACATGATTATGGCTTAGGTGCGGTGTCATTACCGTGGATAAAACAGTTGTGGACGAAATTACAACGCACGTCTCGCTTTATTGTGAAAGAAACACCGGATGTAAAACCCGTATTCAAGTGGAACGTTGAAGTAGTGGAGAAAACGGATCAACTAGTGCCGTTGGAAACTTTAATGTGGCCATTTCCAGAGCCCTATCAACGCTACATTCTCAAGTCCAATGAACGCACAACGTCTCACGAACACTTCCAAGATGTCCGTTTGCTTAAATTCGATGTCCCCTACGATGTAGATTGGCAACCTGGTGATGTGTTCAACATACGTCCCTGCAACTCACCTGAGCAAGTAGAAACGTTTTTTGCTTTGGTGAAAGAACATGGATTGCCTTTTAATGCAGACACTGTCGTGCAGCTAAGTACTGCCTATCCAGATATGCCTTTGCCACTGGCATATACAAAACCTGTCACTTTGGGCCTGTTGGCTAAGCATATTTGGGACTTTAGCGCCAAGCCACGCCAACGTGCCTTTGAACTTTTAGCGCTTAACTGCAAAGATGAGCTAGAAAAGGAGAAACTAGTAGAATTTACGACCGCTGAGGGTCTAGACACTCTGATACAATACATCAATCGCCCCAGAAGAAATATACTGGAAGTGTTACAGGACTTTCGACACGCTACCGCCAAATTGCAGTTGCATTTGCTCTTCGAACTCTTTTCCATAATACAACCCAGAAGTTTTTCCATTGCTTCAATTCCTGCTACAGCAACAGAAAGCACGTTAGATTTATTAGTTGCAGTGGTTGAATACAAAACCAAGCTATCAACACCGCGTTTGGGCTTATGTTCTAATTGGCTAAAAAACCTTCAGCCAGGAAGCATGGTTTTGGGCGCTATTAAACCGGGTACCATGTCATTGCCAAAAGAGCCAACGACGCCAGTAATTATGGTGGGTCCTGGCACAGGAATTGCACCATTTCGCAGCATTATACAACATAAATGCTCGCAGCGAGAAATACTGTCCAATATAGGCGAACTAGTTGTTTATTTTGGATGTCGCAACAAAGAAAAGGACTTTCATTTTTGCAGCGACTTCGAAAGTTGGCAAAAAGCAAACGTAGTAGAGGCTTTCTTTGCATTTTCCAGAGACCAAGAAAATAAAATTTATGTTCAGCATTTAATTAGAGAAAATAAGGAACTTCTGAAGCATCTCATAATAGAAAAAGATGCTGTAGTCCTCGTTGCCGGTGCATCGAATAATATGCCCAAAGAAGTAAAGGAAGCTTTTATATATGCACTTGATGGTGATGCGGTATACGTGGAGCAGATGATAAAAACGAAGCGTTATCAAGAAGAAACATGGTCGTAGGTAGGTCGTTTTTGGAACGGTTCATATTAAGTATTTAAGAAAATATAGATTCAACGACACGAAAATTTAAATTAATTTTGAGTTCTTGATGACATAAAGCAAAATGATCTTATGTATGTATCATATTGCATGGTTTCCATCAACACCTTTTGTTTTTTTTTTTTTTTTTTTTTTTTGTAGCCTGAATATATGTAGATACATTATACCTTTGGCACCTTTTCACCTTTGACCCATACTGTCCCATTAAATGAAAAACGGACATAAGATTCTTGATGTCAATATAATTATTAGCCTTAGCAAATATTTTGATTCCTTTCTTCCCCATTATTTCCATCTTGCTGGTTAGAGCATTTAACGAATTCAATCACGTTTTGGCAAGACCTGCAGGAAGAAATTTTGCATTAAATTCGCTATGTTGAAGACTTCTACTCCAAAATATTTTCCAAATCTTGCGTCAAACACTGCGTTGAGATATAAGTTTTTTTTTTTGTCAGAAACTTTTTAACCAGGGTATTTAGAATAATATCCTAATTTTTTTTCTTTATATTTTCCAAAAAATTCACCATCACGGTTGGGTCTTATAACTTTCGAATACTATCTAAGTGTGGATTCCCTACTAGTTTTTTATCAATTTAGCGTCATTAACATTCAAGTATACCTCATCGATATTTTTGTGAAAAATACTTTTACTATTTTTCCTAAATAGAGGGTAGGTTTTAGACTACATCTTGTTGAACATTCACAAAGAATATGCCCCGGAGAGTTTTCCTTATAAAGTCTTCAGACATCTAATTTAGATAGATCCATCATTTGGAGACAGTTTCTGGGAAAACAGTAACCATTTAGGCTTCGCAGGTCAAATTTGGTAAGGTTGAGTACTTTTTTAATTCAGATCTCAAGTGTTCATAATTTCTTTACTTTCCTTTGTCCATTAAAATTGTTCAAGTAGCACATACTTCTTTTTTATTCCCAGCATGCTTTAAACAATTAACTTTATAAAAAACATTTCGGGGTCAATCACTTTTTGTTTTATTTTTCATAAGGGCTCAGCTCTTTGAAAATAAGTGAATATATTCCTTATAACCTTCCTGCGGAGACATTTGGGACCACACACTTCAATAGAAAGGATTTTAAATAGTTGCCTTTGTTTCTGTATTTTTATTTTATTATCTACAAGCTTTAAGTCAGGACCACAAAAAAATTTTTTTCTAAAGGACATTTTAATTCCTAACGTAAAAGTTTATATAGATATATAGTAACTTTTAACTTTACTTTCCAATTTTTTATTTGTAAAAATAATTATTTTAAAGCTGCTGTAACTGATCTCTTGAAGCTTCTCTAAAAAAATGAGTACGGTGAGTTCGATATCTCTAGACTGTATCATCATCAACAAAAAAACCAAATTAAGTTTAAAAATTAAAAAAGTTGAAAATAATAAAGTAGATATACTTTCCTTAGGTGAATTTTTCAAATTTTCTTAAAAATAATTTTTGATTTTGAGTATCTTTATTATTATTAATTGCACTTTTGTGAATAATTTAAATTTTATAGATTAAATGAGAAAAAAAATAAATTTTATATATACAACATATAAATAAGTCTTTCGTTCTTTAAAAATTATCAGAGCACACCTAAAGTCATTACCACAATTCAATAATCATCAAATAGCTTTTCGGACGGTGTGCGGCAAAACGGACAGTAGCCTTTTTGCAACACTTGCAACTCGAAGTCTTCAGCATAAAATACCTTAAAAGAAAAATATTTTGAAACAAGACAACAGGAAAAGTTGATTTAAACTAACCAATAAACATTCTGGACAAAAAGTCACTTGGAGGTCGGGTAGTATGTTGCGATAATAAATATTTTTTGCATTCTTTAAGCGGCGCTTAACAATTATTATATGATTAGGATCAATAGCACGCAAAGCAGTGCGATCTAGGCTCATAGGCAAAGCACTAGCAACATCCTAAAAATTACATTGTTAGGATTGGTTTCAGTATGTCAAAAATGTCATATTAAGTACCTCTGCAAAAGGATCGTTGTCTTCTGAGGGCTTTGGTGGAGCCAGCAGCAAACGCTCAGCTTCTGCATCTGTTATATCATATTCCGGATGAAATGCAACAAGTGGTAATATTTCTGGAATGTGTTTTTATAAAGTTAAAATTGGATCAATTAAAAATTAAATTCTTTACCAAATGAGACAAATGAAAAAATATAGCTTTGCTTGCATGTTGGACAGATATTCGAGTTAAGGTGCTGACTGTAATTGGAGCATTTATAACATAGCGGAAAAAGCTCTTCCGGATCATTAAAACCACTTTTGCAGGCTTTGCTATTTAAATAATTTATCTGAAAATAAATAAAAAGTTAAAGCACAGCTCATTTGTTTTATAGGACATAGAAATATTACGTCAATTTGTTCCTGCACGCCAGGTGGGGGTTTCAAGGACTGCAACCTTTTATTAACAACCAAGCACAGTTTATTGGCCTGCAAAAATTTTGCTTGTTTTGCCAATGTAAATAGTACAGCACTATAAATAAATATAATTCAAAATGAAATTGTATTTATTATGCAGGGAATATCTACTAACAACATGCTGACACCTCTGGGTGCGCCCTTGTATTCGACTTCATTTAGTATGTAGCGACTGACATTGAAGAGACTCACTGGTGCATATGTTGTAAAAGGTTCCTTCATATAGCTGTATATTATGTTGTAAGCATAGTAAACTTTAGCCACTCGCATGTGGTTTTTGTACTCTTTCAAATGATGATCAACCAGATTCTGTTCTCTATGATAAGACAAGTAAAAATAAACAATTTAATTTGATTGTACTATGAAAACTTACTCTTTTTCATAGTATATCTCTAGGTATTGTTTTGCAAGCAACCAATAGAAATAGCTTGCGTCGAGAAAACGTTCCTCTGAAATAGCTGCATTGCTGAGTGATTTAAGCAAACGGTTTGCTTCTTTGTTGCGACCAGCTTTTAAATATGCTGCAAGAGAGACAGTTGAAAAATTGTAAATTTTGATGCAACTTAAGTAAGCTCAAAATTTTTGATTTGTAACATTAAAAATATGTTCTGCAATGTGACTGATGTTTGCTATCATGTGCCACATTGAAAAAAAAAAATAATTTTTATGGTATTATTTTTATGAAGTAACCCTTTCTTCAAGCTTAAGTTGTCTCTGCACTTTTCTTAAGAAAGTTGGAAATCATGCTGTGATGTGTTTGAAGTGTGCTATCATATGCCTTTAAAAAATCTAAAGGTGTTATTGTAATGAGGTGTTGCTTTTTTATGTTGAAGTTAACCCTTTTTTAAGGAATTTGGAAGTTGTGCTGTGATATGCTCGATTTTGCTACATTTTGCATGTTCTTCTTCTCTGTCGTGTTGGCAAAATATATAAAGAAACTCTTTCGAGTAACTTCAAGTTACTTGAAGTGAGTACGGAAACAGACCTAAAGTGTTGGGTTAACTTTATGCACATTATAATTTACTGTCTTCTTAAATAATTTATAGTTTATACCAACCTCTGTGGGCTTCAATAAATTGATCTGTTTCTGCCAAATACTGCGCGTGTTGATAGTATACAGAGGGCAGCAATTCTGGCATAGCTTCGGCTAAATTAAATGCTTCCGCCCAATCATGAGCTTCGACATGTAGCTGTACGACTTGAGACTCATCACCAAGTTTTTTGAATATTTCTGCTGCCAGAGGTAGCGCCTTGAGCCGTTTTAAATTAAAAGCCACAAGTTCTAGTGATTGTTTGTCGCTCAGACTTAAGCGGCGTCCAATATCATAGAGCCTATACGGAAAACGGAAATGTATTAATTAAAATCTTTAGAATTAACTTTATGTTCAACTTACACATCTGCCCAGCCCTGCTCAGCAACTATTTCTATTGCTTTTTCATGCTCGCCAGCGGAGATTAATAGTTCTGCAGCTGCGCGTGGCTCCTTCACGGAATATGCCCACTCTGCGCGTTTTTTTACTAAAGCACGTTTCTCATCTGCACTGCCGTCCTTCAAGAATTCTTGTGCTGCATCGAACATTCGTAAATCTGAGTACATTTCCAAAGCACGCCGCTCTTCTTCGCATTTCTGATAGAAACGTGCCGCCTCTTTGTATTTGCCTGAAAAAGCGCAAATTTCAGCTTGCAGAACCTCTTTGGGTACCTCGGATCGTTTCTGTTTCTCTTGCAAGTCATTGATTAGCTGCAACCATGGTAGATTGCGTACTTTAACATAGGCATCGCGTGCTATATTGAGGTGTAGTGATTCTAAGGCAGACTGAGCTAAGCCCTCCCAATCGGCGTTGGTTACACCGAGACACGCCACTTGAAAGGCCTCACTGCAAAGTTGTTAAACGTTCAAAATAGGTTCAAAAGGTTCAAAATATGTAGGTTCAAACATTCATAACTCGAATCACCATTGCTTGAAGAGAAAGTTCGACTTGGGGAGATTTTGATTTATATTTGACGGAATATTTAATTCGACCTCTACATTTTTTTTCTTTTTTTCGGCATCTTTCATAAAATAAAAAAATTGTTAATATAATTGTTTTTGTCCATTAACACATGTTTAAACACTTTTTTCTTTTTCGGACACCGTGGCGTAACTACGAATTCGTTAAATTTCCTATGTCAGAATCCAAATAGCATGGAGTCGGCCAAAATAACCCAAAAAGAGCATTTAAAATTTGCTAAGTTCGAACTTAGCAAAATTCAAATGTTATAAAGTTTAAATGTTCAAAGTTCTAATATTACAAATATCTATCAAAGACTAAACACTTTGGATAGTGGAATAGTAGTTGATTCATATTAAAATTCTGAATAGTTCGAGGAATGAAAGTTTGACTGCATTTTTTCAACATTTAAAAATGTTGGATTTGAATGTTTCTATTAAATTTATGCACTAGAAATCTATATTATATGTTTGAGACAATTTTAAATTTAACTTAAATTTCACTGCTTAACTTACTCAAAAAATCCCGCTTCAATGAACTGCCACATTGTGGCACCCAAAGCCAAAGGAATATTATGCATCATATTACCGCGTAGACAAAACGCGGTCGAGCCACAAAGCCCCACGACAACACCCAGCATATTTTGTGGCGAGCGTGGTGGCAGGTTACCCACACGCACGCTAAGGCCGCCTGTAGTGTGTGTATAGCAGAGCATTGAGTCCAGATACGTATTCCATGTGACAGAATTGACGCCAGAATCCTGATAAAGCAAAGTATCGTTCACTATATCTCTGACAACTAAGCGCCCAGCATCATCAACGACTGCCAACTTGGTGCGATTTGCATTTATATCCAAACAACGGACCGCAGACACAGCCGTAGTAATCATGAGTGGCAAAGCATTGTCCAAGAAAATTCGGTACACCTAAGAAAATGAAAACCTTAAGACAAATCCGGTCTCAAAAACAGTTGTAATGCTTATTTACCTGCCCACTTTTCAATCCAACCATTAGTCCCTCACGACCCACAGGTCCACCGGTGACCTTAATATAACGTATAAAAGCATCCATTAGCCATTCGCGCTGCAGAACGCCGGCAAAATCAAGACTCTGCAGCCGCTTATCCTGACACAATACTATGTGCCGTGCACACACCACTAACAAACTGCACTCGAACTTCTGTTGTATCTTTTCCTTCACCTTATAGTGCATCGGTGCATCCTCCGCAGAGCTAAGCTCATACAAGACAACACGCTCAGGCAGCTGCACTGCTAAGCGATTGCGGTATATTGCAATCTTCTGCACCAAGTCACGACATTTGATGCGCACCTTTTGCCCGGATATTAAGTGTTGAATGATGACATCGCACATATTCTCGCGAAATGCATAGCGCTCGCGATATAGTGCATGCACCGTACTTGAGGCGATACTAAAGCAGGCAAGTGTTCCATTTTGACAGCCCACAGTGTAAAATAAACCATTGGGATGCAGCGCCACAGTCCAAATCCACGACTCGAATGCGTCACCTAGTGTGCCTAGGCGCACACCATCTTTAGTAAAAAATTGCACTGAACGTGCGCAACCGGCGACTACCAGAAATTCGCCATTTGGGAAATAAGTCACACAAAGTGGATCGAAACCCAACACACGTTCCTTGCCAATCATCTGGCCGCTAAGCGTGTGAAACGACAAAGTTTGACTCCAATCGACGGCGGCAATAGTATCCAAATTATTGGTGGTAACTGCAGAGGGATAACATTGTACACCATAAATTGCGCTATTTGAACCACTGGGACGATCAATGCGTCCCTTCTCTTCACCAGACTAAGCAGTAAGTTGATTGGTTAGTCTGTTTATTGATTACTCAAATCATTTATACCTTATTGCGAATAGATATGGAGCCATTGGCCAAACCCAAAATTAGATATTGACCATCATTTGTCCAAGCACAGGCATTAACGCGTGCATAGATTTTGTACTTCTGTACTGCCTTTTGATCGGTGGACCAGAAAGCATAATCCGAAGCAGAGCAAGAGGCCAAATGGTGGGAAACAGGGTTGAAAGCCATGCATTGAATAGAGTCGCTGTGACTGTTTATAAATGTAAAATTTGAATGTGAATTCTTTTCAACAACAGAGCAATTATGCTACTTACGAGTACTTGAGGAGCCCCTCCAACTGATAAGTCCAAACAATCACAGATTTGTCCGCACCACCGCTGGCGAATTTCTTTCCATCGCGCGCATAAGCTACACAGTTCACAACGTCTTTGTGCGCCTTCAGGGTATTCAAAAGCGTTCCGTTGTTGGGATCATATATAAGGACACGATCACCGGCTGCCACAATTAGTTGACTGCCTTCGGGATGATAACAAACCGAGTGCACACTGTAGGCGACAGACACAACCAAACATGTTAGTCCACAAACGAATGTGGGTCAGCAAGAGTTCAATTATTTTATCGCTCACCTGACATCTTCTTCCTTGGCATTCGGAAACTCGATCTTCTCAATCCACTTAAGAACACCGCGCATTTTTAAAATTATTTAAATACTTTTTGTTACTATTTATTAAAGTTATTCATTCTGCATAAAAGTGTTTAACCGGAATCCGATAGGATTATGTATGCGGATTATGTATTTGTTTGTTTACCTGTTTGATGGGTGACCATAGAAACGGGCACAACAACAAATTCGATAAGGTGAGTTTTCAGTGTGGTAGATATTTAAGATGGTGATTATTGGTATCATCGTGATAAGATCAGTTAACCCTTTAGTGCCGTTTATTTAACCCTCTGCAACTGATGTGCTCCAAATTTAATAATAAACTTGACCTGGGGTCTAGCATACCTCACTTTATAACTGATTTCCTATGATGAAGTTTCTGACTGTGACTTTCTTGACCTTATTCCGTATAACAACAAACAATTATTAGGCTAACATAGAATTCGAATAATCAAAAGTAGATAAAGGTAACGAGAGTGTAGAGATCGTAACTTCAAATTTTACGTTTGTACGCACGAAGTTCTGATTTTCGGTGTCTATCAGACCATGAAGTCAGCTGCAGAGGATTAAGCAAGTTCTTGAGGATTAGCGCAAATTTTAAAGATTATTAGTTATGATATTAGTAATTATTATGATACATATTATTATTTCGATTATTATGTTGTTTTCCCTTGATTTACAAATCATATACCATTTTTTTGTTTGTTTGAAAAAATTTAGTAAGGTAGAATATTTCGCGAATATTCCTGGTTTACCATATCGACGACTTTGAATTAATAAATTTTTCCGCTCTAGTCTTTTGCCAGATTAACGTATCTTTTGCTAGCCTTTTCCATGAATAATACACAAAAATTCCTTGAAAATTTACATTTATATATTGAAGCTAAAAATAAATAAAAATAAATAACTGGCCATTTCAGCCCTTGAAAGGACTTTGACCTAGCTTCTTATGATCAATTGTGTTGTGCGTGTTATTAAGTTTGTACACAATTGACCGAGAAATGGACCTACAGGCTTAACGCCGACTCCGAACGGCGATGAACGGAATGTTCTTATTCTCAAGAAGCTTTACATGGCATTTTTATTACTCTTTGAGGTTTGCCATTGTCTGCAGAGAGGTGGCGGCCGTACACGTATTTGCGTTATATCATGCTTAAAATCAATTGGAAAAGCGATGCAACACTCCAATGAAACAATCAATAAGGCCGTGTATTATTCGGAAACTTTTCACTCGTGGTAGAGAAGAAGTAACTGACTTGAATACAATTATGTTGAAATATAATTGTAGTTTTTACTGTGCCAAAAGTAGGCTTGGGCATTTTAGTTCACCACAAAGATCGCTCTTTTTAGTTCAATCGTATGTAATAAACTAGTTCGTTCATTTAGTTCTTTTAGTTCGTTCGTTCTTTTTGTTCGTTGCATGTTTTACTTCGTTTGTTCTCCTAGTTCGTTAGTTCTTTTAGTTCGTTCGTTCTTTTAGTTCGTTAGGTCTTTTAGTTCATTTCGTTTACTCGTTCATGTCCAGGTATACAAAATGAATCAAACTTGGTATGAATATGTGATATCCATCAAATTCACCATTTGTATTAGTGCATAAACAAAAAGTGTCTCAAACCAAGGACTCAAACCATAGCATGGTAAATTTAGTTATTCTTGCCCTCGTTCGTTTTGTTCCTACTCGCTGCAATATCAATTGAACTAAACTGAACTAAAAGAACGAGAAACACTGAACTAGTTCACATAGTTCATGAGTGTGAATCGTCCAATTGAACTAGTTCGTTCATGAACTATCCAAGCCTAGCCAAAAGGACGATGATATTTTGACAACTAGAAATTTTGACGTTTTTTCGGTAACGCAAGAATTTAACCCTTAAATGCAAAGTGTGCCATATATGGCACAACCAAAGAATTTATGCCCATGTCTGAAAGAGAGTAATTTTGGGAAAAATAATGAACCTTTTCGAGTCGCAAGCTCACAAGTGTTTTTTTTTTCTTTTTTTGCTTGTGTCAAAAATTCTCTTGCCGATTGTTAAAATTTATATTAGCCTCTGGGGCTACATGCATTTTTGACAGTCATGTTCACCTCACAAGTGCCGAATATTCTCATTCAGACTGTCGAAATTTCGTCATCTGAGTGAATAGTTTCGAAATAGCACACGGCCTAAGGATTGCTTTGAGTTTGATTGGTATGAAGCCAAAAAGCCTTACAAAATCGCTTACAGAAGAAATAAATAAATGATTTCCAATTCAAATGATTTTTTTGTTCATTCTTGTTTCATTCACTGTCTTTACTACGACAAGAAACCACAACGTAGATGTGAAGCATATAAGGGTAACAGCAAAACAAAGGATAATAAAATGGTGTTACCTTCGCAAATACAAAGAACCTGATATATTCGTAGATTACGATGATAATGATGTAGCAGATTCATCAATGCCTAGCACATCAATTACAGCTCAATCGAAGTGGCACTTTCAATCGGTTATAATTCTTTGTTTTTTTTTTAAATATTGTTTTGTGTTTTTTTTTCTCAACATTCATATGTGAATTGCAAATTGTTCAAACATAATTAAAAAAAAAAAACAAATATAAAAATTCATATATCATGAAATAACAACACTATTTAATTTTAACTCATTGAAAAATGTAAAATTTCCATACAAAATACACTACGGGTCAATATGGCCCAGATAAACGGGATTAAGTTGTAAAATATGCAAACGGGTCCAAGGTTAATAACACGCACAACACAATTTGATCATAAGAAGTTCGGTCAAAATCCTTTCAAGGGTTGAAATGGCCAGTTTATATATTTATATTGAAGCTGAAAAGTATTCAGTACGGATATTAATTACTTAAATTTATATAATTTAGTTGTGAAAGACATTACCTGTTCATAACTCAAACATGAAACTTAATTTTTCAAAACCCAAAAGACAATATGTTCTTTGGACAACATTAAAGTTTCACGTCAATTATAGTAAAAGTTTAGACGTTTATTTGAAACAAATATAAATTAATAATATTATTTTATATTATTTACCTAATCTTCATTTCATAGATTGAAATTATGTTACTTTGAATATTTCGTGAAATATGTTAGATTCTTAAATAAAACCTCTAAATATGAGTCTATAAAAAGTTTTTATTCTGATAAAATGCTTATTTTTGTTTTAAATTTCTTATCAACCAGATCAAAATAGATCATAATAAATACGACTACAGCTAACAAATAAAAAAAAATTAAAGGTGACATATGGTTTATTTCCCCTGCACATATGTAACCATATATTTTATGTTTTTTTTTTTTTGTTAGAAATATAAAATGTAAATTTCGTATAAGTTTTCAGGACTCATTCAAAAAATTTTTAAAACCATCTTGAATTTAATGTTATTCATACGCATGCCCCTTAAATTCAACAACTACATACATAAAAAAGAAAAACCAGCTGCATATACAAAGTTACATCTGGTCACCTAACACACACAAAATTACTCTCAACAACAGCGCTGCAGCAGCGCTTATGCCGCAACGCTATTTTCAGTGACCATTGAACAACGAATGGGGAAACATAAAAGTGATACAACTGAAGAAAAGAGAGTCCGAGTTGACTGTCTGCAAAACGCGCTGCTTAACTTACAGTGAATTAATATTTTGTATAGTGTATAGAACATGGCGAATGTTAATTAATCAAAGGTATTGAAAAAAGAAAAGATGACAAAAATGGGAGAAATATAGATAAATTTGAAAAATAAAAGCGGGCCTTTTGTATCTCCGTGTAGTCACTGTCGAAACATTGCGTTGTGAAAATGTGAAAAATCACGTTAATTTTGTGAAAACTCAACGAAACCTGGCAGCCATTTTCTTGAATTCGTTAAAATGCCGTTCACTAAATTAAAACGAGATGCAACACCTTTACACAATTCGTTTTTATCGAGAAGCAGCATGTTGTCCTTGTTGCACTTTTAGATTTTGAACGGAATAAAGAATTTTTGTTGGCTTGGTTAAACGGGTGGCTTTCTTCGGTTGCTACGAGTGAAGCCAGCAACGGCTTTAGTGTTGTACTAGACTCGTTTTGCAGAATTTTGTGTTAATTTATCCCCTAGACTCTGAACTACGTTGGCCGCAAACAAACTAGTAAACTAGTTAGTATTTATAACCGTTAAGGAATATTTAAGGTACAAAGTTATGTGATGTAGAAAAAAATTGTACGAGGTTGGATTTCGTTTGTACACAAGATGTTTCCCCTCATATGTACAGATTGTTGTGATTGTTAAAAATTATTTATGAAATGCGTATTTTCATTAAAAGTTTTTGCTACTTAGTAGGTAGTTCCGTAGACTAGCATGCATTATCTGGAATTCCCTTAAAATTTCCCATTGCATATTGTGTGGTTGATTTAAAACAAAAAAAAAAAAAACACCCGTCACCCGCATTCTCGTTTAGTTGAGTTGGTTTTCGTTAAGTTAGCCTGGTATTTGTGCGGAAGCAGTAGCACCGACTAGTAAAAGTTTCTCGGTTGCGGAAACGCCACTAAATTTTGTTTTTTTTTTTCAAATCGTTCTAATTGTGCAAAACCATAACGAGGAATTAATTTTAGTAAGTTTTTCGTTTCAGTTAAAAGATAACATTTTAATGCTTATGTTTCTAAAGTGACGGCTTTATATATAAAATAATTCAGATCATTGTGATTCTGCAGTTAAGTAAGATATGAATGTTTTGGCGCGGCTGTGGGTAACAAACAGTGTTGTTTATTTTGACTAGGGGATAAAAATGTGTCTTGATTGTGAAATAAATGTGTAGTTGATTTTTAAGACTTGTTATTATATTATTTGTTATTTTTTTTTTATTATATTTACAATAAATTTTTATTAGTATTTGTATCCAACCGTAATAAACAATACGTGTTTATCACGTGGTGAAGAGTCGTGTTCTTCACCACACAAAATTTCATTTTCTAATCTTGAAATACAAAAAGGGTTCGCCAAATTAGATGGGACTTAAAGAAATGTGCTGAGTAAATCTATTACCGATGGCTGTTATGACCGTCGCATGCATAATGGGATTTTTATAATCTTGAAGTACTACTACGGCAGTACATTGTAAAGTCAAATTGCCTTAAACCAATGGACCGATTTGAACGTTCCAAGTTATTATTGCATTATTTTAAGGGTGTGGATGTGCCAAAAAGGATGGGTTGCTTCCAGCATTTTTAAAATAGAATTGAAATAGTGTGCAAAAGTTTATTCTTAATCCGTATAATTTCTCAATTCTTAATCCGGCCGTAATTTTTTCTCAAAATTGAAATTTTTTATATGAAAATTAATTTCATGCTTAGGTAAAACGCCGATAATGTGACAGAATAAATATCGAAACTTCAACCTTTTTTAACCAACCATGTTCATAGTGGCTTAAAATATATTTAGATCTTATTTAGGACTTGTTATTGTCATGGTTTTGTTAGATTGCTTATTTTAGTGTTATTAAAACATGTAAAATAAAGTTTGTTATATATTGTTTAAAAAAAAAAATCTTGAAACAACCATTTTTTATTATTAAATTCAAACTTATGCAAACTTGTCCTATAGTTAAATACCAATCTTATGTAAATTTGTCTTGGAAAAGAAATAATAAAATATATAAAAAAAAATAAATAAAATAATTTATGGGGTCAAATTGTTCAAAAAATATACTGATTTTTTTATGAATTCAACGTTACCCACGATGGTTAAAGTTTTTTCTTAGCTAAAAATATGTATATTTTATTCTGTAAATACCTTCAAAATCATTATAATGTGTAATAATCGCTACAATATCTTAATAAAAGTGGACATCAAATAAACAAGTGTCTTTTTTATAGTTTTTTCATTTAATCAAACTGGAAACTTTTAGATATGTATGAAGCGTAATTTTTATATAAGAAGCATTAAATGAATGAATAAATAAGTACCTAGACATTTTCTGCGTAGATTGAAATTGTTCCAGGTACCTGAAAGAGGCACAGTTTTAAACGCAATCATTAACAGATGCAACACTCTCTTATCGCCACAAAAGAATACGTAAAATGCAGCACAGAATAATGACAAACGTCACGAAATTACGCCGTCTCATTTTCCCTTTCTGCGATCCACTTTGCTATTAACTGCTAGAAAGAGAAGGCAAAATGCTGACATGTTTAATGGCCGCCATTGTAGTAAACCTATCGAAATCCCATCTAGGGATATTTAAGTGTGCGTGTGTGCAAATGAAAACTTGACGAAATATGGAATAGTGTAAAACGAGTTGCCAGAAGTTGTGGAATTAATTATTTGGAAAGGGACGCATCTTTGCGCCGGTGAAAATCTATTGCAAGTGTCAACAATTAAAATATTGAAAAAATTATTTTGTTTACTTATTTATTTTTCTGAGAAATAAACGATCTCATAAAGTTAAATTTAACCTCACTTTGTTCTGTTTGCAGGCTTACGATAAAGAGCAAAACAACTACTCACCATCAACCCGTGTCGCAGGTACAGCACAAACAAATAACAAGAGCCAACAGAAAATAAGGACTGCAGTAGCAGTACGAGCAACACCACCACCAACTGCAGCATTTTATTCAGTAGTGGCAATAGAGGAAGTAAAATCAAAAACATGAATAACCCTATGAACAGTGCTGTACGAAAAATACACAATCTTCTGTCCAGCGGTGCCGTCACAGTCACTGGTCCTAATCAGCCACGCATTCTCAAACAAAAAGTAGGCTCCACCACAGTCACCAGCAGCGCTGTCAACAGCAATAATGCAGCCGTGCAGCAGAATAGCTTTGGCGGCAGTAGATGTTATGTGTGTGATGATGCCATCGTGAGCAGCTCTACCCAGCATCAACTAACTGAAATGCATACATCTCACACGAATACCAAGTTTCCAAATAAAATCGGTCAACTGGTTGGCGATGCCTTTATGGTTATTGTCAGTGTGGAAGATGTTGTGTGTTCGCGTTGTACTAATCTAATAAATTATTTGGATCGTTTGGAAAACGATGTTGAACGTGTGCGCACCAACATAATAAATCTATTGCACAAGAAATATGGTCTCAATGATGATGGTGGCGGCGGTGGTGTAGGCACACAATCAGTTACACAATCTGGCGGATCACCGCCCCTTAAAATGCAGAAATTAACCAGCAATGTGGCAGCTGTTAATCGTGTTGCCACTAACTCAAGTGACGACGGTGATCGTGCAAGAAAAAGCGCCTTGGGGCAACAGGACTCTACCATAGGAAAGCAATCACCACCAGGTACAAATTTTAATTTTTAAGGTATACTCTTTAACTTCGTTTAATCTAATATTTATTTTATTTATCTTAATAAATTAGTCAACAATACTTCTTATTGAATAGACTAGGCAATACTTGATTAATGAGCAATAATATTACATTTGAATCTAAGCTATAAAAAAACCTTTATTACGGTTGTGATTATTATAATATGTAATTATCGGTTGTAAAATCTTAATTACATGTTCAATACATTATTTTCTGCACGTTATTTATATATGGGAGTTACAACAGATACTTTCCAGTAAAACACACGCGTTTTTTTATAAAAAGAAAACAATTTTTTTTAAACCATAAAATTATCAGTACTGGCAAAATTGGTAAAAGTAATGTACTTCATAGTAAGCATCATTAAATACGTTGTTATTTAAAGTAACGACACTAAAAATATTTAATACATTGTCTATTAATTAATTAGCAAGAAAATTGTACTTTTCATATAGAGAACATGCAAACGGTGGTTTTAAGCGAGTATCAACTTCGATTTTGAACATGGTCGAAAACATGAAATTTCATTAAATGGCCATTTATTTATATTTAATCGAGGGAATACATTATCCAATTAGTTTTTTAATACAACTTTGGGCATATGTCCATCACGGCTAGATTTGAGAGACAACATTAACCGTTGAGCATACCACTCTGATTAGCTTAATTTAAAAAAAAAAACATTGTCTGATGACTCCATCAGCCCACAGACCGTACTAAACTATGCGTTTTTGAGGATATAATGGCGTTACTAATCTTAAGTGTAGTATATTCGCTGCAAATG
This sequence comes from Pherbina coryleti, assembly GCA_943735915.1. Lineage (NCBI taxonomy): Eukaryota > Metazoa > Arthropoda > Insecta > Diptera > Sciomyzidae > Pherbina > Pherbina coryleti. Next base: position 85,280,974 of record OX030952.1, on the reverse strand, counting down.
CAATAAGTTTGCTTTTTGACATACTCAAAAAAAAAAAAAAAAATTGGCCATTTCAGCCCTTGAAAGGACTTTGACCTAGCTTTTTATGATCAATTGTGTTGTGCGTGTTATTAAGTTTTTACACAATTGACCGAGAACCGGACCTAAATGTTTAACGCCGACTCCGAACGGCGATTAACAGAATTGAATCTTGTTGAAAACAGAATCTTGTTCTCAAGAAGCTTTACATGGCATTTTGATTACTCTCTAAGGTTTGCCATTGTCTGCAGAGAGGTGGCGGCCGTACAGAAAAATTATTTTAATTCAAATAATTTTCTGTCGTTGCTGGGGTTCGAACCCGAGTCTCCATGTTCGTTGACATAGCGGCCACGCACTTTAACCAACTACGCCACGGACGCCACAATTTGACATACCCATTGAGCTTAGGACCGCCCATTCACTGAAATTTGATTTCTAAAAAATTGATAACGTTGTTTGAGACGTGTGTCATTACGATTAAATTATAAAAACTTCTGAATAAAATTACATTGGCAGTTTGCAATTTTGCAATAGGTTTGACTCTCTGAATTTAACACTGGCTATAGACTGCCTTGGTAGTCGAGTGCGTATCGGGATCGACTACAAAGTCTAAAATTAAAAAATAAAAAATACAAAAATACAAAAATACAAAAATACAAAAATATAAAAATACATAAATACATAAAAACACATAAAAATACATTAAAATACATTAAAAAAATTTTAGTCTGTTGTTGATATGATCATTAGGTCTATTCCCAAAGGTCAAAAGTTTTTGAAAGTTTTTACTATTTTTTACCTAAACGCGTTCCTGTACTCGTAAAGAGAGCAAAAATGAGAACAAATCATTTCCCCTCCAAGACAAAAGTTACAAGTTTCTACTCGAGAAATTTTGTCGAGTCAAAAGTAGTAAAAGCTTTAAGCATCAAAGCAATTAACAAAATATAACAATAAATTACTTTAAAAAATCGTGTGATTTGAAGTTGTTGATTTATTTTTATTTGGCACTATTTTTTGATTCACTGGACGAATCAATCAACACTGAAAATAAACATATATTTCTTATTAAATATTTCCTAAAAATTGCTTTGACTTTCAACATAAAAAATGTCCAGATTGCACAGATTTTTCTCAAATTTGCACGATTGTATCGATTTTTTACTTAAAAGAATTCCAGTACTTTTTGTATTTTATGCTCTTTCTGAGATTTTTTGCTTTCTCCCTCAAATTTCGACTTTAACTAGATTTTACTTGGAAAGAACGGGAAACGACCTAATGTCTCGAACCAGTAAATAATTTTCTTATAAATTCGTCGGCTATACTGCGAAATATAAATCGTCGGCTAGTTTCGAAGAGAATTGAATCGGCTATTGCCCTTTTTATACCCCCACGTTTAAGAAACTTAAAATGAGTGTATTATTTCTGTCACTTCGTTTTTAACGCCCATTAGGAGGCGTGGTAGGTTTAGAAAAGTATATATATTCTTGATCAGCATCACGACCCTAGTCGTTTTAGCCATGTCCGTCTGTCTGTCTGTGATCATGATTACAGCCATAATTTTCAAGCTATCATAACGAAATTCGATATTTAAACTTGTATCTAAATAAAGATCAAGTTCGAAAGTGAGCCAAATCGGATGAAAACCATGCCTACCTCCCGTATAAAGTGACTGTCAAAACGGTAAAATCTTAAAAATTCCACAAAAAATTAATATTTGGACTTGAAATTTTGCATATGAGCTTTGATATGCACTCTGAGTATATAATTCAACGAAATCGAATGAAAACCGCACCTACTTCCCATACAAAATGTCTATTAAAAAACGAATATTTTCTGTTTAAACTATGACGAAAATGGTTTTACAAATAAACATTTTATCGACTGCTTAAGACTGAATATACTTTGGTTCGGCCGTGGGGGATCTTAACTTCGCCCCAGTCGAAGATCATTTCTTACTAGTTGATGATTTCTTTTATATTATAGATTTTGTTATGAATTTAGACCAAATAATTTTAAAATTGTAATTAAAATGCAAAAATTAAAACTTCTTGTAATTTCAATGATAGTTTCTTGATACATTCGAAATGTACCTAAGGGCCACTCTGATAGATACAGTTTTACATTTTACTAAAATCTTTGCATTCTAAACACAATTTAAAGTGAAATAAGTCATACTAAAGTCTGATCTTTACCCTGATCCTTAAAAAAAATATACTCAGAATAAAGTGCGACAATTCTTAAAATTTTGACTCCATTTTGTGCATTTTCTACACAATATAATGGAACTGAGCTATTATATTTATGGTTTCTGTCGGACGATAAGAGTTGTATTGTGGTGATTTCGTTTGACTATTGTAAGATCGTAGACATACATTTGCGGGAGACATTGAAATACATTGAGAGGTTCAAATGGTTATTAACCCTGCAATTCTTATTGTTTTTTCTTTACATTTAACAAATCAATTCTTTTAATAAAAAACATTTTAAAATGGTAAAAATAATCTTGAATTTATTTAAAACCCACACTTTTCTTAGGTTTAAACAATTATATCCTTATAGTTGAGAGTTTTTTTGATGATACAGAGAGAGCTGTATTGATGATTAAAAAACTGTGCTAACATTGAGAACACCCATTAAGAGCACATCTAGCCTATGCAAGATTTTACCAAACCTCGATAATATTTTCTTAAATCACCCTCATTAAAACCCAGTTTAAACAAAAATACATTTATCAATTTTTTTTTTAAATTAAACCGACAATATTATGTATTGAATAAGAATGTGATCAATTATAAAACTTAAAGTTATAAATACGAAATAAACGTAGTTTCAATGAGAGGTTTTAAAATTTAAGTTGGCGAATATCCGTTACGGGATACATTGGATTACCGAGTAGCATCTTTAAATAAAAATATTGATTAAAGGAAAATCCTTTATAAATTCATATAAAATAGAATGCGTCAATCCACTAAAATTTTGTCCAATGACTAGAAAATGTAAAAACAAAAAGCTAGGAAAATAACATTCAGGGAAGATACGGCTATTTAAACGCGAACCATTTATAGACTCTAGATATAGACAGAAAGTTCTAGAATGAAGTATAAGTACATGAAGTAGTGTAAGTACATATGTAGTATTAGTACATATGAAGTAAAGATGTAACGGAGCTTCTAATTTGGTTCCGAAAGATACTATAACAAGAATAAAGTACAAGAAAATTCCTCTTTACTTAATAAACTATATGAGTTAATTTGTCAGAGAACGCTCTTGCTAACCCGCAATAAAATGGGACAATATTAAAATTAAAATTGTTGGTTCCAGTAGCATTAGGAAATATGCTCGATTATATGTAGCTTGCAAGGAATATCGGTTACAGTACACCTCACAGATCGTAATACATGGGAGGGTCTAAGCTAATTATTTTTTTACCGTTATTGCCGTCATTCTTGCACTCCCTTTCTACAAAAAACATTACATTTTTGACTTCCTTTACACCGTCCGTGTTTATTTGGAATTATAAAATTATCGATTTATTTCTGCTGTATAAAGTTGCAACAAACTAATTTTTCTTCATTTCCAACTTAATTTTTAGTCAGCGCTGTGCAGCAAATTAAAATATCAACGCCTCAGAGCCAACAGTCGTCCCAGACTCAAACCATACAACAACGCAAAACCACCAAGATCTACAAATGTCCCTCTTGCGATTACAAGACCTCGGACATGCGTCTATTTAACACTCATTACGAGACATGTAAACAGCAGAATTTCCAATGCAAGAATTGCAAGAAAATTTTCCCCAACTTTGGCGCCATGAAGCAGCACATGATCAAGGATCACAACACACCGATGGACAACACTTGCGCCGTCTGTCACATAAACTTTGTCAGCGATCAAGCTTTGCGCAAACATATGGAAATCAATCACAGCACCAACGTGGTCGTGACCAGTTCAACAACAATACCGGCCGCAGCTGCTGCTGAAGCTATTACACCACACCAACCAACAACCACTTCCACCCCACTCTATACGTGCAACCATTGTCAATTTAAGTCTACAGACAAACCCATGTTTGATGAGCACATGCGTAAGCATATGACCGGCAATAAGCCAAAGCCATTTAAGTGTCGCCTCTGCTCGCAACGTTTTGAGACACGCGAACAGGCAACGGTCCATGCCAAGCAACATCAGCCGAACTATTTCAAGTGTGGCACATGCTCTATGTCCTTCCCGAAGCGTGAATTGCTGGTGAAACACTTTGAGGTACATCAACAACAGCGTCAGCAATCACCGCAACCACCACAAAAACAACAGACCACTACGATTCAACAACAAATTGTAACACACACCCCTCCGACGACGACGACGAGCAATACCATGTTGACAACCCAGAAATTGTTGCAGGAAACCATAGATGAGGCACTCAGCGACACGGTGCCAACTACCACAGCTGATGCTGGTAGCGGTGGCGGTGCTAATGCTAACATACGCTTCTTTTCGTGCCACATCTGCTCGCTAACATTCATACAGGAGAACTATTATAACCAACATATGGAGACACATAAGCGTGAAAAGAAGAGTAGCGCTGTTACAACAACAGCTTCATCCGCCACTCTAAGCAACAATAACTCGGCACTCAGCTCGTTAAGTTCCAGTGGAACGCTCATGTCCGACGGTCTTGTAACAACGTCAGCATCTAAGTCCGATAGTCACATGGGCATTAATGCATCTGGTGGTGGGGCAATTCAACACAGCAATTCATCAGCCTCCGGTGCAACTATTTCCGAAGCGGATATTGAAAGTATATTCGAGAAAATGCATTCCGATAAAGGAGATGGCGGCAACAATGAATCTACAGTAGCAACAACAAGCGGCGCAACGGTTGGTGGGGACAATTTGGTTATCACCTCACAGGCTGGCTCTGGTGGCATCACTTTTAACATAACCATACCACAGCCAGATGGTGGGTCCTCGGTGACAGAACAAAGCAGTGCTGTAAGTTAAGAAAATCATTCAGAATTAATAAAAATATTAAAATTATTCTCTTAAAATTTTTCTAGAACACAAAAACAATTAATACAACTACTACAACTACCCCCGTATCAGTAAGCATTGACATGCCAATGTTGGATCAACCCGATGAGACGCCAGCTAATACACAAGCAAGCAGTGACAGCAAAACAAGCGAAAGAGCTTCTGATAACAATGTAAATGGAAGCAATTCTAATGGCAAGCAGACCACAGGTCCAGTCAGCATGCCCAGTTTAGATGACGACAACGATGCTCAAGAACAGGAGCAGCAATCAACACAAGATCAACAACAACAGCAGCACCACCAACAGAAACAAGAAAAAGACAAGGATTCCACACCCGATGGCGCAGATCTTAATAAAGTTTCAACGAATGCTGACAATGAGAAATCTGCAGCGCATTCAGATAATGCATCTGGATCCAACTCTCACACCGAAGCGCGCACAAGCGAAGAGCATTCCAACGCCAACAACGCTGCTAACAATGCTGAAGATGAACAGTCAACTGAGCAAATGGAGGCTGCTGGTCAGCAGCAAGTTACCATGGAACTGGACGAGGCGATGCAAGCTCAAGTGGAGGGCGGTCAAATCAAATTCATTCTCAATGAAAATGGACAACTATTACAGCTGGACAACCATATTATCACCGATGCTGATGGCAATCAGATTTTAGTACAAGACCCAGAACAAATTCAGCAATTATTGCAAAGTGTTGGCGTTTTGCAAGGTGGTGAAGGTCTAGATGGCGAAACGCTACAAATGATGACCGATAGCAATGGCCAGATGGTTCTTGTGCAGGGCGACAACAATGAGACACAACTTATAGATGCATCACTTTTAAATGCCGACGGTCAGTTGGTTATTCAGCAGGGACAAGATGGTGAACTGGGCGAGGGTGCGCATGTCATTGGCGAGGATGGCACACGTATTCCCGTATCCGTATCTTATACCGCCGATGGGCAACCAATAGTGCAAGTTCAGCAGCAAGTTATGGAAACAGGCGAAGGCCAACAACTCATGCTTGACAAGGATAATGCGCAAGGCGCTGCAACTTCTGAAAACTCTCAAGAAGGCACATCAACTGGCGGTGGTTTCTTTGCTTTGGAGGATTTGATGCAGCAATCTTCAGATGCTGTAAATGCCAAAGATGCGGAATAATAGAGTATATAGAACGTGCGTTTTCTTATGCACGATTTTTAAGATTTGAGGTAAGTTATTAAAAAAATTACCTAGATCGCAAAAATGTGTTCAGAAAAAATTGGAAATTTCAGCGAGTTATTCTTTTTTTCAAGATGTTCTACTGTATAGATAGTTACATATATTATTTTTGAACGTTTTTTCCCGAAAATAATATTTTCAATATTGACTTCTCCATTAAATGTTAAACTTCTTATTTTTAATCAAACCATCAAAAATTGTCGAAAATACAATTTTTTAGTGAAAGAACAAAGTTGAAGTGTTCTGTTGAATTTATCCTTATTTAACCAGCCGGGGCTTGTATTAGTTGGTCAATTTTAGATTATTGAAAACAAATTAGCACTAACCTAAGATTAAATGAGGCGAATGAAAATGGATCTAAGCATTTTGATTATTATTAAAACTTATCAATTACCTACGATTACATGAAGTGGATCAAAATGGATCCAATACGAAAGTTAAATATAAAATTAAACATTTTAAGACTTCAATTTTTTCAGCCTCTACAATCTGGTCAGACATGTCAACATGGCATGCCAATATAAGAGCTCATTTCATATTATTTATATATGATTAAAATTTTTTGTTGGTTTATTTTTTACATTTATTTTATATATTTTCTTTTTGTTAAACATTCAAATTGATTAAAAATGATCTTTGATTTTCTTGTACAAATGCTTTTGTTTGACCCATTTTTAAAATTTTTAGCCCGGAAAAGGTTCCCGTACTTTTCCGTTTCTGAGAAATGTTCTATTTTCTTCTCTTATTTTACAGTTTTTAAAATTAGTCCAAAAAGTCAAAGAACATGCCTACTATTTGTGCGCCAGATAGGACAAGTCTTTTGTGCTCTTAAGGTTCCTGTATACAAATGAAAAGAAAAAAGGTCCGACGACCAAATTTGTCGTTGGCATATTTCACAACAATGTCACATACCAACACAAGTCAAAAATTCTACTGATGCCGGTTGTGCCCGTTACTTTTGGTGTGTACACACAAAGTTGGTTGTTGCATGTCCATTTTGTTCTGGAAGAAATAAAATTCTTGAGTATCTTTTTGGCATTGCTAAGGGTTGATAAGGGTTAGTACGTAAGATTGTTTAAATTTTTTTATAACGTTGACTAGATGATTAAAGCGCTCTTTTATAATTTTGATATTTTGAAATGCCTGAGCTAGGCATCCAATTCAGCAAAAAATTTCATATTATGTTGAGAGTTTATCACTATAATAATTCTGTTTTGTTCAGCTAATAAATCTGTTGTTCAGCTAATAAAGCTAAGCTGATCTGATCTGTCGCATCGCATATGAGAATAATTTTGTTGTTTATTGATGTAGTTTTGTTCCTTTTACTCATGTTATGTGAAACACTACTTTTGTTCTAATAGTTCCTTGATAACCAAGAGAATAAAATTGTCAATGTGGTGCTTAAAAGAATTAAATTAAACTATTTTTTCAATTAAAATGTTTTAAGAGTGATTTGATTGGAAATATTTAACCTCTTTTATGTTTATTTAAATACTTGCTCTTTTTTTTTTTGCATATAATCATTTGCACTGGCTTTTTTACTAAAGTGTATTTTTTTGTTTCGTTACTTACATTCTAGTCTAGAAGCCCGAATTTCGAGCGATTTTTGAGGATTCATAAAAAAAAAATGTAATTGATATTTCAACTTTCCATTTTTTTAATTCAATTCAATTCAATTCAATTTATTGAGCCTTTTTCTGCATTTTTACAAAGCTTAAAGATATCTTTAAAATGAAAGAACTTGGAACTATAAAGTATTATTCTAAAAAGGTTAAAAATTAAATGCAACTTGCTTAGTTTTACATGAGGGAGAAGAAAATGAATATAAATATTTATTGTTTACGAGATTGTGCTTGCTCTCGGCACATCAATCATTACGTTAGATGTATTATCTAGTTAAACTTAAACTAACCTAAAAATACACTTAAAACTAAACATGGAGAAAATCAAAATTTAGGCTTACATCGCAAATAGTACATAAGAATGACTGTCAAACATAATTTTTTATTAGCCTCTGTAAGAGCCTGCAACTATACTTTTGTAGAATTCAGGTATGAGCGAAAAGTCAGATTCTGCGGAAATGTCTTCAGTTATAATACCAATGGGTGAGAGGTAGACACTGGTAGACCAGTTAAAGGAATTTTGATAATTATAAATATCAACAATAAGGCTGTTTTCATGGAATTGTAAATTTAAGACAAATTTCTTAAGTAAAGAAATAGAATACCAGCAAAGAGGTTGGATTAAGGCTGCCCTATAAATGAAAAGGTTAGAATATCTTTTTGAATGTGATTCGTAATAACGATCCACACAAAGTCTTAGGATTTTTCTCTCAGTAATTTCTAATTTTTATTTTTATTTTTAATTTCTAATTCTTTTGCCGATGTTGGAGATATGGAAAACCAAACAGGAAAAGCATAGACAAAGACCGAGCGCATACTGACCTTGTAGATAAGAAGTTTGGTGTTTTGACTTAAGAATTTATTAGGAAGCAATTTTGAGAAATTCGAAATTTATTCTGTTAACTTTTTTATAATTAAACGAGCATGTTCATTGAATTTGACTAATTTATTAAAAGTAACACCGAGATATTTGATACTGTTTTTAAATGGTGTTTCAACCCCATCCAAAAATAGTCTCAATAATTTACTTTCTGGTACAACAAAGTGGGCATATTTCCCTGATGCATTTCTGAGACAAATAGCTTCGGATTTTGCTATATTTATTTTAATTCCCCATTTTTTATAACAATTATTAGACGAAGATGATTAGAAACCAAAATTAATGCTTCAAATGGAGACTCGGCATGAGCGTAGACAAGGGAATCATCATTCTGCATATAATATGCTTTTGGAGTTATTAGCATGATGAGGGAAATCGTGGATAAATATGTTGTATAAATGGGGAGCTAAAATCGAGCCTTAGGGAACTCCACTTTTGACGTGACCCGTTGATGAACAGATATCATTAATTTCAATAAAAAACTTCCTATCACTTAAAAAACTACGAAGCAACTTTATGATGAAACAGTCAAAACCGATACCAATTAATTTGTATATGATTCCATCATGAAATGCATTGTCAAATGCTTTTTCAATGTCAAGGGATACTGCGACAGTACATTTTCTTTCTCTTAAATTGCAAATTACGTCGTTATGAAATTTAAGGAGATAATGATTTGTTGAATGAGTGCGTTTAAATCCAAGTTGATTATTAGAAATATAGTTGCAATTTATATTTAAACTTAATTTTGAATAAATAACATGTTCAAAAAGTTTTCTTAAATTGGAGAGAAGCGAAATTGGTCTAAAGTTATTCAAATTATAATTTCCTTTCTTTTTTTTTGTAAGGGAAGTATCTTCGCAATTTTCCAAGAGATTGAAAGGAATCCGATATTATTCAATTGTTGAAAAGTATGGAAAGAAATTGATATGCAACTGAAGAGAATTTTTTAATAATAAAGTTAGAAATTTTGTCAGGGCCAAATGATTTTTTCGATTTCAATAACAACGATGTTTCCTGAAGTTCATTGGGGTTAATAAAATTAGTTCTATTTGAGTTATGCAGTGAAGAAAAATTGGAGGAAAAGAAACATAAACATGCCGGATATAACGGAAAATTTGAATTTATTGTTGAATTCATATTAGAGATATCGTCATTCAAAGAAATGGTTTCTTTGTAGACATCAGAGAAATAATCTTTAAAGGCCTCTATCTTTTCCCTGTCTTCCGTCAAAAATTCATGTTTACTAAGACTTTATTACAGCACTTACTTTTGTTACTTCCAATTAACTTATTAATTTGTTTGTAAGCTAAAGGACCGGGTTTAATTTTGTTTAAATTGTTTTCGAATTCTTTGGATTGGAAAATTTCGACTTGTTCTTTAATGATAGTTTTAAGTAGCTGAATTAGAGCAGACAGTTCAGTATATTCTGAAGAAATTCTGTTGAAATTACGATGATTTTTTTTAAGTTTTTCTGCCAAATATATTTAACTAGTAAACCCGTATGGCGGTAAAACGCCAAAATGCGCTCACAATATCGTTCTGAGGCTTAATAGCACATCTATTCTGTCGTTAACTAAAATTTACCGTAGCACGTCTCCTGAGCGAGTTATAATGCAACGATACTAAATTTCTGTTGGATAAGCTGACCTTCACGACCTGACCTTCCGTGAGTAGAATTGGGCTTATCACCTAATACAGATGGGTTAAGAAGAGGTATAGGAAGTTTGAATTAGCTGTGCAAAGTATGCTCTCCTTCAAATGAGCTGGCGGCGATGCCAGTAAAGGCTCTTGGAATAGCGATTTTGCATGAATTTGCTATTTTGTGGCTAGTGTATCAATATAAAATATATTTGTACGTTTTTCGCTTCGCTCAACTGCTTTAATAGTACAATAGTATGAAATTGGAAAATTTGAGAAAAAATGTATCACATAGTTTTAGGCATTAAATAGAAAGCTGACTTTCTTCGCAGAAGATTGTGCGTGGCCGCTATGTCAACGAACCTTGAGACCCAGGTTCGAACCCCAGCAGTGACAAAATTTTTTGAATTAAAATAATTTTTCTGTACGGCCGCCACCTCTCTGCAGACAATGGCAAACCTCAGAGAGTAATCAAAATGCCATGTAAAGCTTCTTGAGAACAAGAACATTCCGTTCATCGCCGTTCGGAGTTGGCGTTAAACATGTAGGTCCGGTTCTCGGTCAATTGTGTACAAACTTAATAACACGCACAACACAATTGATCATAAGAAGCTAGGTCAAAATCCTTTCAAGGGCTGAAATGGCCAGTTATTTATTTTATTTTTTTTTTTAAGAAACCGTGGTGCACTCAAAAGATACTCAAAATCAGTGAGTACCAATTTCAATTTTAAGGGAAAATGGTCTGAAAACGTGGAAAGTGTGTTTATCTGAAAATTTTGATTGTTAAAATTAATTAAATTGGTGCTTATATCTATTTTTTAACTTATTTATTGATATTTCAAGAGTACATAAAAAAATAAAAAAAAAATATTGAAATTTCAACAAGTAATGCGTCGTTGAAGTAGAGAGGGGAAAAAGTCGTGTCCCGGTCGTCATGATAAGGGTAGTCACCTGGTCACCTGAAAAATAAAAATATGGATAATTTTTGATCAGTATAAATGCCAGCATCGTATGAACCAAAAAAAGTGAATAAAATTTTTTCGTAAAATGGCTCAAAAATAGTTTTTATTAGTTCTAGAAAAATTTCTAGTTGTTATTAGTTTATATGATAGAGGAATATATAAAGAATATTCATGCCAAATTTCAAGTAAATCGGTCGACTAGAACTTGAGATATTATGTCAACCGCATTGAAAAAAGTAGTTTTGAGAAAAACGCGTTTAAAGTTTACGTTAAGTTTCAAGCAGTGTAAATGATAGTACTAAAATTACTGTAACTTTAAAAATAATTTGAATTTTGAAAAATTCTTTTAGGGAGATATTCTTGAATATCTAAACCAGTGGGGCCCAAGAAATTTTAAGCGCTTAATGCTTAAAAAAAGCAAAAGCAAAATGTTGCTCATCGTTGCGTTTGGCAAAAAAAAAAAAAAACAATTACAATGCAATAAAATCACATGTCATGAAAAATTACTCGACACACAATTAACGGGACAATCAGCTTCAGCATCGACATCATCGAGTGTGAGTTTTTTATTTTGGCTTTGCATGCATTTGTTTTTGTAAAGTTCGCTGGAAAATGAGCTGAACACTGAACGAGTGCGGTTTGTGTTGGTGTTTTTTGCAGGCGTTCTTTGATTTTGGCTCATTAAAGACCAAATTAAGATAGAAAAAAAATTTGTATGAAGGACCATACGGGCCACTACGTGGGCATGTTTGATCTAAACTATCGAAATATGGAAAATTTCGATTTTTCAAATTTCTAGACTAGCATACCCTCTTAAGTTTTTATTCGTCAAAATAAATTTTATTTGACGAATAAAATATTATAAATTTTTATATTTTAATGAAGGTTTTTTTTAATAGTTGAGTTTGCACGCGTTAAACAGTGCGTGAACCGTTCTATGCCATTTCGAGACTAGGTTTAAATCCCAGCTGAGACAAAAGTTTTTCAATAGAAATTAATCTTTTTGATCGGACGTCACTTCTCTGCAGACAATGGCAAACCTCAGAGAGTAAATAATGCCATGTAAAGCTTCTTGAGAACATGTAAATAAGCCGTTCGGGGGCGTCATAAAACTAGAAGGTCCAGTTCTAGATCACTTGTGACATTTAATAACACGCATAACACAATTTGATCATAAAAAGCTCGGTCAAAGTTCTTTAAAGGGCTGAAATGGCCAGTTTATATATTTTTATATTTAATTAATTAAACCGTTTTCGTTTTATTGAAGAAATCCGTGCATTTTTTGATAAAAAGGTATATAAAAATATGAGCGAAATAGAATATGAATACGCGTCAGATGGAATTGAGCCAGAGAACCCTGGCGTATGGGTCCCGCACTCTACCCACTTCGCCACCTTTTTAATTAATTGTTGATATTAATTTTATATACTTCAAAGTAAACTCCATTGCAAGCAATACCTGCATATATTCCAAAGCTTTCTCCAATCTTGAAAAGACTTTTTATAGGCTGATTTTTGAATCGCCTTCATCTCCTGTGAATTCGCATTTGCCGCTTTAATCGTCTCAAAACGCTTTTCCACAATTCTGGCAGTTAGAAACACAATATTTCAAACAAACTCTGTGTTCAACTAAATTCGATACTGTTAAATTCTCAAAAGAACAAACACTGACTTGTTTACAAAGCTATCATACACAAACTGGCGACAAATGGCGCCCAAACAAATACTTGAGTATCACATGACTGATGACGGAACTCAGAAACATTTTGTTTACTATATCTCAAGCAGTTTGTTTGAATGAGAACGGAAATTTTGATCAGAAGGTATATTTTCCTAAAATATAATGTAAAATAAAATATATTAATAATAACATATGATAATAATCAAATATAATATAAATAAAATATAACAATAAAATATAACAATAAAATATATTAATGTGAAATAAAAATATATTAATAAAATACAATAATAATATAATAGATAATAATATTTTCAGTTCTCGATAATATTCGAGTTTTTGGTAATAACAACAGCATAAAATACGACTCCGCTCGTGCACAGTACATCAAATATCTTCTTCAATTTTCTAGTGATTCAAAGATAACGTAAAGGAGCTTAGGACAAATCAGAAGTAATTGTTTCTCCAACACATTGCATAGTTTTATAAGTGCAGGATCTGAGTTATTCCTTTTTTAGTTATTTTAAATAGATCATTAAAATGATTATGGTTTAAACACAATGAAATAAATTTGTTATATTTTGAAAACATTACCATTTTGAAGAAGGCCACTATTATTCATAAATTTATATTTTTCAGGTTTTATCAAGCTGTCGCTAACGCTCAGCATTCACGACAACACACAAGCTTTGCATGCAGTAATATTTTCATAGTCTTTTTAATGCGTTTAAGCGATTGAAATGAAGGAAGGAAGGTAGGAAGGAAGAATGGATGGATGATGGATGGATGGAAGAACGTTTTTAAAAGAGGTTATTTCAACATTTAAAAATTTTTTAAGTTGTAAAATATACTTTTATCAAATTCAATGTGCGTGAAGTAGAAAGTAAACATTTAAGTCGACAGAAAGAAAAAGTGGTGTTAAGAGAATGTTTTTTTTAAGCGGGAGCCGCCTAATAAATAATTATATAGTATGATTGTGTCATACACACACAAGTAGAATAAAGTAATAAAAATTTTTTGAATAACTACACATTGTTTAATGTAAGCAATTCTTATGTATTATTCTCTTTATTGATGAAATAATTAATATTATTTTGAAATAAGAGCTAATGATTTAATAATAATACAAAAACAACAATAAATTAATTAATATTTTATTATCATTTCATACAAAAAAAAGTTTACAAAAAAATCTGTTACAAAATAGGAAAAAAAACAAAAATAATAATAAGTGGAGAAACATTTGAAACCGAGAAATTGTTTGAAACAACATTTTACATTCAAAGCTATATATAAATACATACACACATAGGTTTATATTAAAAAAACAAAAAAAAAAAAATCACTTGAATTACAACGTACTTGAAAAGTTTAAACTAAAAAAAATTAACACACATAATATACTAAAATTTAGGTAGTATTAAAAATAAATAAGTAAATAAATACAAACCAAAAGAAATTCAGAAAATTTAACGAATTCTTTGTTCCCAAAAACCTAGAAATGATTGTCAATAAATGTGCAAACACATATACATAACACACACACACACACACACTACTTAAAAGATAGCAAAAATTGTAGTGACATCTACAAAACACCCTTTTTATTCTTATTTCTTTACTAAAGTGTTGAAACAGGAACAAAAAAAAAACGAAAAAAAACAACAAATCTAACAAATTGGTTTTGTTTTAATATGAGAGCAAGTTTTGTATTTTGCTTAAACCTTATATTTTCTCTCATTTAAGTTTAAATTTATAAAACTTGAGTATAAAAAAATAAAAACAAATGCAAAACAAAATACATAATCTAACAATAACTTATATTCTATTAATTATTATACACAAGAATTATATTAAGGAGAATTAAGGAAATAAAAAATATATATAGTTGTAAAAATTATCAAAAAACCAAAAGCTAAATTTGTTTGATTTGACATTTTTCAGTTACACTTTGGAATCCTAAGCATAATAAAAGTTGATAGTGAAATATTGAAAATCACATTTGCCATGGTATTCCTTTAAGCTTTAAAACCAAAGATTTCAGGTGTTCCATCTATTCAGCCTGGTCTGTCTTGGTTCGAAATGCGGCGATAGATAAGTGGGAAAGGGCAATAAAGTGAACCGTGTGTAGGATGTTCTAAGCGCGGCGGAAAGCCATAGAAATAAGTGAATTAGAATCCCAGGCAAGTATGCTTTAACCTCAGTCAGCTCTAGTTATAAGGTCCAACCCATCCCATCCCATCCACATGATAACATGACCTTAAGTCGTAAATATTGATGAATTTTCAGTTGATTTTGCAATGTTTTTGTGTACCATTTCTTACTTAGCTTCTACAACTATTTATTCTTATAGCAGTGTACATTGGTTGCGTTATGCCAGCTATAGAGTGTAAATATACGAGGAAGCAGGTGTTTCTGGTTTTAAATGCAACAGCAACTCATTGTCATTAGGTTTAAGATTAATTTTTCGATACTAAACCGGAAAAAATGACTAAAAAGTATCGTACAACTAAAGTTGTTTCGAAAGAATGCAACATAACTCTTGATTTTGAATTTAAAAATAAAAAAAAAGACATTATACATCCATAAAAACAAATTAAAAAAGAATTTCTTCATGTCAGTTGTTTTATTGTTAATTGGCTATAAATAATTTTAATTTGTATGGAATGACTTTCTTACCATTTATTAAACAGCGTTTAGAATATTTTAAAATCTTAAAACAGTCTTAATAAATTTGGAAAAGTTGTTCTTTATAATGATTTCGATAAACTAAGATTTATTTGCGAGAATTAGTTGTATAGAAGTGTTTACCGGCTATATTAACGTTATAGAAAGCTTATTAAAAGTGTAACTATAAGATTGAATTATAAATAAGGAGTATTGAATATAAAGCGCTCACTACGATAAATTTACCGTGGTTTGGTGGAAGTTTTAAGATTGCGAAACGTGGTTGCTTTTTAGAACATTTTTTTTATTTTAATTAAAAGTGGCAGGCCATCAAAGTTAATCTGTCTCGGCAGGATGATACTGAGCAACACCAGTAGCCCTTTTAAAATCTGAAAGTACTACTTCCCTCGAATTCGATATCAAACGATGTTCCAGAGGTGTTTTATTATTGTATGATTTTTTTTCAATCTTATGGAAAAGGTTAATTGAGCTGCTGAACTGAAAATATAGTAGTGGCACGATATTTTACAAGAGCTAATGCTTATGATATCGATAATATGTGATAATGCGCGCGAAGTTAGTTAGTTATGAAAAAGATTAGAGTCGATTGAGTCCAGCAGTGAATGCAGATATGATGAAATACCTGGTGTTAACAAACAGTCATGGAAATCACGTCACTGTTGACAAGAGCTCCTTTGAGATTTTTTAGGTTTTCATATAAAAACCTATAAAACCATATAAAAACATTCTGCAATTTTTATGGAAAAATTTATAAATGTTAAACTTTATTTTGCCGAAAAAAAAAAAATTTGAAATTAAAACGGTCGAAGTTGTTAAAAAAATATTTGAAATACTTACTTCCGGTTTAAAACTGGAAAAAAAAAAATTAAAATTTAAAAACTAATTAGAAAATCGAAAAGAGCAGTAAATTTCCTAAATAATTAATAATTACCTTCGATATGAAAATAAAATAAAATAAAATGTCCTCTTCACATCGTTGTTGCGCACACAAAAAAGGTTATGTGTAAAATTTCGATTTATTTTTTATTTTACCATTAAGGCTATTTAATTAAAATTTAATATGTAGGCTCCATCTACTCACCAAATGGTTTTTTGATATCTTTATTAGATCAGAAGTTAGCAAAAGTGAGTTAGATGGCTTTGTGTAAACAGTATTGAAATTGTTAAAAACAAAAATGTTTTTTTTTTGTCTCCTGGAAAATTGTTCAAAAACACATAACCTTATTTATGTGCGTACATAACCTTAGTTTTATACTTTATCGGTACGTTATGTCGGTGGAACTTTTTGGACATAGAATGATAACACAATGTCCAATAAGTCCCGAGACTAACACCCCTATTATGGATTTATATACGATATACGATGCAAGCGTATCGTAAAAATCTAGCTTTCGTATTATCGCTTTCATACGACCGATAGATAGACTATTGTGAATTACAGTAATTTTTATTTACATTTTACTGTGATTTAACCCGCATCCATCGGAAATTTCTAGAAACGAAAAGTACGTTGTGCATCAATTTGATGCAGATACAAAAAGATAATATTCATGGGAATATTTTCAATTTATTAACTATTCTAGCGCAATAAGTATACGACTATCTCTAACTGTAGAACTGCTCACTTGTTTGTTTTGATATTTTAGGAAGGTAGTCAAAATTCTGAATTTAAATATGCATATTTGTTTTTAATATATGAATGTGTTTCAAGAATTTGCATCAATTTGATGCAAACGATGGACGCGGGTTAAGGGAAAACAGCTGGAATTCTCAAACTTGAGTTATTTCAACATATTAAAAAGTTTAAAAATAAAATATATAAACATGTTTCTGATTATATCCATTGTGTTCTATATTAGTGGAGAAAGCGATGAGACACGCATAGAGCTGTGGAAAGAAGGCAGTTAAGGGATGCTTTCAATCCTTTAGAAATGATCTCGACAATGTAAGTAGCTCATATAGTTTTTCATAATTATTTAATAATTATTAAATATATAGTATTTTTACAAGTTTCATTCTAATTTTCGAAAAAAAAAATTAAAAAAATTTATATACAATTTCAACTATCGGCCAAGAAAAGTGAACCGCTTGCAAACGTATGAAATTGAACAGCTAACCCGATACGTATCGTTTCGTAATATCATATTTTACGATAAACAACAAACGCTTACTATCGGATTTAATACGATAAACGCAATTTCGTAATACCACACAACAGAATGCAAGCGTTTATCGTGTATCATATGAATTCATAATAGGGGTGTTAGTAATAAAAAATTTTTTTTTTGCAAATATTCTTCTTTATTCCTCAACATAGGTTCCTTCAAGAGCAATACATTCATTCCACCGCTTTTCTAACTTTTCAATACCGGTTTTGTAGAACGATTTGTGCTTCGGCTCAAAATACGCTTCAGTTTCAGCCATCACCTCTTCATTGGAGCCAAATCTCTTTCCGGCAAGCATTTTTTTGAGGTCAGCAAAGAGCCAGTAGTCGCTGGGGGCCAAATCTGGCGAATACGGTGGATGAGGAAGCAATTCGAAGCCCAATTGCTGGTCGATTTTGGTGGATTTTCGCCATCGTTTTTATCGATTTGTGACACGTTGCATTGTCTTGGTGAAAAAGAATTTGTTCTTCTTCAAATTGGGCTGATTTTTCGCGATTTCGTCCTTCAAACGCTCCAACAACGCTATATAATAATCGCTGTTGATTGTTTTTCCCATTACGAGATAGTCGATGAAAAAAATTCCATGCGCATCCCAAAATACAGATAACCTTTCGAGCCGGCTGTTGTGTTTTTGGTCGCTTTGTTCTGCTTTCATCGGTTACTCTCCACTCAGCTGACGATCATTTTGATTCCGGTGTGTAATGGTGGATCCATGTTTCATTCATTGTCACATACAGACGCAAAAATTCATGTTTATTCTTTGTAAGCAGTGCCAAACAGCTCTCAGAATCATCGACACGTTGTTGTTTTTGGTCCGGTGTAAGAATACGCGGCACCCATTTGAAAAGCAGCTTTCTCATCGACAAATGTTCCTGTAATATTGTTCCCACACTGCCTTTCGATATCTTCAGAGCCTCAGCTAGCTCGCGCACCTTCACTTTACGGTCGGCCAATTCCATTTTGTGTACTCTTTTATGTTTTGTGGAACAACTGCCACACTTCGTCCTGAACGTTCAGCATCATTTGTATCTGTACGACCAAGTTTTAACTCAGCATACCATCGGCAAATGGTTGCTTTTGACGGATCAGAGTCCGAATAACACTTTCGAAGCCATTGCTCAGCTTGGAAGGTATTTTTTCCCATAAAAAAACAGTGATAAAACAACACACGGAATTGCTTTGAATCCATTATTTTGAAAATATCAACAGTAGCGTCACTAAATCACTGCAACTTCTGAACTAAACGTTAGATTGTCATGAAATTCTTACACGTATAGCTTGAAGGTTGGAACTATCGAAATATTAGGTCTGTTCCCGTACTTTACACTGTGTAAGATTTGTGTAAGATGTGTGCAAGAGAGTAAAAACGAAATGTGAGGATAGTTGCAAAAGTACGGAAACAGCTTCTAGTAAGTTTCAAGCACAAAACAGCTGATTTTGACTGCAGACGGCAGCACAAAATTTAAAATACTTTCACTCAAATTATTAAAAGCAATTTTTAATGCAAAACTGAACAATTACTTAATTTTTATTTATTATTATTTATTTATTGTACGTAAATTTCTTTTTAGGCACACAAATTGTGAATTTATTAATCGCAAAACATAAACAATTATGAAATGTAATTTGACATTTGCTTCTTCTTAAAAAATAAATAAAAAAATAAATAACTGGCCATTTCAGCCCTTGAAAGGACTTTGACCTAGCTTCTTATGATGAATTGTGTTGTGCGTGTTATTAAGTTTGTACACAATTGACCGAGAACCGGACCTACATGCTTAACGCCGACTCCGAACGGCGATGAACGGAAAGTTCTCGTTCTCAAGAAGCTTTACATGGCATTTTGATTACTCTCTGAGGTTTGCCATTGTCTGCAGAGAGGTGGCGGCCGTACAGAAAAATTATTTTTATTCAAATAATTTTCTGTCGCTGCTGGGGTTCGAACCTGGGTTTCCAAAGTTCTTTGACATAGCGGCCACGCACTTTAACCAACTACGCCACGGACGCCACTTTGCTTCTTCTTATTGATGCTTATTCTTCTTGATGCTTGGTTCTTACTTTACTCGAAGTCTTGAGTTCTAGCACTCTCTGTGCACTTTGTGTGCTCGAGAGAGCGATTTTATGCTTGTTCTTCTTCTCCCATTTTAAGCACAGAAAGTACGGAAACAGAAAATAGTGTCCCACAAGTTACACAGTGTGCGTACGGAAATAGACCTATTATATCGATATTTCGTTAGAGGTGCCACCTAGTAGTTAGTCTCGGGACTTATTGGATCATGTGTTACAATTATACCAGGTAGGAGTGACAGTTCTTTCGTCTTGGACCAACTGTCAAAAATAGTATAAATTAAAGAACGAAAAAACTAAAATAGAAAATAGAAAGTAAAATATACAGGCAAATGACATTTGGAGGACGCAGCTCGTGAGAAAATAGCCAGTTATCACTCCTACCTTGTAATTATTTGATCTATTCGCTGAAAATTTGTTAAAATTTCAAGTCATTGGTGAATATGAATATCAATATGAATATGAATAGATGATATGAATATGAATATGAATATGAATGAATCAGCATCACACTATCTACGAAAGAAATGAGCCGATAAATATATGCTGTAGATAATTCAATAATATCAGCGAGTACTATTCACCTCCAATGTCTTAATTCATTTTTAAGAAAAACCTTTCAAAGTCACTATTTCCCACCTAATACATTCCATAACTTTACGACGCATCCCCCCAATATGGGGGTGTTATCACAAGTAAAAAAAAAGAACAGACTTATGTAGCCTCTTGAACTCTCGAATTGAACACCTATTTCCAAAAGTTTGAATATAATTTTTTTAATAATGTGGATTTAGGAGAGATTTTGATATGACATAACAAATAAGTAGGTATATTAAATTATCTGATAAAAATTATTTTTTTTGTATATTTAATCAATAGCGGACAGGTAAAAGCCCACACATTTTGTTTAAGAAAAATAAACAAACAATGCTAACTGTTTGCAACTAGAAATATACATACATATATTGTATACATATTTATGACTGTTATAAATTCTTGTTGGCCATTAAGCATAACATTTTGAAATGACACCTAAAACCATTGATGTTATATAATAGGATTTTAAAACGTGTTTTTTAGATGATTTTGTGTGAAACTTTTGGAATTTTTTATGTTTAAAAAGATTTTTTCGCTTTGGCATTTTGTCTGTTGCTTTATCCACTTTATGTAGATAAAGATAAATGCATGTATGTAGAGAATTTAAGCATTTTTTGGGTGTATCTAAATTTTTTCTTAGTCCCAACTCTGGTTACTTAGTAAGTTAATCGGGTCTTTTTGCGTTAGTAAAATACACTCGCGGTGTGACTTAAGGAATCATTCTGATTTATAATTTTCGAAGAATACTTGTATTGTGTAAATATCTGAGAACGATCGTAAGAGTCTATGTTAATTTGTGACTTTTACGTTGCTACCCTAATTACGTGAGTGAGCTCGGCCGACCACATTTTTGTCTTAATCACTTGGGTGACCCACCTGTTGTCTAGACTCTAGTTCCCTTTCTCTGCCTTTATTCATTCCGAGAGTTGCTTGCTTTTTTCCGACTTAGAATTAAATACTGCAGGTAAATTTGGAAATTGAAGAGTGACCTTTAAACGTTTGAATACGTTTTCGCTCCGACTTTGAACCAGCAACATCTGTGCGTGTGTGATTTTTCAGTATGGAGAAAAAAAATCTCACAAAATGTTAAAAAAAGTACTGGTAAAAAGCGACAGTTTTGTGAAAATCGATTCATCGAAGCGCTTGGAAGTGACCATACGAGTAAGTTGGCTAAAAATTTGAAAAATTGAAAGGTGCTATTTTCGATGTGCGTACCGACTAAACGTCCAAGCGTCAAAGAGGTAATAATTAAGCAGAAGAAGGCGAGATTGAAAGAAAATTAAATTTTTGTACAGACAGAAGGCATTTTGTATGGTGCATGCATTGCCGATTAAGTAAAGGTAAGACTTTTCATAATTGTTCTAAAAACAAACATTTTAAACATGTTTTTCTGGATGAGATCTCCGGAACCACTGAACCGATATTATAAAATTTAAACCACGTATTCTACTCATGAATACCTTCTGCGCAAATTATAATCATATTAAAAGTTGCCAAAAATAATGAAAAAACCTCGATTTTTTTTTTAAATCCGCCATTTTATTATTTATTATTAAATATTAAAATTCATGGTTTTTGCAAGAGCAAGTCAAACTGAATCTAATTAGTTTTAATTTTTTCGTTTGAGATGAGCTTTCAACGCAGTGTCGGATAAGCCATTAGGTCACGTAACACCTGCCTATGGACCCCGCGCTTTTGAGGGACCCCCACAGCAACGGACATTTTTTTTCATTCCCTCTTATCCGAAGATGAGGCACATATTAGATGGTCGGCCCGGGTCAGTGACCAGGGCAGCCACCTCCTTACCTCTAGCTGCATTTGAGATTCACTTACCAGACGAACAGAAAACATTCCAAGCAATACTCACCGTTGCGACGTTATACTGAAATATTTTCAGAACCAAGACGGTGAGACGTGAGTGTAAGCAAGGTTCTGCATTCGTTGTAGAAATAGTGAGTGCTACAAGGTGGTGTGCAAGGGCCAATACGACGAAGGCGTTGTCCGGCGGCTACAAAAGTTTTCAGATGGCTTTACAAGTGACACTCATCGGGACTGTAACGATTTGGCTCCCAATAACTTCTTCTTGTTACCTCACATTAAGTAAAGAATGCGTGGTGAGCGTTTTTAATTGCCCGAACAGGCCGTTGAGGCAGTTGGGAGGCGCCATCTTCAGAGTGGCAGAACTATTTCGCCGATTGGTTCAAACGAATGCAAAAGTGTATTGTTTATTTTGGATAATACTTTACAAAACAAAAAAAAACTTTTTCACTGATACTTAATGTATTTTAATTGTTAGGCGCAAGACTTAAAAGGCAACCCACATTTCCAATACCTCCGCGGAAGGAAATGAATCACTTACGCTTGAACAACGTCGCGAAATATTGGAAACTTATTTTCAAAGTGACTGCTGTGTAGCCAAAACAGTGCGTTATTTGAAAAGAAGTTTTTGCCGAAATGAAGCACGCACCGCGCCTGCTGTATAAAAATTTTGTGCAAAAAGCTCGTGAAACTGGTATGCTAGTGGATAACACTCAAGGTCCCACTAGAGAGTATGAGACTGAATTCGCGAACATCAACTCGCCATCGATCTCAACAGCTCAACATTTCACGCACTAGTCTGAGGAGAATTCTGCACAAAGGTCTCGGATTATTCGCTTACAAGGTCCAATTGACTCAGCAATTGAAGGCGCTCGACCATCCGCTTTAATATCGCTTCGCTTGAAATGGAAAACGATTTTGGGCGAAAAATCATCTTTTCTGACGAGGCGCATTTTCATGTCGGCGGTTACGTTAACAAACAAAATTGCCGCATCTGAGGCTCGGAAAACCCGCATGTTATTGCCAAGAAGCCGATGCATCCACAGAGAGTGACAGTTTGGTGCGGATTGTGGAGTGGTGGCATCATTGGGCCATTTTTCTTCGAAAATGAGGTTGGGAACAACGTTTCGATCAACGGTGGGGGTAACAGAGCCATGTTAACCGACTTTTTTTTACTAAAGTTGGAGACATGAGTTTGGATGACCTCTGGTTCATGCAGGATCTTTTGCGTACCAAATTCTCAAATCGTGTTATCAGCCGTCTTGGCGATATCAATTAGCCGCCTCTTCTTTTTGTGGGAATGACCGATGTTATTCCAACAATCCGGAAACGATTCAAGCATTTAAGGCCAATATCATCCAATCAATCTATGAGGTACAGCCCGAAACTATCAACAAGATCCTGGGAAATTGGAGTGACAAAATGTGCTACCGCGAAGCCAGCCGAGGCAGCCACTTGAACGACGTTGCGTTCCATAATTAACACGCTAACTGCCATGAGGCACATACGGTGTGCATCAATAAAATATCCACATAGGCTCTGAGGCACAGCGTATGTGCCTCAGTATTTGATTACACATTATAGTTCATGGTTTAAAAGTAGTACCTTGAAATGCGAATCTGTAAACGTAGTTCAATTCCGCATGGCCTAGCATATCTAAACCTATCTTTAACGCATCATTTTTATACCCCCACGATAAAAAAAAACCCCTTTTACTGAGGTATATTAATTTTGTCACTCCGTTTGTAAAGCCCATAAGGAAGTGTGGTAGATACAGAAAAGTATATATATTCTTGATCAGCATCATTACCCGAGTCGATTTAGCCATGTCCATCTGTCTGTCCGTATGTCTGTCCGTCTGTCTGTGATCATGATTGCAGCCGTAATTTTCAAGCTATCATCACGAAATTCATTATTTAAGCTTTTATCTAAAAAGTAAAGGCCAAGTTCGAAAATTAGCCAAATCGATACAAAACCACGCCTACCTCTTATACAAAGTGACGGTAAAATCTCTGAGAATTCCACAAATATTGATATATGGAATTGAAATTTTGCTTAAAACTATGACATTAGGCCGTGAGGTACATATGTTGGTGCATCAATAAAATATTTTAAAATTTTACAGAAATATAAAAAAAAACATTTTCTGATATTTTGTTCGGATTTTCTGATACCAAAATACACTAGATCTGTAAAAAATAAAAATGGCCCGATATTTTTTTGTATGGTGGCAGTTAAAGTGTTAATGGGAATGTTTGCTCTCACTAATAAAGTCATAATACTTGAAAGAAAGTTTAATTTTGTACATTTTATTGCATTAAAAAAAAACTTGTATTTGGCCCACCCTGTATATGTACTTGCTGTTTTTTGTTGATGATATATTGTATTTTGTTGTACTCCAAAAGATCTTATCTGTATCTTACTGTAATAATTATAATTCTAATAAATATCAAACATGTTGTAAACCTTTTATGATATAAAGCAATTTTAAAATTTTTTACTCTCATCTGAGTAAGAATATTGTCAAAAGAATTAAAATTATTATCAAATTAACATTTCAAAATATTTACAAAAATTTCAGAATATTTGCAAAAAAAAAAAATTAAAATTAATACAAAAAATTGGAAACAACTAAATATGAGTGTGTATTTCAAAATATTAACAAAAAATAAGTTGGCTGTATCGTGGACACAACTGTAGGTTTTGACGTGACAGTGGAATTTTATCCTTTTCCTTATTCTTTCGCTCTCAAACTTGTTCTCATCCTTATCGTTATTCTTATATTTGTCAAAATAATTGTCCTATTTCTTTGCCATACTCTTGTTCGAATCCTTGTCCCGAACTTTATATTAAATCTAGTCCTAAGTGTTTCTAAATTCTTTTTCTATTTCTTGTCCTTATCCTTTTCCCAATCTTGTTCTAAATTTTGTTGAAGGTGTCTAAATCTTTGTCCTTATCATTATCCCAACGCAGTCATTTAACCAAACCTTGTCTGAATTTTTGGTATAATCCAAATCTTTGTCCCACTCTTTATTTTATTCCTGGTCTTGATTTTTGTCCAAACCCTTGCCCTTATTCTTTTTTTTAATCCTTATCAAAATCCTTGTCCTAATACTTGTCCTTATTTGAATTTTAAACAAATTTTTCTATTTTTTTTTTCCTAATTTCTGTCCAAATCCTTGCCCTGATCCTTTTTCTAATACTTGTCAAAATCCTTCGTAATACTTGTCCTTATTTTGATTTTAGTTAAATTTTTTATTTCTTTTTTTTATTTTTTTTTTATTGCCTTTGATGCATTTGGGTTATTTTCCTGAGGTCTCAATTCGCAACTAATTTTTGTTTTATTTTTATCATGTGACTGAAAACCTCAGCTTTATTGTCGTTCCTTATCTACGTTACCGTAGCGTCAATAGTTGCAGTATTATTATTCCATGCAACGTTTTTTATTGTTGTTGTATTTTAACTGCATTAAGAGGTTGCCTCCATAGTGTCGGGGCTTGAAAAAATCTCTTTTTTACATTCTTTATAAGGTCAAAGAACCAATCTTTGCTCTCATCAAATAAAATTTACAGTAGCGCCTCTACTGGGCTTGTCATAATTCCATGCAACGATATTGCATATTTGTTGCATGAGCTGCAACCTCCGAGACCTGGCGACGTCGTCATGTACTTTTTTTATTTTAATCCTTCACTTCCGTTTTATATTATATTCCGTCTTATATAAGGATTTTACCTTGGGTAACTAAGGTTTTGCTCCGAGAGGGTAAAGAAGAAATCAAATGAAAATAAAGCGGGATTTCTTACAAAAGAAAAACAGGTCCGGTATGAAGGAAATCTATGGATTAATACCGAAATTATGACCAATAATGCGAGACTGCCAATATTTATTTCGTCAATGGTCCTAGCAAGACCAGTATCATGTCTATTATTTGTTTTTAAATTTTTTTAATCTGGATTTTTACGGTAGGGCTTTTAATAAGGATCAATTAAAAAATTAAAAATTCACGATCGATATTTCCCATCGGAGTTCAGTTTTTTTTTTTTTTTTTTTGCTATAAAATAATGGTCTAATTCAATCATATCTTAATCTCAGTGCAATTTTTATTAATATTTTCGAGAAGTACCTGTTCTCTGTTTTCTTTTTTATTTATACTTTTTGTTCTTTGGGCTTGAATCTTGATTTTTTTTTTCTTTCTTTTTTGTTTACATACGCTTAGTAACTAATTATTTTTTTTTAAATATATTGCAAAAGTTGTTATGGCAATAATTTATAATTAATTACACTTAATTTCTAATATTTATTCACAGCTAAGTACAAGCTTAAATTGAATATTTTTAATCGCATACAGATCACAACGGGTTTAAATATTTTAAACAGTCTGTGGGAATGACAGTTTTTTAACTGTTGTCTTAAAGTTTACTTTCAAAACGGCATATTGATTCCTCTGGCATTTATGAAATGGAACTTTTTAAAATATTTATAATATTTATAATATCCCTGCGTAAGACACTTAATTAATTCACACACTTTTTCACACATTGAAAATTGTAGAAATATTTTTCCTTAAAAATGTCTCGATTTGAACTCATCCACGGGTGTATGCGTGCGTATATATTCCAAAGCGCGCTCGATAAACTCAGGTTGTTCTGGTATGTGCTCCCCACTCGGATGATAACCATCAGCATCGGCCACATAGGTCATAGTTATAGGTATACCTTCCTTGGAGACGAACTGCACAACGCCACTGATGCCAAAGGCATTACCAGCAGCTTTAGTCGTAATGCCATTCGATGTCTGGAACTCGAAATGAAAGTCGCCCTTGGCATTTGGCGGACGATTATTGTAATAGAGTGTTTTGGCATTACGATCCACCGCTTGCGTCAAACTGTGAACGGACTGTACGCAGTGAAGGAACGCGAAAGCAAGCAGGCTTAAACGAAGCACGTTCTAAGGATGAATAACAAGGTTTTAGGTTTTTCTTTTTTGCTATAATAGGTTAAAACAATATTTCTTTGGATTTTTTTTTTCTTATTGTTAAACCAACCTTGAAATTATTCAGACTACGCGACAGAAACAACATCGTGAACCGTAAAAATTTTTATCTAAACTGGCTAAAAGAACGTACGTCCGTAACGTAATGCAACAAAAACTAAATATATACAATGCGAGAAGCTGCAATTTTTGAAGGTGCTTTTATAGACTCGCCCAAGCGACAAACAGCAAAAATCTAAATTTTTTGTCAAACAAATTTCGAACAAGTTGAATTTTAAGAGAGAACCAAAAAAACAGCGTGAATTTTTAAAAGATACAAAAGAGTCATTTAAACTAAAATATTAATGCATATATAATGCATGTATGTATGTCTAATAACCGTTAAACAAACTGGATATTAGCTGCGAGAATGTCGATCATTCAATTTTAGAGTTTCTGCTCTTTGATTCCAGCTGTTTAAAATAAATGAATACATGCCAACGAATTTTTGTGAAATATTCCAGCTTTATTAAAAACATTAATAATATTTGCAAATATTAGTAAAAAACTCTATTGATAAAGAGCGACAAAGACAACCCGACATAGAAACGTTGCGCTCGAGAACATTTCGAAAAAGTATAATTTTTTCACGACAATAATACGTAAGGTCATAAAAGTGTTAAAAACTCACTGGCGTGTGATAATAACACATTAAGAACAGGTTAAACATCTTTAAAATGTAATTAATCCAAGAAGAATTATATGTTTGCAATAAACTTGAATTAGCCTTGTTAGGATGTACATTGAAGCTATCTTTTATCTGTGAGAAAGTTATAAAAAAATTATTGCATTACCAAACATTTAAGAATCTTTCAATTGCGCTGATAAACGACGATAGCACAGGAAAGGTCACAAGCTTGTTAGTTTATTCAACTTATAATATTAAGAGAAGTTTAGGTTTTTGAAATTGTTTGACAGTGAAGTAAGGATAACAGCCCAGTAGAGGAAGTATTCATTACAGAATTAGTTACATAATGATTACTTGGTAATGGGAGGTAGGTCCCTGCTGGATTACAACCCATTGAACCATAAGCGAAGGTTTTGCGTAAGGTGAGAGTTTTGCGAACGTTGTTGGGTAGAATTTTGATTTTTTATTTTGTCGCTTAAAAGTGCTTGCAATAGAAGATTAATTTTTGTGAAAACTTTTCCCATTAATAGAGACTGCTTCTTTTGCGAAATTAAAAAAAAACCTATTTTGAGTCAAAAAATAATCGCCGTTCGGAGTCGGCGTTAAACATGTAGGTCCGGTTCTCGGTTAATTGTGTACGAAGTTAATAACACGCACAACACAGTTGATCATAAGAAGCTAGGTCAAAGTCCTTTCAAAGGCTGAAATGACCAGTTATTTATTTTTATTTTATTTATTACTTTTTTATATTCTAAAAAGAGTTAAAAAAGGAAGAATTTAAACCTTTGTTGATATTTTTATATTGTAAACTAGCCTTTTCCCGGCGCGCGTTGCTGCACCCTGCAACTATATGGGAACATAATAGGTGTTTTCAAAAGTTTTCTTAGACTCATAGTTTGACACCACTGTCATTTTCCACTGCCTGTTATAATTTCCCAGTAGCAGGAGATCACCAAATAGTAACTCCATTTTGAGTTTGTATGTAAGTACTGCTACTTTTACTTTGCTATTCGATAATACAAATTTTAATTGTATGGGCGGAGCCACAGTCACTTATATAATGCCCATTCCAGTTTTCTAGTAGATGGACACTACCCAGTTTTAGTACAGTTGCCGACAGTGAGCATACAAACTAAATTATCAAAATGTAGCTAAATCGACGAAAACCGTAGGAAATATAGCATTTTTATTGATTTGTGGGCTGTAAAAGGGGGTGTGACAAAATTTTAAACCATATCGCACTTGAAAAAAATGTACTGCCAAAATTTCAGCTCTATCGGCTCAGTAATTTTGAAGTTTCCAGCCATCACACAGACAGCGTTTTGCTTTTTGTATATATATTTTGGATAAAGATTATTGGCTATAACTTTTGATTGGTAAGAGATACTAAGATAATTTTTTCTAAAAAATTAATTTTTTAGCTTGTTTATTTTTTCAAAAATATAAAAACACAATATTGGAAAAAAATTTTGTTCGAAAAAATCAAGGGGCCTTGTTTTTTTAATCACAAAAATGGTTTTTAATTTTTGCGTAAAATTGAAATAACTTTTGCCTATAAATGTTACAGCTTTTAAATAGAATTGAAAATTTGCGAATTTGAATATAAATTATTTTTACAACAAAAACAAATTTTCAGCCTTTTTTGAGGAAAACTCCAAAATTTCAGACCTTTTTTGAAAAAAATATTTAAAATATATATACTCAACTAACGGTATTTTTGCAATAAGGTTTTTGTAGTACTTTGATGAAGCTTTAAGACAAAAAAAAATTTAACAAAGTGTATAAAAAAGCAGCGGAGATATTTGAATCGAAAGTCACAAAATTAAATTTCTGATTGTGTTTGTCTCATTTTTGAGCACGATGTTGCATTAAATATATCGTTGTAGTAAAATTTTTCATAGTTTTCATATGTTCATGTTTTTGATGTCAAAATAACGGAAATTTTTTAATTTTACTAAATTTAAGAAATATTTTATATTTTGTAAATATTTGCATATTTAACAACTAAAAATATGCGATTTTGTAAAAAATTTGTAGTACAGCACCATCTGGCGTCCAAGGTGGTTCAAAGAAGATACTGTCGAATAACACATCGTATCTGAGAACTACTAAATACCAATTTTTATTCTAATCGCAAGAGGGGTTTGGGAGTTTTTGGTAGTCTTGCAAAAAATTTGTACTACAGCGCCCTCTGTGGTTCAAGATAGTTCAAAAAAGATTGCAGCAAAACACTCAACGCACATGAAAACCACTGTTTACCACTTTTCATTCTAATCGCAAAAGCGGTTTGTGAGTTTTAGGCAGTTTTGTAAAAAATTTTTACTACAGCGCCCTCTGGTGTTCAAGGTGGATAAAAATTGATAGCCCACAAACACGCACCGTACCAAAAAACTTCTATACACAAATTTTCATGCTAATCGGATGAGTAGTTTAGGAGTCTATTGTATAGTTACATACGACATTTAGTTCCAAAGCAATTCATATCATAAATTTGGCCTGTGTGGCCAAATTCCCCCTTGTCTAATGTTCGCTCAAATATATAGTAACTACCTTTTGGGTCCATAACGTCTACATATCAAGTTCCACTATCAAAACATGTACAACTCAGGAATAATAATGATTTCTAAAAAGTGGGCGTATATATAGTTATACCATGACCAGTTTTAGTATAGTTGCCGACAGTAACCATACGAACTTATTTACCAAATATTAGTCTAATACGACCAAACCCGTCTTAAATATAGCATTTTTATTGATTTGTAGGCGGTAAAAGGGGATATGGAAAAAAGGGGTATGGAAAATTTTTACAATGCCTATATTTTTCGCGCAAATGCAAACTAAAGTGAGACTTGCCAAATTATTCCAATATTCCATTTATTTACAATTTCCTTTGCAAATATTTCCCCATATACACCATATGTGCGCACCTGTATTTTTTCACACCTGTATTGTTGATAAGTTCACTAAAATGCCTATAATTCATGAACCAATACACATACAAGGACCATTTATACAAAAAAGCCTTCGTATTTACGTCACCTTGTATGGGAAATCCATATTCCCATACCTTTTATCCAGAAACAAAATCGGTTCACGCATTACAGAGAACATCAATATCATACACATTGCAATTTATTTTTATATATATAGATTTGAATGTTAACCTTCATACAGTGTGAATTGATTCTCGCTATAAGAAGGGAGATGGATGTACTGTTACTTTTCTATGGTTAATTTTTTAACTCATTTCCAAAGACAAAAGGTTCGTTTCTGAAAAGCATTTTTGTTCGGTGATTGAGTCAAAAAAGAATCATTTCCAAGTGCCGAAAAATGGTTATTTTATTTAACTCATTTCCGAACATAAAACAAAAGGACAAATTATTGTTTTTTTTTACCTGGTTTCTGAACAAAATGAGGTTAATTTTTGAGAGGCATTTTAGCCCGACGAATGATACAAAATGAGTGCTGAAAATTAACGTTTCTACCCGAAAAGGTTCATAAATGTATTCGAAAACGGAAGTGGTTCACTGGGAACACACAAAAATAAGGCACTATTTTAACATGGGCTTGTCATAGGCTGTAATGTGTGGTGCTTACAGGTATTGCAGCTGCGGTTATTTACTATATTTTCAAATTGAAAGC
This sequence comes from Pherbina coryleti, assembly GCA_943735915.1. Lineage (NCBI taxonomy): Eukaryota > Metazoa > Arthropoda > Insecta > Diptera > Sciomyzidae > Pherbina > Pherbina coryleti. The sequence continues at coordinate 85,249,290 of OX030952.1, read as the reverse complement.
GAGGATGTAAGGTTTTGAGTTGATCGTGACTGTTTGGCTAGATTAACGATCGTTATTACGAGGCATTTTCTTTGACATTATTTATTTAGAAACTGTAAGCGAAGGCGTAATGATATGTGCTTACAGGGTAACTAGTAACTGAATAATAATGACTTCTCATTCATGCCTGGGTAAATGCCGGGGCCCAAGATCAGGATTATTGCTACACTGAGAAAACTGAACGTCTTAAAATCAAAGAAAAAAAGTTTTTGTAAAATTGTAACCAAAATATCTTTGCTACAAGGAAAAGATCGTTGCACTACTGATATATTCTTTAACTTAGCAAGTGCCACATCTTCGAAACAATGGACAAATGAAGTTCATTGAAGCTAAATCAAAGAAAACATTTTTGTCGTAAAGATAAAATATTTACTATAACGATTTAAGGGCGCATATAGGTTACAAATTTAAAAAAATTTTTTTTCGTCAATTTCGAGGAAAAAAAACCAAAATTAATCCTTGTTTAAGTGGCTATCGCCTGGTCGCCATTTTGTTTTTTTTTCGGTGGAAAAAAATTATCCTTGTGTAGGCGATAGCCACGTAAACAAGGATTAATTTGGTATTTTTAATTTTTCCTCAGATGTTCCAGACTGGTGATATCCTGAACACCGTCAATTTTTTGGCATTTTTTTAAAAAAATCATATAACGTCAAAAACCGCATTTTTTGCATTCTTTAAATGTTAATAAATATATGTGCAAAATTTGTAAACGATATCTTTTTCCTTCTATGAAAACAATTACGCGAGTAGTTTTAACCAGTTTAACCAGTGGTTAACAAAAAAACGTTTTCTTAATGTTCGGTTAATTCTTATCTGTCGGTTAAGTGCTGATTAAGTTAACGGCAAGTTGTGGTTCCGGTTAGCTGCTAATCAGAAGAACAACTGAATAGAGCAAACAATTTTATATTTATTTTACACACCAATTCAAAAACAAGAAATCTTTCTTCATATGGCGTAAGATTTGGCAGTCCGTTGTTTTTATCCACTTTTATTTCATTTCGCGGTTCAAAATCACAAAAAAAAAACGTAAACACAAGACAGATGAAATGAAGTTTTCGCGTATTCACAATTGAAAAAATTCACAATTAATGATTTAACCGGAGGTTGCTTAATCAGCACCGAAATTGGTTTTTTAGCTATCGTATGGTTAGTTATCTCCTGGTTAAGAGCTAGACTAACCGGACATTGAGAAAACAGCCCTTAGTTGAACGTCTTTTTCTAATAACATCGTTTCTTCGAATATATTTCATTCAATGTTTTTCGTTAATAACTCAATTGAAGCACTAAATAAAAGCTATTTGAAAGGTACAGTTGGGTTAGCGTATATATTTTTAATCTTTTTTTGAAAAAAAGGTCCAAAATATTGAATTTTTACCCAAAAAATGGTACAAAAGTTGTTTTGTTGTTAAAACAATAAAAACTCGAAATTGCCAAAAATTATACCAATATCTCTTTCCGATGAAAAGTAATTGCTATAAATCTATTTTTTCGCCCCCTCGTCATCTCTTTATTTTCATCAGATAGAAAAAACTTTAATATGAGCTTTAAAGTAATTTAATAATCAATTTATTACAGCTTATTTATCATTATTTGGATTTTTAAAATTTTCAAAACGAGGACTAAAAATCAAAATATTACATTTTTCACCCGAGTAAAACCGGGTATATCAGCTAGTTAAGAATAAAATTGAAAAAGATTAAATTAAATTTAAAATAAAGACATGTATTGGGAAAAGGATTTGAAGAGAAGGGTTAGAACAAGAATTAGGAATAGAAGGATTGCAGGGATTTGGACAAATATTAGGACCAGGAATAATATAAGAATTAGGACAAAGATTTGGATATAACTAGATTAGAGCATCGTATTGCTCTACAAGGCAAGGATTAAGACAAGAATTCAAACAAGGGTAAGAAAAAGAGCTACAACATGGATTGGGGCAAGGATAAGGTCAAAGCCTTAGACATACCTTAAACAATATTTAGGTAAAGGCACTAAATGGGATCAGGAGTAGAGCAAGGATTTGGACACATAAACTACAAGATTAATAACAAAGATTTAAAACATTATATAGCTAAAGATTGAGAAAAGCGTTGGGACAAGAAATGGGACAAGGAATAGAACAAGGCTTTAGACCAGTGGGGCCCAAGAAATTTTAAGTGCGGGCCAAAATTAAAAAAAACAAAAATCAAACACAAAATTTTGGTCACTGTTGAGTTTGCCAAAAAATCAAACAAAACACAAAACAATTACAATGCAATAAAATCACATGTCATGAAGTACACTGCAAGAAAATGTGGTTTATTTTTTTTTAATATAATCAATGTTTGATAGATATTACAATTATGACAAATCAATGAACTCAATTTTATTTGCCAGTGCACTGCGACGAGGATTAATTTCCATTACAATAACAATGCATGCATGAAAAATTACTCGACACACAAGTAACGGGACAGTCAGCTTCAGTATCGACATTATCGAGTGTGCGTTATTTGATTTTGACTTCGCATGCTATTGTTTTTGTAAAGTTCGCTGGAAAATGTGCTGAACACTTAACGAGTGCAGTTTGTGTTGTTGTTTTTTCAGTTGTTCTTTAATTTTGGCTCATCGCAAAGACAAAATAAAGATAAACAAGACAGCCTTTTTAAGTCTTGTGTCTCGGCAAAACTAAGCATTGCCAGATGAATTTTGACAGTTTCATTCGAAAATTTGACATTGTCTAGCATAAAAGTACTCACAACGTTTTGGTGCATGTGAGCTCAATGTGTTATTTAAAGTGGTTTGCAAATTGTAATTCAGCAAAAAAAAAAAAAATGGAATTAACACGTGAACATTTTTGGGTAATGATTTTTTAAGGATTTTCGACTTAGATTGACAAGAAAAGAATGCATTGATTAACTTAGTTCGACTTTTGGCGATGAAGCCCCACACCCAGCGACTGTTAAATGCTGATTGCATGAGTCCGCACGTAATCGTCCTTCTCACCAAGATGAATTTCGTGAAGGTCGTCCAAGAACGGCTGTTGTGGCAGAAAATATCGATGCTGTGTGTGAACCGTTGGAAGCAGACCGGCATGTGACATACCGTGAGATGAAGTCATCCTTGAATATTAGTGTGACTAGCATACATATATTCAAATTTACATGAGTATTTAAACGTCAGGAAGATTTGTTTCCATTGGATACCCCATAGTTTGCTCAAAATAAAGCTCATGTCGACAATTAAAGCATTTTCACTTATTAACCATTAGTTTCTCAATGCTAGGCACGAGATTTAAAAAGTAACCTTCGTATAACCCTTTAAGATAAATCAGAAATCTCTTTTTTATGAGATTCCCTTTACACACATTATTCACAATAATCGAAAAGTAAATTAATATAATACTTTTTGCATACGAATAGTTTTTTAGAATAAAAATGTTTGAATGAATTTGGACATTCTACAAAGAAAGCAGAGATCATAACAATAAAACGGGTCTCATCACAAATGTCAATGAATTCAAATAATAACATTAGCATGACCATTATCAATGCTATTATTAAGTGGTAATGACATTCTTTAAACAGATCGTGTGAGGAAGGCTTGAGAAATTAATACAATATCAAACTCAACAATATTTGTCTCACAACGAATTCACGGGTGCTTAAAAAGTAGTCAAAGCAAGAAATTTTAACTCGCTAAATTATGATGCTGCAAGTTTCACATGCAACATATTTCAATCTAAATAATTGACATTAAAATTATATGCAAATTAATTTGCTTTATAAACCGAAACCAATAAAATAGAAAACGTTCCAAAATTTACTGCCAGAAATACAACAAAAGAAATTTGTTTTAAATTTAAAAAACAAAAATAATCGTTAATTGACGCTATTTAAAGCGTAACTCCATAAAGGTTGATAGAGCAAACAATGAACAAAAAGATTAACGAGCCAGTCGATGAAAAATAAAACGCATTTTTAGCCAATCAATCAGAGGTTCGATAAAGAAAATATTAAAAAATTTAAACATTGAACCATAACCTGCAAATTAAGGTGGCGCCAAAATGTGACTCACAAACAACAATGAATTAATTAAATATAAATTTAACTATAAATGCGGCCATGGACAACGAGATGAGCGTGAAAGATATGCCTTTGAAAGATTGAAGAGCTGAGTTCGTTACACTCACACGTCGTTATTCAGTGAACGCTCTAGTTTTGGCCGGAAGCAACACCGAATACGTGTAGCACAACAATGCATGCGACACTAAAGAGACACTACAAATTATTAAAATCAATAATGAAATCTCAAATTCACTGAGAGTTCGATTCGATTTGATTCTCGATGTGAGGACGAATGCCAAAGAGATTTACTGAGTATGCAAGAGAATAAAGATCAAATTATTAAAACTTATAATTATCAAGTTTAAAACATGTTTGAAGAAATGCTTTTTGAAAAATGTGCATTAATTATTCTTAATCAGTGCAAATTAAACTTCAAAGCAATCACATTCGAATTTCTTTCAAACATATACTGCTGCTAAAATTTTAGTCAAAAAAAAAATTTGCGTGTCAAGTTCGACGCGCGACTGGAATTTACTCCGTCATAATGATGATTAATATATTTATGCATGAGTACGAACCTGTGGCGTCCGTGGCGTAGTTGCTTAAAGTGCGTGGCCTCTATGTCAACGAACCTGGAGACCCAGGTTCAGCAGCGACAGAAAATTATTTGAATCAAAATGCCGCCACCTCTCTGCAGACAATGGCAAACCTCAGAGAGTAATCAAAACGCCATGTAAAGCTTCTTGAGAACAAGAACATTCCGTTCATCGCCGTTCGGAGTCGGCGTTAAGCCTGTAGATCCGGTTCTCGGTCAATTATGTACAAACTTAATAACACGCACAACACAATTGGATCATAAGAAGGTAGGTCAAAGTCCTTTCAAGGGCTGATGTGGCCAGAAAAAAAAAAAAATTAGTACGAACCATTTTAACATTTATCACATTCCGCTTGAGACATCTCCAAAACATGGTTTTTGAACGCATCAATCGCTTCTTCTAGCGTCAAAAATCGTTGCCCACGCAGTTTGTCCTTGATGTACGGGAACAAAAAGATGTCGTTGGGTGCCAAATCAGGACTGTGCGGCGGATGACCCTTTAATTCTATGTTTTAAAAGCTCAATAACGCATCAAGCTCGTATTGACTTGATGAAAAATAATTTTTCGGTGTTTGTTTTTTTTTCCTATTTCACGCAATATATCTTATTTTTCTACGTGTTTCAAGTGGTGCCTTGGAAAATGGCATAGAAAGCATTTTTATCTTTTTTTTCAAATAAAATTGAAACTTTAAATAAAAAAAATTCTGTCCGTATATATATACCTGAAATATATGAGGAGGTCCATAACAAAACGCAATAATTACGCGTTTTAAGTTTTTCTCCTTTTTGGCTGAATCCAATTCTACGTATTAAAATCTATATAACCAACATAGCCGGGGTCAATATTTATACCGTTATCCAATACCAAAAATGATGGTTCAAATCAAAACGCAACAATTCCATATACATATAATCAAATGTATATTGAATTACATTTCTTTGATTATCCAAAAAAAAATGCTACTGTGTAATTATTGCGTTTTGTTATGGACCTCCTCATATGTTGTAACCCTCATAAAATTTTTGAAGAGTTTGGGTATTTTTAAAAAAAAAATCATAATGAAAAAAATGGCCCTAATTCCAAAAAAGCAAAATTTTAACATTTTTTAGTGTAGTGTAGTGTAGTAAAAAACTGAAAAAATACAAAATTCGAAAAAAAGTGTAATTTTCTGACCTATTGAACAAAAAACTCGCTGACATTTTTAAACAAATGAAAAATGCACCAAGTCGCACGGTACCACGTGTCGAACGGACCGGCAGAAAAATTCAAAAGTTTTGATTTTCCATTTGTAGGTGTCCAACATGACGGATTAGATTTTGCATATCATCAGACTTGTTACGTCTATCCAACCTGTTGCACCGTATGAAAGCCCGCTAATGACGCATTAGTGGTGCATTTTTCAACATCGTTGGCGAGTTTTTTGTTGGATAGGCCACAGAAAATGACCCTTTCAGGATTTTTCAAAGTAAATCCAGTTTGAACATCTATTACTTTGAAAGTCGAATTTTGGGTTTTTTTTGGCTCTCATTGTGAGTTGCTTTCGGCGTTCGATCTTCGTTGGTTATTGAACAGCAGTTGATGTGCAGTGCAACCCTGTCAAAATTTTCGTTGTTCATCGAATTTTCAGTCGAATTCAATTTTTTTTTGTGTGCTGTGCATGCTGAGTAATAATTGTTCAAAATCTAAGTATTTTGTGATTGTTTTTTGCTTTTTGACGACCACAAAATAGTTTTTAACTGTTTTTCAAGGTATATTAAGGAAGGTAGAGTTAGTAGTTGAAATTCTCTCTTGTGGTGGGTACAGCACCTGTCAAAATCGGCTATTGAACGAATAAAAGCAAAACAAATAACAACATCTTCCAATTAGACTTGTGTTGTTGATGAAAATTATTTAAGCGATTTAATGTCCAGAAGTTGTGCAATTTGTAAGAAGCTTTTTCAAAAAGAAAATGGCTCGTCTTTTAGTGTGCCTCTTAATGAAGCAAGACGCAAACGCTGGAACGTTGCTTGTTCCACAACATTTTTCCAATCAGCGCGGGTCTGCGACAAGCATTTTTATAAAACGGATTTTATAAATCCTCCGGGGAATAATTGCGGTCCACTCCGGTTGCAGCCAGGAGCAGTGCTTTCCTTCGCGTTATTTTACCTTCACGATAAATACTAAAAATAAACATTCAGCACGCACATAAATAAAAACTATGAATTCTAACACATTTGACAGTTTTCTATTTAGTTTTTTTTTTACGTCTTCTTATGTTTGACAGCTACTGTACCCACCACTCCGAGACGAGACTACCTTGTTGAATATACCTTGACTGTTTTTGTAAACTTTATACAGGTCAAAGGTGGTGAGCAACAAATCGCAGTTAGAAAAACTGGTATCATTGATGGAAGCAAATCGGGTATTTGTTCCAAAGTTCAGGCGGCAAAAAAATCTAACCACCAGTTAGAACAACAACAGACACCGTGGGTTGTGCAAGTCCAAACGCATTTTAATTCCCAATGCTCAGTTGGTATGATCCCTGAATACAAAATCGCAGAACTTTTGCCAATTTCAATACGCTTGGAATTCATCTTGCTCGTACGCATTGATTAAGCAGTTCACACGTTGCTGTCATCAAGTCGACAAACGGCTCCTTGGACAGTCGGAAGTTCTGTAAAAATCTGAAAACAAACTTTTTAATGTTCTGGATGTCAAAACTTCTCTGAAAGGCTGCACTTACTTGGTGGAATTAATTTTCAAAGGATTGGAAGCATCCCTCAATCGTTTTCTACTTCTTGCCAGTTCCGTCAAGCTTTCATCCTCTTCTGACAAATCGTTGAACCATAATTCTGCTGTTGTCATAACTATTTTGCTCTTATTTTCTTCCAAGTAGTTTTTAAGAAATCATGTTTAGTTTTCAAAATGATGATCAGCTGATAGAAAAAGACTATCGTGAACAAGGCAAATGAGCGAAATTCAAAATGGCGCTATTCTTTGTCGAAAGCAGATTATAATACCGACTGTAAATTCGTTCGATTAGGCCATTCGCCTACAGTCGAAGACAGAGATAATGAGATTGGAAACTTCGGCAAAAAAGGGATAGCTGTATGCTAAAATGCTGTCAATACTAATGCAAATATTATAAATGTGTTAGTAAAATTTCATGACAAACTCACCCCTCTCCCTATATTCACCGCTCTCCAGGGAAATTGGGCGCTGGTGAAAATGCAATTTTTTCAGCGAAACCACCACCATACACATGGGGAAAAACTAACTTACAATTTTTATTCAAACATTTTCATGCATATACAAATCAAAACAGAGTTTTTAAAATAAAAATAGAGTAGTTTTGAAAGAAACTGAATTATATGTCCCTGTTAACGAAAGCACTTGTCAATAGAACAAGTTTTTTTTATTTTAAATTCAATTTTTTTCCATCAAACATATATTTTTCTATTATAAAAGCAACTCCATTAATTAGATTGACAATACTCACATTTCTGTATTGACAAAATTTCTTTATCGACTTTTATTAACAATATTCTTGCTCAGCTTAAAACAATTTTCTTTTAAATATGCAAGACTTTTTTGGGTGTAGTACCCATTTTTGACAACTATGAGGTAAACTCACATACACAATACGTGATTGCATAAAAAACTGAAGAACAAGCATTTTTATCTGTCAAAATCAACAGAATTCACAATAGAAACGAAGTTTCCCATCTTATCTCTGATCGAAGATCGAACACAGCTCATAATAAGGCCCTATAGCTCTAGACTGTGCTTAAGTTGTCTGTCGAAATTTTTTAGAATTTAGCTAATAATTTATTAATGGCGCTTTAGAAAACCCAGATTTTCCCCCACAGGATAGTATTCTTCCATATAACACCTTCACTTTTTGTTAACACTCGATTTCACTGCCTTTTTTTTCAATTTTCGTACCCTTGGCCAAATATGAAAATCAATTCTCAAGGAGTAAAATCCAATAAACTCCCAACAAATCGAACTTGTGTTTTAAAATAACTCAGATGGTGTAGATGCAATAAAAATGTTTATTGCCTTTTGTTTTTCTTAAGATCTATAACATTATTCTATACACTACAACAACGAATACTCTTAACTCAGACTATTAACTTAACTCCTTTCTGATGATGAAAAATTAAGATAAAATAAACAAAAAATATGAACACGAAATAACTGGGATTATTTATGAAGGCGGTACCGGCCGCGATCCATTGCATTTGGATGATTTTTGATGTATTCTATTGAGCGCAATATATAATCCGGAATTGGTGGTGGTGTTGGTATATGTCGTCCAACGGCATGAAAGCCCAATTCATCTGCTATATAGCGCAGCTCAATGGGTGTGCCATCCGGTGCTACATAGTTGTAGATACCGATAGCCTCAAGTGCGCTGCCGGCAGCCTGCACTTTGATGCCGTTACTGGTGCTAAAGGCGTACTTATAGACACCATATTCATCGGTGGGTACAATTTTGAATAGTGTGATCTGTGCATCTTTTTCCGATTCAATGGCGTAGATCGGCGCGCTGAGCAAAGCTGTTAAAATAAAAGAACATAAAAAAATATTGTTAAAAAAGTGTTTCCCAAAAACAAAGACTAACTCTTTTTTACACTACCTGTCAGACACATAAATCTTAATAGTACATCGTCCATCATGTTGTTGATGCGGATCTGATGCTAAACTGATTTCTGTTTTACAAAAATGTTCGCTTTTATATTTGATTTTATTTAAAATTCATCTCTGTATTTTGTAACTCTATCTATCAATCCATAGTGTTAAATGTGGTTCCTTTTTTTCTGTATATTTCTGTATATTTTATTCTTTATGATTTAAGAAATCATATGCAAACATTTAATGGCTTTATCTGCTATAAATGTGCCTTTTACGATATGCTTTGCCTTTCATTTACTGCACCGCTTGAATAGATTTGTGTAAATTGATGTGCAAACGACGAGTGAACACTGTAAAAACTAATTGACCTGTGTGTGAGTGACCTCTAAGGTTTTGAATAATGACGTTAATAGTTTCGGTATCGTTATTTTAATGTGCAAGGCTTGATTTTGATAAAGAAGAAGAAAAAACCAAAACATTGTTATTCCAACTTTTATTGGGGACGATTTGTAAGCTTTTGCTTACAAGTTCGTATCTTAAGTCTTTAGTTTTAATTAATCAATTATTTCTGTTGCTGTTTTAGGAATTGTGTTCATATTTATGGACGTTTTATTTACGCAAAAAAATATCACGCAGTTATTTAAAAGTGGAAAAAAAAAGAAATTCATGAACACTAATGATGAATTCTTTTCTTTTGTTTATTTTAAATTGTCTACATTTATCACTGAAATCGACTTTAAAAAAATCGATAAGACGACTTATGTAGCTAACATATCTGCGAACAAGTTCGCTACACGGCGGCCATGTTCACACAAGTTCACTTATTGAGAAGCATGTTCGCGAGTGTGACACACATGTCAGCCTGTTGACAAAAATTATTGATTTTCGAATAAAATGATGGCGAAAAACAACAAAAACAATCGCATGTGTGACACTCAAGTTTTTTTAATCTGAACGCTCACTCTTCCACACAAGTTCGTGCAGCCATAATGTTCGTCCCGCGAGTTCGCAGATGTAAAAGCTACATTAATGTTAAAATAACGACTTTTTGGTGTCAAATGTTTTCCCCAGGCAGTTGTTAAATGTTGACATTTATACGAAAGTTCGAATGCATGTGATTTCTGAAACGTATTTGCAAAACATAATAGAAACATTTTAAGAGACTTGTTCTGTGCCAAATATGAAGACACCGAGAGGGCTACGCCCCGAATTTTGAACAAAAAATATGGATGCAGTGGATGAAAATGTTGAAAACGACCCAAGCATCTCGATTCGTCTCAAGATGCTTCGAACTCACCCTCTCAACGTCCACACTGCAGCGAATATTGACAAAAGATTTGTCCTTTCTATGCGTACAAAGCCTAATTGGCTCAAGAACTACAGCCGGTGAACCACCAGCAGTGCCCTACGTTCTGTGATTATGGAAACATTAATAGGCGTTTTTCTTTATTACATCCTATCTGTGCATGAGTTGTCAAAAATAGATCTGCGTTTCTTTTTAAGGTCTGGCTTAGCTGTGTTCAATATTTGTGTTTCTTATTTGCATATGAGCAAGGTCTGATCTGCTGTCAGATGCTGTCGACGAGGTTTCGGCTGTCATTTTATTTCATCTATCTATATATAGAAAAATCAAATGCGTGTGCGTTAGTCTTGCTAAGGCTCAGAAACGGCTGGGACGATTTTAATAATTCCTTTTTTGTATTGTTTGCCTTAATACAGATGTGGTTTAGAAAGAAAGAAAATTACAAAAACTTCAAGGAACAGCGGAAAAATCAAAAAATCGAAATTGGTAATTTTGTATGGGAATTGCCACATCAGACAACTTTAAATAGCCAACAAATCTTAACGGCTGGACGGGTTTAACTCAAATTCGGCACACACATTACTTTAATCCTAGATTAGGTTATGGCACACTTGGTTTTTACCACGCCCCTTATTCTGCTCGAAACTGTGCGTCTAAATATTTAAAGGAAATTCTGTCAAAAAACATTCACATATCTTCAAAATTGCACAAAATTTTAGTACAGCGTCTTTTTCTAATAACTTCATTTCCTTAGAATAACAAAAAACTATCAGAAATTCGTATTTCTTACTTTCGATGAAAATAACTCCGTTTTTTTTTAATATATTTCATCCAATTTCTTTTCGTTGATAAATTCAATTTAAGCACTTAATAAACTATATTTGAAGAAAGCTCCAACGTATTAATTTTTTACTCCAAAAATCACAAAAGGTGTCATTTCAATAAATAAAAAAAAGATACAGTAGTTTCGACTTTGTCGTAACACAAGACGTAGAATTATGCAATTCGCTTTTGATGACACCTTTTTTAAAAACTATATAGCAAAATATTTATTCCATACACCTGAGCATATGACCTTTAAAAGAGTGTCGGAAAGGGTTAATATGTATCACTGACCCCCATTATTTTTGCAAAAGGAACATTTTTGCCTTTGAAACCTATTCCCTCCGACCACTCCTTAGGGGGGCTCCCATACAAATTTTATTGTGTTTGTGCCGGAAAGGGTTAATATGTATCACCGACTCCCATTACTTTTGCAAAAGGAACATTTTTGCCTTTGACACCTATTTCCTCCAACCACTCCTTAGGGGGGCTACCATACAAATTTTATGGTTTTTGTTTATTTATTCCATACACCTGAGCATATGACCTTTAAGAGAGTGCCGGAGAGGGTTAATATGTGTGACCGACCCCCATTACTTTTGCAAAAGAAGCATTTTTTCCTTTAACACCTATTCCCTCCGACCACTCCTTAGGGGGGCTCCCATACAAATTCTATTTTGTTTGTTCCGGAAAGGGTTAATATGTATCACCGACGCCCATTACTTTTGCAAAAGGAATATTTTTGCCTTTAACCCCTATTTCCTCCAACCACTCCTTAGGGGAGCTCCCATACAAATTTTATGGTTTTTGTTTATTTATTCCATACACCTGAGCATATGACCTTTAAGAGAGTGCCGGAGAGGCTTAATATGTATGACCTACCCCCATTACTTTTGCAAAAGGGACATTTTTGCCTTTGACACCTATTCCCTCCGACCACTCCTTATGGGTACTCCCATACAAATTTTATGGTTTTTGTGCCGGAAAGGGGTAATATGTATCACTGACCCCCATTACTTTTGCAAAAGGAGCATTCTTTCCTTTAACACCTATTCCCTCCGACCACTCCTTAGGGGGGCTCCCATACAAAATTTATTGTGTTTGTGCCGGAAAGGGTTAATATGTATGACCGACCCCCATTAATTTTGCAAAAGGAACATTTTTGCCTTTGACACCTATTCCCTCCGACCACTCCTTAGAGGGCTCCCATACAAATTTTATGGTTTTGTCGATAAAACCGGAAACTGTCGATAAATAGTTAGCAAGTTTAAGCAAACACAAACATCAAATTTTGGCTTTATATTTCATGTAATTGTGTAAAATTTATATAAGTTAGAGAGTTCTAACATGAATTTTTGTCGCATTGAGGATCAAACAGACCAACAAGTGCTAACAACAACATTGTACGATCAGTACTTTAGGCCCACCAAAGGCTCAAAAAGTTATATAAATACCGACACCTGATCACTATCAACCACCCTACTTACCTCCGAGAATGACGTATTCTACGTCAAAAAACTTTAAAACAAATTATTTGTTTACCCATTGTGAGGATCGATCTTTAGACCACCTCATGGCTTCAAAACTAACAGTTGAGCTGACTATTTTTATTCAAATTGAAATGTACTAAAAAAATTTTCTAATAGAATTCGCAATAAAATGATATGACAGCACAATATTTTGAATTCGAATAATAGAAGCCTATTACATTCCGTGTTAATATGGGATATTGGAGTGTTTCATTCAATCAATAATTGAAATTCGATTGGCACCATTTGTTATCGATCATGAATGTTCGATAAAAAATTAATTTCGGGTGGAATCGTGATTGCTCGAATTTACGGTGGGACGAAGTTTGCCGGTTCCTCTAGTTTGGAATAAAAAATAAAAAAAAAAATATAAACACTTTCAACAAATGCCGAACACCATGAAATTTACTGATTTAGCTTAAATAAAACAACAAATCACATATTTTAGGATTTGGATTTATTAAGATACCCAAAATGTTTCATAAATAAATCGAATCAATCTATGTTTGATCTGAGGTTGTCAGCTCATGTCATGGTCGGTTTTGATCAGTATCTACTCAGATGTGTGGTCTGACATAAAAACGAAAAACGCCTAAGGATGAAGTTGATTTTTGCAATAAAATTGAGTTTTCTGACAAAAACCCGCGAGTGATTCAGGAGATATTCTTACAAAGAGCGGGTTTTTGGTGCCTATTGTAAGTCGGAGGTGTCATAGAGTCATACTTTTTCGAAAATAACGACGGAAGAGCCGCTCCAGAAAATGGAGACATTATAAACAATTTTTTGTGGTCGAAGATACGGACTCACCCCAGCAAATATTATGACTAGGGTTCGGAAGTTGATGACGTAAAAACTCACAAAAAATGCATTTAAAAATTATATAAAAATTCACTTCAAATTTTCTTATTTTAATTTTTTAGCGGACTATACAAGCTGTAAAAAGTAAGAGTTATTAAAAGTTCGGCTCTAAGATAGAAGCCACCAAAAATGATACGTTACGTGACAAAATATAGAAGTGGTTTGCAACTGCATCTATAAAAATACAAAAATCTGCAAATTATGACCGAATACTTTGATGAAAGCCTTTTTAATTTAGTATGTAAAAATAATACTTACACGCATAATTATGTCGTGAAAAGATCTTCATTACTTTTTGATATATAAGTCATAATATGATACGTTACGTGACATGCGTTATGTGACATATTCTTTCCTAATAATATTCATGAGAAATTGTTGATATATTTTTTTTTATTAAATATTTGTATACTAGCTTTTTCGCTAGTATATTCGATATCCAAAATTTGGCTTGTATGGGCGGAACCACAACCCCTATTCCAAAGCCTGTCCAAGTTTTCCAGTAGAACGATATCACCAAGTTGTAACTCCATACTGAGTAACATTGTTGTGCAAATTTTAAATCCAAAGATATTCTATATCAAAAATTTAGCTTGTATGGGTGGAACTACACCCTCTTTTTGAAAGTCCGTTTCAGTTTTCTAGTACATAGAAGGACATCGCCCAATAGTAATTTCATTCTGAGTTTTATTGTTATGCGCCATTTTTTCCAAAGCTATGCGATATCATATTTTTGAATTAAATGGGCGGTGCCACTCCCCTTTGTCCAATGTTTGCTCAATTTTGCTAGTCGAAGGACGCGACTAAATAGTACGATCTTACCAAGTTTCATTGATGTGTGACTTATAGCTTGAAAGTTATACCGAAAATTTGGTCTGCTGAAAGCCACGCCCCAATTCCAACGCCCATAAAATTTTACCTGTGGAACGGCACTTGTAAATTGAGGTAGAACACCTCAAAAAATAATAGTTTTTGTCAACATTTTATTTTTCGGACACGGTGGACCTTTCGGTGGAAATACCAATATTTTACTTTGCAATGACGTTACGTGACATACTTTGAAACTAAAAATAATAAATTCTACTATTTAATCACTTACATCTGGCAACTCAGAAGTAATGACAACAAATTATGTTTTGAACTACGTGACATTAAAATATCAATGAAAGCAAATTACAAAATTACCGTTAACTGATCTTTGTTTGCTCTTATTGCATTTTTTTTAGTTAACTGTTATTGTCATAGACACATTTTGCGGTAGGAGTGTAATCGGAATATCTCTCTTAAAGAAGTAAATATTAAAGAAAAATATGTATTAAAAGTTACCAAGAACGAAAAATATATAAATTCAAATTTGCAGTCAGTTTTCTTATAACGGCAACTGAGTTAAAATATTAATTCGTTTAAATTAATAAAATTTGAATATTTTCGTTTAGATAATATCATAATAGAACGTATTTTCTTAGTATTTTATTTTTTGGTCTCGGTGGACCTTTTTGCGGAAATGCCCATATGCTAACATTATCTCTAAATAAATATGATATATGAAAATACAAGTCGTGAAATACGTCGCAGTGGTTTCAAGATCTTATTTGGAGCTTCTGAACCGAATCCAACGTCGTGCGATATATTTGATAGGAGATGAAATTTGATGAGGAGATTTCATCTTCTCTCAAAACTCTCGGGCATCGATGGAATGTTTGGTGCCTAAGCCTTTTATATAGGTACTATCATGGGGGTGTTCAAGGAAAGTATAAGAACTGACTCCACCATCTCGAGTGTTTCCTGGGATCACTTGGTCAGGCCTCCAAGCCCATTCCTATATCATTGCCTTGATGCCTTACAGAGATAATTTGTTTTTCCGTCGTAGAATAAGATTTTAGAATTATCTCTCTCCGAGTGTGTTCCCCGGCGACTTCGAACTGTGTAAGTTAAAAACAAATCTTCATCGCCACTACTTACTCTTTCCACCCAAAAAATATTCCAAAAAAATAATAAGATGACCAGATGGCAATGATGGCTTTTCAATTGTTACATTTCAGCAGATATCAAAGTTACAAATGACATTCAGTTGTCAAATATTCAAAAAGGTTTGCCATTTTATCATGCATCGTTACACACATGCCAAATTAGTTGAAATTATTAAAAAATCTTATCGAAAATCCGGCTTAACATAGTTGTAAATACGCAATTTTTATACTAAATTTGAATACACCAAGAAACGGAAGCTACAACCATCACTTCAACACTTCCGTTGTTAAGCCTTTATTTGTTTATTTTATTTGTCGTTTTTCTTTTCGTTCTTTTTACCAAATTCGTGTCAAATCTTTTTATCACTTCTTTAAGGTAACTTTAAGCATTATGATAATTTATGTAATTATGATAATTTATGACGTGAGAACACATTCGAACACCAATAAATTATTTTATATCTTTCTACTGTTAGCGCCGTTTAAAGCTCTTCTATAATTATTTTAAATATAAATTTTTGCATTATATGTATTCATAATAGTTTTTTATTTTAATAATTTGTTTATTATGACATTATGTTGTATTGTATATAATTAGATGTGATTGATGTTACCGAATCAGATGCTCATGCGAAAAAGCCTTAAAATGTTAACAAACGATTAGCGATTATTAAATTAAAACTTTTGTCCCACAATAAATGTCTGTAAGATATGATTAATTATGCGGATTAACTCAAGAATATATTTATCTTAATTGTTTCTTCCCAACAAAGTCTTGAGCATTGAAAGAATTTGTAGACAAGAATTCATCAAGAATGTTCACAAAGAACTTAACATATATCAAAAAATTTTCAAATTAATTTCCGGTTTATTTAACTGTATGGCCGTCTTAAAAGTGACATACATGCATGCATACAGGGCCATATTTACGCTAGTGTTCAAGGCCCGTCAATTTAAGGGGCTCCCAAGTCGAAAAATTCGCGAAATTACTTCAACAACAAGAAGTACACAACATACCGTTCCTATAATTCCTTAATCTTAGTAAAGTGGATATATTGTTTATATTTCATTCCAAAAAGAGACATTTTGTAAATTTTAAAAGAAATGCTCAGACCATACTTTCCATATTTTAATTACACAACAATTTTCAAAGTTACAAAAAGATTTATTCACGAAGTTAATTGTACTTTATGATTAATTTATTAGGCTTGGATATTATAGTCCTTTAAGACATTCCCTTTTTTTAGTTCAATGACATAAAATGAAGTTAATCATTCATCTAGATCTGTTAGTTCATTAATTTTCCAAGAAGAAAAAAGACTAAATTAATTATCTAAAAAAGAATTATAAAAAAAACCAAACTTATCCTAATCTTTATCCTTATTCTTATATTCATAATAATAATTGTCCTACTCCTCCTTGTTCAAACTCTTCCTTTAATCAGTGTTGAAATTCCTGACCTTATGCTTGTTCGAATCAATTTCCTAATATTTTTCCATTTCTTTTCCCAATCTTTGTCCGAAATTTTGTCCAAATCCTTATTGTATTTCTTTTTCAATCCTTGCCCTAGTCCTTCTCCCAATCATTGTATGAATTACATTGTTCAACACAAAAAAAAAACAGTGTGATTCTGACAACGGATTCTGATAGAAGGGACCAAAAGGAGTGTATCGGCGTTTTGAAAGTTAACGTATGAGTTTTATTTTAGGGGAGATTTAAGTTTCCCCCTTTTGAACATTCTTATAGGGAATTGGCATGGGAAACCATGTGACCCTTACATTTTGGGTACATGATGTGTTCAGAAGATTTATGTCAAATATTATGAGGAACATTTTTGTGGAGCATTTTATCCCTCTTACTTTTAATGTATGGGTCTTCTTTGACCCTTTTTTGGTAAAGGGTAAATATAACCCATAAAACAAGGATATAACGGATTAAAATGTTCCACAAAAATATTTGTCATAAAATTCTACTATAAGTCTTTCAATACACCAAAGCTGAAAATTCCACTTAAACTCCAGAAATAATTCTTAACTGAAAATGGGTTTAAGGGCTAATTTACTACTTATTTATAATGGGTACTAAATTGTCGCACAAAAGAGGGTTTTAGGAGTTTAGTTTGTATTTATAAATAAAAATATGGGTAAAATCATGTTTTTCGAAACAGTTAGACATTTTCGCTAAAGCTAAAAATGCATATTAAATGCTTACAAACCAAGTATTTCAAAATTTATTCAATTTCCTTAAATTTGAAATTATTTTTATTAAATCATTTTAAATCATCAACTTTATTTTTAACGATAACCAAAATTTTTATTTTGTTTCGTTGCAACAAAATCGAAAAATTCGAAAAAATAACGTTATCTCTCAAAAGAAAAATATTTATTTCGTTTCGTAGTTAACAAAATAAAATTTTTTCGTTTTTTTTGCTCAAACAAACGTTAAAAATAACGTTAATTTCAACAAAAAAATTTCGTTTTCATTGAATCGAATTATTTTTTTTTTATATTTTTTTCATTTGAGATTTTGTACAAACTATATTGACGAAAATATACTTGGAAACACCGGTGTGAAGTTAGCCCAAACTCTTTATCCCAAATTTTCAACTCAGCCCAACTTTTGAATTCGCCGTAAACTCAACATAAAAAAATTTTAATTTGCTTTTAATTAAATGCAAAAAATATAAATATAATAAAAACTTAAAAATACTGTATATTCATGCTTAACCAACATCGAAGATGTTAATATTCACTCAAATTGTAAGTTTTATTATAAAATTTATAAGTCAGGTCATGAAAATGTTCTGAGAAGAGAAAGGTGTAAAAGTCAAAGTTGTGAAGCGATTTGCTTGAAAATCGACAGATTACAACTTCAGACTGTCAAAAAAACATTTCAGTTATCCTTTTGATCGTAAAAATTGTCCTTCCTAGGACTAAGTTGCATGAAATGAGTTGCTAGCAATTTTGTAGTTTTTTTTTTGGCAAATCGACAAAAAGGATAGAAGATGAAAAGTTCTCATCCCGGATTTTTGCTCAAAATTGTAGTTTTATACGGACAATCGAATAAAACTATGCTCAAGTACCGGTCTATCGTCCTTGATACCAAAATTTGAGCTGAAATGCGAAAAATTGTGATTTTTGTATAAAAGTCCGATTTCCACACCCCGAAACATGTCCCAAAACAAAAGTTCTCATCCTGGATTTTTGATATGTGATAACTGATGGTATAAAGATGATTTTGTCCTTCATTCCCCAAATTGCTATCAATCGTCCTTCATACCGTAAAATGGCCTAGAAGTGAAAAAGTCAGTTCATGAAAATGTTATGAGAGGAGAAAGCTGTAAAAGTCGAAATTGTCAAGCGATTTGCTTCAAAATCGACAGATTACACCTTCAGACTATCAGAAAAACATTTCAATTATCCTTTTGATCGTAAAAATTGTCCTTCCTAGGACTAAATTGCATGAAATGAGTTGCTAGCAATTTTGTAGTTTTTTTTTTGGTAAGTTTTTAATTGTAGTTTTTAATTGTCCGTATAAAACTACAATTTTGAGCAAAAATCCAGGATGAGAACTTTTCATCTTCTATCCTTTTTGTCGATTTGCCAAAAAAAAAACTACAAAATTGCTAGCAACTCATTTCATGCAACTTAGTCCTAGGAAGGACAATTTTTACGATCAAAAGGATAATTGAAATGTTTTTCTGATAGTCTGAAGGTGTAATCTGTCGATTTTGAAGCAAATCGCTTGACAATTTCGACTTTTACAGCTTTCTCCTCTCATAACATTTTCATGAACTGACTTTTTCACTTCTAGGCCATTTTACGGTATGAAGGACGATTGAAAGCAATTTGTTGATGATGAGAATAATTTGTATTTTAAATTCCATACTTTTGTTTTAACATCAATTTTTTTCATTGCGGCGAATTTAGCATTCAAAAGTTTTTGCGGCGAATTGAGCAAAAAGTTGGGCTGAAGATTTTGGGCTATCTTCACAGAAGTCTTGGAAACGATATGTTTTTTTTTTAATAAGCTTGAAACGAAATTTTTATTTTCTGATAATTTCGTTTTTCAACAAAACGAAACTTGTTTTGATATTTTCTTATCGTCTTAGAGAAACGAAATCATACTGATAATTTGTTTTTCGTTTTTAACGAAACAAAAAAATTTTGTTGATTTCGTTGTGCATGCCTGATTTTTATTAATTTACTGTAGGAACCTTGTTATTTTGGAAAAAAATTGATTTTGTTGTTCGGTGCTATTGTTCTCATCCGTGTCAAATTTAATGATCTAATCTTTGTAAATCTTTGCTCTACTCCTTGTCTTATTTCTGGTCGTAGTTTTGGTTCAAATCCTTGCCGTCATCCTTTTTCTAAACCTTGTTCACTTACTAGTCCTAATTTAATTTTTATTTGTATTTTTAATTTTGCTTTTGCTTTTTGTTCTACTTTTGCTTTTGATTTTGCTTGTGCTTTCCGATTCAGAGTAAATTTTAACTAATCCTTGCTGTCTCAGCGGGTGATAATTCCATGCAACTATATCACATTTTTGTTGCATAAGCTGTCGCCAGACCAAACACAAATCCTTAATTTTTGTTTTAAAAAAATTACTGTAGAACATATACTCACCGAGTAATAATACCCCATGACGTCATGAATTTTGAATTTTTTTGTTTATTTTTGTCTTGAGGGTTAGGAACCCCTTTTACTGGTGTACAGTATTTTATCCCCCACGTTTAAAAGACGCAAAAGGGGTATATTAATTTTGTCACTCCGTCTGTAACGCCCGTAAGGAGGTGTGGTAGGTATATAATTCTATATAATCTTGATCAGCATCACCACCCGAGTCGATTTAGCCATGTTTATCTGCCTGTGATCGCGATTACAGCTCTAATTTTCAAGATGTCATCACAAAATTCGATATTTAAGCTTGTTTCTAAAGAATAAATATCAAGTTCGAAAATGAGCCAAATTGGATGAAAACCACGCCTACCTCCCATACAAAGTGACTTTATCAAAAAAGGTAGAATCTCTTGTAATTCCACACAAATTAATGTATGGACTTGGAATTTTGCAAATAAGCTTTGATATTTAATATGTCGATGATCAATTCTTTCTAGCTTTTTTTGTTTATTAATTTTCGTCATAAGGTCAAAGAATAACCCTTATTTTCCGTATCATTATTTTTATCATCAAAACTATATTCAGCGAGTAACAATTTTGGAAAATGCCTTTTCCTACTTTTTGGGCAACCTACGCAGCAAACATTACGTTGTCAAAATACTTCAAAATACAAAAATGGTCTTTGCAATTAAAGCATAATCAAAATATTTTTAATCTTAATATTGGAATATGGCCTTTCATTATTTATATTGAAAACAAATTTTTTGTTTCTGCCACAAAGCGTTCTCTGCCAAAAATAAATTCCGGGTAACTTTCTCGGCATAATTGGCAGTATAAGTAGCTTGAGGGGTGTAAAGTCATACAAAGGCTACTGATGAGTTGGTGTAGCGGCCAATGAAACAGTCTGTATAGTCAAGCTGTGTGATTTGCTCTATACAGAGCCGTTGTTGTTGTTGTTGGTTGTTGCCTTCTTTGTTCTTAATGTTGTCTTGTTGTCAACATGATTGGCCTAGATCTCAAAAAATTTGTTTTCAATATAATCAATATATTTAAGATTTCTTTGGATTTGTTTACCTTTAATATTTGTGTATTGAAAATAACCATAATACTACCCTTAATATGTATTACTACTGTTATTAGGGTTAATATGAATGCCTTGGAGATGTTTTTTCTTCTGAGAGAATTTTTTTAGTCGTTTGTGAGTTTTTGGGTCTTTGATAACAGTTCTGGCAATTGAGAAATTTGAAATGATGGATCCAATATGGTAACATTTTAGCCCGAATTGTCGATTTTGTTCTTATGAGCACTGAAAAACTGTATTTCTTTGAATTATTAGATCACTGATTATCATCCTAACGTCAAGATTAAAAAATCAAAAATGGTGAATTCAATATGACAACAACAAGAATTATTTTCTTTGCAAATTTGGAAATTTTGAATTTTGATAACGCATTAGTAAAAAACGTATCTGAAAAGGAGTATCTAGGAGATGTAGGAGTAATTAATTTCAGACCAATTACTCTATTTTACAAAAATTTTTATAATTGTTGCGTCCATTTTTTATCCTTAGATTTAAACTATTGACACTATTGTCACAATAGCTGAGTTTTTTTTGGGCTATTTTGGTCGGATTATTTGACCTATATTTGAATGAATATTTGATTTGAATATTTTCCGTATAAAGTGCAATTGACTTAAAGAATATTGCCGACAGACAGTTCACGTCGCATGGAATACGGCAAAACAGTCGCTCGAATGGTTGACACTGAACCTGATTTTTGGAAGCAAATTTTGATGATCGATAAGGCCTATGTCGTACTCCCTGGTGCCGGTAACAAGCAACTTTTGGGGAACGAAGAACTCACACAAGGTCCTTGAAACACCATTGCATGACCAAAACGAGGCTGTTTGGGCCGACGTTTGCGTCAAAGCCATCATTGGGCCAAGTTTCTTCAGAGAAGAAGATACAGTCGATGGAAATTGATATCGGGGGATATTGACTCATTATGTTTGGACTGTTACTGATTTCAAAAAGACTGTGCGCTATGTCACACTGCAAATCGAATAATGCAGTTTCTGCAACGAAAGTTCTCTGGACGTGTGATGTGAAAAATTGCGACATTGACTGGCCACCCAGATCATCAGATATGACCCCTCCGGACTTCTTTGTTGTGTGGCTATTTGAAAAGCAAAGTGTACGCCAGTAAGCCTCAGACCATTGGCAAGCTCAAGGCAGACATTCGTGCTGTAATCATCACTGTGCCGACCGAGATGCTCGAAAAAGTGATGAAAAATGCAGCAAAAAAGGGCAAAAAGGAAAACTAGTCCAAATAAATTGTAAAGGACCAAATTAAATAAAAATACCTCATATATGGAAATCAGTTTTTTGCCCTCAGTTTTTTATTCAATATTCATATACCGACATAAAAAATGGTGTACCCTGTATGTACCACTGCCTGTTAAAGGATAATATTTTATTGTGCAAGAAAGTATTTGTAATACTTCTGTAACTAAAGTATCTGATTTCTATCGTTAATATAATTATGTTTTTAAAGGGTCCCAAAATTATTTTTGCCCATGGGCCTTAACATAGCTTAAGACATTTATGACTATTTAAGGCCATTTTGATGAGTAAGGCCGTGAATGTTGCCAAACATACGGTGAAAGTGTTAAAAAATATTTTTGCTTAGGTTGTTTCTAGCGGAGGGTGTAAGTATGTAGTGTGAAATTTATGATTTTACACAAACGAAGACATATTGCCGCCATTATTAATATGATGTTGTTATTATTTTGTAAATTAAGGTGACATGAGAGTGACATACCTGTCTGTGCTTATTAAGTGACAATAATTAATAGTTCCATCAATTGCTTGATAATGCATGAAATGTGTTGATCTTTCTTATTTTGAACTTTATTTAAATCAAAATGAAAAACTTGTTTTGCTAATTAAATAATTATTCGTTTTCAAGTTCGTGATACTCGCAGAAGTCAAACAAAATTAAAAACTTAGGGTTGCTCAAATCTTAAAAAAACATAAATTATACTAACTTATTTTTAAAAACAAATATTAACTTTTCAAATGAACATCTTTTAAGCTATAATCAATTTTTTTGTATATAAAATAAACAATAACAAATATTATTTTTTTTTTATATTTTTAACAAATAATGTTTTTTTATATTTTTATATCAATTTTAATTTTCGTTTACATATTAATTTTTATTTTTATTTCTGTGTCATATGCATTTTTTATTTTTATTTTTATTCTTATTTTTATTTTAATTTTTTTTTTATAATTGTTATTTATATAATTGTTTCTATTTTAATTCTTATTTATTTTCTTATTTTTGTTTAATTTTTATTTTACTTTTTTTGTTAGATTACTATTCTTTTTATTTTAATTGTTGTTTTTATTTTTATTCTTATTTTAACTACTATTTTTATTAATTTTTTATATTATTTTATATCAATTTTCGATTTCATTTTGATTTATTTTTATTTTTTTTTTTTAGTTTTTAATTTTTTTATCTTTTTTTCAATTTATTCTTATTTTAACTTTTTTTTTTATTTTAACTACTATTTTTATAAATTTTTTATATTATTTTATATAAATTTTCGATTGCATTTTGATTTATTTTTTTATTTTTTAATTTTTTTCTTTTTTTTCATTTTATTTTAAATTTATTTTTATTTTTGTTGTTCTTTATCATAGTTTTAATTTATTGTTTTATCTGATTTTTATCCTAATTTTTATTTTTATTGTTTTATCTTATTTTTATTTTTTTATTTTTATTTCTTTTTTTATTTCTATTGATATTTTCTGTTAATATATATTTTTGTAATATTAACAATTTTATATTTCTTCAAATCAATTTTTTTCTATTATTTTATCTTTTAACTTTAAATTCCTCTTACCCAGGAGGAAGGTTGATTTAAAATTTTATTAATGACTAACCCTTAAATGCACAAGGCCCCCGATTTTTACCGAAAAAATATATTCTATGTAAAATTGAGTAAAAATAAAAACTGCGTTTTTAGTTTTGAAAAATTTTATTTTTTTTATTGAAAAGTTTTTTTTACAAAAAAGTGGTTGTATCTATAAGATATAATGTGAATTTACCCACATCTAAAATCCCTATTAAAATATATCAAAATTAAAGAAATGTGATTAAAATTTTTATTAATTTATTTATTTTAAAAAGTTCAAATTATCAAAAGCTGCAGGGAGTGCATACTGTATCTTTAAAGATACAACCAACTAAAGTTACCCAGTGAGGTGCCAAATGATAGAAATTTTTTCCAACCACTTAAAATCACTAAAGGACATATTTTGAAAGAAGTCAGTATTTTTTCCTAATCAAAATTATTTATCTGTTCCTAGAAGTTAAACTGTTCAAAATAGTGTTTATTTAATTAAAAAAAAAAATTTTTTTTGACTTTGTACATAATTTTTTTAAAAAGTATGACAAATAGAAGTAAAAATTATTTTTTTATTTAAGACTAATAATATTCTAAGTAATATAGAACCGATTTGAAAAAAATCAAACTAAAAATATAGCCGTAGGAATTTTTTGAATGGTTGTATCTTTAAAGATACACGGTGCATTTAAGGGTTTAAAAGCCAGATGTTTCAAAAGCCCAAGGGACACATAAAAAATGGTAGCAAGTGGGAGTTGACAACATTTGCTAATGGAATGTCTTAATAAGATAGTGCGAAAAAACTAAAATTTTTCTTGGATTCATAAGTACGTCCAAAAAAACTTGAATTTTTCTTGGGTTAAGAGAAGAAATGTGGAATTCATTTGCTTGCTGAACTGAGTTAATAAGATTTATATCAGCGTACCTAGTGAGCGTATGATTCGAAAAGGTACACAAGCTAGTGGAAAATTACTAAATTTTTGATTTCTTTGGTCCACAAACGTGTACCTTTTGGTGAGACTTTCAGAAATTAGATGTCATTCCGTATGCCTACCAAAACTCACGCGCTCATGAACGATAACAGTTCGTGAGTTATACATGGTATTGAAGAGCAACAATAAAAACAGGATAACTTAGGAGAGGAGGATACGAGGGTAGCTACATATGTTTCGGGAAATATTATAAATACCGAATTTTTTTATTTATCGTTTTTCAAAATATTCTCTTTATTTATATTGAAACAAATATGAGCTTTAGGCCAAGTATGTTGACAACAAGATTACATGAAAACAATGAAGGCAACAATCAACAACAACAACAACGGCTCTGAATAGAGCAAATTATACAGCAGACTAGACAGACTGCTACACTACATCAGTACGCCACACCAACTCACCATTTTCTTTAATAATAAATACTTTTTTGCATGTGTTCAAACCATTTGTCATAACATTTATCACATTCCACTTGAGGCATCTCCAAAAAATACTTTTTGAACGCATCAGAGGCTTCTTCTTGCGTCAAAAATCGTTGTCCACGTGATTTGTCCTTGATATGCGGGAAGAAAACGAAGTCATTAGGTTCCAAATAAGAACTGTACCTTACAATATACCTATTAATTCGATGTCTTGAGTGCTCAAAAATGCTTTTGTTTTAGCTGATGTGTGGAAGCTTGCATTGTCTTGATGAAGAATAAATCTTCGGCGCTTGTTTGTTTTCCTTAATTCATTGAACACTTCTGGCAAACAAATGGTTACGTACCATTCCGTATTGATCATTCTACGTGTTTCAAGTGGAACGTTGGCCACATGACCAGGTTTGTTGGGAGACCATTTGCTTCGCACTTCTTCGAGTTCGAACAACTTTCCTTGGATTTGGTTAATTTTGAAAGACACAAACAGCCAACTGCCGTTTACTTTCAGACGTCTTTTATGTTCGTCTTTTGAATTTTGCGATTGTATTTCTTTATCATTTCTTTGCATCAATCGACAAGAGCCTTTTGTTTTGGGTGATTGTCAAATTGTGTGGAATCTCAAGTAGAGTAATCTTTTTCACAACAATGTGTTCATGTAAAATGGTATGTATTCTGGTGGAAGTAATGCCAAGGAATGCCTTAATCTCAAGGTATGCCACATGAGGATCAAGCATTGTCAGCTCAAGTACATAATCAATGTTTTGTGGCACAACAACAGATTTTGGACACCCTAAACGAAATACGCCAGTGTGCACGGTGCGGCTCCGCTTGAATTTTGTGTATCATCGATATGTAGAGGTTTTTGATGGTGCCTCATCGCGTCGAATTGAGTTCATCGATATACTCTTGTTGAGATAATTCACGTAGAAAGTTGTAAAATAATTGCCCAAAAATGTTCACGTTTTAATTCCATTTTGCTTTTTTTTAAATGCAATTTTAAAAGCCCTGTAAGTAATAACACAATAAGCGCACGTATCCCAAAACGTTGTGAGCACTTATAAGCTGTGAGCACAAATGTCGATCTCTCCAATAGAAACGTCAGTTTGACTGCAATGACATTAGCGTTTCCATATCCCGTAGCAGCCAAATAAAAGTAGAAGCCTACGTAACTAAGCTCCTAGGTGACTCTATAGAAGTTCTATGCATTCTATAGACTCTTATGGAAAATATCGATGATTCTATTGCATTTGAACTTTTAAAGGCTCTTTTGCCTCCTAGTATAAAAAGTAAAATCATAAGCAAAAGTTAAAACAAAATCAAAAACAAGAGTTAAAAACAAATGTTAACGCTGTCACGTCAATACCTCCAGCCGTGTAGATATACAGAAAACTTCCTTTTTATGGGAAAATAATTTCTACTTCAGCTCAAACCGAACTTGAAAATCTCAGTGCGCAATGTTCCACACATCTTCACATATTCAGACTCGGCCACCACTAGTATTTTATTATTAAAGAAAAACAAAATTTCAAATTTTTACTTTAAAATTTGGCAACTCTGTTATTGATGTGACATTTCGATATGATTGATTAAATGCACTTAACACATTTTATTCTCTTCTTTGCCTTCGCTTTCTTTAATTAATAACCATCTCATCCTTGAGCAATGTGTCTTTAGCACCAAACATTAATGAATGTTCAGAGGTGAATGATTTTAGTATTTAATATTTTTTTTAAATGTTAGAAAATATTTTAGCCTTGACTTTACAAACATCAAATTGTGATTATAAATTACCAGAATAAAAATATTGTATATTATTAAAAAAAACAAATGTTTCAACTGGAACCTCATAAATAAGAGAATTTGCAGTTTTAGCTTGGTGGGAAGTTGAAACGAATTTAATTCTATGACCATCTCATAAAGTTAATTTTAAACTAAAATGAATTTCATCAATATTGAAATTGATTTCTATAGCTACATATCTGGCTTATCAGTAGCTAATTTCAAAACATTTCTTTATGCTGCTGTAAAGTTTAAAAGCAATTTTATGTGACCTCTTTCAAAAGATAAATTTAACAACATCATAGCCAAAGCATATTTTCGGAAAGGATTGATACACACACAACGATTGTGTTGAGCAGTTTGCCTTGACTTCTTCAGCCTTACATTGTGCTTTTGTTTTAATTTTAAGTGAATTTTTAAAAATTCTCCAACAACAACTCCAACCAAAATAAATAGGGCAAGAGATTTACACCAAGCTCTTCACGAGCTTTTAAAGTACATACAAAAATTGCTTAACTCTATTGATGAGACAAGTTACACTTGTTCCTATAACAAAAGACTCAAGAAACGAACTTGAAATTGATTTTTCTCTTGACTTCTACTCGCAGCAGTTGCCTAGCTACCTCAATTGCACTGAAAACAAAAGACTTAAGCAACGAACTCGCTATTTATTATTATCTTTTTCTTTTTTTACTCATCGTTGCAAGCTATGGATGTACATAAAATATTTTCCATCTTGCCAGCTCATTTACTTAAAACTCAACAAAATCGCATCCATTTAAGATGCAGCTTACATTAAACTTAAATCTAAAAAAGTTTCAACAACATTGCCAAGTATTCCAAATATGCAAAGCATTCCATATTCAAGCATTTCATTCATAACCAGTTCAAAGTGTTTCAGTGTGTTGGCAGCAGCTCTTTGTCCAAATTAGCGGGTGGATGTGCTCTAATATATTCCAAAGAACGCAAAACATAGGCCGGTATGGGTGGTGGTGTTGGCAAATGTTCGCCGTAGGGATGGTAACCGTCTTTGTCGGCCTTATAGGAGAGTGCTATATGTTCACCTTCAGGTGACACATAATTGAGTGTCCCCTGTACGCCATTCGAATTGCTAGCTTCTTGAACTTGAATGCCGTTGCTGGTTTCGTAGGCGTAGTGATAGTTGCCCTCCGCATCGGCTCCATCATTTTGTAGACTGCGTATTTCGGCATTTTTGTCAATGTTATCGGCAGAAACTAGAGCAACGAATGCGGTGCAGATGAGCTGGTATTGATAGCAATAAGAATAGCCATAAAGTAAAATAAAAAAATAAAATATAAACGAAGAATACAACAAGTTGCTGTTGTTGTGATTTTTTTTTGCAAAATTGTTTTAAGTTTTTTAAGCTTATTTTTTCACTTACCAGCTTGAACATTGCTGAGCACTAGCTTAGTTTTGCTGGGTGAAGAAAAAGAAAACTTAAAGGCTGAGGATGAAGTTGCAGCTGATACTGTGTAAAACTGTTAAGTGATCCATGGCTTTTATACCAAAAAGTCAAGACAAAAGGGATTTTATTTTCCTTTGCTTTTTGTTGTTGTTAATTTTATAGGCCTTCACTGAAACAAGTTCTGCGCAATTTGTGGTAATTCGCAAAAAAAGGAATCCTTAAAGTTATGTAGTTTACACATTAGCAAAAACAAAAAAAAAATTAAATTCATTCGTTGGTGTCTGTTAATTTATGCGCTAATAAAAATTTTTGCTTGAAATCGCGTGGATGTTTTATTTCGCTGCTATTTTTGGTTAGG
Source organism: Pherbina coryleti (assembly GCA_943735915.1). Classification (NCBI taxonomy): domain Eukaryota; kingdom Metazoa; phylum Arthropoda; class Insecta; order Diptera; family Sciomyzidae; genus Pherbina; species Pherbina coryleti. Next base: position 85,219,996 of record OX030952.1, on the reverse strand, counting down.
TCAAAACATTTTGCTCCAATAAAAAATCAGTTTGTTTGTTTTTTGACAAAAGCTTTTAGCTTGGCTATTTGGCTATTTACATAATTCAACCATCTATTAATACGCATAGCGTAGTAAATAAAAAAAAGACAAGAAAAATAATAAAAAACAAGAAAAAAGAAATGTAAATAAATATCGACGCACATGTTCGAATAACTCGAATCTGCAGCAAATCTATTTGCAGATGAATTTTACTGAAATAAGCGAGTGTTAATAAAATTGATTAATATCCTCCATTTGCCAGTGGTTTCCTCAAATTACACCAACAACAGGCTCGTTAACTTTTTCGTTGCACTACATTTTACCTTAAAGACTTACAAGGTCGCAAGCGTGATCAACGCTGTCAGCGTGTTCGTTTTTTTTTTATATTATATCCAAAGATCGTTTTCAATTTAATGCTTGACATGATTAATTTTGGCAGCGGATTCACCTTAAAATGTAACTCCGCTCGAGGGCAGTCTTAAATTCATTACTTTTGACCACAATGACGCTGCATTGCCGCGTGTTATTTCTTTAAGTTTTTAATTTAATTTTAATTGCTTTACTTTTTACCGTTTAAAAGGTGTCCAAAAGATGCAAGCTAGCCGAATAGATTGCAACATAATTGAGTTTTTAAATAAAAATTAAATATTTGCAATTCATCTAATGGAAAAATAAATTTTTAAAAAATATGAGCTCAAGTTTGTTTCTTAAGTCTTTTGTTTGTTTTTTTTCAAATGCGTTCGAGTGTGTGTTTTGTGTGTATGCGGTTATGCTTAAGTGAATGTTAATCTCTTATTACTTTATTTGTGCTGAATTATTTAATTATAAAGTAAACATTTGGAAAAGTTGTTTTTAGATTTTTTAAACAGCGCTGACTTGCTCTTCATCCCACCAAATTTAAAAATTTCATTTGTTTCATTTATAGTTTTGATGAAATATATAGAATATAATGCTATAAAATTAAATTAGTACACTTTCTCTTTTATATACAGTATTGGAAAAAAATGAAAATGTTTTTTTTTATTTTTCTTGATTACACTGCTCAACACGAAAAAAATAACAAGGCTCCGACAATGGATTCTGATAAATGGGACAAAAAAACAATACTCGTGTATCGGCGTTTTTTTTTAAAAAGAAGCTATTATTTTTAAAAACAGCAAAAATTGCGAACTTAACAACAAGTATATGGCGCATATGGTAACAAGTTTTGGTACAATGAAATAATGAGAGCCGGAGGAGGGGATAAAAATTAACTTTTGTTTTAATTTTGCTTTTCATAGTTTTTTGTTTGAACCTAATGGATCTTATCAGCCAAAGTGCATCTGATAAGGTTCATTGCTATTGCTAAGTATGATGTGCCAAATGAGTAAAACACTTTTTTCATAGAAATTAACCCCCTAAAACCAAGTTTTGTGCGACATTTTATCATCAATTCTGAATAAGTACAAAACTAACCCTTTGACACATTTTAAGTTTTCACTCATTTCTGGCATTTAAGTTGAATTTTCAGCTTTGGTGTATTGAAAAACTTATATTAGAATTTTATGATAAATTTTTTTGTGGAGCATTTTAACTCATTATATCCTTGTTTTATGGATCTTTTTTGGCTTTAATCACAAAAGGGTCAAAAAAGACCCATAAATTGAGAAGTTAGGGGGTTGAAATATTGCACAAAAATATTTCCCGTAGTATTTTACATAAATCCTCAGAACACATCCTATACCCAAAATGTAAGGATAACATGTTTTCCTATGCCGATTCACTATAAGAATGTTAAAAATGGGGGAAAATTAAATCCCCTGTAAAATAAGTCTCATACGTAAACTTTCAAAACGCCGATACACGTGTATTGTTTTTTTGTCTCCTTTACCAGAATACATTGTTGGAACCTTGTTATTTTGGAAAAAAATTGATTGTGTTGTTCAGTGTTTTTATTAACTATTTCAAAATAAAAAAGAAACATAGTGACCATTCTAATAGTGTTTTAATAAAAATTGTAAAGGCGTTTTTTCTTTAGCTTTGTTTTAATAATAACTTGCATCAGTTATTCAAAACGGGATGAAAAAAATAATAAGAACAAATATCACAGCACAACAAAAAAATCTGAAGCAGATGATGCCTTGGGTATCTGCCTAAAAGATCCACATACCCTCGCATATCCCACATATTCAAGTCGAAATTTTCAATCCCAGGCTAAATAAAGGCTTTCCAGCCAGAGCTGTAAAAGAATGCATTCATTTGTGATTTAAAATCATTTAATTCTCAATCAATGGTTTGAAAAAATTAATGCTATCACTTTTTCAAATCATTGGTTCTGATTTGAAATTTCAAGTCCCAATCAATGATTTGAAAAATTATTGCATTTATTTGCAAAAATCATTGATTGGGATTCCGTGAATGCAATGATTTTTTCAAATCATTGATTGTGATTTGAGTTTTCAAGTCCCAATCAATGATTTGAAAAATTATTGCATTAATTTTTCAAATCATTGATTGGGTCTTGAAATTTCAAATTATTTTCAATGATTTGAAAAAGCGAATGCATTCATTTTGAATATAAGTCACATGATTTAAAATCACAAATGATTGCATTCTTTTACAACTCTTTCAATCATAATTAATATGGACACTCTGCACCATCCATGGAATGATATTAGACAATCGGAGAATAAAAGTGGGTGAGGTTGTTGAGGCTATAGGCATCTCAACTGGGTAAACACATCACATTTTATTGATGTATGATTGCATTAATTTTTCAAATCATTGATTGGGACTTGAAATATCAAATCACAATCAATGATTTGAAAAAATCAGTACATTCATGGAGTCCCAATCAATGATTTGAAAAAATGATTGCAGTCATTTTGTTTCAAATCATTGATTGGGTCTTGAAATTTCAAATTATTTTCAAAGATTTGAAAAAACGAATGCATTAATTTTGAATATAAATCACATGATTTAAAATCACAATGATTGCATTCTTTTACAACTCTTTCAAGCATAAATAATATGGACACTCTGCACCATCCATGGAATGATATTAGACAATCGGAGAGTAAAAACGAGTGAGGTGGTTGAGGCTATCGGCATCTCAACTGGGTAAATATATCACATTTTACATGAATATTTGGACATAAAAAAACTATCCGGAAGATGGATGGGTGTGATAGCGCACACTCGACCATGAGCGCAGCCGTGTGCCCACTTTAAAAGAGTATTGGGTGATGTAAAACCCAAATTCGAAGGAGTTTTTGCGTCATTTCGTAACCGTAGATGTAACATAGATATATCACAACACACCAGAGAACAAGAAAAAGTAAAAAAAGTGGACTTCTCCTGTCAAGCACCAAAGAGGGCCCAGGTGGGTCTGTCGGCCAACAAGGTCTCGTTCACATCCACTATCTTGAAAAAGGTAAAACAATCACCGTTGGACAAGTTTGACATTGATTTAAAGCACAAACGATAGCATTTGGCGAAGAAAAAAGTATTCTTCCAACATGACAACGCTCTTCCAAAAAAAAAAAAAAAAAAATGGCTCGGCGGTAAGAGATTTGGGTCGAATGAAGAGGTCCTAAGCCCTGGAAGCCTTGAGGGCCTGATAAAACCTATTATTTGGAAGGAATGAACAAATTTAAAAAATGTTGAACTAAACGTATCAATCTAAAAGTCATTTGATTCAAGAATTCACCGACTTATCAAATTGCCCTCGTATCGTCGATCTAATATAAAAAAATAAATAAATAAATAACTGGCCATTTCAGCCCTTGAAAGGACTTTGACCTAGCTTCTTATGATCAGTTGTGTTGTGCGTGTTATTAAGTTTGTACACAATTGACCGAGAAAGGGACCTACATGCTTAACGCCGACTCCGAACGGCGATGAACGTAATGTTCTTATTCTCAAGAAGCTTTACATGGCATTTGATTACTCTCTGAGGTTTGCCATTGTCTGCAGAGAGATGGCGGCCGTACAGAAAAATTATTTTAATTCAAATAATTTTCTGTCGCTGCTGGGGTTCGAACCTGGGTTTCCAAAGTTCTTTGACATAGCGGCCACGCACTAACCAACTACGCCACGGACGCCACTTATCGCCACGTCGATCTAATATATCACACTTAATAACACATAAGCGAAAAGTGCAATAGTGCTCTCCTAAACAATGAGGAAAAGTCAGATACGTCACTTAGTCATACGAGTTTTTTTTTATATCCGTGACGATTTCAGTTTCTTCATATATTTTCACTATCTTTACAATTATTTGTACAGTAGGACGATGATGAATGCCATATCCTTCCCATAAAGCACGAAAAGTGGTCACTCAAGATTTAGGTATCACTTATGTAATAGGTTTTAACAATTTGAAGCACGTTGTTTGATACTTAAATGATTCATATTCGTAAATGTCGTAAAAAGACTAATAAAATGGTAATTTCAATAACAGGTATGTTTGACATATTAGGGATGCCAACAATACGGTCTTGAATCCACTTAAATTTGAATAAGTAGACATTTTTATATTAATTTCTTAGAAAACAAAATATATATATATGTATATGAGGCGTTCTTTATCAAATCGGCCACCCCCCCCCCCCCCCTTCTCATAAACGGCTGAATTTTTGAGACAAAAAGTTCCACGGCGGCATTACATTTTGACATTAATAGATTTTTGAGTTTGGCAATTTTATGCAAAATTCAAAAATATCAGAAATGTGATTTTTTTAATTTGTATTTATATTTTGACAAATTCTAAGAACTTTTTGTTTCATAACATTTTTCCCTAAAGTGCCTTATTTTTGAATAACAAATCGTTTAATCGTTGAACATTAAATATTTTTTGGACCCAGTTTTGCTGATAAGGGTTAACTTTTTAGAAAAATTTACATGTTACAAAATATTTTTAGGAAACGAACACGATTCTATCATTAAATATAAAAAAAAAACTAACCTAAGCCAATTTTTATAACGTTTCCTTTTTTTGCGTAGTCATATTTGTCAAAAAAAAAAAAGAGGCCACCTCTAAATTATTAAAAATATCAAGAACGCCAAACGGCGGCAAAAAATAGAGATTTCAAGGAAAATTTTAAGCCGCCGAGGAACTTTTTATCTTAAAAATTCAGAGATAAAAAATTTGATAAACAACGCCCCATATTTTTCGAATTACGAAATATTGAAGCCGTATAATTTTTTATAAAGAAAATCCAATTTATTTGGTATGAAATTGAAACTTTTTGTATTTTAATGCTCCATAACTGATGTTAATAGATAAAAGAGAACAAAACAAATAATACTCCAAGTAAGTGAGTTTCTTAAAGGTCATAGTTTGTGTGAATTTTACTCTTATGTATTCCTTTAAGGGGAGAAATACATGTAAATGCTGAAAATCCGTAATTTTTCGTGAATTATTTTGAGTGTGATAAAATATTTAAATCATTTTACACTTTTGACATAATTTAATGACATGTGTCTGGTAATAAAAACAATTTGTTTTTAATACAAATTGGCGGCGGTACAGTCCCTCCACGAAGGCCGTTTTTGCCAAAGTCGTTAAATGGCTGCCATCGCGCAGCTTTTTCTATTGGTCTGAAATCAAAAAACAAAAGATATTTCGATTACTGATGAGTTTAGGCATAGAGTACACCTATAAAATTGAGAAAAATTACGAAATAAAAAATTGTGTACACTTTTTAATAAAACATTCGTATTTTCGCTTATTTTTTCGACAGTTATTGCTCCTTAAAATTGTTTATTTATGCAATAATTTATGTGTAATATTTTAAGATAATTCTATGGGTAATTATTTTGACTAAAACCCCTCAAAATTTCAGCCTGATCGTTTAATTACTTTTTGAGCTGCAGTGACAGCCTTTTTGAAAACGTAGTTTCGAGAAAATCGCGTTTAAAGTTTTAGGACAATAAAACTATTAGTTTTTGCGACTTACCGATCAATCAGAAATTCCAGGCGCATACAATAGCCCTTCCGCTTCCTCGAAAAGCTAATTATCTTCCAGTTGTTGCTGTTTCCTGGCAGTACATTTTACAGTAGATTTTACATGTATTTCCCCCCTTAAATCTTGAACTAAGTAACGCTTCTTTTTAATACTTCTAAAAATTTATTGCAAATTAATAATCCATAAATACTAACTGCCATTGTTTCGCCCTGTCCATGTGTGTCCCAGGTGTTAATATCATCTCATATTTTAAATATGGTTGATAAAAAATTTTTGAATATTTTGTACGATACGATACACTGCCTAAAACTTCAATTTGTTAATATTTAGATTTTCGAAATTAGTTGATTTCACCAAAATATTCTACTTCAAAGATAACATAAAACATAAACTAGTTGTTCTTTTAATCAAACTAGTATTTTTTTATTATTAAAACTATCTCTAGTTCATTAAGGAGACGAAAATTGAAAGAAAAAAAACTTGTTCTATATAAACTATTTTTGATTAAAAACTTCATATTCATTATGGAAAGGGAATTTTGAGTGGGAAGTTTACGAATTCTAACGGATTTTTAAACAATTTATTTAATTTTTTTTATAAATTTCATTGTAATATGTTTCTTAGTTTAAAAGATAAATAGAACAAACTTTGACCATCATGACCAACTCATTATGTAAAGTTTTTATCAAAGCAATATTCATACGCATTAATATACGAAAAACTTGTTTATGCTTATAAACGTAATGTTTTCCAAGTTGCATTTATTTAATTTAACCCAGTGTGGAATCATACATTTCGGTAGACAATATTTTGTTTATTATAACACAACATTATAACACATTACTCAAATGTAAGAAAAATGTATAGCCAAAAGAAAAGGATCATAGAAAAAACTTATTTTGCTAAATTCATAAAATTAAAAATATTCTTTTATATACGTGACAACGTTAATAATCTTTCTCACAGGTTCAAGTTGAAAAAAGGTATTTTACCAAAATGCATCGACGATGAACGAAATTGTTAATCTTTGAGTATAGATGCTAAGAGAAAAGTTATTGTACAACAGTTAAGGTTAATTCTTTGACTTTATGGCAAAAATAAAGAAAAATAAAGAAAACTAGTGCATATAAATAAAATTAGAAAAAGAAACAGATAAAGAGATAGAAATAGAAATTGAAATAGAAACAGGAATAGAAAAAGAAATAGAAATAGAAATAGATAAGAAATAGAAATTGAAATTGAAATAGAAACAGAAATAGCAAAAGAAATAGAAATAGAAATCGAAAAATAAATAGAAATGGAAACAGAAATAGAAATAGTAATAAAAATGGAAGCAGAAATTGAAATTGAAATTAAAATAAAATAGAAATTGAAAAAGAACCAGAAATAGAAACAGAAATAGAAATAGAAACAGAAACAGAAATAGAAATTGAAATAGAAATAGAAATTGAAATTAAATTGAAATTGAAATAGAAATAGAAATTGAAACAGAACTAGAAATAGAAATAAAAATGGAAATAGAAATAGAAATAGAAATAGAAATAGAAATAGAAATAGAAATAGAAACAGAAATAACAATTGAAATTGAAATTGAAATAGAAAAAGAAACAGAAATAGAAATTGAAATAGAAATAGAAATTGAAATAGAAATTGAAATGAAATTGAAATAGACATTGAAATTGAAATTGAAATAGAAAAAGAAATAAAAATAGAAATAGAAATATAGATAGAAATATAGATAGAAATAGAAATAGAAATAAAAATAGAAATAGATATGGAAATAGAAACAGAAAGAGAAATAGAAATTGAAATTGAAATTAAAATAGAAATAGAAATAAAAATAGTAATAGGAACAAAAATAGAAATAGAAACAGAAATATAAATAGAAATTTAAATAGAAAAAGAAATAGAAATAGAAATAGAAATGGAAATGGAAATAGAAATAGAAATAGAAATAGAAACAGAAACAGAAATAGAAATAGAAATAGAAATTGAAATTGAAATAGAACTACAAATAGAAGTAGAAATAGAAATAGAAATAGAAATAGAAAAAGAAATAGAAATAGAAATAGAAATAGAAATATAAATAGAAATAGAAACAGAAATAGAAACAAAAATAGAAATAGAAATAGAAATAGAAATAGAAATAGAAATAGAAATAGAAATAGAAATAGATATAGAAATAGAAATAGAAAAATAAATAGAAATGGAAATAGAAATAGAAACATAAATGGAAATAGATACAGAAACAGAAATATAAATAGAAATTGAATTAGAAATAGAAATAGAAATAGAAATAGAAATAGAAATAGGAATAGAAATAGAAATAGAACTAGAAATTGAAATTGAAATTGAAATTGAAATTGAAATTAAAATTGAAATAGAAATAGATATGAAACAGAAATAGAAATAGAAATTGAAATAGAAACAAAAACAGAAATAGAAATAAAAACAACTTGTAAGTAATGTACTGTCTGTCTTAATTAAAATACCACCACACTTGTAATACTATACAGGGTGTTTCAGGAAGTTCTGGCCAAATTTTTCCAGCGTATTCCTTGGCTCATTTCTTGAAGAAAAGTCCACTAGGACCATGTCCGAAAATGCACGGGTGCGAAATGGCAGCGGGTTCAAAATTTTCGGATTGGTGGCCGGAGGGTAATAGGGTAAAATTGCTTACTTCTGAGCCAGTGGTCGGATTTGTTTGTTTTTGGGCTTGTTGGAAAGGTCTTTAAAATACCTTTCCGTATAAAATAAAACAATAATTAGAAAAAGATGAAATTGCCGAGATACAGAGCTTTCCGAAAAAAAAAATGGAAAAAAAAAATAACATAACCTCAATTTGCTCAGCCAGATGGAAGGTAACTTATGTTTTTTTTTTCCTTTTAGAAGATAGTAATACCTTTTACCTTTCTAAAAATACTAAAACGAAGCCCGAAGGTTTTACCGTTCCGAAGTTATGACCATTTGACTGAAATGCAAATACGCTGGAAAAATTTGGCCAGAACTTCCTGAAACAACCTGTATATATAAGAAAGGAGCTTATGTTTGTAAGACCGCAATAGACTACTCATCAGATTAGCATGAAATTTTGTGTATACTGTATTTGTGTACTCTATTTAAAAGTTATAACATTTGTAAGTAAAAGTTGTTCCAATTTTACGCAAAAATTAAAAACCATTTTTGTGATTCAAAAAACAAGGCCTACCCCTTGATTTTTTTGAAGAAATTTTTTTTTTCCAATATTGTGGTTTCATATTTTTGAATAAATTTAAAAGCTAAAATAATAATTTATTAAAAAAAATTATCTCAGTATCTCTTACCAATCAAAAGTTATAGCCAATAATCTATATCCATATCATTTCCGGTAAATCTATATATATAAAAAAGGAGCTTATGTTTGTAAGGCCGCAATAGACTCCTAAACTACTCATCCGATTAGCATGAAAATTTGTATATAGAAGTTTTTTGGTACGGTGCGTGTTTGAGGGCTATCAATTTTGAACACCAGAGGGCGCTGTAGTACAAATTTTTTACAAAACTGCCTAAAACTCAAAAACCGCTTATGTGATTAGGATGAAAAGTGGTATACAGTGATTGTCACATACGCTGAGTGTTTTGCTGCTATATTTTTTACCTATCTTGAACACCAGAGGGCGCTGTAGTACAAATTTTTTGCAAAATCGCATATTTTTAGTTGTTTTCTTAGGTTACATATGCAGATATATACAAAATATAAAATATTTCTTAAATTTAGTACAATTAAAAAAATTTCCGTTATTTTGACATCAAAAACATGAACATATCTTGAAAACTATGAAACATTTTACTACAACCATATGCAGTACATATAATGCAACATCGTTGCTCAAAAATGAGAAAAAAACAATCAGAAATTTAATTTTGTGACTTTCGATTCAAATATCTCCGCTGCTTTTATATAAAATTTATACATTTTGTTAATTTTTTTTTTGTCTTAAAGCTTCATCAAAGTACTATGTAAACTTTATTGCAAAAATACCGTTAGTTGAGTATATATCTTTTAAATATTTTTTTCAAAAAAGGTCCAAAATTTTGGAGTTTTCCTCAAAAAAGGCTCAAAATTGGTTTTGTTCTAAAAATAGCTTAAATTCAAATTCGCAAATTCTCAACTCTATTTAAAAGCTATAACATTTATCAGCAAAAGTTATATCAATTTTACGCGAAAATTAAAAACCATTTTTGTGATTAAAAAAACAAGGCCTACCCCTTGATTTTTTCGAACAAAATTTTTTTTTTCCAATATTGTTTTTATATTTTTTAAAAAATATAAAGGCTAAAAAATTAATTTATTAAAAAAATATCTTAATATCTCTTACCAATCAAAAGTTATAGCCAATAATCTTTATCCAAAATATAAATACAAAAAGCAAAACGCTGACTGTGTGATGGGTGGAAACTTCAAAATTACTGCGCCGATAGAGCTGAACTTTTTGCAGTACATTTTTTTCAAGTACAAGATGGCTTAAATTTCTGTCACACCCCCTTTTACCGCCCACAAATCAATAAAAATGCTATATTTCCTACGGTTTTCTTCGATTTGGCTACATTTTGATAATTTAGTTTGTACGCTCACTGTCGGCAACTGTACTAAAACTGGGTAATGTCCATCTACTAGAAAACTGGGATGGGCATTATATAAGTGGATGTGGCTCCGCCCATACAATTAAATTTTATATTATCGAATAGCTTTGAAAGTAAAAGTAGCAGTACTTACATACACACTCAAAATGGAGTTACTATTGGAAAATGACAGTGGCAGTGGAAAATGACAGTGGTATCAAACTACGAGTCTAAGAAAAGTTTTGAATACACCTATTATGTTCCCATATAGTTGCAGGATGCAGCAACGCGCGCCGGGAAAAGGCTAGTTATTATATAATATCTGAAGTCATGGAGGTCTTATTACTTTGGTGACGGCACTTTGTTTGGCAGATAGGCGTGGTTCTTGTTCAAACTCTCAAATGTTCAACCTCTTATATGTTTTAATGCTAATGAGTAAAATATTAAGTCAATACATTAATTTATGTGGAATTTATAAAGCTTTGCCTTTCGATGACGTCAAATTGTATGGGAAGCAAGCCTGGTTAGATTTTGACTAATTTTAAAATCTAAAGTATTTGATACTATCAAAGCTTAAGAGCAAAATTTCAAGTTTTTATAGGATTATATTTTGTATTTGATGTCTTTGCTACGTATGGACCTGAGGTGGGCGTGGTTTTAATTAATTTTGCCAAATTTCAAACTTAGACTGCGTATTTTCAATTAAAGGTTTTACCAGTATGGAAGATAGGCGTGGTTGGGCTCATTTTCAGACTTAATCTACCATTTTTAAAAAAAGTGTAAGTATTAAATTTCAAATAATTACAAATGTAAGCATAAGTATGAGGACAAGCCTAGGTACATGGAGCAAAAGATGCGCATAATAGGAAGAAAAAGGATAAAATACGTTGTTATATCAAAATTGCTACGAGTGTTTCTCCTTGACGCAGCCAACTAAGTACATACTTTTGCTTTATTTACAATTAAATATTTTGAATTCTATTAAATATCAGAACCTGATATTTTTTATTATTTTCAAAAAAACATACTTTTGCTTTATTTACAATTAAATATTTTGAATTCTATTAAATATCAGAACCTGATATTTTTTATTATTTTCAAAAAAACATATATTTTAAAATTTGTTGAGCTTTTATAGAACCGTGGCGGCCGTAGCGCAGTGGGTAGAGTGCGTGACCCATACGTCAGAGAACCCTGGTTCAATTTCCATCTGACATAGAAAGTTTCTCAATTGAATTAATTTTTCTAATTAACTGTCACCTCTCTGCAGGCAATGGCAAACCTCAGAGAGTAAATAAATAATGCCATGTAAAGCTTCTTGAGAATGTGCACATTAGCCGTTCAGAGTCGGCATAAAACTAGTAGGTTCAGTTCTCGATCAATGATTAAACATTTAACATTTAATAACACGCACAACACAATTTGATCATAAAAAGTCAAAAGTCAAGTCGGTCAAAGTCCTTTCAAGGGCTGGAATGGCCAGTTTATTATTATCTTATTGATAATACAAATATTTTAAGCTTTTTGTCAAATAATTTATGAAGTAACATGTTGCATGTTCAAAAACCAAGTTTTTTTTTTAATAAAAAACATCAGGAGACTATTTCAATTAGATCTGTTTCGTTGCCCGCTATACAAACTGATAAATAGATTTCTGTGTATAAGCACAACTTCTACAAAACTAATGCGGAATTATGTTTATCTTTTTCTTCAAAGCTTTTACAAATTAACGTAATATTAAATTATGAAATTTTTCTTCTTCTTAAAAAATATTATTAATAAAATTATTATTCAATTAATTAACGTTGTGTTATAAAGTCATTTTTATAATGCTTATAAACACAAATTTTAAAAGACAAAAAAAAAAAACAAACAATAATAACTCATGGCATAAAAATATGTATTTCTTTCACACATAAACCAACGAGAGCCGGAAATATAACTTAGTGATTAAATAAAGCGAAATAGATAAATGTTATTCAATAAAAAAAAAAACCCTTAAAACCAACAGTTCCGACAGCTTGAAGGTTCGACAAGTGAAATAACAATTTTTTCTCCCGAAAAGCTTCCGAAATGTTAAAAAACACATAAATCAATATTTTTTACTTTTATAGCTATTTAAAACCGTTGCTTTTGGCTATTTTAAAATCTTTTACCCTCTGACCTTCCAAAGCCATAAATATGACTAATGTCAGGCATGTGTCCACTTGATTTAATTTGTTGATAGCATCGCGTTCGTTTCTTAAATCTTTTGTTTTGTGCTTAAATAAAAAACAAACAAAAGTTGAATTAATTGTGCGCTTAAGCAAGAAACATTTCGCTTTTATTTTTTTCTTTATAGCCGAATAAATAATAGATCCATCCATCCAGCTTGGCAATTTAGTGATCTGGTTTTTAATTAATTAGTTTAAATTTTATGTTAAACAAATAAATTATAGTTAAAATTAAAGGAGTTTTTTATATCAATTTTGGACAATACAGTTAAATATTTATTTGTATTAGAATGTAAAAAAAAAACAAGAAGAACTTGTATACTTATCATATGCAAATATTTCAATTTCATTTGATGCTTAATTAAAACATTCTTGAAAACATATCTACCTATAGTAACCAGAATAAGATCAAGAATATTGAAATAAATTATGAAAACTTTTTGTTAAGCAAATGCGGGCGAAAATTGTTAAACTCCTCTTTTTTTATTTGCAACTTGTTTCGGATAGTCAAATTAATAATTTTGCAAAGGCGTCTTGTATGAACATGCGTATTCTTTGAGCTAATCTTTGTAAGCTAGTTACTGGCATTGACAGAATCTTTATAGTAAATAAATTAATGCCAGTTATATATATACATATATATATATGTATATATATATATATATAAATATATTCCTTGTTGTTTTTGCTGTTGTTGGTGTTTTGGGCAAAGGCGCTAATGCACTGTATCTAATGACAGATTCTAACAAGATCCAACAGATGACACAGCTTAAAGCTTAAAATGAAGTTTTAATCAGCTAACAAGGTTTGCTCGAGATTAATTTTAAATATTTATGTATATATATATATATATTTAAAAGCGTGAGTGTGTTTGTGTGCTTATTTATGATTTTAAATGTTGTTTTTTCAATTGATACAACAAAAACATACCAAAAATATATTTCATTTTAAGAGAATTACTACGCTTAATGGATCCGTTCACGTGATAAAGACGAAGCAGCTGCAGCGGTAGCAGCGGCAGCAGCAGAAGACTTAAATGTTGGGTAAGGTTTGGTATGGCTCTGCTGCAATGTTGTCGCATCGGCATTTTTATTACTCTTATGTCAAATTTAATTTTTCAACTTCAAAAATTAATTTGAGTTTTAATAACCTTTTTTTTTTGTCCATTTTCATTTTTTCGATGATTTACGGTGATTATGTTTTTTTTTCATTTTCTTGGGTGACGATTCACCACCACTATGTGTGGTGATGGTGAATAAGTATAAAAGCAAAAGAGCATGGCGACTACTATATCAGTTTACTAACGATAATCAAAGCATAATGTTCAAAATCGTGAGTACCTATTTGCTTAAGTCGCAAGAATAATAATAGGAGTTATTAAAAAATATTTGGATATTCAGGCTGCGAACTTGTTCTTAAGGAAAAAATTAATTATTTTAAATAATAATAAATAACAAAAATAATTAAGTGTCGCAATGCAGTGTTTGAATGAAGTGAACTGTTTTAAGAAAAATTCTAGAATGCAAAAGGATATTTTTGTATGCAACAACGAGTATACAGGTTTTCGAGTAAAAAAAAGAACTAAATAGAAGAAGAAACTCGGCAAGCTTTTGGTGATATTTATGAAGTTTTTAAGTTTTTTTTTAAAACACAAATTTTTTAAATTGTGATGTGAACTTTGAATCAAGGATGCGAAGTGTTACAACCCAGGCAAGTTAGCCTTGGTTCGAAAATTAGCGGTTAGATAAATGGGAAAAGAGGAAAAAAATTCAGTGAAACATGTGCATTTTTTAAATGTGTTGCAAAAAATAAATCTAAAATCATGCAAATATAAATTTGAAACCTATGTATATTTGAGTCAATTCATGACCCTCAAGATCCTGACCACTACTATGTTCACTACATATTTATATCAATTGTAACCATTAAAGTCGTATATTGTGATGGATATAAATTACTCTTGTTTATTAATTTAACCCATTTCGGCCCAAAGTGTCATAGATTTTCAACTTCTTTAGTCAATGCATTTTACAAGAGAAAAAAAAGTAAGACACTTGTATCCTTCATTTTCAAGGATATTCTTTTCGATTCCGTGACCTGGTTCGTCATTCGAATTCACTGGTTGCCAAAATGACAGTTTTATTAACCAACGACCATTAAAGTAGCAAATATTTGGATTTTTTAACAATTCTTGGACTTTTTTTTGTGAAAACATTATTGAGGGTGGTAAACAATTTTTTATTCGGTGGCATCACCTTAAAGATCCTATAGCAAAAATTCAGAATTCAACATCCGTACGCGGTGACTCCGAAAATCGCTGTGTAAGCATATCCGTGGCAGCCATGGCCGAGTGCATTAAGGGGGGGGATAAGGTTTGTTTCGTCTAAAAAAGTCCTTTTTGCATGAATTTTTTTAGAAAAAACTATAACAGTATGTTTATTTTACGTATAATTATATAAAAGTGCAACATTTTAAGAATATTTAAAAAAATTTTTGTTAAAAAATAGAGAGAAATAACGGATTTATTGAAGATTTCCGCAGGTGCCTCGAAAAAAGTCTTTGTGCGGTGGAGCACAACAGCATCACTGGATCATCTGAAACCAAAAAATTAAAATGCTTTCTTTAGTTTATTACTTTATCTCTCCAGTGACGTCGAGTTTTTTTAATTTTTTAATTTTTCAATTTTTGGTACTATTTCGAAGCCAAAATGATGATTTTTGACGAAAAAGTCGACCTTTTTGTTATTGTAAAATTGTTAGTAAAAAAATTTTACAAAACTCGACGTCACTAGAGAGCTACATATATGTAGAATATGTGAACAAAATTTCAAAATGATCGGTTCAGTAGTTTTTTCTGTAGGCTGGTCACCGACTTTAAATATTACATGTTTGGGAAAATCAAATTAAAGTTTTGTACACTAAGCAACAATAGTTGGAGGTGCGGTCATTCAACCTACTGTAACTTCGTTAGTTTTGCTCCGAATGACCTAAAAATTTAATACAATATTATTCAGATGTTGTACTTTCAGAAACAAAAATAAAAAAATGAAAACAAAAGTTGTCAAACCTTACCCCCCCTCCCCCCTTAAACAGTGTGTTGACTACTGCCAATTGACGATGCCAATTCGTTGACGATGCCAATTCGAGCCCAGGTTCGAACTCCAGCTGAACAACAGAACATTTTTCTAATTGAATATTATTTTTCTGATCGGTCGTTATCTCTCTGCAGACAAAACCAAACCTCAGAGAGTAAATAATGCCATGTAAAGCATTTTCTCACACATAAACCGTTCGGAGTCGGCATAAAACTAGTAGATCTCGTTCTCAATCGTTTGTGTATAAACATTTAATAACACGCATAACACAATTTGATCATAAGAAGTTCGGTCAAAGTCCTTTTAAGGACTGAAATGGTCAGTTTATTATTATAAATAAGCAAATCCGTGCCTAAAATCTAAGCTTTTGATCATTTTTGGTCCTACATATTGGATACACCATCTTGGATTTCGCAATTGGGCAGTTCTGAGCTTTAACAGCGACCTCGAGAATCCCTGAGTGAATATTGTCTGGCCCAAAATCTAATTTTTGTAATATTTTCGTTCTTATTCGATCATTGTAGTCCACAATTCTGGTGAAAAGGTGCCCATTTTGTGCCCGTCAGGTTGAATACTGAAATTTTTGCCACAGGATTTCGAAGTATACACCCACCCGAATAAAATGCTACCGAATAAAAATATGTAAATAGTTTTTTGCCACACTCAATAATATTTTTCCCAAAAAGAAATTTAAAGAGTTTGAAAAAAATTTTAAATTGTGATATTTTTTGCCAATATAGCTGCCATTTTGGAAATGGTGCATTAGAAACACGAAAATGGTCGCGAAATCGAAAAGAGCAGATTCACCACGTCAAATAGATTGCCGATAAAAGATTAAAGTTTATGCCAAAATGGGCCGTAACGGGTTAAGGGATAAAAGTGTAGAACCATAGCGCATGGTACATCACCAATATTGAACGCAGGACCACAAGTGAAGGAAGTAAGCCCATTAACACTAGCACCACTCGGGCTATCGTAAAAAATTTATTCGTAATTTTAAGAACTATTTGAACAAAATAGTCGCAATTCGGTAGTCGAGTGGAAGCACGCTTGATCGCCAGCACAGAGGTGTCCCGGGTTCAAATATCGAACTAGCCATGGTTCAATGCCTTAAACTTTCTTAATTTATTTCCTCATTTCTAATCAGCTGATATGAAAAATTCATCAATACTTACGACCCAAAATTTGTAGTTAGTCGTAGCTTTAGTTTGTGAAGAGGGTCGCTTAGTATTTGAACTGATTTAAAGGCATTGCACTTACCATACGGTGATTTGTGATTTAAATTCACATATTTCTACGGCTTTCCGTCACGTTTAGAACAATCTACACATAGTGCTCGAAGTAGTGTACTGTGGCTTATTTTCTTCAACGAAGTGCATTAAGCTGATAATGCTCTTTGTTCCTCAGTCTGACAAAAGTACAGTCCATGATTATACCTTATATACGAGGGTTGCTACATATATTTCGGGAATACATATGAAGACCGAATTTTTCTCATTTAAAATAGCTTTATTTTTTCCGAAATATTCCCCTTAATGATTAATACAATTTTTCATGTGTTCGAAATATTTTTCAGAACATTTATCCCATTGTTCACGCAGTTTGTCCTTGATGTGCGGAAACAAAACGAAGTCATTGGGTGCCTGTAACTGTACGGCGGATGACCTATTTATTCGATATCTTGAGTGCTCAAAAACACCTCTGTTTTAGCTGATATGTGTGTGCTGATATATTCGCATTATATTGATGACGAATAATTCTTTGGCACTTGTTTGTTTTCCTTATTTCACGGAAAACTTCTGGTAAACAAATTGTTGTGTATCATACCGAATTGACCCAAAAAGACGACCATTTGCTTTGCAGTGCTTTGAGCTCGATCAGCTTTTGTTGGATTTTGTGTATTTTGAAAAACCCATACAGTCGACTGCTGTTTAATTTCAGGCTCTTATGCATAGATCCATGATTCATCACTACACTAAGAGAAAAAATATTAAATTTATCCAAAAACTTTTTTAATTTATCCAAAAAGCGAGTCATTTTTGCACCAATATCGCATTTGCATAAATCGACTACGTAAATATTTAAAATTTATTTTTTTACTTTTTTATTTGAATAAAATATTAAAATATTTAAACAGAATTAATAAAAAAATATATTAAAATTATGCACGAATTTTTTTTAAATATCTTTCAAATATTTACTATTTGAAAATACAACTATCGCATTAAAGAATATTTATATAAAAATATTGCAATTAAAAAACAATATATTTAAATTCAACATGTTATTAATGGTTTTATGGTTCTCGTTTGGCTTTTGTAATGAAGATTATATAGCCTAGATATTTAGCCAAGATGCTTCGTCAGTGCGGTGGATGAGATTTTGTGGGGATCCGCTCACCCATGATATAATTATACAAGGCAGCCTTGACAACTGGCTATTTTCACACAAGCTGCGTTCATCCAATGCCATTTGCCTGCATATTTTATTTTCTTTTTTACTTTTTTCGTTCTATAATTTATATTATTTTTGACAGTTGGTGTAATATTATGGCACCAAATGTCAAAAATAGTATAAATTAGAGAAGGAAAAAGTAGAAAAGAAAATAAAATGCAAAATATGCAGGCAAATGACAATCGGTACAAGATACTCGTGAGAAAATATCCGGTTGTCACTTTTACTTAACATAAAGTATCATGCAACTACCCATCGCGCTCACAAATCATCTTGGCTAAACATTTAGGCTATATAATTTTCGTAACAAAAATCAAACGAGAACTCTAAGAAACCGAAAGCAAGAATCTTAATTTTAAAAACTTCATTGAGAACAGAGTGCGATGTTGTTGCTGCTTGTCGGCTAGAGGTGGGTAACTCAGTGCTGTGCTATGGCACTGTGCTGACTCTCTGTAGTGTGTCATGTGTGCTAGCACACTACGTTGACTCACGTAGTGACAACAGCACACGATGAAGAGCAGCACTTTTGCGCTTAAAGTGTCTATTATGTATTGTGTGACACTCAGTAGTGAGCATGTGTGCTAGTACAGCGTGTGAAGCAACACTTCGTATTTTAACGTAAATACGAAAGAGTAAATGAGACAAATGCTGTTGCTGTGATCGCAGCTGATTTGCATGTATTTCTTATGGGACGAATATTCGACTGCTTTTGCTTTTCGACTGTGATACAATTGTGCTAGTACAGTGTGCTGACACATAAGGGTGCACATGTGCTAATGAGTCAGCACACCAACAATTGTGGTATTACCCACCTCTATTGTCGGCTATATGATCAAGCTTTATCATTTCACGCACAGCATCAATGTTTTTGGTACAACAACAGATTGTGGATGGCCTCAACAAATTTTGTCAGTGAACGAAGTACGGCTCTGCTTGAATTCTATGTACCACCGATAAACAGTGGTGTTTGATGGTGCTTCATCGCCAAAAGTCAAATTGAATTCATCGATATACAATTGTTGAGATAATTCACATCGAAAGTTATAAAAAATATTTGTACCTAAATGTTCACGTGTTAATTCTTTATTTTTTTTTCTTTTGTTTTTTGTTCTTTTTTAAATACAATTTAAAAAGCACTGTCAATAACACAAAAAGCGCACGTACCTTAAAACATCGTGTCAAAAAATGTCAAAATTTCTAGTGAAAACTAGAAAGTTTGTCAGAAAATTAGCATTGCCAGATCCCGAAATATAAGTAGCAGCTTACGTAACAACTTTAATTTTTCTAAAGAAAAGTTCTGTATTTTCATTTTGCAGTTATAGTGCAAAGTTTTCACTTCTCAAAATTGCGTAAAAAGCTCTCTGTGGTTGAATTCGGAAAAAAATATAAATTTAACCACATCTTTATGTATTCCGAAAAGATCATGTGAGACACAATAAGCAATACGTGTTTTTATATCAAAAAATTTTGTAGCTCGTTTCTTTCACGAACGAACGTGCTCTTTTCGGTAAGATGCGGTAAGTTTATAAATTTAACCTCTACAGCAGTGGTGATCACTACATGGTTTCCCATAGCCCGCGGGCATCGTATGTTGTTGAGCTTTTGCACACGAAGTAGCAATAGGCTCGCTTTGTTTGTACACTGCGTAAATGTTTGTTTTTTCTGCTGTGCTTTAAATTACAAGTCAGTTTGAGCTTTCATGTGGTATGGAAGCCGCTTGCTGTTTATTATGAATTATGTTATTTATGAATGTACATTAATATTTTGCAATGTTTCAGGAAAAACATTAATACATTCTCTTCTTCACTTTAAATAAAGTTAAAATAGCAAAAAACAAACACAAAAATAAAAAAGAAATGATTATATTGAAAATCCAACACTCGACAAGATTTCCTTGCACCATATGTTGTGAGAGCCTTTAACGACTTCTTGTTTCAGTGTAAAGCTGTGCACTCGGAAAACTGTCTTTATTGTTATTTGAACCGTGCGTTGATCACCACTACTCTACAGCACTGGTCGTCAATGCATGGCTTAAGCAGCAACACAAAAGCTTTTAGCTTGCACAGCTTTACACAGAAACAGAAAATTATTAAAAGCTCTCGATTATCGGCTTCGCACACTGCGTACCGATCGCTCACGAGCTATGGCATAGACCAGTGGTGCTCACTACATGGTTTCCCATAGCCCGCGAGCATCGTGTTTTGTTGAGCTTTTGCACACGAAGTAGCAATCGGCTCACTGTGTTTGTACACTGCGTAAAATTTTATTTTCTGCTGTGCTTAAAATTTCATGTTAGTATGCTTTGAGCGTTCATGTGGTGAGTGTGTTGCTCGCTGTTTTATTTATGAATATATGTACGTATATATACTGCAATGCGTCAGGATAAGAATTAATACATTTTTGCTAATCCAACACTCGACAAGAGTTCCTTGCACCAAATGTTGTAAGAGCTTTTAACAATTTCTTGTTTCAGTGTAAAGCTGTGCACTCGGAAAACTCTCTTTGTTGTTGTTTGAGCCTTGCATTGATCACCCCTGGCATAGACGGACGTGGGCAAAGCTCTCTATGTGCTTTCATCAATTTTGCAAAACAGTCCGATATATCGTATTTGTTATATGATTTTTAGACTTTAGTCCGTCTTGTTGAATCCGTCTTGAATTTTTTGCAAAAATTCTTAAAATGTTACGATATCAAAAATAATTATTTCGACTTGGAATTTTGCAGATTTGAAATAAAATCCAAGAAGCTATAACCCAGAGAGTTAAATGTTTTATATTAGTATATAACATATTCTTCCGGTCTGAGTTAAGAACCATAAGGCCCGAAAGAATCAATTGAATACTGCAACTTTTGCTGATAATTCCAAACAAGCAGTTGATGCTAGACATTTAGAGATTGAGAATGTAATTTAGAAGAAATAACAAGGTAGATTTTTAGTGAAGATTGGGACTTTGTACTTTAACTTTAAAATGATTTTTTACAGTTGTTGATTGGTGTCTGGTGGAATTGAACCAGGGTCCTCTGGTGTATGGGCCACGCACTCCACCCACTGCGCCACGGCCGCCACCCGTTTCTATGATACAGTCGCAGTATATTTTTGTCAATCTATGTTTGTACAAAATCTCAAATCTCTGCAATTTTTTCACCGATTGTCTTGGAATTTTGGCACAAGAGTACTTTTGAAAAGGGTCGTCTGTTTATTTAAAAAAAAAATTGCCACTGCCTCTTTTCCGCCCACAAATCAATGAAAATAGTATAGCAAAAGACTAAAATTGGTAATTTAACTGTTGGCAACTGTACTAAAAATGGACGTGGTCGAACTATATCTACATCTACTTTTCAGAAATCATTACAATTCCTAAGTTGTAAATTTTTTTATAGTGAAACTTGGTCTACATACCAAGTGCTATGGGTCCAAGTGGCGGTCACTACATATATAAATGACGCAACATCCATTGTTTCCGCCCAACTATACATATAAAAAGTAGAACAACGTGTGTCTAATGACTAAAGGCTCCAAAACTACTGGGCCAATTGGGCTGAAATTTTGGCAGTCGATTTCTTTCGTTGCCGCACCATCTTTAGCGCCCACAAATGAATTAACAGGCTGAATTTGAGACGGTTTCGCTTTTTTGGCTGTTTTTTCTGTTATTCAGTGCAATAATAATAATAAAAGGAAAGGACTTTGACCGAACTTCTTAATTAATTTGTGTTGTGATTAAATTGTGTTGTGCGTGTGATTAAATGTTTGTACACAATTGATCGAGAACTGGACCTATAGTTTTATGAAGACTCCGAACGGCTAATGTGCATGATCTCAAGAAGCTTTACATGGCAATATTTACTCTCTGAGGTTTGCCATTGTCTGCAGAGGTGACGGCCGAACAGAAAAATTAATTCAGTTGAAAAAACTTTCTGTGTCAGATGGAATTGAACCCGGGATCTCTAGCGTATGGGTGACGCACTCTACCCACTGTGCCCTTATATCATTACGTTGAACTCTCCGGAGTTATTTGTTCGAACGTATAAGTAGAAATATATTTATTCATTAATTTATTCATTCGTTCATTCATACGTTCATTTCGTGAGTATCTATTGTATATTTTTACTTTTGCGAGACACAGTAACGCTGGCAGTATAGTAAAAACAAATAAAATAGAAAAATAATGAAAAATAGATAATTCAATTCAATAAAAACCGATATTTTTTTGTTGGAATTAACGTTATTTTTAACGTTTGTTTGAGCAAAAAAAACGAAAAAAACTTTATTTTCTTAACTCCAAAACGAAATAAATATTTTTCGTTTACATTCACTAATGATTGAGTTCGGGAACTACTAGTTTTATGCCGAATCCGAACGGCTAATGTGCGTATTCTCAAGAAGCCATTGTCTGCAAAGAGGTGACGGCCGATCAGAAAAATTAATTTCAATTAAAAAAACTTTTCTGTTGTTTCAGTTGGGTTTCGAACCTGGGCTCGCATTGGCATCGAGAGGTTCACACACTGTTTAACGCACTTGGTCATGGCCACAACACCAAAAATCTCTATTAAGAAATATCTATACACGATTTTTGTAAGGTTCATCCCTAATTTTTGTTGATAACAATTCGAACGCTTTTTGAATTTTTTAAATCGGTTGAGTAGAACCTCGGAGCGGCCATACCTGAACACGTTAGTGTGATTGCACCATTCGATGTTTACGTCCCTGGATGAATTGAAATTCATTTTTCTGTTCGGCCGTCATCTATCTGTAGGCAATGTCAGAGACTAAAAAAATGCCAAGTAAAGCTTCTTGAGAACAAACATTGGCCTGGCCGTTCAGAGTCGGCATAAAAACTAGTACTTGACTTACTAGTCTCGATAATTTGTAAACAAACATTTAATAACACCCACAACACAACTGATCTTAAGAAGCTTGGCGAGAAAGAGTGATGAGAAGGTGAAGGTGGTGAGAAGAAGTGATTTCAAGGACTGAAATGGCCAATTCATTATTTAATTGTTTTTGTGTAGAACCTTAGATTTTTGTCCTGAAAGTTAAAAAAACGTAGTTTCGGAAAAGTTCGTTTGGTAAAAGTTTTGAGAACGGTCTATATTCATACGCACGTGCCGTTACAAATAATTTTTTAAGTTTTCTACTTGTAGAATTTATCCAAATGGTTTTAGAAGAATGTGATATTAAGGAACACATTTACGTAAAAAATAGAAAACGTTTTTTTGAAAATTCTAAAAGCAAATATCCTCTTAAAGCGGACACATAAGCTGTATAGACACACAAAAAAATGTATCACGCAAATAAATCACGTGTTTTACTTTTGTGTTTTTTTTTTGGCACGAGCTCAATTAATGATCAGTAAATTTTTTATTTTAAATATGTCTCAATAGATCATCTGAAAGCTTTTTAATGCTTAAAGCACATGAGAATACTTGTTTATTTCTTTCTAGTTAATGTCACTTGGCTTAAAAGCTTCTAACTAAATTCCTCTCTTTCAGCTCTTGATTGCATCTACGCTGCTTGCGCTGGCGCTAGCTGATAACATCGATAAGGACGCTCAACTTTTAAGCTATAAAAATGATGCTCCCGATGCTGATGGTAATTATGCCTACGCTTTCGACACCAGCAACGGCATCCAACAACAAGAGGCTGGCAACATAAATGGTGCTGCAGGAACTTATGAATATATTTCACCTGAGGGTGAGAAAATCTCTGTCAGCTATATTGCCGATGAGAATGGCTTCCAGCCTACTGGTGCGCATCTGCCAACACCGCCACCAATTCCAGAGGCTATCCTTAAGGCGCTTGAATACATTGCGGCGCATCCACCAGCACAAGTAACACAAAAGAAATAATTTAAGCCAGACTTAAGCCATTTAATTATTGTTAGTAAGCTAGATAAGACACTGAGGAGGAGGAGGAGGAGGAAGAGGAGAATGACGCAGCTTGCAAAAACATTGGCCAATATATGCACAAAATAATTTTCCTTGTTGGTCAAGAGGTTTTTTGTTGTTAGTTCAACTTTTGTAAGTTTTTTATTTAAAACATAATCTTTTTAGTTGTAAAAGAAAAGGCTTCAACCTTTTCAAGGCTTCAAATTCGTAAATTGTAAATAAAATGGAATGAAAAAAAAAACAAATATTCAGAAAGCTGCATTAACAATTGTTGTAAATATTATATATGTATTAATTTAAATAAAGCACATCATTTTTTCAAGAATTGATTTTGTTATATTTTAATGCTTAGAATATTCTTAACATTCTTTTTTAGCTCTACTGTTAAGCTCTGCCAATAAGAAAAAAATAAGGAAAAAGCTCTTTAAGCTGCGTTAAGTTTGAAGTTAAACAAGTCTTATCACACCACTTAACCACTGAATGAAAAAGCTTTCAATACTAAAACACATTTTTTTAGCTTTCGAAAGTTTTATTTTCTATATTTATTAAGAAAATTTAATTTTTTCAAATTTTCGTTGGGCTTGCAATTTTCTAAATAAAAATTTTCACTCCAAAACGACCAAAAATAAAAACAACATTAAAAGCTTCTTTATAGGTCAAACTATAAAAAAAAGTAGTTCACATTTAAAGCAAGTTTCTTCCATGTTTAAAAATACTGCTAATAAATTCTAAATATTTCCTTAATTAGCCTGTATTACCAGTTTTAGCAAAATTTATAAATATTTTCCTCCTTTCAACATAACACTACAAGAGATTAATTAAGCTTGAAAAGCTTTACCGCAACTTAAAGTTGAGGAAATATTCAAAACAAAATTTACGATGCAAATTTTGGGTTCGAGTTTTTTTTTTTTTTTCTTTGTCTGAAGTGTCAATGCCACAGAGAATAGAGCGTTCGCGTGCTCTTCTCGGGTTGCGTCGTTTTCCATAAACAGTCCGATCGCTGTTATGCAATCCCGCAACCCGTTTCCATTAAGTTTATTAGCACTTTCATTGATTTCAATTCACTACGAATCAACGCATGGTTCTGATCGACTCTGTATGATATGGAGAACATGCTGTGCGACGGCGCGCGGTTATTACGTAGCTTTCTGTGTGTGCTTGATTACGTTGAGCAATGTAGGTCAGTGATGAAGGTTTTTTTAAATTTCTCATTTTGGTAAGTAAATATTTATTTAAATATGTGCTTTTTTATTATGATTGTTTATTGAACTGGCATATCGATGGCTTAATATAGAAAAGGCGTAACTCGTTTTTTTTTTCGAAATATCGTTTTTAATATATTCTGGTGGACCATTCTCATATAAAGAGTGATTTTTTAAGTGCCTGATAACTTTTTTTTTAAAAAAAACGCATAAAATTTGCAAAATCTCATCGGTTCTTTATTTGAAACGTTAGATTGGTCCATGACATTTACTTTTTGAAGATAATTTCATTTAAATGTTGACCGCGGCTGCGTCTTAGGTGGTCCATTCGGAAAGTCCAATTTTGGGCAACTTTTTCGAGCATTTCGGCCGGAATAGCCCGAATTTCTTCGGAAATGTTGTCTTCCAAAGCTGGAATAGTTGCTGGCTTATTTCTGTAGACTTTAGACTTGACGTAGCCCCACAAAAAATAGTCTAAAGGCGTCAAATCGCATGATCTTGGTGGCCAACTTACCGGTCCATTTCTTGAGATTAATTGTTCTCCGAAGTTTTCCCTCAAAATGGCCATAGAATCGCGAGATGTGTGGCATGTAGCGCCATCTTGTTGAAACCACATGTCAACCAAGTTCAGTTCTTCCATTTTTGGCAACAAAAAGTTTGTTAGCATCGAACGATAGCGATCACCATTCACCGTAACGTTGCGTCCAACAGCATCTTTGAAAAAATACGGTCCAATGATTCCACCAGCGTACAAACCACACCAAACAGTGCATTTTTCGGGATGCATGGCCAGTTCTTGAACGACTTTTGGTTGCTCTTCACTCCAAATGCGGCAATTTTGCTTATTTACGTAGCCATTCAACCAGAAATGAG
Source organism: Pherbina coryleti (assembly GCA_943735915.1). Lineage (NCBI taxonomy): Eukaryota > Metazoa > Arthropoda > Insecta > Diptera > Sciomyzidae > Pherbina > Pherbina coryleti. The sequence continues at coordinate 85,193,703 of OX030952.1, read as the reverse complement.
CCTCATCGCTGAACAAAATTTGTCGATAAAAAAGCGGATTTTCTGCCAACTTTTCTAGGGCCCATTCACTGAAAATTCGACGTTGTGGCAGATCGTTCGGCTTCAGTTCTTGCACGAGCTGTATTTTATACGGTTTTACACCAAGATCTTTGCGTAAAACCTTCCATGTGGTCGAATAACACAAACCCAATTGCTGCGAACGGCGACGAATCGACATTTCACGGTCTTCAGCAACACTCTCAGAAACAGACGCAATATTCTCTTCTGTACGCACTGTACGCATTCGTGTGGTTGGTTTAATGTCCAATAAAGTAAACTGAGTGCGAAACTTGGTCACAATCGCATTAATTGTTTGCTCACTTGGTCGATTATGTAGACCATAAATCGGACGTAAAGCGCGAAACACATTTCGAACCGAACACTGATTTTGGTAATAAAATTCAATGATTTGCAAGCGTTGCTCGTTAGTAAGTCTATTCATGATGAAATGTCAAAGCATACTGAGCATCTTTCTCTTTGACACCATGTCTGAAATCCCACGTGATCTGTCAAATACTAATGCATGAAAATCATAACCTCAAAAAAATCACCCTTTACATAGGCTTGCCATACGTCAGGATTTAGTCCGGACTGTCCGGACTTTTCAACCATGTGCGGACTTTGTCCGCAAAATATTTTATTAAATATAATTGAATTACATACTTCCTAATACTATGTTCAGACTGGGAGCTAAATGCGCATTTAGAGCTTAATTCGCATTTATTTCCTTAATGCTTCTCTAAATGCGAATTTACCCATATAAAATTCTGTCAAGTAAATTCACATAAATTCTACTTCAAATGAGCATTTAGCAGTTTGCGACCCTGTTTCGAAGTTCGAATACATTTTACTCGTTTGTTTTGACAGTACTCGTTATTAAATTCAATCAGCTGTTCGCCATTCGATTGATAAACTTGAACAGTTTTTGTTTTTCTTTTCTTAATTTTATTAATTAAATACACAAAAAAGTCCTGTTCAAAAATAAATAAGAAGATTCCGTTGGTGAAAACCGATTGCAAAGGACTGGCCTGAAAACAACAAATTATAGAAGACGTGCGCCGCTGCGTGGGAAAACATCCTCTCATCCTTGTCTTTAAGGTGCAAAATATGCACAATAATCTGCTGAAGGATCTTCGACAAGAATGGAAAGCAAACTCAAGATTTCTCTTTGGTAAAAATCATACCATGCAAATAGTTTTGGGACGTAACAAAGCTGAAGAAGTTGAAACAGGTTTCCACAGGCTTTCCAACAGACTTCGCGACAGGATGGACTGCCACTGAAACGCCAAAGCAAGAGGTGACTGGACAAAATATTACTGAGCGGTAGAATATGCTCGCAGTGTTTTTGTAGCCACAGAAACAGTGGTATTAAAAGGAGGTCCACCCGAAGATTTTGCACACTCACTGGAACCACATTTGCTTTCACTGTGTATGCCTACCAAATTGCAAAGAGAATTCTAGCGTTCTAGAGTGACTACACCATGGTCGAAGAAGGAAAGTATTGATACCTGCGCAGGCTCGCACACTCAAGCTTATTGCAAATCATATAAAAAAATCGTTAATTGTGAGTTTTATTTAATTTGTCAATGATACATTTGTGTTTAATTATTAATAAAGTTGTTTATAAATATATTCAAACAAAAATAATAAATGTTTACAATTTTCCGAAAACTTTCTGGTTCGTTCCTGCAATCATATTTTTGTTAATATGTCAGCATTTTCACAACAGAAATAATATTAAGAAATCTGTCAATTTTAATGCGAATTAAGGGCTTCTTCATAGTTTGAACACTTGACATTTGTAAGAATTTTCGAACTTCTAAATGCGCATTTAAAACTCAGTCTGAACATAGTATAAGGCTGCGAACATAGTAGACGCGAGTTGCTGATCCGAGCCGATTGAAGCTCAAAAACGCATTCGGGTAAAAGAGATGCATGACTTGCGTACTGTATTGCTCTCATATGTTTTTCGGCTCGGCTCAGCAACTCGCGTTCACTATGTTCGCAGCCTAATAGTTTTATATTTCTACTAATTTGAAAGCATCAAAGGTATCAAAGTAGATAAGAAAAAAAAATCGGGGGCCTTGTGCATTTAAGGCATCGATATTTAAAAAACAAAATGAAAATAAAAATAATTTTAGTAAAAAAATTTGTAATATGCCATGGATTTTAGTTCTCATAAAAACGTGGGGCGCATGCTATAGAGAATAGTAAGGGGTGTTACAAGGGGTGTAACAACTCTAGTACGTTAGTGAACAAAAATTTCTTAGCTCAGGTCCCTTGACTGTCAGGATAGAAGTCCTAGCATGGATGGCAGATTCAAATTTGCAGACATCTATTGTGTTCAGTCCAGTAAGTTCTACTTGAGTTTAAGAATTCTTCAATTTTAATGTTATCGAAGATATGAAAGGCTGATGAGTTTTTTTGTTAATTATTTTCTTATCTATGCCTATCTTTGATGAATCATTTTGAAATTATTAAAAATTTTAATATGTTAGTTTAGGCCACAATTTGAGCCTTTGGTGTCCCTTAAGTACTGATCGTACAATGTTGATGTTAGCACTTGTTGGTCTGCTTGATCCTCACTGGGAGAAAAATTCATGTTTGAACTCTCTAACTTATATAAATTTTACACAATTACATGAAATATAAAGCCAACATTTGATGTTTTTGTTTGCTTAAGTTTGCTACCTATTTATCGACAGTTTCCGGTTTTATCGACAAAACCATAAAATTTGTATGGGAGCCCCCCTAAGGAGTGGTCGGAGGGAATAGGTGTCAAAGGCAAAAATGTTCCTTTTGCAAAAGTAATGGGGGTCGGTCATACATATTAACCCTCTGCGGCACTCTTTTAAAGGTCATATGCTCAGGTGTATGGAATAAATATACAAAAACCATAAAATTTGTATCGGAGCTCCCCTAAGGAGTGGTCGGAGGGAATAGGTGTCAAGGGCAAAAATGTTCCTTTTGCAAAAGTAATGGGGGTTGGTCATACATATTAACCCTCTCCGGCACTCTGAAAGGTCATATGCTCAGGTCTATGGAATAAATATTTTGCTAAATATTTTTTAAAAAATATGTCATCAGAAGCGAATTGAATAATTCTACGTCTTTTGTTACGACATAGTCGAAACTACTGTGTCTTTTTTTCTACTTAAGGGGGACTATATACCCAGAGGCCGAAAAAAAGGCCATGTTTGTGAATTTTTTTAAGGAAATCTAAAGGATATTTTTGCGTGTGGCGTCCGTGGCGTAGTTGGTTAAAGTGCGTGGCCGCTATGTCAAAGAACCTGGATACCCAGGTTCGAACCCCAGCAGCGACAGAAAATTATTTGAATTAAAATAATTTTTCTGTACGGCCGCCACCTCTCTGCAGACAATGGCAAACCTCAGAGAGCAATCAAAATGCCATGTAAAAGCTTCTTGAGAATAAGAACATTTCGTTCATCGCCGTTCGGAGTCGGTGTTAAACCTGTAGGTCCATTTCTCGGTCAATTGTGTACAAACTTAATAACACGCACAACACAATTGATCATAAGAAGCTAGGTCAAAGTCCTTTCAAGGGCTGAAATGGCCAGTTATTTATTTATTTATTCCGAAATTTAAAAAATCTTATTTACTAAAAAAAGATACAGCAGTTTCGACTATGTCGTAACACAAGTCGTAGAATTATATAATACTTAAATTAGAAACAATCGATTTATATACTTTTTATTGATACTAAAAGATAGAAAAAGTTGGTAAAATTTTTTCAACTGGTTTTGTTGGGTGGGTTTATGTGGTAGATTTCGCATTCAATGGCTTACAACTATTAGCTTGCATTTAAAATAACAATTATAAAACCATGCCGCAGACCTGCCCCGCCACCGCAAAAATTAAACCCTCCCCTCTAACAATTAAATAACCATTATAAATCCATGCCGCAGCCGCGCCTCATCTGACGCCTTTTCTAAACGGAAATCGGTAGTGCTCGATTCTGTTAAACAAGCATGCCCCTCAAAATTCATTTTGATTCTGTTATAAACATTCTGTTAAAAACAACATTCTGTTTCAAAACAAAATGCCCCCAAAAGTATGCTTTTTTAAATATAAGATTTATGACGCTAGATGGCGCTGTCTTCACCGTCGAAAACCGGAAACCGTCGATAAATAGGCAGCAACCTTAAACAAGAACCATGAGCGCAGCAAATAAAAACATATAATGTTGGCTTTATATTTCATGTAATTGTGTAAAATTTATATAAGTTAGAGAATTCAAACATGAATTTTTCTCGCAGTGAGGATCAAGCAGAACAACAAGTGCTTACATCAACATTGTACGATCAGTACTTTAGGCACACCAAAGGCTGAAAGTGTGACATAAAAAACGCTATCAACCCCCGCTTGATCACTATCAACCGCCCTACTAACCTCCGAGAATGACGTAATTCTACGTCAAAAAAAAAACAAAATCTGAATTTGAAAAAAACCAGATACATATTACTCTTAATGAAGATTTTATAAATACATATCTACATTATCAGCTTTATTTATTTCATATCTTTCTCTTCCTCGTTTAGCTTAGTGCGTTTTTATTTCTAAGAAAAATATTTTAAAAAATCAAGCAATATCCTACCCATGGTATAATAACCCAGGTAGACTTATTAGAATGACAGCAAAAGTTGGCATACCTTTGCTGTCAAAATACGGTGCTGCCATATCTCTAAGCAAAAATCCGAGTTTTCAGAAGAAAATGTCTTAATATTATATGGAATTATAATAGATATATAAATTAAGAACAAAAAATAGTACAATAAATTTATATGAATTAAGCGTTTAATTTAGTACTTTAGTACAGTTTAGTAATTTCTTCTGTTCATTGAATTTCTTTATTATTACGTTGTATACAAGTGCGGTATGTATGAATATCAAAGCGTGCTAATAAAGCCATATTTAGTATTTGTGTCAAAATATTGCAATGATGCTTTGTTATATAATATATTATTGGAATCTAAAAATTTAGTTTAGTTAATCATCAAAAATAAACAAAAATTAAGGTTGCTCTCTTATTATATTATTTTTATCCCTTTAGCCCATTATAAAATCCCAACCCAATTACTTTTTCCCACAAAATTCAGGATGTGGCAATATCAGCGCAGAGTTTGACAGCAAAGGCAGGTCGAATTCTAGGAACTCAACTCTAATAAGTCTACCTGGGTTATTATACCCATGGTATAATAATACAAGGTAGAATTGACAGTTGCTTGGGAAATCATATACTGTCAAAAAATATACTCAAAAAGAGAGCGCTCACATTCCGCCATTGAAAACACAAGCAATGTTGAAAACGTTGAAGTGAAAAAAAACAACAACCACAGCAGCTGCTGATGTATTTCCACAAAAAGCTGTTTTTGACAATTTATGTTTTCCTGTTGAAGAGAAAATAAGCAGTTGTCAATGCTACCATGTATTATTATACCATGATCCTACCTAAAAATAATTAAAAATTAAGCAGTTGTTCTACTTTTTGGCAGTGAGCTGCATGTTTAGATCAAGGTGCCGTGTGATGAAATCTGTTTCTTAAATGATATTATACTAGAGGGGAACTTTTATAGACATGAATTTATTTTAAAATTTATCATTGAGCTTGAGCTACCTTAATTGCTTTTTATATTTATAATTTTTTGTTTTATATTCTTCACTCTGGTAAATTTTTTTGACGACATGACAAACTAAAACATGTCGTGTAAAAGTTATCTTGATTGAATATTTGTGAAATGAGGGGTGGCATCTCTAGTTTGCAGCTCATATGTTTTAATCACACTCTCAAGTTGCCGAATAAAATAATTCCGAATTTATCAGCACTTGTTTGAAATTATTTGAACTTTGTTTTGTTTTATTTGAGAAGTTTTGAGTAAATAAAGTAATTATTTCATCTAAGACAACTTTCCGGGCAAGAGTTGTAAGTTCAGCGTATCCTCAAACATAAGTTGCTGTTACGCTGCTTAATAGTAAATAAACTTGGCTATATAAAAGTGTGTCTTGTGTTGTGATAAGCTCAGTATTTGTCCATTTGGTTCTTATTATTTGTGTAAGGTATAAAAGGGGCGCAACTTTTTAATAAATGTTAAAAGTATTGTGGATATTTTTTAGCGTCGACTAATAAAACCTTCAGTAGTTTGCAACATTTGTTAAAATTGTTGTTGCATGGCATAATAATTTGTTGCTTTGGAAATTTAACATTCAATCTGTGCACTTGTATCAAAGTCCAATTTTAGGTGTTTTTTATTTGCACAATTTTACATTGCTGTTCTACCACTTATCTGGTTTTTTGTAGCGCGTATATGTAGTGGCCTAAAGTCTAAGTGCTGTGTTGTTGCTTTTGAAAATAATTTTTTTTACTAAACTATATTTAACCATTTAAGTGAACATCATGATGAGCAATGACAATCCGAATGAGCTGATTCGCAGGTACCGGCACGCTGGAGATCTTACCGGTGAGCCACCTACAAGAGAGGTGAGCTGCAACTTTCTAATAACAGTTTTTAACTGAGGGTGGTGATGTGTTTTTTTTTAAATTTTTTCTTCTTAACCTGCCAGTTTGCTGAAGTTACAATCCCAGTGCCTTGGGGCCACCTTGCTGGCAAATGGTTTGGTCCTCAGAATGTGCAACCCATACTTGGATTACATGGCTGGCAGGACAACGCAGGTACTTTCGATTTGTTGGTGCCGTTGCTGCCACCGGATGTTGCGTTTCTATCAGTAGATTTACCCGGTCATGGGCTATCATCACGCCTGCCCGACGGTTGTTACTACAATATGCTGGATAATTTATACATTGTGCGCGTTATTATGAAGCAGTATAAATGGGAAAAGGTCTCGCTCATCGGTCATTCCATGTCCTCAGTCATTGGATTTGTATTTGCTGCTGTGTTTCCCGATAAAATTGACATGTTTATCGGCATTGATGCTCTGAAACCTCATCAGCGTCCACTGCCAAGCGTTATACGCACAATGGAGACACGTATGGATGAATTCCTAAAGGAAGACGAACGCAATCGTAGTCAAAACGAACCACCGAGTTACACATATGATGAGCTCATTGAGCGCATATTTATTGGTACATTCCACTCGATCAACAAGGATATATGTCGGCACATGTTGGCGCGCAATATTAAAAAATCGGAAAAGTATCCGGACAAGTATTTCTTCTGCCGAGATCGCCGCTTAAAATTCTATAATTATGCAGTAGGTTCGCAGGAACTTTGTGTGGAGATGGCCAAACGCATTACTTGTCCCTACTTATTTATTAAAGCACGTCATTCATCGTACTTTGAGGATAAAAAGTATTTTGATGAAGTGTTTGAAGTATTGCGCCCAATGAAAAACTTTGAATACTTTGAAAGCGATGGAACACATCACTTGCATATGAATAATCCGGAGGCCATTATTGAGCCTATCAAAGATTTTATACGACGTTTTGGTCCGGCGGCAAGAGCACAGGAGTCTAAACAGGAAGCCAGTAAACTGTAAAGCAAAACATGGCTTAATATGTACTTTAATTTTTTGTTTATAATAGCTCAATTGTTTGTTTTTTTAGCCACTAGCACAGTTTTATTTTGGAAGAATTTTCTTGTGCCTACACATTGGTTATTATGAAAAATCTTTATCTAAAACTCTCTGTGTATGTATGACTGTATATAAGATGTTGACACTTTTTTTATTATTAATGTTTAATTTTATTTGTTTTGATGTCTAACCCTGCTTTAATTTTAATTGGGGTCAAAATGGGAGTCACTGTAAATAAATGATTATTGCTTGAATTTATTTTATAAAATGTTTGAATGGGATTTATGAAAAAGTGAAGCAACACCCGAAATAACAAGTTTACAAGGTGAAACAAAGTAATATGCTAAAAAGATAATGTGTTTAAATGATGCTCTATTTCATTTTAAGTAATTCTTTATTTATAATTATCTACACTGCCCAAGGTAGTATCACGACAAATTCGACGTATCGTTTTTGATTTTGTTCGGCTTTTGTGTTTGCTTTCTTTTGCCTTTACTTAGTATCCATATAGCCATGCAAGAAATCCATGCAACGATAGGTCATTTGCACTACAATAAGAGGTTCCCTGGGGATCCTTGTGACTTCAGTATGTGGTTTTAGTAAAGTTGGTTCCATCAGTAGAAGGCATGGAATTTGGCCGTTCGGCGGTGCAAGCCATAAGGTGCTTGCCTGCCAACCAGGGTTACCGTGTGCGAATTCAAATTTGCAACTGAAATCTTATACTCATCAATATTTTCAATCTAATTATCGATCTTGTGGATAGGATTGCTTAATGACTAGAAACAATTAACAAAGTTCCAATGGTTTTTAAAATGCTAAAAACTGTTGCATTGTTATTTATTCAATGCTATAAATTATTAAAAAAGCATTTTCATTCAAACAGCTTAATATCAGGATACCTCCCTCTTTCGAGTTCAATTTATTTTAGCAAATAATAATTTTTTGCTCGATTTCAAATCTTTTAAATCAAAAGCTAATTAACAAAAGTTTTGGCGGCCGTGGCGCCAAACACTCTCTCTCTCTACCCCACACTCACGTGGGGTAGAGTGCGTGACCCATACGCCAGAGAACCCTGGTTCAATTTCATCTGATAGAAAGTTTTTTCAATTGAATTAATTTTTCTGTTCGATCGTTACCTCTGCAGACAATGGCAAACCTCAGAGAGTAAATAATGCCATATAAAGCTTCTTGAGAACATGCACAGCAGCCGTTCAGAGTCGGGTCCAGTTCTCGATCAATAGTGTTCAAACATTTTAATAACACGCTCAACACAATTTTATCATAAGAAGTTCGGTCAAAGTCCTAACAAGGGCTGAAATGGCCAGTTTATTTGATATTTTTTATATAATTAACAAAACTTAATATAAGTAATACAAGTAATATTTTAATATGTGAATAAAAAAATTTCAAATTAGAAAATTGATAGGGACCCTCAAATTAACCATAATAAATACATTATTAATACATGTGTATATTTCAAACTCTTTTCATATTTTATTGAAACTAGCTTAAATTAGTTACTTGCTAGCATGATACAATTATACAAGGTAGGAGTGACAATTTCCTCGACTTGCACCAACTGTCAAAAATAGTATAAATTAGAGAACGCAATAGTAGAAAATGACAGTCGGTACAAGACACTCGTGAGAAAATAGCCAGTTGTCCTACCTTGTACAATTGTATCATGGCTGCTAGTAGGTCTGTTTCCGTATAGATTTGTATAAGTTCAAACTGAGAGAATACAAATGAAATGTGAGAATAGTTATAAAAGTAAGGAAACAGCTTCTAGTAAGTTTCAAGCACAAAACAGCTGATTTTGACTGCAGACGGCAGCACAAAATTTAAAACACTTTCACTCAAATTATTAAAAGCTATTTTTAATGCAAAACTGAACAATTACTTAATTTTCATTTATTACTATTTATTTATTGTACGTAAATTTCTTTTTAGGCACACAATTTGTGAGTTTATTTATCGCAAAACATAAACAATTATGAAATGTAATTTGACATTTGCTTCTTCTTATTGATGCTTATTCTTCTGAATACAGCAGGTAGTCCTTTTATTTGTATTGAAAAATTTATTAAAAATTGTACAATTTTATTTTATAATGTTGATATTCCTTCCCAATCAAAGACTGACTACAAAAGGTAGTTTCGTTCAGAATGGATGCAGAAATTTTCTTGGCTGCAAAACAAAAATGAGAATGTATTTTGTATAGTCTGCGAGGAATCGGTAGTGAACCACTTGTCACACTTGCACAGACATTCCAAGAATACTTTGCATAGCCAAAATAATGAAAATAAAAAAAATAAGATCACGATGGATGCATTCATGAAACCCGAAAAAACATTCTTTGAGAAACATCCTATGAAAAATATTAGTTAATGGCATCATTTTATAAAAACACATGTAAAATGTTGTCACATGTAAAATAAAGCCAGCATCATTATTGCAAATTTTTGAAAAATTTAAGATTCACCAAATTCTGACTTGTTGGCAACCATATCAGCTGTTCTCTTCAGTCATCATTAGGGGGTTTCGGACTATACTACATGTAGGATGGACATGTAGGACGGCAGAATAACGGGAATGTACTAGTGTTGCCAGAACCTGGGATTTCGCCCATATTTCGGGTTTTTTAAACCTCAAACGGGCGCACGGGATTTTGAGCCCAAAAATGGGATTTTCGCTCAAGTCGGGTTTCTTAACTTTTTTTTTTTAATTTAAAAAATTTATGAGATAGGGCTGGGCTGTGAACCAGGATGGGTTGTCAACCATTACTTTTTTCTTTACCTAATTATCGAAGGAATTTCGTTTCTTTTTTTCTTATATTTTCGTAGATTTCTTAAACGAGGCCAAAACCGACCTACGGTTGTAAGCGCCAGATAAGTTAGTAAGTAAGTAATTGACATATCGCCAATCTTTCAACTGCTAAATTTGTCTTTTGACATGACGCAATTTGGGCAGTTACACCGAAGTGTGCAGATATATTGCTTGTGCCAGTGGCAGAAATCGTGTTTGAAACTGTGAAAATTTTTGCGAAAGGCAATGGAGAGCTGCGAGCTTACTGCTCCAGACAAAATTTATGATCTGAAGCAGGAAAAAATAGCAAAAAAGTCAAAATCCCTAGCAAAAGCATTACTGAAGAAGGCACAACCAACACCATCCAAGCGTCCTAAGGCAAAAGAACCATCAAAACCATCTGATGAGGATATTGATTTTTGCACCATTTTTTTGAGATTTTTGCCTAAGGAACTGACACCCAAAAACTCCATCGAATGCAACACATGTGGCCGGCCTATTCACTTGAAGTGCGTCAATATGGGAAAGAGTTCGTATTTCACATGCAAACATTGCGACACCGATTTGGATGAAGATGAAGAAAATTATGACTAAACACTTCTTATTGGCCTCATTATAACTTGTTTTGCCTATAACTTATAATATTATTGGCGATTTACTTCGTATTTTCCGACTTTTATTGGTATTTGCCAGATTTTTCACAACCCAGCGACATTTTTGGAAGAGCCAAAAATCACGTCTTTAGAAAATTGGCAGTAGAGAGTTAAATTTTAATCAAATCGCTTATCTGTCTGCATAAAAAAGTTGCGTTGTATATTCACCTTTCCAACAGTATCTTGGATTATACGATATCTTTATTCTGAGGAAAAGTTTGAGCTCAAAAACGAAACCCGGTTCACAACCCAGCCATCTGCACTACATTAAAAGCAATAATCTTGCTGTTTAAAGCAAGACCCTTGCAAAGGTGTTTAAGAATTGAACTTGAACACAATGACACTGTGAATATTTTAAAGAGAAAGAAGAAGAATTCAATTTTGGATGGTCGGATTCGTTTTCTTTTTGACTTGACTTCAAAGACTTTTTGACCAGGTAAAAAAGAGAGACAAGCCAAAAAAGTTAACGAGTAATTAAACATGAAGCTATGTGCAAGGTTTGTGAACGGGATTTTTTATATTTAAAACGGGATAAACAGGGCGTTTTAAAGAAGAGAACGGGATATTTAGAGCTCGGCCTCTGGCAACACTGGAATGTACGAGCTTTCGAACTATCCTACATGTCGGATGGACTTCATTATTTTTCAGCGTTCAAGAAGAGAGCATCGTACAATGGGAACACAATTTGTTGTTGCTCTAATAATTAATGATGTTTTGGAAGAAGAAGAAGAGAGAACTCCTTCCAAAACATAGTATGCGAAACAGCTGCCATATTAATATTTCCAACTTTGCGCTTTTCTTACCTTTTTCTTTATATGTTCACTCCATGACGGTTTTTTTAGAATGAGAAAATGTATGAAGTCGGATGAACCATGGTATAATAATACATGGTAGCATTGACAACTGCTTATTTTCTCTTCAACAGGAAAACATAAACTGTCAAAAACAGCTTTTTGTGGAAATACATCAGCAGCTGCTGTGGTTGTTGTTTTTTTTCACTTCAACGTTTTCAACATTGCTTGTGTTTTCAATGGCGGATTGTGAGCGCTCTCTTTTTGAGTATATTTTTTGACAGTATATGATTTCCCAAGCAACTGTCAATGCTACCTTGTATTATTATACCATGGGATGAACGAGCTTTCGCACTTAAGCCCAAGGTTGCACAAGTACGTACTTTTGTACCATTTTGGATACCTTTTTATTATATAAATACGAAGTACTAATCTTTTCGTACTAGTACAATTTTATTTCCATCCTTCCCTTATGAATTTTGTTCTTGGTGTTGCCAAACATCTTTAGATTTACTTTCTTTATAGCTATATGGCAGCACTTCAATAGCTATTCCAAGATTGTTTACGTATGGGATGCAGAAAATACATAAGGAATACCATTTCAATGAGGAAAGTACGAGGAATACCAAATATAAAGGAATACGAAATATGGAACGTACTTGGTACCATCCAGTTTATATGAAATTTTCATACAAATCAAATGGTACCAAGTACGTACTATTTCGTACTTCCTTTATATTTGGTATTCCTCATACTTTACTCTTTGCATCGTATTCGTTATAAGTTTGTTTACAAATAATATTAAAACAGAGTGAACGAATGAAATGATGTTGCCATGCCATTTTAAATAAATAATAAGACTTTTTCATACGATTTTTGTGCAACATTTTTGTGCAATTAGTAAATGTTGTTATTTGAAAGCTTTAATTGTGGAAAGTTAATAAAATGCAAAAGCAAATAAATGTAAATAAAGTATATATTGAAAACATTAAAAAATTTAATATTTGTTTTTGCTACGGTCAAATTACACAAAAATCAAGGAAAATTTTATATCAAGCTGGCAGTCAAATTCGAAAGTGTTAGTGTGTAAGTTAAAAAGTGTAAGTGTATTGCAGCTTGAAAGGCAAAACTTGACCACGTTACCCCCGTGTATCCCAGTTTATGGGGGAATTGAGACGGATCACTTTACTTTTCTTTTTGTCACTGGATGTGACCGTTGGAAATTATATCTTGCCAAATATTTTTTTTACTGACAGGTAAATGCAATTATAGACTTTAAATACTTTATTGAATACATATTAATATATATAAAATATAAATAAATAAAATATTTATGACAACACATAGTTTTATTGCACTGAATATGCATGGTAAAAATGTCAATCGATATAGTTACATAATAATATACAATTATATAATATAAATGCATTAATTAATTTTTTTTTCTAAAGTCATACCTTGTTAGAAAACCGTTACTTTTTTATGAATGTGGGCACCACATTTTATTTTTTAATTCAATTTTTTATTTTTGGTGGCAGCATTTATTATTTCAATAGTACTTTTTTATTTTTCTCCGATGCAACCTTGCTTAAGCCCTAACCAAAATAGACGAAACGAGACGATTGCAACTTGCCGAACGCAAAGAACTAAAATATCGGTAACGCACCATATTATATGCCTCAAAGGTGGTGTGGAAATACAATAAAAACAAAACTATATTATCATATTTTATAATAATTTAACTATTTTTATATAATATAATTAAATTAGCACCAAAATCAGTAAATTTAACCCAGAATCTATTGTATATGTGATTCCAATTAGAAACTGTTTGGACCTTCTTTAACGATCTAACCGAATATGGCCCTCAGTAAATGTTTCTGTATTGCAATACAATTTTATTTTAATTTATTAGGTCTTTAATTATCAAACGTTTTATTAATACCGTATAACTCTAAGCACCTGTTTTATATGTTATTCGAATCAGAAACAAATTGAGCCTTCTTTTTCGATGCAACTGAATACGGCCCTTTGTGAATGTTTATGTATTTGTGTCAACCAACACGAATAAGAAAAATACCACACTTTTGGGCAATAACACCACTTCCTTATATCTTAGTTCTTTGGCCGAACGTTTGCAATCGTTACGTCTGTTTTGACATTTAATCCAAAATGAAACGAGTTGCTCTAATCGTCTGAAAAAAGAAAAAACTACTCTGCACAGCTGTTGTTGACGAGTTGAGACGCTAACAGTTCGGTTGTTACGGAACAAAACGTCTCGTCACACCCAGAGATAATGAGATGGGAAACTTAGTTTCTATTGTGAATTCTGTTGATTTTGGCAGCTAAAAATGCTTCTTCTCCAATTTTTTATGCAATCACATACATGGTGTAATTAACTAGGTGATAGTGTATTTTTCACCTCTCTCACAATAATGAACTCTGGATCTGTCAAAAACAGCTGATTGCGTATTTTAAGCAAAACCATAGCAAAACAAAGTTTGTGAAATTTGTGCTTATTGTGATGTTTAGTTTGATTTGAACAAGGTTTGTGGAATTTGTGCTTATTGTTAAGTTTAATTTGATTATAAACGTGTAGAAAAAATGGACAACAATAAAAAATTGCTGAGACGCTATGCGTTATGCAAAAAAAGATTTAATTATAAAACGTTTAAGTTTTTTTAAAATACCAATGTGCCAATTAAAGCACCAACGTTGGGTCGATGCTTGTGGAGTTAGTTTAAAAAACTGTGATCTTATATGCCAAAATCACTTCGCACGGAAAGATTTTGTTAATGGCCCAGGTTCTTTAGGAATAATTCGACTGCAACCAGGTGCAGTGCCAATGCTTCACGCACCTACGCCAGAACCAGTTAACGTGGAACCGCCTATGAATATGGAACTGACTGCTAATATGGAACCGCAAATTAATATGGAACCGCGTGCTATCTCAAAGCGATTGAACGAAGCTGGCACATCTCGTCCGTGCAAATTGAGCGATTCAAAATAAAACACGCCTGCGTGAACTGCGCTGGCTCGCGTCCCACCTAAAGCAAAGCTATAAGCCAATAAAAAACCAACATATGACGAACTTTACCTTTAATTGATTAAACTGCTTCTCCGGCAGCTCAAGATAAAGAGCTGGATTCTCGAAGCTTGTCTCCTCGATTTCGCACTACCTCGCACGGATTGTCTACAGCTTGCTTAGATTTCTTCGTCAAATTTAATTGACTCAGGTTGTTGCTGCTATTGCTGATAAATTATAAATTATCGCAAACTTCTGGCTAGCAACTTTTTTGGTGTCGACCAGATGTTATTTGTAGCTCATCCTTACTTAGAGGCAATTGCAGTTTGTTTCCATATTTTTTTCATTGATTTTCTCTGTGTTTTCTATAAATGTATGCTAAATAATTAACACCAATATAAGAAACAATAAAAATCTTCACTTTTTTTTTTTAAATTCGGATTAAACTATTTTTAATTACACTTTATTATTCAATAGCAAGAATTTGCACAATCAAGCAAAAAAAAACAAATAATGATTTGACACTTACCAACAGGTCCTCTCTTTATGTCACAATTTTTTGACAGATTCAGCAAAATTGAGTGTGTGGTGAAAAATTCACTATCACCTAGTTAATTACACCATGATCACATATTGTGTATGTGAGTTCACCTCACATTTGTCAAAAATAGGTCCTACACCCAAAAAAGTCTTGCATATTTAAAGAAAATTGTTTTTAGCTGAGCAAGAATATTGTTAATAAAAGTTTATAAAGAACTTTTGTTAATATAGAAATGTTAGTAATGTCAGTCTAATTTATGAAGTTGGTTTGATAACACAAGGCAACAATTTTGAAAACATTTTAGGGGCTTTGAAAACCACTATACAATTTTGATGTATTGTGGTCCCAGTAGTACAAATATGGTTCAATTTTGAAATTCTATGGAGAGGTTTTTTTTTAAAAAATTTTTAAGTAAAATTATAAATTTTTTTAGACGTTTCTCCACATAAATAATGATAACTAAAAAAAAATTAGTCCGATATTATTCAAATAAACTTAGAAAAACTGAAATTTACATAGCCTTTAATCCGTTAATATATTGCGTTTCAATCGGCTCAGTAGTTTCGGAGTTATAATAAAAAATTGAGGGAAAAAATATTTTTTTACGTGGAAATAGGAAATTTTTTTGTTTTAAAAAAATCATAAAAAATCGAAAACGGCAAAAATCGTCCAGATTTATTGCTTTATCGCAAAGCCACATGTAATAGGAACAAAATGAGATATCGATCATAAAAATCGATTGATTTTTTTCGAATTTATTAATGTTAGTTTTTTGTCTGATATACATAAAATTGAGTAGTTAATGTTCTTCTTTCGATTGATTGAATTTTGAAAACATTTTCCCCATGCTATGTACAAATTTTCATATCAAAAATGCATTACATAGTAACATTCGTGTATTTTTTGGCCAAACCCTACCTAGAATATACTGATTCTATTCTTCGGAAAGACATTTGTGTTGGATGAGCTTAAATGTAAATAAATAAATAAATTAAATAGTAGAAAATTTATATTTTATTATTCACATTTATTATAATAAATAAAACAAGAAAATAAATAAATAAATAAATATGTATTATAAACTACAAACTCTGAAATTTTCTTTTAGTCGATTTTCTACTATTGTTGAATAACGAAGTGTTACTCTGAATACTCCAGCAAAAATCAGCCATCATGTGTGCATCCCAGCGACCCTGGTATCGTTCCTCCATTGTCCGGATATCTTGGTGGAATCGTTCGCCCTGTTCTTCACGCAAGTCTCCTAGATTTTCAGGAAAACGATCTAAGTGACTGTGCAGGTAGTGTACTTTGATGCTCATGTTGCATCCAAGATTCTGGAAGTGAGTTAACATCTCTTCAACGTGCGCAACGTAATCATCACCCTTGCTATTTCCTAAGAAATTTTGAATAACCCATACAAACGAATCCCATGCATCCTTCTCAATTTCTGACATTGAACTGCCAAATTCAGTATCGTTCACCAATTTGCGAATTTGTGACCAAGTTTAATGTGAAGAGGGGGTAATATGATGCGATCTCGGGGCACTAGAGCCACATTTATAACATTTGGCGTACCTGGAACTAGTGTTTCCCTAAAAGGCCATTGCTTTCTCTTCCAATGTTCTGTTTTAGCTCTGCTGTCCCATAAACATATAAAACAAGGATATTTTGTAAAGCCGCTTTGTTGGCCTAAGAGGAAATTTACCATCTTAAGATCAACACAAATTACCCACTTATGTTCATCATACTTTATCTTCTTCATGACCAATGCAATTACATGTATTCTTCTTTTACTTTGGTTGAATGTGCGATCGACAAGGAGTGAAATTTATTTCCATTATGCAAAAGGACACACTTCAAGCTGCGTTTTGATGAGTCGATAAATAAACGCCATTCGTTTGAATCATATCTCTGTAAGCCCATGTAGATCCACAGATGCGTGGACAATTTACAAAAGGGCTCTAAACGAGTATAAAAAAGAATTACGCAAAGCTCAACGACAATCCTGGAGAAATTTCTGTGAAGAAATATCACAAACCTCCGAGGCGTCGAGACTTAGGAAAATTCTAGCATCTAGTCCACCTAACCCGAGCTTCATGAAAAAAGAAGACGGAACCTGGACCACCAACAGTGAAGAATCTCTTAATATCTTGGTAGAAACTCACTTCCCGGGCTGTTCAAAGATAGGAAATGCTCCAACACAAGAGGTGCATTTTCCATCCATTGACAACTCTCTACAAATAATTACACAATCGAAGCTAAAATGGGCCATAGAAAGCTTCAAACCGTTTAAGTCTCCAGGACTTGACGGCATAGCCCCAATTGAAATTCAAAAAACGTACGACATCATAAGCCAGTGGCTTATGATAATCTATCAAAGCTGTCTTAACCTAAATCACATCCCAAAACAATGGCGACACGTGAAGGTAGTCTTTATACCTAAGGCAGGAAGAAGCTCGCACGTAAACCCAAAAGACCTTCGACCAATTAGTCTCTCATCTTTTCTTCTTAAAACTCTCGAGAGACTAATAGACATCTACTTGAGACAAAAAATAGAAGCAAATCCTATCTCACCAGCACAACACGCCTACACCAAAGGCAAATCTGTGGAAACGGCTCTCCACTCCATAGTATCTATCATTGAAAAGTCCCTTCATCAGAAGGAATATACAATGATAGCCTTCATTGACATAGCGGGTGCCTTTAACAACGTCAAGGCGGAGGCTATCACAAATGCGCTGACGGAGCTTGGGGTGGATTCTGCGCTGATAGCACTTATAAATCAAATGCTAGTAGGCAGGATTATAAGCGCGAGTCTCGGAGCAGCATCCACGCTAAGATCTGTACCAAGGGGAACACCTCAGGGAGGAGTTCTCTCGCCTCTACTCTGGAACCTAGCGGTGAATGAACTACTGGGTAAACTAGAACAAGAGGGGTGCAGGGTGATAGCCTACGCCGACGATGTTGCTATCGTCACCTCAGGTAAATATGTGTCCACCCTCAGAGATATTATGCAAAATTGTCTTAACACTCTCGTAAACTGGGTTACCGGCTGTGGACTTAGCGTTAACCCCGATAAAACCGAGTTAGTGATCTTTACCAGACAACACAACTTGCCCACTATTAGTCCTCCAAAACTGGGAAATACAAGACTAAACTTCTCAGAACAAGCAAAATACCTGGGTCTCATTTTAGATAGGAAACTAAATTGGAAACCCAACCTGCTCGAGAGAGCCAAAAAAGCCAATATAGCCCTATACACATGTAAAAAAGCAGTGGGTAGCAAATGGGGATTACAACCTAGGGTAACTCACTGGCTTTATACAGCTGTTATTAGGCCAATATTGTTATACGGTGCTATAGTCTGGTGGCCAGCACTAAGCAAACAAACACACCTCAATATACTTCGCAAAGTTCAACGGTCAGCAGAGCTGTGCATCAGTGGAGCGCTGAGAACCACTCCTACTGACGCACTCGATACTTTGCTCCATCTAACTCCACTAGATATCCTAACAAAACGGATAGCTGCAAACACAGCAATTCGTTTAGAAGCCACTTCCCAATGGAAAGAGGGCACAATAGGACACTCTGACACCAGGAAACTCACTCCTCAAATACCCAAGAATATAGACTACATCACTCAAAAACTTTTATTCCACAAAAAGTTTGATGTATCAATCCCCTCCAGATACGAATGGGATAT
The DNA here is from genome assembly GCA_943735915.1 of Pherbina coryleti. Taxonomy (NCBI): domain Eukaryota; kingdom Metazoa; phylum Arthropoda; class Insecta; order Diptera; family Sciomyzidae; genus Pherbina; species Pherbina coryleti. The sequence continues at coordinate 85,174,598 of OX030952.1, read as the reverse complement.
TGGAAGCCCTCCACCAAACAATGCCACTAGAATCTACACTGATGGATCAAAACTAGATGGCAAAGTAGGGGGAGGAGTCTACTCTGAATCCCTAAACATTAACCATGCCTTTAGGCTCCCCGACCACTGCAGTGTCTTCCAAGCGGAGGTCACTGCCATACATGAAGCCGTTACTTGGCTACAGATGAACGAAATATTAGCAAAAGATATTTGTATTCTATCTGATAGTCAAGCCGCTTTGAAAGCCCTGGAATCTGTTGAAATAACATCAAAAACAGTCCTAGGCTGCCGCAGATCTCTAAATGAGATGGCAGAGCAGCTCAATATATTCCTATGCTGGATCCCCGGACATAGAGATTTCCAAGGAAACTGCAAAGCAGACGAACTCGCTAGAAACGGTACCATCAAACCCTTATCGACAGATAAGGAACAAATTGGAATACCTCTCGCAACATGTAAGCTACTAATAAATGAACTATCCCTTGAAAACACCAACATCAGGTGGTCAACGGGTAGTACATGCAGCATATCGCGTCAAGTGTGGCCAACACTAAACTTAAGACGCTCAAAAGAACTAATATCCCTTAGAAGGGACCAAATAAGTATTACAATAGGCGTCCTAACAGGACACTGCCTGATTGGAAACCACGCCCAAAGACTGAATACTCCCCATAACGACTTCTGCAGAAGCTGCAGAGATGAAGAGGAAGTTGAATCCACAACACACCTTCTCTGCACATGCCCAGCGCTGGCCAGAAAGCGACATCTCTTCCTAGGTAACTGGTTCTACAGTGACCTAGACGAACTCTCAAAAACTTCGGTCTACCGAATACAAAGCTTCATAAATAGCTCCAACTGGTTCAAATAGGGTGGAAATAATTAACCCCTGGTATCACAACGGGCCAAACTGGCCTAAGTGTGTCTCATAGGAGACAGCCACGTCAACCTAACCTAACCTAAGCCCATGGCAGTCATCAAACCAGAAATATCTGTGCAGTACACAAAGTCATCCTCTTCAGCAAAATAATGAAGTAAGTCTTTTTCTCGAGTACGGTAATACCAAACTTAAGTTTCTTTAGTTATGAGACCTGTTTCTTTCATCCGGGACGCAAGTAATTCAGAAGATCTTTTCGACAATCCAAGGTCTCTAATTACATCATTAAGCTGATCTTGATTCCATGGTCTCGGCGAGAAATGTTTGTGTGGGATGAACTCGTCATTTTCAGCTGTAGATGGTAGTGCTGGATCTGACATATCTGATTGGTAAGACTTGAGTTTCAGCATCCTGGTGAAGATGAAAGCACATGACTACAGCTTGCACCCCGATCTTGAGCATATTCTATTTCTTGTGAATGTAGAACTGCAAGTGTAAACCCATCAGCAGACCTCGTGGGGTAAGACCATCGCATCCCGGTGATATATTGGCCGCACACATAACAAAATAAATCTGGATCGTTTTTACATAAAAATGTTCTGGCTTTCTGGCTCATTTTTATTAATATTTGAAAATTGTTTTTAACTTCTAAGCTGTATGACTCTAATTTTTGTGTAGGTATTAAATGATGTTTGCGTTATCGCAAACACTTCTTGAATGAAATAAAAAGGGTCAAGGAGATCTTATAAATACTGATACTATAATTTGGGATAACCCTTTGTGTGGATACAGTTTGTGTGTGCTGCAAATTTTTTATTATTCCTAAGAATCCTAAAAAACATTAAGGACTTTTATGAAAAAAAAAAAAATCATCCGTTACAGGTAGCTAACGGAAAATAAGACCACTTCAGCGTACACGCACATTTATGAGCGTTTTATTACTATCCTACCGCAATCGTAAAAATTAAACAATCTTTTGTTTATTACTTATTTTTTTTTAATTATTAGAATCATAAAAATGTCATAGAGGTTTTTCCCAAAGGGGTTTTGCCAAAATGCGTGTCGTAAAATGCACCTGAGTTTTTATGTTCTGCATTTTCATTATATAGTAGGTACAATTTTCTACAGTGCTTGTAAATATGCGATACCTTCAATTAATTGTAAATAAAAATGTAAAGCATGCATCGATTTTTATGATGCATATCTAGTTTAATTTGCATGATATGTAGCTTTACTACAAAAAAATAAAAAGTAATATTTTTTGCAGTTTTCGATTTTTTCCAGATTTTTGTTTTTCAAAATTTTTTTTTTTTTTAGCATTTTTTTTTTTTTTTTGCTAACAATTTGTTTTATAACTTTGAAACTATTCATCGCATTAAAAAAATTTGTACACGTTATTTAAAGATATTGTAAACCTTAATTTTTGTAAATTTAATTCGACAAAATCGGACTAGTTGTTTTTGAGTTATGACAACATAAGTGGAGAAATGTCTCAAAATATTGTCAATTTTACTTAAAAAATTTTTAAAAAAAAAATTATCCATAGAATTGAAAAATTTTACCATTTTTGTACTTAGGCAGCCATGATGCATCAAATCTATATAGTGGTTAGTCAAGCCTTTTTTTGCTGTTGACCTGTGTAATGCACAAAAATATTTTTGATAGAAAAAAATTGAATTTAATATAAAAACACTTGTTCTATTTACAAGTGCTGTTGTTAGCAGAAAAACATAATTAAATTTCTTTCAAGAACAGCTATATCTTTGTTTTAAAAACTCTGTTCTAATTTTTAAATGCATGAATTTGTTTAAATAAAAATTGTAAGCTGGTTTTCCCTATGTGTACACTGGTGACTTAAGGGTCAACCATAATAGGCTCGAGCTGGCTGCGCCATGTGTCAAAATTTATACGACTACACAGATATGATGCGCACAAACCATAATGGCTTGAGCCAGCTTTTTCGTCAAGTTTCGTTAACTTGATCTGGTTGCAGCCAGAGCGATTCAAATCGAATGCTCCGTAAGGAATCGTTTGTTTTAATTTATTTATAAATTTATTTCCGCAATCCGTTCTAATAATTATAAATTCAAACGAACAAAACGAATTGATGTAGAAATAGTTGAATTTTTCAAAGCAAATGTGAAAAGTAGTTATGACATAAAGGCGAGCACTGCTGAAGTCATTATGGTCAAATTAAGCATTTGACAGAACTTGAGCTAGCTTTTCGTTTATTTTGGACATTAGCTGCAGCCAGCTCGAGCCTATTATGGTTGGGCCTTTAGCTGTCGAAAGTGAGATATTCACCAGCGCTCATGTCCATCCTGAGGGGTGAATTCATCGAGAATCCATCGCGAGGGGTGAGTTTGTCATGAAATTTTACTAACACATTTATAACATTTGCATTAGTATTGACTACATTTTGGCATACGGCTATCTCTTTTTTGCCGAAGTTTCCAATCTCTTTATCTCTGGTCACACCGTTTCGTTCAGTTCGTTGAGTTTACGTTTGCTTATTTTGGGCAACAACATTGAATTGCATTTAAGCGAACATTTTCGTCTTCACTCGTTACGGAGCAAATCGTCTATTTTGGTTAGGCCTTTACTACATGTAGGACGGACCAACAGAAAAAATCAAAACCTTTTGATTTTCATGCTACATTTCGGACGGACCGTAGCATTTGCTTTCACACATACCAGAGATAATGAGATGGGAAACTTCGTTTCTATTGTGAATTCTGTTGATTTTGACAGATAAAAATGCTTGTTCTTCAGTTTTTTTGCAGTCACGTATTGTGTATGTGAGTTCACCTCATATTTGTCAAAAATAGGTATTACACCTAAAAAAGTCTTCCATATTTAAAAGAAAATTGTTTTTAGCTGAGCAAGAATATTGTTAATAATAGTCGATAAAGAACTTTTTTTAACATAGAAATGTTAGTTTTGTCAATCTAATTTGTGGAGTTACTTTGATAACAGACAAAAATATTTTTGATAGAAAAAAATTGAATTTAAAATGAAAAAAATTGTCCTATTTACAAGTGGTGTTGTTAACAGAAAAACATAATTCAATTTCTTTCAAGAACAGTTATATCTTTGTTTTAAAAACTCTGTTCTAATTTTTAAATGCATGAATTTGTTTGAACAAACATTGTAGGCTAGCTTTTCCCTATGTGTACAGTGGTGGCTTAGCTGTCGAAAGTGAGATATTCACCAGCGCTCATGTCCATCCAGAGGGGTGAATTCATCGAGAATCCATCGAGAGGGGTGAGTTTGTCATGAAATTTTACTAACACATTTATAACATTTGCATTAGTATTGACTGCATTTTAGCATATGGCTATCTCCTTTTTGCCGAAGTTTCCAATCTCTTTATCTCTGCACATACTACATGTCCATCCGACCTGTCAAGTTGATCCTACATGTAGGATAGTCCGAAAGGCCCTATTGTAATGTTTTATTTCTTTTAGCAACATTTCGAACTCTTGGTTCGTTGTTACTGTATTTAACCTATATTTAAACTGTGAAGAATATATGAATGAAAAAAGAAGTTATTACCCTTTCAATGCCAACTTATTCGTTCTAACGGCAGCTCAAGAGCAAATGATGAAATTGACAGTTCAAGTTAACGAAATTCAAGGGTTGCGTTTTATAAAATGCGAAAGTTGTACTGTTTTCACTACGCTATTGCGTTACTCAACGCTCAAGATCACGGGTTGAAGCGTTGCGTTTTATAAATTGCGAATTGCAACAACGCAGCGTGAAGTGAAGTGCAGGGATTTATAAAATGATGCTATAAATATTTTTTATTTGTTCATATACACACAAATATACTCCAATGAATTATTATAATAGATATTATAAAACTGTTTTATAAAAAAAAAATGGTACATTTTTACGGAAAATTTTGTACGAAAAAAAATATGCGAGTGGCAACCGTGCCCACCAGTTACACAGTGTGAGTACGGAAACAGACCTAGTATCATGATACAATTAGTAGGCATTATCATGCCTAGTATATAATAAAATGTATAACATCATGATACCCAAGGTGTTTTTCCGTAAACAATGGCTGCGATCAGCAAATACCACTGCTGAGCTCAACACGTTGAGTAAATGTATTAGAAAAATAAAATTATGTCAAACATAGATATTTTCATAAAATTTTGAGCTAATCAGACACTGATACTTTTGCGTTTAGCACGCACACACTCAACAGTTGCACAACAGTTGTACCTGCTGAACGCAGCCTATGTCGAGTAAAATTCAGGCTGAGAGTAAAATGAAATTTGAGAATAGTTTCAAAAGTACGGAAACGACTTCTAGCTAGCATGGTATAATAATACATGGTAGCATTGACAACTGCTTATTTTCTCTTCAACAAAACATAAACTGTCAAAAACAGCTTTTTGTGGAAATACATCAGCAGCTGCTGTGGTTGTTGTTTTTTTTTTCACTTCAACGTTTTCAACATTGCTTGTGTTTTCAACGGCGGATTCATGGTATAATAATACAAGGTAGCATTGACAGTTGCTTGGGAAATCATATACTGTCGAAAAAAATACTCAAAAAGAGAGCGCTCACAATCCGCCATTGAAAACACAAGCAATGTTGAAAACGTTGAAGTGAAAAAAAACAACAACCACAGCAGCTGCTGATGTATTTCCACAAAATGCTGTTTTTGACAATTTATGTTTTCCTGTTGAAGAGAAAATAAGCAGTTGTCAATGCTACCATGTATTATTATACCATGGGCGGATTGTGAGCGCTCTCTTTTTGAGTAAATTTTTTGACAGTAGATGATTTCCCAAGCAACTGTCAATGCTACCTTGTATTATTATACCATGCTAGCTAAAGGGTGATTTTTTTGAGGTTATGATTTTCATGCATTAGTATTTGACAGATCACGTGGGATTTCAGACATGGTGTCAAAGAGAAAGATGCTCAGTATGCTTTGACATTTCATCATGAATAGACTTACTAACGAGCAACGCTTGCAAATCATTGAATTTTATTACCAAAATCAGTGTTCGGTTCGAAATGTGTTTCGCGCTTTACGTCCGATTTATGGTCTACATAATCGACCAAGTGAGCAAACAATTAATGCGATTGTGACCAAGTTTCGCACTCAGTTTACTTTATTGGACATTAAACCAACCACACGAATGCGTACAGTGCGTACAGAAGAGAATATTGCGTCTGTTTCTGAGAGTGTTGCTGAAGACCGTGAAATGTCGATTCGTCGCCGTTCGCAGCAATTGGGTTTGTGTTATTCGACCACATGGAAGGTTTTACGCAAAGATCTTGGTGTAAAACCGTATAAAATACAGCTCGTGCAAGAACTGAAGCCGAACGATCTGCCACAACGTCGAATTTTCAGTGAATGGGCCCTAGAAAAGTTGGCAGAAAATCCGCTTTTTTATCGACAAATTTTGTTCAGCAATGAGGCTCATTTCTGGTTGAATGGCTACGTAAATAAGCAAAATTGCCGCATTTGGAGTGAAGAGCAACCAGAAGCCGTTCAAGAACTGGCCATGCATCCCGAAAAATGCACTGTTTGGTGTGGTTTGTACGCTGGTGGAATCATTGGACCATATTTTTTCAAAGATGCTGTTGGACGCAACGTTACGGTGAATGGTGATCGCTATCGTTCGATGCTAACAAACTTTTTGTTGCCAAAAATGGAAGAACTGAACTTGGTTGACATGTGGTTTCAACAAGATGGTGCTACATGCCACACATCTCGCGATTCTATGGCCATTTTGAGGGAAAACTTCGGAGAACAATTAATCTCAAGAAATGGACCGGTAAGTTGGCCACCAAGATCATGCGATTTGACGCCTTTAGACTATTTTTTGTGGGGCTACGTCAAGTCTAAAGTCTACAGAAATAAGCCAGCAACTATTCCAGCTTTGGAAGACAACATTTCCGAAGAAATTCGGGCTATTCCGGCCGAAATGCTCGAAAAAGTTGCCCAAAATTGGACTTTCCGAATGGACCACCTAAGACGCAGCCGCGGTCAACATTTAAATGAAATTATCTTCAAAAAGTAAATGTCATGGACCAATCTAACGTTTCAAATAAAGAACCGATGAGATTTTGCAAATTTTATGCGTTTTTTTTTAAAAAAAGTTATCAGGCACTTAAAAAATCACTCTTTAGTTTCAATCACAAAAACAGTTGATTTTATAGAAAAGGTAAACAGCGTCTTTATTTGTTTTGTATTTCACTATTTGTAAATTTGTTTTCCGCCGCACAACATAAACAAAAAATAAAAATTAAGAATTTTCTTGTTCTTATAATGATCGAAGAAATTTTTCCAGCACACTTTTAGTAACTTCCGAGCTCGAGAGAAATGCTTGCATACTACAATCGAGTACGGAAATAGATCTTTTAGGTTTTGAAGTTACTCGAAAGAGTTACTTTACACATTTTTCCAGCATGAGAGAGATGAAGAACAGGCAGATAATTAAATTACTTTCTATTACCTGAACTTTGCTTGAAACGAGTACGGAAACAGACCTACTAATTGTTTGATGTAAATTTACGCATTTAAAAACTAAATTTGTTTTCTCATTATTTGGCGAAAATATAAATCGTATCAATCATTCATTTCATCATCATTATATACATGATTATCTGGATCATATACTTCTTCAAACTCGGGTTTTGAAATGACTTTTATCGATGATGTTGCGTCGACTGTTTCCAGGTTGAGGGCATTTAATTGGCCCAATATTAACACTTCTTCAATTGCTTTTTTTGCGTATAGCTGCTGTTCTACTGTTAGCTTTCGGTAGGAACAAGCCCAGCCGTCTGCATAAATAGAGGCTTCGTCTTTGGAGTAATCTTTCAAAATACGTTTTTCTTGCTGTTCGTCGTCATCAACACCATCGTCTCTATGGGGCGTCATTTTTCTCTTTTTTGTTCTGAAACGTTTTGTCAGTGGTTTTAGTTCGCCAAACTGTTGAAATTAATAAATACAAATTTATTTTTGGTTTAAACTTAAAGTATCAATACTGACTTCCGTTTCGCTCAATGGAATATCATCAATGTCATCCAAGATAAAAGATGTATCACGCCAACGATGTTTTACATTTGTTTCTTGGTCTCTTATAAAGTCTAGCAAGCCAAAGTACCACAAAGTTGGAACATGTACTGCATCAGGTCCATACCTTCCACTCAGCTGGATCTTTCTTAGTTCCCGTCTATAGCAGGTCCTAATGTTATTCACACGATGTTTCAGTTTGTCCATAGTTGCATTCTTATCGATTGTTCGGTAGACGTCAAGCAATTTCCGCCAGCCAATGTTTCGTTTGTCTTTGTTCTTATATGCATCGCTTTTAACTTCCCAGATTTCGGTAAGGCTCTTGTAAACCTCGAAGAATCTACGCCACTTTTCATCATCCACGATGGCTGACATTGCTTCCACAATTCTATGATGATCGATGAGTTTAAATTATGTTCAAATTGTAAACAACTTTAGCGTGTTTTCCAAACAGATGTGATCTTGGTACAACTTGGTCTGCGGACTCTTAATAACCATGTAAAAATTTTTACGTGTTGGACAAACTTTTTCAACGCAATAAAACCACGCTAAACCATTTCGGGCGACACAACACCAGGTTTGCAAGGCGTTTACATACTTTTTCAAAAAAGGTAGTTTTTTTACAAATAGTAGAGTTAATTCCTATTAACTTTAGTAGGAATTATTGTTGAATTGACAAAATGGCTTCTCTAGCTCGCGACTGTTTTCATTAAAAAACTAATGGCGTTTTCTTTTCTCAAAAAATTCTGCATTTTTTCTGCCCTCTTTGAGAATTCTGACCTTTATGTGTTCTTTTCTCAAAAAAAATGCTGACCTGTAAAATAAATCATGTTCTTTTCTTGAAAATGTCAACCTCGAAAGTAGAAAAAATGCCGAATTTTCGCCCCCTCAAGATCGACTGTTTTAAATTCTGCCCTTAAATGCTCCCAACTGAATGAACAAAAAAAAATGACATGTTAGGAAAATATTAAATATTATCATTGACATTTCATTATAGTTTGAGCTTTTTCACGGATGACAAAATAAATATTTTAAAAATTGTTCTCAAAAGTGAGCAACAGTACAGCCAACACAACATCATTGTGTTGTAATCTTTTTTCGATTTAACATTTTTCGGTCAACATTTTTTGAGCTCATGTCAAAATGTAAAATATTCTCCACTCACAAAGAGCAGAATTATTTGCCGAGAAAAAAAACGCCATAAGAAATAAGGAGTTCATGCTGGAGCAAAACATATTTTTGTGAAAATCAACTAATCGCAACATAAAAAGCATTTTTTGGCAAAGTTGGGTTAGGCTTGTTTGATTTTTGGAAATAATTTAGTTACAGAATCAGAACTTTATGAACAATCTGGCGTAATTCTCATGCGAACATGCACTTAATTATATTATTAATTAATATTTGAATTTTCAAAAATTTGCTAAATTAATTTAATTGAATTTCGAAATACTAGTAATACAAATAACCAATGTACTCTTACACTGCTTCCTTATCTCTTAGTTCTTTGGCTTATGGCGTTTCCTTTTCTCGGCAAATAATTCTGCCCTCTGAGAATGCAGAATATTTTACATTATGACCTGGGGCCGGATTCTCTAACTGTGAAAAATAAAGTGTTCACAAAATTCTGCGAATAAACTAAATTTGCGATTCTGTAACTGTATGAAGTGAATTCATGTGTCAAAAAAGTGAACACAATGGCCTAAATTTATTCACTGATTATTTTGCGGTGAAGTTTAAAATTGAATACAGCGAAATGGCAAAAAAGTGAAAAAAGCCATCCAAGAGTTCCTCACAAACTTCATGGAAAACAATTTTACATTCTCTCAGGACGAGTAAGTGTTTAATTTTTTGGTGCTAAGTGTTATAAGTGTTATGTTTTTCAAAGTTTTTGTTCAAGATTTGAAAGAGTTGATGGCATTTTCGTCATGAAAAATGGAAGCAACTGAGTGAGCAGCTGAACAACTTAGGTGGTGCAGTGAAAGATCCCTAATTAAGTGATTCCTATTAAATTAAGAAAGACTCATTTGTTAACCGTATTTTCTTAATTGAGTTATTAATACATATATGTTTCCTTCTTCTATTTCTCAAACGACAAAAAAACTTTATTCGCAAAAGTAAACTCATTTTATTTAATAAATTCTACGATTTTTTGTAACCATAAAAGCTTTGAACTTTTTTTCCTTTATTTCGTTTACAAATATTAGCTGTAAAATCCAATTCAGCGCTTTGAAATTTTAATTCAGCTACTTTGTTTTTTCATTCAGTACTGTGCTGTTCATTTGCACTTACAGAATCGCATGAAATACAAATGTGAACACTGCGCGTGAAAGTGAGTTTTTTATTTTGTGTTCACAGAATATTTCTCACAGTTACAGAATCCGCCCCCTGCTGAACTCAAAAAATGTTGACCGAAAAATGTTAAGTCGAAAAAAGATCACAATGATCACAACACAATGATGTTTTGTTGGCTGTACTGTTGTTTACTTTTGATAACAATTTTTATAATATTTATTTTGTCATCCGTTAAAAAGCTCAAGCATTAATGAAATGTCAATGATAACGTTTAATATTTTCCTAACATATCACTTTTTCGTTCATTCAGTTGGCAGCATTTGAGGGCAGAATTTAAAACCGTCGATCTAGAGAGTGCAAAAATTCTGAATTTTTTTCTACTTTCGAGGTCAACATTTTCGAAAAATGAATAGGATTTAATTTACAGGTCAGAATTTATTTCGAGAAAAGAACACAAAGTGCAGAATTATCAAAGAGGGCAGACAAAAATTCAGAATTTTTTGAGAAAAGGTAATGCCATTAAATATACAATTTATCCGTGTGCTATTCGGAAACTTTTCACTCGTATAGGAAAGAATTTACTGAGTTGGATACAATTTCTATGTGTTGAAATAAAATTATGTGTTGAATTAAAAATGGTAGTGCATTAGCACAAGAATTTAATTTAATTTGCGAAATTGTTGATATATATTGAAAATTAGGGATTCTGGTTGCTATGCTGTCGGAAACACAAAATTTTCAACTTCTTTACGACTCACAAGCTCACAAGTTTTTTTTTTTTCATTTTTGCTTGTGTCAAAAATTCTCTTTCCGATTGTCAAAAATTATACTAGCCCCTGGGGCTACATGAATTTTTGACAATCATATTCACCTCACAAGTGCCAAATATTCTCTTTCAGACTGTCAAAATTTCATCATCCGAGTGAAAAGTTTCCGAATAGCACACGGCCAGACTATTCAAATTTCATCATCCGAGTGAAAAGTTTCCGAATAGCACTCGGCCTTAGTCGAGATATCACAATAATTGGCAACACTGCCTATAAGCATATTTTTTTGACATTTGTACTTACATTGCATGAGAGAAAAAAATTTTATTAGCTAGTGTCGTGATAGAAATGTTTGTATTTTGAGTATTGCTAGATCAAAAACTCAAAAAGGGCGATATTTATACTTAAAAAAAAAAAAATAATAAAACATATTTAGTTATTTGCTTCACCAAAACTTATTTTCCATAATCAGCGATCTGAGGAACCTTAAATTTAAATATGAGAAGTCTTAGTCTAGTAAAAGAATAAGTTACTGCATTCCGCTCAATAGAAAATTCAAGCTGTATGGAGTTGATTTTTCTTTAAAGGTTTGTTTACCTTAACATGATGCAATACTGTCTAGTGTTATGACAGTATATGCTGATACATATACTAAAAATTTATTCAATAGCTTTGTTGTAAACTGAAAGTAACGGTGAGTTGTTGTTGTGTTTATGGTTTCGGAAGGAAAAACTTTAGATATTCGTAAATTAATAAAGATTTAGAATTAATAAAGCCGCAAAACGTGACTGCTTTGGCACACAAATGGCAAGAAATCGTAAAAAGCAAGGAGCAAAGTTCAATCTTAAATGGAAGAGCTCTCAACACGCATTTTTGCACACAGCCTGATGAAAAGTTTGCAAATTAAGAACAAAAGTTGACCTTCCTCCAAAAACTATACTTTGCAAGACGTTCTGTTCAATAAATTGTTTTCTCTTACTCCTTCAGCTAGTGCAGTATGACGACCGCACTGCGCATCGCGTCAAGGCAGCAACTGAGTCTTATCGCAAATCTTCGCCATCATCTCACACAACAGCAGCCTCGACTATTCCAACAATACTCAACTTCATCGCTGAAGCATGGTACTTTAAAATCAAGAAATGTAAGTGCTTACTTTCCGTAGCTACTGATGATATTTTAATAGCTTCCTTTTTATACTGCAGTTCGAAGAGATAAGCATTGAAGTGCCTTGGGGCCATGTTGCCGGCAAGTGGTATGGACCGAAACATGTGCGCCCTCTGCTGGGTCTGCATGGCTGGCAAGACAACTGTGGCACCTTTGATACGCTGGCCCCACTCTTGCCACAACACATTTCGTTCCTTACTTTAGATATGCCTGGACACGGACGTTCTTCCTGGCTGCCACAAGGCGTTTCCTATCACTCCATTGATTATGTGATCTTGATGCGTCACATAATGGATCACTTTAAATGGGATAAAATTTCCTTGCTTGCCCATTCGATGAGTTCCATTAATGGTTTTATCTTTAGTGCACTGTTTCCCGATAAGATTGACATGCTTATCGGTTTGGATATCTTGAAACCATTGACCCGCAGCCCTGCTAAGATTGTCGATGCTTACAGCGAACGTTTGGAGGGCATTGTAAAGAATGAACGCCGTATGCGTAATCATTCGGAACCGCCTTGCTATGAGTATGACGAATTGATTGAACGTTTATATTTGGGCACGGAGAAATCGGTGGCCAAGGAATCATGTAAATATTTGCTGGCACGCAATATCAAGCCTTCGCTGCATGAACCGCACAAATATTACTTTTCGCGTGACAGTCGTCTGAAAACATCGATATTTTATACATTCTCGCAGGAGGTGCCGCTGGAGATGGCGCGACGTATCAAGTGCCCACATTTGTTTATTAAAGCCTTACAAGGACCCTTTTACGAACGCAAAGAGTATTTCGACCAAACACTAGCTGTGCTTAAAGAGAGCAATGAACATTTTGAGCATTACGAGGTGGAGGGTACACATCATGTTCACCTTAACGAACCTGAGAAGATCAGCAGAATTATTAATCCATTCATCAACAAGTGGAAAACGTGACGACTTTCGGGCAAACAAAGAGCGATTAAGTATTAAGTTAGCCAATTTTAGTCGATTGAAAATGTTTTCATTATTTTTTGCTTTTTTTTAAATTTAACAAAAAAGTACCGCTAAATAGTTGTATACAATTAAAGTTTGTAACAAGTTCCATGGACTATGAGTTATTTACATAAATTATAAACTTTATTGCAAATAACATAAAGCAGCTTTTTAAGTTATAAACATGCTTTTAATATTTTTTTTTTAAACTTAGAACTATCAAAAACTACTCCATCATTTCCTCTGATTTCTTTGATTCGGTTTCGTCTTCACATCTTATCAGGCACTCTTCATAAGTCCACTTGGGATAGACACGTTTAAACAAGTACATAAAGACAGTATCGTACGAACGCAGCTGTCCATCAAAGTAACATTTCATGTGTCCATGTGTGCCTAAAGATTCCTTAATATGACCCATACGTCCACATTTGGTGCGTAGCTTAACCGGCTTAAAGTAGTCGACATCTTCCTTGTTGAAGAACATGTAACGCAGCGTTGCAGATTTTCTATTAATGCGCATCGGATGTCCGCTAAGCACAACACGCTTAAGTATTACACGATTCGGGTTGCATGAAAGCAAGCAACCACGAGCAACTAAAGCTAGCGTTGAATCGGGATTTTCTTTGAATGCCAGCACAGGTGCAGGTGGAAATTGTATGGGCGCATAGAAGGTGGCACACACAGTAGAGTCCGGACGGAAGTAACGCTCGAACTGGGGAGAATGAAAAATATTTGTCAATGGAACTACAAAAAGAATGCCAAAAATTTACCTTGTGTTTGTCGCCATTTGTGTGTTGACTGAATATGGGGTTCACTACGAAACGTCGATAGCCACACTGTATAATGAGCTTGTCTTTCGATTTGATTGGCACCTCTGAGTCTGGTATGCGTTTTAGTACGACGTTAACGACAGACATTTGATGCTCGTGCGGCAGCAAGCCATAAACGATGACGTTCTCTGTTTGTTGTGCAGATTTAAAGGCTTTCCAGCTACTGGCGGACACATTGGCTATATAAATGCTAATGTACCAGCCAGGCTGAGAATGAAGCAAGAAAATTATTTACAAGTGGTTTTTTTTTTTAAATCTTAACCTACCAATGCGCCATCAATATCCTTGGATTCTGAAATGATGCGTCTTTTGGTGCGATCAAAATTCTTAAATTGATAAATACGTGCAAAGTCACTAGGCAGATTTTCCTTGGGATCCCATGGTGACGTTCTAACAAAAAAAAAACTAATATTGTATGACCAGAAAACAACATGTTACTCACCTAAATGACTCCAAACCGCGAAACTTTTGAAAGCGATCACGCGCCGTTACATCCAATGGTGTGTCAATCTCATCTGGCCACATTTCATCAGTGCGGGCCTCTTTTATTTTGCGCATTGATTCACGTTCCTCATGGAAATCCATTTGTAGATCGTATTTCTCATCATTAACGGCAGCATCCGAGACTGAAGCGGTTTCAACGTATTCCTCGGTTTCCGAATCGTGTTGATCAATTTCACCATCATATGAATCATTGTCGCACGACATGAATTCATCATCATCATCGTCGATTTCTTCATCATCTTCAGATTTTTCGGTTGCGTCAACAGTTTCAATATCGGGTATCCAAGCCGCCTGATATTCGCTCCAACCCTTTGGTATGCGTTTGATTAGCTTAGTGCGCTTGGTTTCCTTTTGTGATTCGACAATTTCCTCCTCCGTCGGCCATGTTTGCTCTGCATCCATGTCATCAGGTATGTTTTCACTCTGCAGCGAGGTTTGCTTAATTGAATCAGCGATACCTAAAATACGCACTTCTTCCTCGGGTAGGTTTTTATTTTTGTCCAGCTTGTAAGGATCTGTGGGGGCAACAATTTGTTGCATTTGAAAATCACCCAAGCCAGGTATGTGTACCAATCCGTTTACATCGAGAGGCGTTCCGCGGAGAAAACCAGTAACTTTTAAAGTGCCTGCTTCTTCAGTTGGATTGACGTTGGGTATGAATTCCACTTTATCGCCAAAGAGATGTGGGCGGTTTGCTTTATTGAGCAGCACGTTTTTCTTTTGTCCACCAATGCGGCGCATTACATTTAGACCTACAAATAGCAGTTTCTTTAAACAAAGGAAACTACATAAAAAAAAAATACACTCACCCTCCATGCTTGTATCTAGCTGCATCATCTTCTCGTTTGGCAATAGCTTGGAGAAGAACTTATGTGCTGCTGCCTTGGTGGCGCTGCGTCGCTTTGGGTTTATCGACTCCAAGTCCATAAGCGCTACAATAGGCGTTGGTATACCCTGAGCTGAGATCATATTGAAAATGCGTTGTCCCCATTTATCGAAAACCTCATCTTCACCCATGGCCGCTGAGGTAAGCAGCAACGTAGTATCACACACCTTAAGATAGTCCAAGACGGTGACTTCGTTGCCCCGACCTACCGGCGGAATAACGAATGCAAAACGCTGTTTGAATCGCGGCAAATTAATGTAAGTTACACCGGCCAACGAACGATCAACAACTGCGTCCTCATCGCATGTCGCAAGTATTGCCAGTGCTGATTTGGCATCAATTTGCAGGTGCATGGGTAGCAAGCAGACAAGGAACGGCGCCGCATTTTGACCACCAAGCTGTCTTTTCAGTGCAATGGCTTCGTCGCGCTTGTTTTTACGCAGCTAAAGTTAGAAATAAAATAAGTCATCATCCTAATTTATTGCTCTAATTTATAACACGCACTTGATTCATTTGATTTCTACGTTGCTCCTTGCGCTGCTGATGCTTGTGTTTGTGTGACACCGCTTTCATGGAAACCTTGCCTAAAACGACGAACATGCAAAATTAAACACTTCATCCATTTAAATGGAAGCACCCTACCTTTCAGCGCATTATCGATGGCACCTTTTGAACGATGTCGTCCAGTTTTATGCGTCTTATTTGTTTGTTTCATCGGCCCAGGACGATGAAAACCATTGTCAGCCATGTTTGCCAATTATGTGCTGTTTATTTTCAATAGAAATGTTTGATAAAGTCAACGAATAACTCTTTATTTAGAATTTTTGCGAAGAATTATACTTTCTGCGTGGAAGCACATGTGTTTTCCTTTTAAAAAGAACACAAAAAAAATTGTTTGAAGATTGACAGATATGCTGTCCATTTGACAGTTACACAAACCTGAGTGTTGCCACAGTTTATGCTTTGAATGCATGCAATTTGAAAGACCCAGTTGGAAATATTTATATAAACTTAAATATCATACAACACGAATCCTACAAATCATCGAACTAACTTTTTAAAAATACAATACGTTGAGATAAGGTAAGACACCAAAAAAGAAGTTAAGAGTGAAATAATTTTTATAATCAGTGATATGCATTAGCGGCATGGTGCAATCTACTATCGACATGTTAATAGATGTACTCTCACACATAAAAATGATAATAATTGAATAGACGATGGACTGGAATTGTTCTGACATTTTCGAAAACAATACTTTCATTATCGACATTGTCAATCATTATTGATATTGTTTACATTGGCAAAACAAAATCGTACGTATTATATTAAAAGATGAACGTCAAAGGAAATCGCTTTAAAATTATATTTTTGACCAAAAACCCTTGTCGATAACTGCTAATTTTGTATGCTAGTGTTAATTCCGACTATTTTTTTTTATATAACTTTAATTGAATCTTTTTTCAACAATAAGCACTTTTCCGTTTAAAAAAAAAAAAAATAAATAACTGGCCATTTCAGCCCTTGAAAGGACTTTGACCTAGCTTCTTAGGATCAATTGTGTTGTGCGTGTTATTAAGTTTGTACACAATTGACCGAGAAAAGGACCTACAGGCTTAACGCCGACTCCGAACGGCGATGAATGATATGTTCTTATTCTCAAGAAGCTTTACATGATATTTTGATTACTCTCTGAGGTTTGCCATTGTCTGCAGAGAGGTGGCGGCCGTATAGAAAAATTATTTTAATTCAAATAATTTTCTGTCGCTGCTGGGGTTCGAACCTGGGTCTCCAAGTTCGTTGACATCAAGGTTGCATCGGAGAAAAATAAAAAAGTACTATTGAAATAATAAATGTTGCCACCAAAAATAAAAAACTGCATTAAAAAATAAAACGTGGTGCCACATTTATAAAAAAGTAACGGTTTTCTAACAAGGTATGACTTTAGAAAAAAAAATAAATTAATGTTTTATATTATACAATCGTATATTATTATGTAACTATATGGATTGACATTTTTACCATGCATATTCAGTAAAATAAAAACTTTGTGTTGTCATAAAGTATTAATATATTTTATTTATTTATATTTTAAATATTTTAATATGTATTCAATAAAGTATTTAAAGTCCATGAATGCATTTACCTGTCAGTAAAAAATATGTTTGTCAAGGTATAATTTTCAACGGTCACATCCAGTGACAAAAAGAAAAGCAAAGTGATCCGTCTCAATTCCCCCATAAACTGAGTTACACAGGGGTAACGTGGTCAAGTTTTGCCTTTCAAGTTGCAATACACTTACACTTTTTAACTTACACACTTTCGAATTTGACTGCCAGCTTGATATAAAATTTCCCTTGATTTTTATTTAATTTGACTTTGGCAAAAACAAATATTATATATTTTAATGTTTTCAACATTTACTTTATTTAGATTTATTTGATTTTGTATTTTATTAACTTTCCACAATTAAAGCTTTCAAATAACAACGTTTACTAATTGCACAAAAATGTTGCATCGTATGAAAAATTCTTATTATTTATTTAAAATGGCATGGCAACATCATTTCATTCTTTCACTCTGTTTTAATATTATTTGTAAACAAACTTATAACGAATACGATGCAAGGAGTAAAGTATGAGGAATACCAAATATAAAGGAAGTACGAAATAGTACGTACTTGGTACCATTAGATTTGTATGAAAATTCCATATAAACTGGATGGTACCAAGTACGTTCCATATTTCGTATTCCTTTATATTTGGTATTCCTCGTACTTTCCTCATTGAAATGGTATTCCTTGTGTATTTTCTGTATCCCATACGTAAACAATCTTGGAATAGCTATGGAGTGCTGCCATATAACTATAAAGAAAGTAAACCTAAAGATGTTTGGCAACACCAAGAACAAAATTCATAAGGGAAGGATGGAAATAAAATTGTACTAGTACGAAAAGATTAGTACTTCGTATTTAAATAATAAAAAAGTATCCAAAATGGTACAAAAGTACGTACTTGTGCAACCTTGGTTGACATAGCGGCCACGCACTTTAACCAACTACGCCACGGACGCCACTTTTCCGTTTATGTGGAGAAATAAATTTAAATTAAAGCTTTTTATCAAATGGCAACAGATGGTGCTAAAAAGATTTAAAATTCTAAACTTGCAAATTGCAACTTGTGCAAAAAGTTTCTCAATATTTTACTCGAGATTTATGAAGGCATCAGGATTATTTTATGCGAGATTTCTGAGTACGTCAGGACAATTCGAGGACAACAAAAATACGTTAATTTTACCTTAGACCACGAAAGCATCATATTGTTTAGTTGAAGCTTGAATCTGATTTAAAAATTAGTCTTGATTGATAAAGAATTTCGCTACAACATCACTATCCCATACAGGATAGTACCTCAATGCTTTAATTTTCTTAATTTTAAGTTGTCGTCTTCATAAATTCTTATGTCGGCTTACTTTAATTTAGCACACATTATTTTTAGAAGTTTATGGTTATGAGCTAGTGAATAATGAAATAAGACTTACTTATTAAAAGAAAACCTCTGAGAAAACGATTTTTGCAGTGTAAGAGACACTTTGTTTCCTGTGAAAATATTAAAAACCAAAATAAAAGTATATTTTGACAAATCCATTCGAAAATTTTCAATTTTTTAGCATAAAAGTATTCAGAATGTTTTGGTGTATTTTCGTCTATTGTGTTGTTTACAGTGATTTGACAATTGTATATCAGTCAAAAAATGGAAATAACACATGAACATTTTTGAGTGATGATTTTTACGATTTTTGACAAGAATATTTTTGATTTTTTTAAATTATTTGACACAGTGGATTGGCAAGAAAAGAATGCATCGATTAACTTAGTTCGACTTTTGGTGATTCCAGACTGTAAAATAATGATTCAATGAGTTCGAGCGTGGTCGTCGTGCTCTCCAAAACGAATTTTATGCAGGTCATTAAAGAGTGGCTGTCGTGCCAGAAAATATCAATGCTGTACGTGAACTATTGGAAGTAGACCGGCACTTACCGTGAGATGAAGTCGTCTTTAGACATTAGTCTGGTATGCTAGTTCTACTAATGTCTTTACAATGCGAGTTCCCACACATTAACGCAAACAAAAGAGTTTTTGAGCACTAACTGCGTGGAATTAATGGTTTATCCGACTTACAGGTGCCACTTGGCACCCAATGACTTTTCCTTGTTCCCTGACATTAAGAAAAAAATGTGGAGCGAGCGTTTTTCTACTCCTGAACAGATTGAGGAGGACGAACCTCACAAGGCAACGCGTGAGGGTCAAGGGGGCGATCTTCACATGGCAACGTGTCTGACTGCCTCAACCTGGTGAGGCCAGCATTATCCATGTCGAACTCGTCTCAAGTCGACTCAAACCTCTGCGTGGTGTCCTCTAGAAACGGCAAACTGGCAACCGTTAGTTTGAGGGTTGTGCGTTGGGTTTGAAGCCCACCACGTAAAAACAAATTTCAATGAAAACGACAAGAAAAAAGATAAAAATGATCTCCAAATCTGATGACGACTACCGCAAACGAAAAACTGACAATGATTTACGGATATGCACCTGGAACGTCCGAACCCTTAATTGGGATGGTGCCTCTATCCAACTGATAGATATCTTAGAAAGATACAAAGCTGATATCACTGCAATCTAAGAAATGCGATGGAAGGGACAGGGTTGCTCACGGCAAGCATCCATATCTACTACAGCGGCCATGCGGAGAAGCACGAATTTGGATGCGGATTCGTGGTTGGCAAGCGACTACGACATCATGTTCTGCGATTCACACCTGTGAACGAACGACTTGCCATAATCCGTGTCAAGGCAAGATTTTTCAACATAAGCCTGATTTGTGCGCACGCTCCGACAGAAGACAAAGACGATGAGACCAAAGACAGCTTCTACGAGTGCCTTGAAGATGCCTATGAGCGCAGCCCTCGCCACGACATAAAAATCGTGCTTGGTGACTTCAACGCCAAGGTGGGAAAAGAAAATATCTTTGGTCCAACAGTCGGAGAGTTCAGCCTCCACGACAATACCTCCGATAACGGAATGAGGCTGATTGACTTTGCCGCAGCGCGAAACATGGTCGTTAGTAGCACTAGATTCAAGCATCTCAATATTCATAAAGCAACTTGGCTGTCTCCTGATCAAAAGACGCGCAACCAAATTGATCACGTTTTGATTGACGGAAGGCACTCTTCTAGTGTTTTAGATGTACGCACGATCCGTGGTGCCAATATAGACTCGGATCATTATCTTGTCGCAGCCAAGATCCGTACACGCCTGTGCGCAACCAAGAATGCGCCAAGAATCCAGCACAGAGAAAGCTAGACTTCGAAAAGCTGCAATCAAAGCAAACAGCCGAAGACTTCGCTACTCGACTCTCACTCCTGCTTCGAGAAAGCACTCCTCCGATCGACGATATATGAGCACAGTGGAATCATATTTCACACTCTATGCGTACGGCTGCCGAAGAGGTGATTAGCTATCACCGCCCTCGCCGAAACCAGTGGCACTACCAAGAGTGTCGCGACGCCACTGCAGAAAAAGATGCCGCCTACAAAGCCACCCTGCAGTCGGTTGTAACGCGTGCTGCTAAGGAGCGATACAAAGAGAAGAGGAGGGAAGAGAGACGCATTTTCAGGCGAAAGAAAAGGGAAGCGGAAATGCGTGAGTGCGAGAAAATTGACAGGAATGAGGTCCGAAAATTTTTCGAAAAAATAAGATGCCTGGCCGATGGTTTCAAGACCTGGGCCTCTTCCTGCAAGTATGAAAATGGGAATATAGTGACAGATATCCAGAGTACACTGATGATGTGGAGGGAACACTTCTCTAGGCTTCTGAATGGCGACGACGACAACAATCCCGCCAATAGAGATGATATCCCGGAATCCCCAGTTTTGGACGACAGCGTTGAAGTTCCGCTGCCCGACCATAGTGAATTCTTGAAAGCTATAGCTCGGCTTAAAAATAACAAAGCCGCAGGAGCCGATGGCTTATCTGCTGAGCTCTTCAAGAATGGAGGCGAAGCTTATCAGTCCTTATCAGTGTGGCTTCAGACCTGGAAAATCCACCATAGACCAGATATTTACGCTACGACAAGCCGCAGGAGCCGATGGCTTATCTGCTGAGCTCTTCAAGAATGGAGGCGAAGCTTATCAGTCCTTATCAGTGTGGCTTCAGACCTGGAAAATCCACCATAGACCAGATATTTACGCTACGACAAATCTTGGAGAAGACCCTAGAAAAACAAATCGACACACACCATCTTTTTGTCGATTACAAAGCCGCCTTCGACAGTCCAATAAGGAATCATCTATATTCCACCATGTCTGAATTTCGTATTCCTGCAAAGCTCATCCGCCTTTGCAGAATGACACTGAGCAACACCAGCAGCACAGTTAAAATTGGAAAGGACCTCACTCCTCCATTCGATACCAAACGAGGTTTCAGACAAGGTGATCCCTTATCGTGCGACTTTTCCAACCTAATGATGGAGAAGATCATCCGAGCTGCTAATTTGAGACGCAGCGGCACGATATTCTACAAACGTATTATGCTGCTGGCGTATGCTGATGATATCGATATCATTGGCCATAATACGCGCGAAGTCAGCGCAGCACTCTCCAGGTTAGCGAAAGAGTCGAGTCGAATGGGTCTTGTAGTGAACGCAGATAAGACGAAATACCTAGTGTCAACAAATAAACAGTCCCAGCGTCTTGGAAACCACGTCACTGTTGACAACATCTCCTTCGAGGTTGTTAAGGACTTCGTCTACCTGGGATCCAGCGTAAACTCTTTCAACGATGTCAGTATTGAGATAAATCGAAGGATAACTCTTGCCAACAGGTGTTACTTTGGGCTGAGTAGGCAATTGAGAAGCAGAGCCCTCTCTCGACGAACAAAACTCACGCTCTATAAGTCACTTATCATGCCCGTCCTATTATATGCAGCACAAACTTGGACGTTGAGCAGTTCTGATGAAAAGACTTTGGGAGCCTTCGAGAGAAAGATCCTTCGTAAGATCTTCGGTCCAATCTGCGTCAATGGCGAGTACCGAATTCGATGGAACCACGAGCTGTATGAGCTGTACGCTGACATCGACATATTTAAGCGTATTAAAATCGAGCGGCTCCGCTGGCTAGGTCATGTTGAGCGAATGGAAAACGACGCTTCAGCGAAAAAAATATTCGATTCGGTGCCCGGTGGTGGTCAACGCAGAAGAGGACGCCCACATCTTCGTTGGAAGGATCAGGTGTTGGATAACCTGACTACACTTGGTGTTTCCAACTGGCGCCAGCAAGCGCAGAACAGAAATGGCTGGCGCAATTTCTTATACGAGGCCAAAACCGACTTACGGTTGTAAGTGCCAGATAAGTAAGTAAGTAAGTAAGAACAGATTGAGGCCTTCAAATACCTGGATTCGGAAGTACCAACTTCAGAAAAAACTTCTTTCTAATTCTGCCTAAAATTCTAATATGTATATATCAAGTACAACATCTACGGCTTTGTTCCGTTTTACCCCAATATATGATAATTGTGTTAACAATTATTTGAACGATTAAAACAAGCAGAGTGTTTTTTTAATTTTATTTTATTTATTATATATATATATACATATATATCTATATATATATATTTTTTGTTTTTGGTTTCATTAAATATTGTCTCTATATAATATAGCAACTATTTTGTTCCATTACAAATCATACATACTATTCTGTTCTTCCATCAAACAACAAATTTAAAGCTGTAAATTGGTTTATGTAATTGAATACGTATAAAGCAAGAAATTTCTATTCTTTATGAGTTTTATGTCTCTTTAAATAAAGCCTCAAGAATCAAGAGAGTTTAAAGTTTTTTGCAATCAAGTGTATTCTTTTTGTTTGTTTTAATTCAACTCAATCGAGTAAAATTGTGTAAAAAATATTCACCATTCTACAGATATTTATATTTGTTTTGTACTCACATATAATATTTAATTAATCATAAATAAAAAATGAAACTATATATGATTGTTTCTTTTCATTTCATAACTTTAGGTAGGTTCTGTATATTTTAACAAAATTCTTGTGCCATGTAAATATGTGTATAGTATTGATAATTTTCATTTAACAAAAGATGTGTCAACATATATATTTTACAATCTCAGCATATATTTAAAAAATAAATCATCTGAATAACATTGATATTCCGTATGTCAAATGTTACATATTTTTACAATAATATAAGACATATACACAATTTAATATTTCTCTTTATATAATTTTATTGATCTCATTTTGGATTAGTTACTGCAATTGATTAATTTATTGTATATGACAGCATCATTTGTTGTTTATTTAAGTATATAGTTGTCCTTTTTTGTCACAATTTTTATAACACAAACATGCATGTACAATATATAAATATTTATATGTTTATTTAAGGGCTTTATTGAGCATTTAAGTTAAGAAATACTGCAATGGAGTATGATGGTATTTGAAAAAAGAATATATTTAGTCAACATTTCACCGAAGAATTGAAAACGATTAAAACTAACTCTTTGCTAGGATAGTCAGCAAGTCTATATCAGACAACTGCCGCAGTATCCTGAGAAATTTATGAGCCCGTCTACCTTGACCTCACTACATGGTCTTATTTTAAAGTCTACTGTTGTGAGTTAAAGTGAAAAGGGGACATGTCTTACGTAACAAGCAACAGTTTCTTGTTTCAAATTTTACGACTCACTATAATTTTCTTTGATTTGACATTTGACGTTGGTTGTTTTGTTTTTGTTTTTGTTGAATTGTACCATTCAAGCGCAAAATTTTTTGTGAAAATTCAGATGTAAATTGGAATATAACGCAAATTTTGACATAACTCCAAAAATAAAGAACTTTTGGATCGAGTTTATCAGCTCAAATAAATGCCAGTGATGTGTGTGAGCTGTTGACAGCTGCGTTACATAAAAATAAGTCGGTATTGTGAAACCATTATAGGCAGACTCTAACACCTCTTTTACATTTGTCAACGCAACTTCTTAAATTGACGGTCGTGTACATTTTAAAAATACGAGAGCCAAATTTCTTACGTGTTTACCTTGTTTATGTATGTGAACGCTAAAAAATATTTGTTACGTACAAGCCCACGAGCGTATGAGACGATTGAGGCTCAGGAATCAGTATTACAAGATCCGTATATGGTAATAAATAAATAAAAAAAAAAAAAATAAATAAAAAAGGGTCGTAGTATAGCTCCCAGCACCAAACAACACTCCAATTATTAGAGCAGCAAGAAAATGTGTTTCCATTGCAAGACAGTCCATCCGACGTGTAGGATAGTTTGAAAGCTAGAACAGACTTTACCATTATTCTGCCGTCCTACATGTCTATCCTACATGTCGGACAGTCCGAAACACCTTTTTCACTGCATTTGCATATGCGTCCGTCTTTTAGGGACGGCTCTTGTACATAAATCTTAAAAATTAAAAATGTCTATAACTTTTTTATTGTTAATTTCTTAAAAGAACTTTTTTATACTAGGGATTTAAGAGTGTTTTAATTATAAATGAAGACATTTTAAATATTTTTGGGTAGAAGAAGAGTGTAAAAAAAACAAAACAAACAGTGAATAGAAAACTTTGAAATGTGTTAAAATTCATATTTTTCATTTTTGTGCGTGCTGAATGTTTATTTTTAGTATTTATCGTGAAGGTAAAATAACACTAAGGAAGGCACTGCTCCTGGCTTCAACCGGAGTGGACCGCAATTATTCCCCGGAGGATTTATAAAATCCGTTTTATAAAAATGCTTTTCGCAGACCCGCGCTGATTGGGAAAATGCTGTGGAACAAGCAACATTCCAGCAATTGCGTCTTGCTTCATTAAGAGGCACACTAAAAGACGAGCCATTTTCTTTTTGAAAAGGCTTCTAACGAATGCACAACTTCTGGGCATTAAATCGCTTAAATAATTTTCATCAACAACACAAGTCTGATTGAAAATTTTGTTATTTGTTTTGCTTTTATTCGTCCAATAGCCGATTTTGACAGGTGCTGTACCCACCACAAGAGAGAATTTCAACTAATAACTCTACCTTCCTTAATATACCTTGATTGCGCTTAGAGTTTTCGCTTAGAGAAGGGATACAAAATGATTGAACGTTTTCTTTATTCTTGAAATTCAATTTTAGGTGTATTAATGCTAAGATCTTGAAAATATTTTGATGTTTAGCAATTTAAATTATTAAAAATTAGCATAAAATAAATCTTCAAATTTTTCTTGTGTAAATTGCGCTAACAAAATTTGCGCTCGTCAGCATTGTACTCGATACCATAAGCTTTCGTGTATTTCGAATCTAATTGAGCCAGCTAGTAGACGGACGCAAACGCATTCTACTTCCGGCTTTATTCTGAACATTTGCGTTGTTCAACTATTTAGGGGAGTTCCTATTATCAAATTGTTCAACAAATTATTGGCTAAACTGTTTGACAAAAGTGCCCACTTTCTCAAACTTTTAGTCAAATTTAATTAATTGCCTTGTTCATCGATGAATGAATCAAAAAAGGAAACCAACTCTGGATGTGTCCGATAATGTTTTATAATTTATTCCAAAAACAAACTTCTGCTATTTTCATGTTTATGCGATGTGTTTACGTTGTGTGTTTACGATAGGGGTATTCACGATCCAGAGCTCTTTGTAGAGCTCTTGTGCAAAAGTGTAACAAAAAAGAGCTCTACAATAACAAAATACAAGTGCTTTCAGAATTATGCTTTTATGCTCAAGCGCACTGGCGATACCCTATAGCTCTTTTGTAGTGCGCTTGAGCTCTTGAGTTCATTTTGTGAATTTTTGACAGCAAACAAATAGAGATGTATATTGTGTACACTTCTAGGTACTAATTTCTTTCATATCATAATTTCACATCACTAACTTTCCAAGCTGACTGAAATTAACTTCAATTGCTAGGTCTGTGCATGGGGTGTGCTCACAGTTTCTTGTGCTTTTTTGTTCTTTTGCATAAGAGCTCTACAAAAAGCTCCGGATCGTGAATACCCCTGATGTGTTTACTTTTTTTAAATGATGAAAATCGCTGTAGAAATTTAGACAAGTGTTCACATTGTCAAATTTTTCATCAAATCGTTGTTTAAAAAACAGAAGAATAAAAATATTCTGATTTTCATCAAACAATTTGGTCGCTGTGGCGACCGTGGCGTAGTTGGTTAAAGTGCGTGGCCGCTATGTCAACGAACTTTGGAGACCCAGGTTCGAACCCCAGCAGCGACAGAAAATTATTTGAATTAAAATAATTTTTCTGTACGGCCGCCACCTCTCTGCAGACAATGGCAAACCTCAGAGAGTAATCAAAATGCCATGTAAAGCTTCTTGAGAACGAGAACATTTCGTTCATCGCCGTTCGGAGTCGGCGTTAAGCATGTAGGTCCGGTTTCTCGGTCAATTGTGTACAAACTTAATAACACGCATAACACAATTGATCATAAGAAGCTAGGTCAAAGTCCTTTCAAGGGCTGAAATGGCCAGTTATTTATTTTTTTTTTTTATTAATTTGACAAACAATTTTATGAATGTCGTCAAATTTCAAAAATTCGTTTTTGTCAAACTGTTGTCAAACCAAGCCATTTGATAATGTGAACTTCCCTTTTCATGACTTTGTTTACGAACAATTAGAGGAAGTGACAGCTATTTTGTTTTCCTCGCATTGAAAATGAAATGAAATCTTCTAGTCACTGTAAGTTTCTTCTGAAAACAGCAGAAGCATGGTTGAATAAATAAGGTTGTCTCGTGGCTGATTGTACTCTCTTCTCAGTACCCATAATTGCCAAAATCAATGCAAAGCAACAACAACAACTTCATCGGCTTTTCATGTTATCAATTTTCGTTTACAGATTTTGTATGAGCTGTCAACTTCGATTTGACATTTATGGGAACTCGCTCTCACCCATGCGACAACCTTATTTATTCAACCATGAGCAGAAGCATCTGGGAGTTCATTCTTGTAGAGGCGTTTTTTCTTGGATTAAATTGTCACAATTTGTGTAAGAAAGGGTCTGCGCGAGAAAGAGAGAAGAAAACCTTATAAAAGATATTTCTGAATTATTCGGTGGATAGTGAGATATATTTAATACAATAACATTATTTTGTTTTTATGATTTTGGTCAGTTTTTGCATGCTTTTAATATTAATTTTACTCTGCTGTTTATTTGTATTTTTTTTTTTTATAATTTTATGCTCTGCCATAGGAGTTTTTTTTTCAATTCAGATTCTTTCATCTATGCATAACGGCTTCTAAAGGTCCATTCGAAACAATTTAACAGCGTTAATATTTCATTGCAAATAAATTACAATGTGATTTAATTAATTGTGAAGATCTGACAGAAAGTTTGTAAAATTCCTACATAATAAAGAACTGTGAAAAAAATAACAATGCTGTACTTGAAATTTTAAAATTATTTTAAACTAATGAATAGTTTTGCTTAAAAAAGAATGTTAGGAAATGAGTTCAGTTCCATGCTGGCCATAGTTTGGCTCTAGATATTTACAAAAAATAAGTCTTTAAACGCTTTTATAATAAATATTAATAATTATCCATAAATTCTACAATATTTAACTCAGCTACATTAAGTATTTGTGCCACTATCATCAGTTCAAGCCTTTGCAATCGATTTCTTAACAATAGCATCATTTTCAATACTAAGTTTATCAAAACTACTTTTTCTGAGCTTAGTCTAACATTTTTGTAGTTATATATGTATGTATGTATATATAAAAAAAATTGTATAAATTACATTTACATGTTACACTGTGGACAGGTTTGTTTTGCCTGCGTCTGCTCCCTTACAAAATCCTGTACATTAAATTTGGCCTCATCGATGGACTCGTTACGGCGACACTTCAGCTGCCTGCCAATAGCCAGTAGCAGTAACAGAAGAATATACGAGCAAAAGATTAAATGAAAAAGTAGTGTTTGTTAGTAGCTCATAGTTGCAATATAATATTTAATTTGAATTTTGATTAAATACATGAGAGTCTGGCAAAAACGTTAATAATTGGATGGAAATATTTCAATATTAATTACCTAGCAACCGCCAAAAATGCCAATTCCACATTAAGCCCCGTTTTCGCTGAAGTTTCCATGAATGCCACATTGTATTCACGCGCCAAACGTTCACCTTCCTCACGCTTAACCTGGCGGTCACTGCTGCTGCAATCGGCTTTATTGCCTGGGAAACGATACCAAAAATATTTTTATGATTGCCGCAATAGGGTAATTTGATGCCAAGGATTTTGAGAAATGAGTCGCCGAATGAGAGGAGAAATAATTATTGTAGGTAAATTATTGTAATATTAAGTGCGCTATTGTGAGAATTTAATATATTTTGTTCATTTTTGTTAAATCAATTAAAAGGTTTACACAATACTTTCACAAAAACAACAACAACAACAACAACAAAAACCACGCCTAGTCAATGTTAATAAAAATTAATTTTTTGTCTGGCAAGGTCAAAATCTGTCGTAGTCGCCGTGCTGGTCGGCGCAATAGTGGTGGCATGATTTAAGCAAACTTTGGATGTGTTGTTTTCAACAGTTACTTAATGTAACCGATGCTCTGTTTATATACCATTAGGTCCTCATTTTGCGTTGCCATAAGTCATTATTTCGTTTTGGTCAGTAAAATCAATGAATGTCTCAATAAAATGGTTAAAAAATTTCGTCTTTCCTATCAAGGCGAAATACTCACCTAGCAGCATGATGACCACATCTTCCTGTGCATATTCGCGTATTTCCACTAACCAAGCGCGTATGTTATCGAAACTGACCTTGTTGGTGACATCGTAGAGCAATAAAAGTGCTAAAGAAGAAATTAAAAAAAAAAAAAATGGATAATTCAAGAAGTTAAAGCAGTGAGTCCGATCTTCTGCTAATTACGAGTAGAAGCATTATCTAATAAAAAATAGTTTTTATCTATAACTGAAAACCTTGTAACTATGGACGTGACAACGTTACGTTTTAACGCACAGGTTTCCAAAAAAGTTAAAAAAAGTCACATTTCTAAAATATATCGGCGTTGTATGGAATTGTTACTCTGCGAGTATAGCTGCTATGATGAGACTTATAGTAGGGCAGAAAGGGTTGATACTTTGATCTTATGGTTAAAATATAAACAAAAATAATAACACCATAACATCAATAACAGCAAAAGTAAAAGCAAAAGCAAAAGCAAACTCAGAAGTAAAAGTAAGAATAAAATTAAAAGCTAAATACTAAAGCAAAAGTAAAAGAAAAGCCAATACTAAAACGTCATTATCACGTCAATACACGGAGAGAAAAAAAATCAACCATTCTAGGCTTGAATCAAGTATTTATGCTATCACCTTACACTCAAGCGTAAATTTTTCAATTCAAGCATTATTTTGCTTGAATTGAGCAAATTTAAAACAAATGATATTAAGAAAAGGACGATCCTCACAAGGCAACGCGTGAGGGTCAAGGGGGCGATCTTCACATGGCAACGTGTCTGACTGCCTCAACCTGGTGAGGCCAGCATTATCCATGTCGAACTCGTCTCAAGTCGACTCAAACCTCTGCGTGGTGTCCTCTAGAAACGGCAAACTGGCAACCGTTAGTTTGACGGCTAATCTGAGCGGCGGGCTCCCCCTGCCTTTAAAGGGTTGTGCGTTGGGTTTGATGCCCACCACGTGAAAACAAAATTCAATGAAACGGAACAGAAATAAGATAAAAATGATCCCCAAATCTGATGACGACTACCGCAAACGAAAAACTGACAATGATTTACGGATATGCACCTGGAACGTCCGAACCCTTAATTGGGATGGTGCCTCTATCTAACTGATAGATATCTTAGAAAGATACAAGGCTGATATCACTGCAATCCAAGAAATGCGATGGAATGGACAGGGTTGCTCACGGCAAGCATCCTGTGATATCTACTACAGCGGCCATGCGGAGAAGCATGAATTTGGATGCGGATTCGTGGTTGGCAAGAGACTACGACATCATGTTCTGCGATGCACACCTGTGAACGAACGACTTGCCATAATCCGTGTCAAGGCAAGATTTTTCAACATAAGCCTGATTTGTGCGCACGCTCCGACAGAAGACAAAGACGATGAGACCAAAGACAGCTTCTACGAGTGCCTTGAAGATGCCTATGAGCGCAGCCCTCGCCACGACATAAAAATCGTGCTTGGTGACTTCAACGCCAAGGTGGGAAAAGAAAATATCTTTGGTCCAACAGTCGGAGAGTTCAGCCTCCACGACAATACCTCCGATAACGGAATGAGGCTGATTGACTTTGCCGCAGCGCGAAACATGGTCGTTAGTAGCACTAGATTCAAGCATCTCAATATTCATAAAGCAACTTGGCTGTCTCCTGATCAAAAGACGCGCAACCAAATTGATCACGTTTTGATTGACGGAAGGCACTCTTCCAGTGTGTTAGATGTACGCACGATCCGTGGTGCCAATATAGACTTGGATCATTATCTTGTCGCAGCCAAGATCCGTACACGCCTGAGCGCAACCAAGAATGCGCGCAATCCAGCACAGAGAAAGCTAGACGTCGAAAAGCTGCAATCAAAGCAAACAGCCGAAGACTTCGCTACTCAACTCTCACTCCTGCTTCAAGAAAGCACTCCTCCGATCGACGATATATGCGCGCAGTGGAATCATATTTCCCACTCTATGCGTACGGCTGCCGAAGAGGTGATTGGCTATCACCGCCCTTGCCGAAACCAGTGGCACGACCAAGAGTGTCGCGACGCCACTGCAGAAAAAGACGCCGCCTACAAAGCCACCCTGCAGTCGGTTGTAACGCGTGCTGCTAAGGAGCGATACAAAGAGAAGAGGAGGGAAGAGAGACGCATTTTCAGGCGAAAGAAAAGGGAAGCGGAAATGCGTGAGTGCGAGAAAATTGAGATGCATGGTGACAGGAATGAGGTCCGAAAATTTTTCGAAAAAATAAGACGCCTGGCCGATGGTTTCAAGACCGGGGCCTCTTCCTGCAAGGATGAAAATGGGAATCTAGTGACAGATATCCAGAGTACACTGATGATGTGGAGGGAACACTTCTCTAGGCTTCTGAATGGCGACGACGACAACAATCCCGCCAATAGAGATGATATTCCGGAATCCCCAATTTTGGACGACAGCGTTGAAGTTCCGCTGCCCGACCATAGTGAAGTCTTGAAAGCTATAGCTCGGCTTAAAACAACAAAGCCGCAAGAGCCGATGGCTTACCTGCTGAGCTCTTCAAGAATGGAGGCGAAGCTCTATTTAAATGCATTCATGAGCTTCTATGCAGAATATGGTCGGAAGAATGCATTCCAAACGATTGGAACCTCAGTGTGCTCTGCCCAATCCACAAGAAAGGCGATCCCACAATTTGCGCCAACTACCGTGGGATAAGCCTTCTGAATATCGCATATAAGGTTCTGTCGATCGTACTATGTGAAAGACTGAAGCCCATCGTAAACCAGCTGATTGGACCTTATCAGTGTGGCTTCAGACCTGGCAAATCCACCATAGACCAGATATTTACGCTACGACAAATCTTGGAGAAGACCCTAGAAAAACAAATCGACACACACCATCTTTTTGTCGATTACAAAGCCGCCTTCTACAGTCCAATAAGGAATCATCTATATTCCACCATGTCTGAATTTGGTATTTCTGCAAAGCTCATCCGCCTTTGCAGAATGACACTGAGCAATACCAGCAGCACAGTTAAAATCGGGAAGGACCTCACTCCTCCATTCGATACCAAACGAGGTTTCAGACAAGGTGATTCCTTATCGTGCGACTTTTTCAACCTAATGATGGAGAAGATCATCCGAGCTGCTGATTTGAGACGCAGTGGCACGATATTCTACAAAAGTATTATGCTGCTGGCTTATGCTGATGATATCGATATCATTGGCCATAATACGCGTGAAGTCAGTGCAGCATTCTCCAGGTTAGCGAAAGAGTCGAGTCGAATGGGTCTTGTAGTGAACGCAGATAAGACGAAATACCTAGTGTCAACAAATAAACAGTCCCAGCGTCTTGGAAACCACGTCACTGTTGACAACATCTCCTTCGAGGTTGTTAAGGACTTCGTCTACCTGGGATCCAGCGTAAACTCTTTCAACGATGTCAGTATTGAGATAAATCGAAGGATAACTCTTGCCAACAGGTGTTACTTTGGGCTGAGTAGGCAATTGAGAAGCAGAGCCCTCTCTCGACGAACAAAACTCACGCTCTATAAGTCACTTATCATGCCCGTCCTATTATATGCAGCACAAACTTGGACGTTGAGCAGTTCTGATGAAAAGACTTTGGGAGCCTTCGAGAGAAAGATCCTTCGTAAGATCTTCGGTCCAATCTGCGTCAATGGCGAGTACCGAATTCGATGGAACCACGAGCTGTATGAGCTGTACGCTGACATAGACATAGTTAAGCGCATTAAAATCGAGCGGCTCCGCTGGCTAGGTCATGTTGAGCGAATGGAAAACGACGCTCCAGCGAAAAAAATATTCGATTCGGTGCCCGGTGGTGGTCAACGCAGAAGAGGACGCCCACATCTTCGTTGGAAGGATCAGGTGTTGGATAACCTGACTACACTTGGTGTTTCCAACTGGCGCCAGCAAGCGCAAAATAGAAATGGCTGGCGCAATTTCTTATACGAGGCCAAAACCGACCTTCGGTTGTAAGCGCCAGATAAGTAAGTAAGTAAGATATTAAGAAAAAAATGTTTATTTCAAGAAACATTTGCTTAAAACTCAAGAGTATTTTTTCTAGATTCAAGTCAATATTTGCATGAAATGAGAAAAATTTGCTTGATTCAATGATTAAACTAGAATAATTTGCTTGATTTGAGAAATTTAGTTTTCTTGAATTGAGAACAATTTGCTTGATTCAAGTAAAGAATTTATTGAAAACTAGAATAATTTGCTTGATTCAAGTAAACAATTTTTTATAATAAGAGAACGTTTTGCTTGATATAATAAACTTAAGGCTCAACCAAGTTATGTGTAAGCAAACAAAAGAAAGAGAGCAAACGTATGAACTTGTGCGGCATTAGGGCTAACCAAAATAGACGATTTGCTCCATAACGAATGAAGACAAAAATGTTCGCTTAAATGCATTTCAATGTTGTAACTCAAAATGAACAAAAGTAAATATATTGAAACTAAACAAAACGGTTTGACGAGAAGTTCTGTTTCGTAACAACCGAACTTTTAGCGTCTCAACTCGTCAATAACAGCTGTGCACAGTAGTCTTCTTCTTTTTTCAGACGATTGGAGGAGCTCGTTTCATTTTGAGTTAAATGTCAAAACAGACGTAACGATTGCAAACATTTAGCAAGTTGCAATCGTCTCGTTTCGTCTATTTTGGTTAGGGCCATGGTGTAAAAATAATAAGGTGTTAGTGAATTTTTGACAACACCAAGAATAGCTTTCATTCTGTCAAAAAGTTGAGAGCGAAAGAGAGGAGCCGTTGATAGTTGTCAAATTGTGTTATATGTTTGAGTTGCTAGATGATCATGTGTTATAGTTTTTATAGGTTATTGTCCGAATAAAGTTAAAATAAATATTTAATTCAATTAATTGTGCCGTGTTGTGTTGACAAAAAGTTATTGCAGTTGTCTTCACCCATTTGCCAAGTTCGCCATTGAATGGTTTTGTCACTTTATCCAAAACGTGTGCTGGAAGGTGCCACCAACATGAAGCTTTGGCCAGCATGCAAGTTGTCTTGCATTCACATCGACTGCTTCAAGAAAATATCGAATGAAAGAATGTTCAATACCACAACTGATAATAGCTATCAAAATAAGTGGACATGGCATTGAGCTTCGACCGACTGCAAGTTAGCAGATTTATTTTCATTCCAATTCACCATCAGCTGTTTTTTACAGGAGTGGGGCGAAAACATTTATCATTTTCAGAGAGAAGTGTCAAATTCACTAACACCTTATTATTATTACATCATGGTTAGGGCTATTATAGAGCTGTAAAAGATTGAATCATTTCGGAATGCACACACTCTTAATGCATTCAAAAGCTGCATCAACCAGATTGCAATCTTATGCTTCTGTAGAGTAAATGAATTACAAATGCACAATTTATCATTCTTTGAAGATAAAAGAATGCACAACCAATGCTCTGTAAGGAATGGGACTTATGGAAATATCAATCCCATTCTTGTTGGCTTAAAAAATCTGATGTATGCACTCAGTTTTATCATTCTTTTCAACTCTGAAACACTGGACATTTTATTTATGTTGTCATTTGTTTTCGACGGCCGATCTTAGTGGAATAATAAAGTACTTATTAACAATAAATATTATTAACAAAATGTATAAAAATTAACTTCTACAATTTGTTGCATATAATACTTTTTCTATACATGATATAAGCCAATGGCAACCCATCACAGTTATGCCCAACAGTCACACACGCATACACAAATCCACACAAAACAACTTTAGACAACAACAAATCTTTGCAGCTGAAGCCATCGCCGGCTGCATTCACTAAAATTTCAATTCAGTGTGCATTCTTTACGTTTTGCAATTCATGACTTGAAAACAATTTTAATCAGCCTAAAGAGTTCACACTTTGAATGCTAGAAAAAAAGATTTCAGCTTTGAAAAAAATGAATTCACACTTTTACAGCTCTGGGCTATTAGATCCCGAACAGAACCAAAGCGGCTGTTGGTTGTCGTGTGCGCTGTGCAACAAAATACATGAAAATCTATGCAGCCGCCAAAAATTAAATGGCTGTATCAATTATATTTTTTCTCTGACGGCTGGCGGATCTCTCTTTGAGTGGCGTAAGAGTTGCCATATTTTAGCTAAGAATTTGACGTGTTCAGTGCTATTTTCTAAGTTCTTACATGAGCTGACGTTTTGTTTTTTGTATGTGTGTGTTGCATTCCATGAGCTGATGGTTCGTTTTGTGTGTGTGTGTTGCATTTGTACCATTTCAAAAACCGAAAAGCAACGCTGATCCGACAACCGCTCCTATTCTGGACGTGTCTCAGCGGATTTCTTTGAGAGAGGTCCGCCAACCGACAGCCGCTTTGGTTCTGTTCGGGCTCTTATAGGGAGTCACCCAAGTTTTGCGTAAGCTTTGCTTTCGTTCAGTTTCTCAATTTTCGTTTACTTTGCTGAACTTGAGAGAGAGAGAGCGCTCGACTCCGTAGTTTGCTAAGCAGAATAGGGTTGCAACCTGTATTTTAAATAATTTTAATTTTCTTTTCATTTATCTTTTACCGAAAAATGAATAAAAGTTATTTATTTATTTTTTTTTAATTTCTAGTTAAGGCAAACTTAGCAAACTTCAAGAGTTTTCACTGCAAAATTAAGCTTAACAAACATATATTCATTCTCAACATAATGTCAAAACTGATGGTAACCCTTATCAACAAAAATCAAAATATTTTTATATGTCAATTTATTGGAATTGATGATTGATGGTAGAAGAAGAGAGGTAGATGCATTTCGGACTGCGCTCTCTTTCTCATAGCCACAATTGTCTTTTAATAGTAACTTGAAAATGAAAAAAAAAAACAAAAATAAAATAATAATCGCTTTGGCCCATGTTAAGCCCTAACCAAAATACACGGAACGAGACAATTGCAACTTACCAAACGTTTGCATTCGTTACTTCTGTTTTGACATTTAACCCAAAATGAAATCCCCAACTCACACGGTGATTGCCAATCAAACAATCTAGTCGTTTTGTTGTTGCTTTTAATGTAAAACTGTTAAAAAACTCTGAGAGCCAGAGCGGATGAACACAGATTGCAGCAATCTAAATTTGTTCATTTTCAGATTGCTGTGCATGTCAGCAATCAGCAATCTGAATAGTGTTGCTAGGTTACGAAAAACAAAATTTCAAGGAAATGGCAAATTTTGATTGGCGTGTCGTGTGAGCTACCAACAATCTGAATGCAAAAGAGAGTAAGAAAAGTTCATCGATTGCCAATCAAGCAATCCCGTGTGAGTTGGCCAAAACAAGTTCGTCCAATCGTCTGAAAAAAGAAGAAGAAGACTACCTGCACAGCTGTTGTTGACGAGTTGAGACGCTAAAAGTTCGGTTGTTACGAAACAGAACGTCTCGTCAAACCGCTTCGTTTAGTTTCGATAAGTTTACGTTTGTTCATTTTGGGCATGATACAATTATACAGGTAGCATTGACAAGTATAGATTTTCTCAGCAACAAGGCAACGACCATTTGTCAAAAACAGTTGTTCGTGCAACAAGAATTAAACGAATGTAAAAATAAATAAATTCCGCAAAATATGTGCGTTAAATACACAATTATAATAATGAAAGTTGTGAAAAAATTATGTGTGATATGTGTTTAACGTTTTCCAGCCGTGGTGTTTTAATAATAATTGGAAACTTCTTTAATTTCGTCCATATGCATCTGCAGCTGCTGAGGTTGCTACATTTGAACGTTTTCAACATTTTTTCTTATGTTTGCACTTAATAACACAAAGTTCACAAGTTATCTTCGTTGTAGTAATAATAATTCACTATTGATTAAATAAAATAGGCAATATTTTGTAAGAAAATGTTTGGTTATTTGCAAGCGCTGAAACATAAACAATGGCGAAAACATAAGAAATAATTGAACGCTCTCTTTCTTGACTTTTTTTTTGACAGATGGTCGTTGCCCAAGCAACTGTCAATACTACCTTATATTATTATACCATGATTTTGGGCTAACATTGAAATGCATTTAAAGGCCTGACCAAAATAGACGAAACGAGACGATTGCAACTTGCCGAACGTTTGCAATCGTTATGTCCGTTTTGACATTTAACCCAAAATGAAACGAGTACCTCCAATCGTCTGAAACAAGAAGAAGACTGCTTTGCACAGCTGTTGTTGACGAGTTGAGACGCTAAAAGTTCGGTTGTTACGGAACAGAACGTCTCGTCGCAATGTTTCGTTCAGTTTCGATCAGTTACGTATGTGCATTTTGGGTTTTAACATTGTCTTCCATTTGTTCGAACTTACTCGTTATGTCTCGTTCTGTCTATTTTGGTCAGGCCTTAAGCCATAGATGCCCAAGGTAGTAGTATTGGTGAGAGTGACGAAATAACACTGGAAGAAAACAATTTGCTATTCATTTTATTTAGTCGTCAACGAGATTGCGACGAAAGCACATGTGTGGCGGGTGTTGTCATTTTTATAAACCAACGTTTAAAAAACGTAAATGGGGTATATTAATTTTGTCACTCCGTTTGTAACGCCCATAAGGAGGCGTGGTAGGTATGGAAAAGTATATATTTTCTTGATCAGCATCACCACCCGAGTCGATTTAGCCATGTCCGTCTGTCTGTCCGTCTGTCTGTCTGTCTGTCTTTCTGTCTGTCTGTTGGAAAGTTTTTTTAAGGTACAATTCGCAACAATAACCCTTCAAAGACCGGATATATTCAAGTTTAAAAATTTTTTTTTTATATTTTCCTCTTGTTTTTTATTATTCGATAAGTTGTTAATTAAGGTAGTTATTGTAAAAAGTTATTTAAGTTTTGCTCATATTTTGAAGATTTTTATTAAAAAACAAAATTTATTGAAACCGCGCGATTTTTTCAAAACAATTTTTTATTTTTATGATAAGGAAAGCGCCGCAGACAAAAAATTAATTAAAAAAATCGCGCCGCAGGCAGAAAAGCACTACAACAACAGCAACAACAACAACAACAACAACAACAACAAAAACAACCACAACAACAACAACAAAATGAAAAAAGGAGTTAAAATACTCCTATATTTCGTAATAAAAAGATTCTTTGAAGTGTTAATAAATTTTCCCTCAAATAATCATTGTTCAATTTGCAATTAAAAAGTAATAAAATCTTCTATGTTGATACTCTTATTGCAGTTACGCAATAAAAGTATATTTCTCAAACTAGAAGAATTCAGCTTATTGCGTTTTTTTGAGCAAATATAATTCAAATCTGAAAATATTTGTTCGCAAAGATACGTTGAGGGAAATAAAGATA
This sequence comes from Pherbina coryleti, assembly GCA_943735915.1. Lineage (NCBI taxonomy): Eukaryota > Metazoa > Arthropoda > Insecta > Diptera > Sciomyzidae > Pherbina > Pherbina coryleti. The sequence continues at coordinate 85,136,218 of OX030952.1, read as the reverse complement.
AACACTTCAATGAAATCTTCTTCATTTCAGGATATATTGTACCATCCAGATTTTTCCAGAATTCTATATTGATAAAATTATCCGGAAAATCGAATTCACTTCGAAGTATAATAAGTTCTGTTTGGATTGGAAATTCGTATTTTAATATATCGCATTTAAAAGGATTTTGAAAAATATCCAGTATATGCTGAATATTTTCAAAATCCTTAAATCTGTCATTAAAGTTATTAAAAAGCGTTTCTAATATTTCCAAAAGTTCAAACATTTTCAAGATTTTCTCCTTGTCGTAAATAACAGAAGTTTTCGGAAAGTCCGAAAAGTCTTCAGAATCAAATTGAGCTGCAAGTAAAAATAGCTGAGTTTTAAAATCTGAAAGAATTTTAAACATATCAGAAATATTATTATCTTTTCCCTGCAGCTTCAAATTCAACTCATTCAAAATGTTACAAATGTCTGTTAAAAACGCCATTTCTAAAATAAATTGATAATCTTTTAAATATTCTTTTTCGGTTATTTCGATATTTTCAGCTTCTAAAAATTCAAATACTTCATTTCTAAGCTCAAACAATCTATTAATACTGTTACCTCGGCTTAACCAACGTACCTCAGTAAACATAAATAGATCGTGGTGAGAAGCATTTGAATTTTTTAGAAATGTCACAAATTTTCTATGAGTCAGTGAGTTATGGCCGCCCCTTATCCTATTAATTATCCGCTCAGTAGCCTTCATGACCGGATGCTCGGATATAAATTTAGAAGCAAGAGCAGCCTGGTGTATTATGCAATGCAAGGTATAAACCTCAATTTCATTTTTTTTCATCTGGCCTACAAATCCATCACGTTTGCCTGTCATAGTGTTCGCACCATCCGTACAAACTCCGGCTAATTTGTTAGAATCAACAACGGAAAGAAGTTTTTCGTTGACGACATCGAACAATAATTTGCCGGTTACATTGCCATAAAATGTTTCAACAGAATATATTGACTCGAAAACATTGTAAACTGAATCAACGCATCGAATGCAGATTACAAGTTGACAAAGGTCATTAATATCGGTGCTCTCATCAATACAGAATGAAAAAAATTCGCAATTTTTTAATTTTTCCCTTACTGCCGATTCCACAATAGCACCCAAATAAAGAGAACGCCGGGTTATACTATTGCGGGACAAAGGTAATTTTTCAATAAAATTAGTTTTATAATGAAGTTTTCCAAAAACTTTACTTAATATATTTTTGACAAATGGCCCATCTGAAAATGGCCTTCCCTTTTTTACAATATCTAAACTTCTTAAGTTAGATAAACCCATTTTTAATTTCTCCTCCACCATATCTTCATAATTTTCTTTAGATTGATTTACCCATTCCTTCAACTTTTCAATAAAAATTTTATTATAAATTTTAAATTGTTTTTCTTTTTCTTCCCCCTGCAAATAATTCATGTCTTTGTGAACATCTTCAAAATGTTTTTTTAAATTATATTTCTTATTTTTTATAAAAGTCTTATGACAAATAAGACATTGCATGTCATCAAAAGCATTTTGTAGCATAAAATACTTTTCGGCTGACATCATTAATGAATCGCAATAATTATGTGTTCACTGACAGCAGTCTCGATGACGAATAAAATGTAAAATAAGACACAGCAGTTCTGCAAGTGTAGTTTGTCTCTCCCACTCAACATGCTGATTTCCTATTGGTTGATTGACGATCAAACAAAAGAGCGTAAGTATACGTGTGAGTTTAATTTGCTGATATCAGCCACTACTGGGCATGGTATAATTAATCAGGTAGGGGTGACAGTTTTCCAGCGAACATGAATTGTCAAAAATCATACAAGACAAAGCAAACAAAAAAAAAAAAAAAAAAAAACACATGAGTTTGACAATCCATGAACGATCTCGTGAGAAAATAGCCTGTTGTCAAACCTACCTGTATAATTGTATCATGCTACTGGGCATCTATGATTTAAGCGAACATTTTCGTCTTCACTCGTTACGGAGCAAATCGTCTATTTTGGTTAGGCCTTTACACGGTGCTCGTTTGCTCGGCGTGCAAATGATTTTGTTGTTGTTTCCAATGCAAAACTGTCAAAAATCAGTGAGACTGTGAGAGGATGAACACTTTGTAGACCGAGCAAAATATGTTCATTTTTGCTCGGTGTACATGGCAGCGAGCACCGTGCAACAGTGTTGCTGGTCGGTGAAATAAAAATTTTGGGTGTTTAAGTAGCTGAAAGGTACATTTTGTGAAGAAAAGTGCTACTATTGGAACTGAATAAAATGTCAAAACTAGCTCGGCGTGCATATGATACAATTACAAGGTAGGCTCATTTTAAAATGGCTGCTCAATTGTAAAATTTTGCAACAACAAAGCTGTAGAAGCCACAAACGTCAAACGACAAAAGAAACAACAACAACAACAAAGAAAAACTAAAAGCTATCAGCTGATTTTGACAACTAGCCCATCCTGCTCTCCAATATGAGCCTACATTGTAATTGTATCATGGGCGTGCATATTTCTGTCGTGTGACCTGCCAACGTGCAAATTGCGAAAAGAGAATAAAAGTGTTCATTGCACGCCGAGCAAACGAGCATCGTGTAACATGGGTCTTTCAGATTTTCTATGGGCTCTCGAAATTTTTGACAGTTGCGGCAGTCTGCCTCTCTGAAATGCTTCTACCTTCTTTTCATTGTACCATGATTGATTCATATTGATTTTTTTTTCATGCATACTGTGTTTTTTATTGAAAATTGAGAAGTCGTTATTGTTTGAGCTTAAGAAAACTTTTCGTTTACATCTCTCTGATACTTTTATTTGCTTACGCATAACTTGGTTGGGCCTTTAGTCTTCTTATAAAGAGCAGAATATGCATGATCCAAGTAAACAATTCGCTGAAAATTAGAATAATTTGCTCGATTTGAATTTCCTAGAATTGAGAATAATTTGCTTAATCCAAATGAACAATTTTCTCAATATAAGAATGTTTTGATTTTTTTTTTCTTATAAAAAGAAGAATTCGCCTGATCCAAGTTATCAATTGTCTGAAAATTAGAAAATTTTTCTTGATATATAAGAATATCTTTTACCTGAAAATAGTAAATAGCTAGCTGCACTGTGTTTTTTAATTAAACAAAAACTTAACTTATCTTTTTTTAAAAAATGTTCTAATATCTTGTGACAAATTAATAAATTAGTTAATTGTGGTAAATTCACTGTGATTAGATAATGAATTCCATATGTATCTTCAGATGAAAAGTGGCAAAGTGATTTTTTTTCACTCAAAATTTTCTTGATTCAAGTTTATTCTAGGTTCTAGAAACAAGCATTTTATTCCTGTTTTAACCAATCATTTATTTTACTTCATTTTAGAAATAAAAGCTCATTATAAAATGTTTTTCTTGATTTATGTTTTTAGTGCTTGATTTGAGCAAATGAGGCTTAATTTAAAATTTTCTTATATCAAGCAAAATATTTGCATTATATAGAATATTATTTCTCTCTGTGTACTTACGCCTGTGTATACAGTCGGTAGATATACAGTCAACTTTCTTACAAATCGAAGGCTACTCATTTATTTTGTTATGAACGGCTTATCTTAAACTACTCTTGCTTGAATTTAAGCTACTTAATAATTTTCTCAACTTTTGTACTGGTGTAATACTTTCAAATATAGAATTATAATCTTGAGATTGAGCAGCAACTTCTTTTGCTATATTTAGCTCAATGTTGCTTGCTGTTAAATGATATTTTTTTTTTCCTTTTGTAACTTTAGAAGTTCCTTTCTCATGCTGTCCGAAACTTTTGAAGGCTTCTTCCGCAAGCAGTGCTGCAACTTTTATGAACACTTCAACGGATTCTGCACTCAAGATAGTTTCAAAAGTTTTCATTGCAATAAGTTTTTCTTTATTAAATATTTGCTTTGTGTTGCTTGGTATCTTTTGAGCTTACTTCTTGTTAAATTTTCAAGAATTTCATGTTTGTCAGTATGTTTCTAAGAAAATCTTTATAAGTATGCATCAAGGTAAGTTGTTGCAAAGGAGCTTTATAAAAAAAAAAAATCTAAAATACTTCGAGTCGAAAAGTAAAGAGCAAACATGAAAAAAAATATTTTGTCATAGCTTACCATGTGCATCCCTGTAGTACGCATGCGTGACGCTGCGAAAACGTTCCTGTCCAGCTGTATCCCAGATCTGTAGTTTCACCCGCGTGCTATCCACCATTACAACTTTATTCTGAAAAAAACACACATGAAAGGAAAACACAAAATCAATAAATATAAATATATTTTTATGACATTGACTTGAAAAAAAGGACTTTATTTTATGCCCCGCTGTTAACCTATGAGTCTTTAACGCTCTATTAACCTTCGCTGTGACATTGAAATTTGTTGTTGGCCTTTCTAGTTTTTTTTCTCGTTTTATGTTATTTATGTTTGTTTATTGAGCAGTTAAAATAAAAAAGCGGCGGTGGTTAACAAGTGCAAAATTAAAAGGAAAAAAAAAAACATTTATTGATCAACACTTTTTTGCATGTTTGTAAGGGTGGTGGTTGTTAAACATGCTTTTAATACACATAAACTGTATTTTTAGATTTATTTTGTAGCTAGGTAGTTTTCAAAAAATGTTTGTTTATGGCGTTGACTGTAATGGAAGAGTTATAAATATTTCATGCTGGGCTGCGGAGTTTTTGCTTTTACAGTGTTGTAAATTTCTAGATTTTCTTTTTTTTTTTTAATATATAATAAGTTTTGTTATTATTTTGTCTCATAGAGTTAATATTGCAAAGCTCTTTTACAGTTTTTGTCAAATTTAAGCTGCTATAAGCGATAGCTATTTGTTTTTATGGAATTGAATTGTTTATCACTCATACGCACTGTTGCACCAAAGGAGAGAAATTCTGCAAATTTTGATATTTTGCACGAAAAAATATGTAATAACAAGTTCTCAGAGTTCTCATAAAACAAAAAAATTATAATAAATATTATTTTAAATAAATTCTGTTTACGAAAGCTGCCTTTTAAGTCGTGCGCCTTGGCGACACCAAGCATTGCCAGATGAATTTTGACAGTTCCATTTGAAAATTTTACATTTTCTAGCATAAACTAACCCACAAAGTTTTGGTTTATGTGCCCTTGTGTTGTTAACAGTGGTTTGAAAATTGTCTTTCAGCAAAAAAGATACAGTTTCGACAATATCGTAAATTTAGATGTAGAATTCCTTTTTATGCAGTAGTAGAGAAAAATTCTGTTTTTTATATTTTAACTAGCCTTTTCCCGGCGCACGTTGCTGTACCCTGCAACTATATGGGAACATAATAGTTGTATTCAAAAATTTTCTTAAACTCATAGTTTGACACCACTGTCATTTTCCACTGACTGTAACAGTTTCCCAGTAGCAGGAGTATTATTTCCCAATAATAACTCCATTTTGAGTTTGTATGTAAGCACTGCTACTTTTACTTTCAAAGCTATTCGATAATATAAATTGTATGGGCGGAGCCACACCCCCTTATATAATGCCCATCCCAGTTTTCTAGTAGATGGACATTATCCAGTTTTAGTACAGTTGCCGACAGTGAGCATACAAACTAAATTACCAATATGTAGCCAAATAGACGTAAACCGTAGGAAATATAGCATTTTTATTGATTTGTGGGCGGTAAAAGGGGGTGTGACCGAAATTAAAGCCATCTCGTACTTGAAACAAATGTACTGCCAAAATTTCAGCTCTATCAGCTCAGTTATTTTAAAGTTTCCAGCCATCACACAGACATCGTTTTGGTTTTTGTATATATATTTTGGATAAAGATTAATGGCTATAAGTTTTGATTGGTAAGAGATACTAAGATAATTTTCTCTAATAAATTCAGTTTTTAGCTTGTATATTTTTTCAAAAATATAAAAACACAATATTGGAAAAAAAATTTTGTTCGAAAAAATCAAGGGGCCTTGTTTTTTTAATCATAAAAATGGTTTTTAATTTTTGCGTAAAATTGAAATAACTTTTGCTTATATATGTTACAGCTTTTAAATAGAATGGAAAATTTGCGAATTTGAATTTAAATTATTTTTACAATAAAAATAAATTTTGAGCCTTTTTTGAGGAAAACTCCAAAATTTCAGACCTCTTTTGAAAAAAATATTTAAAATATGTATACTCAACTAACGGTATTTTTGCAAAAAGGTTTTTGTAGTACTTTGATCAAGCTATAAGACAAAAAAAAATTTTAATTTTACTAAATTTAAGAAATATTTTTTATTTTGTAAATATTTGCATATGTAACAACTAAAAATATGCGATTTTGTAAAAAATTTGTACTACAGCACAAACTGGTGTCCAAGGTGGTTCAAAGAAGATACAGTCAAAAACTCATCGTACCTGAGAACTACTATATACCAATTTTTATTCTAATCGCATGAGCAGTTTGGGAGTTTTAGGTGGTATTGCAAAAAATTTGTACTACAGCGCCCTGTGGTGTTCAAGATAGGTCAAAAAAGATTGCAGCAAAACACTCAACGTACATGAAAACCACTGAATACCACTTTCATTCTAATCGCATAAGCGGTTTATGAGTTTTAGGCAGTTTTGTAAAAAATTTGTACTACAGCGCCCTCTAGTGTTCAAGGTGGATAAAAATTGATAGCCCAGAAACACGCACCGTACCAAAAAACTGCTATACACAAATTTTCATGCTAATCGGATGAGTAGTTTAGGAGTCTATTGCATAGTTACATACGACATTTAGTTCCAAAGCAATTCGATGTCATAAATTTGGCCTGTGTGGCCACATTCCCCCTTGTCTAATGTTCGCTCAAATATATAGTAACTACCTCTTGGGCCCATAACGTCTACATATCAAGTTCCACTATCAAAACATGTACAACTCAGGAATAATAATGATTTCTAAAAAGTGGGCGTATATATAGTTAGACCACGCCCAGTTTTAGTATAGTTGCCGACCATCATACAAACTTATTTACCAAATTTTAGTCTACTACGCCCAAATCCGTCTTAAATATAGCATTTTTATTGATTTGTGGGTGGTAAAAGGGGTATGGAAAAAAAGGGGTATGGATAATATTTACTGTTATCTGGGGTCCGCCCCGAGAACCACCATTTTAGGGGTGACATCATTTCGATATTTGTTTTTATTTCTCAAACAGAAAGAAAAAGGTACAAATACATTACGTTAAAAAATGTGTGTCCCGCATTGAAATTATTTCTAACAATTTGTGTATCAGTAGCTTCATGCGAAAGGAGTTTTTCAAAGCTTAAATTAATTAAGACTTATTTGAGGTCTTCCATGGGACAGGAAAGGCTTTCCGATCTTGCTATTTTATCCATTGAAAACAAGCTTGCAAGTAATATTGATTTCGATGAGGTTGTTTCAAATTTTAGAGCTCTTAAAGTAAGAAAAGTTAGTTTTTATGATTTAATAAGATTTCTTTGTTTAACCTTATACCTACATATACAAATATGTATCTGAAAATGTAATGTTTTTGTTTCGTCAGTTTTTAAGACTGCGGGCATTTATATTTCATATTATAATTAAACCCTCCAGAGGCATACATTTTTGGTTTTTGATATTTTTATATATTAAAACACTATGATTTCGGTTGAAAAGCCGTAATAAGACTGCTTGTAGGTATTAGCTTATTGCGCGCCCGCAGCTGGTTAAAATACTATTTTTTTAATTTATTGTAAATTTTTGTAAGTACATAATAGGGGTACTCTCTATGCCTAGGATATGCCGTTGCACGGTGCAAGAATAGGAAATGTACAATCCGCCATTGTTGTTTCTCAATTGCAGATATTATACATTTCCTATTCTTGCACCGCAACGGCATATCCTAGGCATGGAGAATACCCCTAATGTGAATTTAATGACATGCATAGTAAAAATGTATTTATTTATTGTTCATTTTAATACCTAAATTGTACTAATTTAATGAAAAAGTGGGAAAAGGTTGCGAGAGAAATTTCGACGAAGCAGGGGCGGTAACCACGCCCACCATAAAAAACTATTTAGATATCATATTTCTTATGTATGTGTTCCAAAAAATGCAAAATATTTATAAAAAGCAGAGAAAAGATTTTTTTTTTAAGTTGTGCAAATATGGTCTAATATGAAAATTTTTTTGAAACTTTGGGGCCCGATTGGCACAGGTAAACGTTGTCGAAAAAAAAATTTGTTTTGGTTTTGTTCTTAGAATTTAAAAACGCATAAAAAAACCTTTCAGCCCCTTGAAATTTCCAAAAATCGCAAAATAAGGGACACTCTAATAGGCATGTCATTGGCGGTAGGCGATTGCAATTTCTTATACTAGAGAAGCACTTATATTAATGCATATTAGACGCTATTTAATAATATATTATGCTCAAGTCATTTTATAATTGATACTTACTTACTTACTTACTATTAATTTTGTTAGTCTTCCAAAAATTCAACATTTTTTAAGGCATGTTCCTACTTGGCGCGCTCGGTATTCGAGTGAAAATTTAAAATTTCTTTACAAGAAAACGGTAAGAGATAATGGATATTTTTTTGGGACATACACTCAAACAAATTCTAACAAACTTTTTTTTTCAATTTTTAACATTTTTTATGTATGAAACTTTAATGTGAACATTTTTATACCTGGTTACCATCGTTACACAAAATTATCTTGTCCGATTATCTTCAAATTTTAACAGCATACTCTCCACATGTGCAGTTTCCGTGTGAACTAAAATATTGCAAAAATTTTCATTTTTTTGCCAAACTTAAAAATTTTAGTTCATACGTTACCATACTCATATTATTTATGAACAATTTTTATTTATTTTCTAGGTGCTGCCAAACTTTAGTTATTATGGTAACCATCAGCTCTTTCCGATATCGACACGTCAACTTCAAATTAAAGTTTTTGTAAATAATTTTTTAGTGTATTTATTCACCCCAAAAAATTTTTTCAATATCTTTTACCGCTTTCCTTTAAAAAAATTGTAAATTTTCACTCGAAAACCGAGCGCGAGTTACGTCTTCCGACTAACAGCTACAAATCCAACAATTGCAGCGACAGCATTATCCAACAGACCAACAGTTTCAACAGCAGCAACAGCAGCGATGAGACGCAGCGTGGGCGCAGAATCAGCGTGGGTGCAGAGTTAAGAATCAAACAAGTTTTATGTTTCATTTATCATTTATATTAAATATGTCTTTTATGTATCTTTTGTATTTCAATTTTATATATATGTAAATGCAATCTTATTTTGTATGTGTTATTTTAAAATAAAGCTCATTATTATGAGATTGCAGATTGCAATATCATAATAGTTTTGACATCCAGTTGAAGCAGAGTTATAATTGGCGCAGTCACCAAGGATTTTCCTTTGTTGAGCTTAGTTCAGGATCTCCAAGAATCCATATCAAGGGCATATTGATATAAAAAGGACAACGCAAGACAATAGGACCTTCGCAAGGAAATTGAGACATCAAAGGAATATTGATATAAAAAGGACAACAAGACCTTCGCTAAAAAAATTTGAGAAAGAAGAATACAAACACAACGAATAAAGTGAAAACCGAAATATGAGCATGTGTATCTGGATATTTTTGTTGGCCGGGTTCATTCCAGGCTCACAACAACAAAGACTAAACGTACAACACATTAACAAAAACGAAGGCTTACTGTATTTAAAACTAGGAAATGCAAGGAGAATGGAAAATTATTCTAAGCTTATACATATCGTTAACTTGACCGATTATGTATGTAGTGTTAACACTATCCAAAACAATATTGAAAATTTACTTAAACATACAATGGACGATAAAGTGTTTGAAGTAAAAACTAAAATGGTACAAAGGAAATTTAATAAACTACTTTCTGACATAGATTTAGTTTTACCAAGTTATAGAGCAAAACGTGGCTTAATTGATGGCCTTGGCACAGTAATTAAAACAATTACTGGCAATCTAGATAATAATGACTATGTTGAAATAAATAAACATCTTGAAACATTTAAGAAAAATGAAGACAATATTGCCAATCAATTTAATAAACAAATAATTATCAATGAGAAAATGATTGAAAGATTCAATAATATAACAAAACACATTAATACACAGCAAATGGAAGTAGAACTCCATTTACGAAATTTTGAAAAGAACGTCACAACAAAGATCGAAAAAATTGGCAATATATTTCTTTTTAACCAGCATTTTGAACAAATAATATATGACATTGATAACCTTGATGATCATATAAACGACATTTCGGAGTCCATAATTCTGAGTAAATTAAATATTATATCAAAAACTATTCTGCATCCTATAGAAATGACATACGTCCAAGAACAATTAAGCAAACAAAATATTAAAATATCTTCAAAAGATAACATTTATGAGATTTTAAAACTGCATGCATATTATAATGATTCTAATCTGATCTTTGTAATTGAAATCCCATTTTTATCAATTCCAACCTTTTCCTTATACCAACTAAAGCAACTACCTATAAATGGTAACTATACAGTTTCCCTAATATCGCCTTATATCCTTTTAAATAATGCAATGTATCAATATTTGAATGAACCATGTCAGCTGATAGACAATACACGATTTTGCTCAAAAACGGTACCACAAAAATTAGAAACAGATTTATGTATACCTAATATAATTAATCATCAAAAAGCCCATTGCGAATTAATTGAAACCGAAACAAAAGAAATAGTTGAGCTAATTCAACCAAACCTTTTGTTGGTGATAAGCAGAAAAACAATTCTTGAAGAAGCCTCTTGCGACACAGCAATAAGAAATCGACTTTTGAAAGGAATCGTACTCATACATTTTAATCAATGTGTAATAAAAATTAATAATATCACTTATTCCAACGAAGCTAACACATATTGGGATTCAATCTACATAATGCCTTTAACGTATACTGAAACTAATAATAGTTACGTTATACAAAATTTAACTCTAAAAGCAATTAGCAATTGGACTATGGAGAATATTGAAACAATCAAACTACTTAAAGATGCAGCAAATGAAAATATCGGAACTAAGACTATTTCTATCATCATGTACATAATAGCATTCATAATAACTTTACAAATTTGCCGAAAATTTTACAAATGCCTCTGCAATAAACAATCAATACCAACATCTTAAGACGAGAGAAATACAACTTCGAGACATTCGTTCAGATGGCCTTCACTTCATTCTAGGCGGGGAGAAGTTACGTCTTCCGACTAACAGCTACAAATCCAACAATTGCAGCGACAGCATTATCCAACAGACCAACAGTTTCAACAGCAGCAACAGCAGCGATGAGACGCAGCGTGGGCGCAGAATCAGCGTGGGTGCAGAGTTAAGAATCAAACAAGTTTTATGTTTCATTTATCATTTATATTAAATATGTCTTTTATGTATCTTTTGTATTTCAATTTTATATATATGTAAATGCAATCTTATTTTGTATGTGTTATTTTAAAATAAAGCTCATTATTATGAGATTGCAGATTGCAATATCATAATAGTTTTGACATCCAGTTGAAGCAGAGTTATAATTCGCGCCAAGTAGCAATATGCCTTAAATTTCTCTTTACTGTTGGCTTTACTTGATTCTTACAAAGAACAAAGATAAACAAATGTTATGAGGCATTACAGTCTGCATTACGTTAAACAAAAAGTAATAGCATTTTGGGCCTTAGGAATTATGTAATGCATTAAATAAGCGAATATAAGGTAAAAGGCATTACAAAATTTGAAAAATGTTTTTCTGGGTTTTTACAAATTCATATTGTTTGTCATATGTTGTTTGTTTTTTTCGGAAAACATAAAGATAATAATAAAAATACTTAATCTCATCGAATTGGTTTCTTTTTGCATTTAGAAATTTTTTATAGGGGTGTCAAAAAATAACACTTTGACACAAATTGAGGGTCATTGTCTCGGTGGTAAACCAAACCATTTTCAAACGATATTATTTTACATCAGTAACAAAAGCCCCAAACCCTTTTTTGTTCCACTACATCCCAATTTTTTTTTACAGTGGTTTGAAATTTGAATTTTTTTGGTCAAAAAATAAAAAAAAATTCAGGGTGGTTCTTGTCTTAAGGAAAAAATGTTAAAATTTTCCGAGGAATATTTTCTCGGGACATTTTAACACTCTAGTTTTCCCGAGTGGATAATTTAAGGCCGTTTTTAGAAGTTCATAAATAGCAAAAAGTGAATTTTTCGTTCTTTTATTATGTGTGAAAGTATTCAACAACGCAGTTCCATAAAATTTTGTGAGCGGAATGAAATTTCTGCTGCCGAAACATTGAAAATGTTGCAGAAGGTCTTTGGTGAGCAAACTCTATCGAAAACAAGAGTTTATGAGTGGTAAAAAAGAGGAGCGAAAAAGCTTTGAAGACGAGACACGGGCAGGATGACCATCAACATCAACTGATGAGCTACACGTCAACAAAATCAAGGAATTGGTGCTCAAAAATCGTCGATTGACAGTCCGGGACCTTACTTTGTTGACCTGGCCTTGTTGAAATATCGGAGGGATCAGTGAAAACCATTTTGAGTGACCATTTGGGCCTCAGAAAAGTGAAATTGTACGAGATTGATACGTAGTTGTGGCATAAGAATATATAATAAGTTGCCCGAAGATGTAAAAACTTGCAATAATTTGCTACTATTCAAAAGATCAGTCAAATCTCTCTCAATGCAAAATTATAATTTTGAACTGCAATAATAAACCAATTCATACACGTTATAATCCTGAAAAAAATAATAAATTAAATTCATAAGAATATACATAATTCGCTCAAGCAATTGATAGCTTATATAATTTTTGAATGATTTTTAGCTATTTTCTCCCACAAAATGTAATTTTTTTTGAGAAATAGTTGTATATAAAATTTAATGAATACATACGTTATCAATAAAGAAGAAAAAAAAAAATCTGGATTGGTGCCAAAAACGCACTCGTAATTCGTATCATTTTGCCAAGAACTCGACCCATATCGTTCCGCAACCACTGTATTCGCCGGACTTAGAAACATGTGACTTCTGGCTATTCGCTAAACTTAAGAGACCGCTCCGTGGACACCGTTTTTAATCAATAGAAGAGATAGAATCCGAAACGAAGAAGGAATTGAGGGTTATTTACAAAAGGACGCGTATCTCAAACACTAATGAACATTAGTGATAATTTTAAAATAAAAACATTTGTCCCTGTCGGAATCCAAAAAAATTTAAATTCAAATTTCCCGATAGTTTTTGCCCACATGTACATCTGTACTATTTATTGTAATATATTTGTGAAATGTAATATTAAAATAATTATCCCTTTAATTCTGCTGACGATAAACAAAAACAATAGCGAAAAAAAAAAAAAAAAAAACAAAACCAACTGATATGTATGTAAATAATATATAAATAAATAAACTGGCCATTTCAGCCTTTGAAAGGACTTAGACCGAACTTCTTATGATGTGTTGTGTGATGTGTGATGTGTTGTGCGTGTTATTAAATGTTTGTACACAATTGATCAAGAACTGGACCTAGAAGTATTATGCCGAATCCAAACGGCTAATGTGCATGTTCTCAAGAAGCTTTACATGGCATTATTTACTCTCTGAGGTTTGTCATTGTCTGCAGAAAGGTGACGGCCGAACAGAAAAATTAATTCAATTGAAAAAACTTTCTGTGTCAGATGGAATTGAATAAGAGTTCTCTGGCGTATTGGTCACGCACTCTACCAACTGCGCCACGTCCACAGTTAATGGTGACATCAAAATGTCCACTTCCGTTTTTATATATATATATATAAATAACACGGTGTTACAAAATGAAAACAAATCAAAAAACTTGCCTCGAGACATAGAAGAGGTAGTAGGCCTGGTTGAACATAAGATAACTGCATACTTAGTTTTTTTAATATACCCTCAAAATCTGGATTTGTGGTCAAAAAACCGATTTTAGGTAGGTGCATGTATAGTTTGTTATGTAACTCCGTTATATCTAGCTCAATTTTAAAAATTAAAACATTGATAAAAAGAAGAAAAATATACCCTTAATATAATACATAGACCGTTTTTTTACAAAAACAATTGACAAAGTTACAGGTAAAATCATTTGAAAATTTCTCATTTTTTTTTAATTTTTTCAACTTCAACAACGTTTTGTTAACAAATTTTGTTTTATGGCACTATTAGTTTTAGCAGGATTCTGAAAGCCTGTTAAATTTTGCGTTCAACAAGCTATCATTTACTTCAATTGGCTGAAATACAAATGCACTATCGAATTTTTAGTATTCGTAATAAAATACAAAAAAATGTTTTTTTTTTTCTAAAAATGTTTTTTTGAGCTTTTTCGTTTATATATATTATCATAAAGCTGGTGTATTGCCCGAATGTGACGGAACTGTTTGCAGTTTTCAACCACAAACACGCTCCGAATGAATGGCGTTTGTTTATTGAGGGATCTTGCAAGAGTATGATTTATTTAAAAACTTTTTGTGTGATTCTTGATATGTTAAATTCTGATATATGTATGTCGCCGACTTAAAGGCTCTAACAATACTGTTTGGAATGCAAGGTGGATATACCAAGTATCCTTGCATTATTTGCGAATGGGATAGTCGAATGGGATAATAAATATAAGCAAAAGGAGTATCCACTGCGTGCTTCATTTCAAGTTGTCAAAAAATATGTTTTGAATACCCCACTGGTGCGACCTGAAAATGTAATCCTACCGCGGCCTCGGTAGTCGAGTTGGTAGCGTGCTCGACTGCCACACCAGAGGTCCCGTGTTTGATTCCTGGCCAGGCCATGGTCCTTCGCTTTTAACCTTTCTTAATTTTCTATCCTCATTTCTAATTAACTGAAATTAAAAATTCATCAATATTTACGACATGAAGTTGTAGTTGATGGTAGAGAAGTTTGTGGATGAGATTGACTTATAACTTGAATTGACTGAGGTAAAGGCATAACACTTGCGTTTGATTCAAATTCATATCTTTCTTTGGCTTTCCACTACGCTTAGAACATCCTACACGTGTTTCACTTGATTGCCCTTTCCTTCCCACTAATCTATCATCCCATTTTCGAACCAAGGCAGACTTGACTGAATAGGTATTCCACCTCGAACCAACTTCAGACTTGACTGAATAGGTATTCCACCTGAAATCCTTGGTTCAAAGCTAAAAAAAAAAAAAATCTTATTGCAGCGTTTCCTAGGTTAAGTGAGGCCAAAATCAAAGAAAGTATCCTGCACGTTCAAATCTTTTATAAAAGTTATTTATTCATTTCGGTTATTCTAAGGTTTATTTGTGGGGCCACAAATTCGGAAAATTTTCTTGGACACTGATTTCGTTTCTAAATTAAATCCAGTTGAAAAAAAGAGCTTGGAATAGTTTTATTTCGTTATGCATTTATTTCCTCGGCAAGAAGAAGAGTCGAAATTACTTAGATGTTGTATATGAATTTTTAAGTGCCTACGAAGAAATGGGATGCAATATGTCAATCGAAATACATTCCTTGCACTCCCATAAAAACTTTTTCCCGAATAGCCTTGGGCAGTTTAGTGATGAACAAGGAGAAAGGTTCCACCAGGAGATGGAACCTATAGAAACCGGCTTTCAGGGAAAAAATTCCATAAACATACTGGTAGACTACTGCTGGTCCCTAAAACGTGAAATCGATTATAATATATATAAACAAAAAAGGTCAAATTAACATTTTTAGAAAAAAAAAAAAATTGAAATTTTTTGTATTTTATTACACATACTAAAAATTCGATAGTGCATTTGTATTTCAGCCAATTGAAGTAAATGATAGCTTGTTGAACGCAAAATTTAACAGGCGTTCAGAATCCTGCTAAAACTAATAGTGCCACAAAACAAAATTTGTTAACAAAACGTTGTTGAAGTTGAAAAAATTAAAAAAAAATGAGAAATTTTCAAATGATTTTACCTGTAACTTTGTCAATTGTTTTTGTAAAAAAACGGTCTATGTATTATATTAAGGGTATATTTTTCTTCTTTTTATCGATGTTTTAATTTTTAAAATTGAGCTAGATATAACGGAGTTACATAACAAACTATACATGCACCTACCTAAAATCGGTTTTTTGACCACAAATCCAGATTTTGAGGGTATATTCAAAAAACTAAGTATGCAGTTATCTTATGTTCAACTAGACCTACAACCTCTACTATGTCTCGAGCCGAGTTTATTTTCACTGTTACACCGTGTAATTATTATTTATTTATTTATACTAGGGTCGCCTGTGGTCGAAATTCGACCATACCAATAAAGATTTTTCTCTTGTCTGTTTTTATTTTTATTGTTATTGTGCGAATTAAGAGCGAATTAAGGGCGAATTAAGCGAATTAAGTTTAAATAAATATTTAATTCCATTAAATGTGCCGTCTTGTGTCGACAAAAAGTTATTGCAGTTGTCTTCGCCCATTTGGAATGGTTTTTGCCATTTTATCAGCGCACCATTTTTACGTGCGCTGGAAGGTGCCACCGACATAAAGTTTGGTCAGCATGCAAATTGTCTTACATTCACATCGTCTGCTTCAATAACATATCGAATGCCATGAAAGAATGTTCAATGCTTCAACTAATAATAGCCATCAAAAGAAGTGGACATGGCATTGAGTCACGATCGACTGCACATTAGCTGATTTATTTTCATTCCAATTCACAATCAGCTGTTTTTCACAGGAGCGGGTCGAAAAAAATTTATAATTTTGAGATGACACCATGATTTCTATTCTTATTCTAATATTTGTTCTAATAATTGATCTACTTCCAGTCTAAATCTTGTTTTAATCCATATCCAAATTTCTGACCATATCCTTGTTCAAATCCTTTCTAATCCTTGTCCCACTTCCTTTCAAAATCATTTGCGTTGAAATTTTTGTTCTTTTTTCTTTTACATTTTTTTGTATAAAACAATATATTACTTTGGTGAATAAGCATACGTGTTTAGTTTCCGTACAAATTCTTTTCACCCAAGCCCGGCTTAGGTGATTTAACTATTATTTTTTTCTCGCTGTGTTTACTTTAAGGGGTTCCCTAATATGTTCAATTAACTTAAAAAAAATGTAAAAATAATTTTCGTAGCATTATGATGTTTGTTTTATCACACTTATCGTGCCTCATACACACTACAAGTTATAACTCTGTGCAACGCCATTGAATGATCCGAAAAGAGGAAAAAAAAGCAACAACAATCATACAACTGTATTGGAGCTTTTCTTTTCACACTCGCCTTCTGCTCAATCACAGCAACTTGTGCAGCCACAGCAAAATTGTGGGGCATTGTTTGCTGTTGTTTATATGGGGTAAAAGTGTTTTTCATTTCTAATTTTTACCTATCTTTCTGACAAAACATTTTAACAGTGTGATCCACTCAAGCTACTTAGGTTCTACTTATACTGCCAATTATGCCGAGAAAGACAACTGATGAGTATCGGCCAACGAAACAGTCTGTATAGTCAAGCTGTGTGATTTGCTCTATCACTATCTATACTTGGCCTTAAGCTCAAATTTGTTTTCAATATAAATAATGAAAGGTCATATTAAGAAAAAAAAAAAAAAATTATAAAAATCGGTTGAGAAAAAAAGGAGGAAACACAGCAGTTTTTAACTGTTTCGCCTACGCCTATCTTTATATATAAAATTCTTCTACTGTACATGGCTATGTCACTGAACTCCTCCTAAACGGCTGGACCGATTTTGATGAAATTTGGTGCGTCTGGGTCTGTAGATTGTTTAGGTCTAAGTTTGCCCCGGTAGGTGGCGCTGTTGTTGCTGTGACAGTGTTTACAGGAGTATTTGACAATATAACTCAGAAAAAAATTGAGAAATTGTCATGATTCTTTCACTAAACCATTAGGTTTTATGCAAACAAAACTACAAAAATACAAAATAAATAAAAATAAACAAAAAAAAAAAACTTAAATTTTTATGATAGATAGGCTTGATTTTTCGATCGTATAATACGTTTTTAAATTTTAGCGATAGATACTTTAAATAAACCCTACATTTATGCACACCATATGAAAGAACATTAAAAAAGACACTTTTGGTTTCACTTTCAAAGCCAGCACTTTCATTTTTGATTAATTTTTTTTTCTAATTCACCAAAAAATGGCAGATTATTTATTTTTAAAATTTAAGGTGTTTGATGAATCTGAGGACCTTAGTATGTTTGGCGATGACAAAAAAGGTCAAAAATTTGGGTATAAATGGTTAAATATAAAAACGTGGTGGCCAAGGCTCAAAGTGTAAGTGCGTGCCTTTGGCGCCGAAGGCCCTTGGTTTTTTTTTTTTTTATTTTTTGTTTTACCCATTATTCATATTTTATTTTTTTTTTTCAGTAGTAATAGTTATATGTTTATTCACAAATTTTACAGTATTCAAACAATAATAATTATAATAATTACTAGTTTAAAATTCATAATATATAAACATTCTTAAGTTCAATTTTGTATTTAATAAATTTTCAATTACAAAATGCCTCAGCGCCAAAAAGGCTTTGTAGAGGCTTACCTGGCAACTTAACAGATTAGAAATTTATCATTTTAATTATAAGTTTTTTTCATAATAAAAAGCATCATCAATTCGATAATAAACAGAAAAGAAATAATCTATACCTAATTAATTAAGTATAATTTTGGTTTCAATAAAAAAATAAAAAAAAACAAAAAAAAAATACACATATATATAATTGAATTTACAAAAATATACTAGTATTTCTTAACGGAAGAAGCGAATCTATATTTTCAAGTAAAAATCTTTTTTGGCTTGTTTTAAAGACTGAAATCCGTTCAATGGTTTTGATAGAATTTGGCAGTTTATTAAATTCATAAGGTCCAGCATACTCTATTCGTTGCTTTGAGATTTCAAGCCGGCATCTAGCAGTTCTAAGGTTCGTACTATTTCGAGTATTAAAATTGGCTTGATTTGTATGAAAGTCCAAGACGTGATACCCCAAGTTGTGAAGGGTCTTGTAAACATACACTAGAAGTTGTTTTTTATATAATCCAAATATTGGTAGAACTGTTTGAGAGTATTCCTTGTATAAACTTAAAGTGGAATATCTAACTGATAGATTAAATACAATTTTTAACGCTCGATTTTGAGCTGATTGTAGAGAGCTTAATTCGTGACTTTGTTTATAAGCGTAGAGAATCGGAAGATATGACAAATGGCTGTGAATAAGTTATTGGTAAATTAAAAGTTTAACATCTGTGGTTAATTTATTTTTAAATTTAAACAGTACTCCAATTGCTGAAGGAATTTTTAGATTTTACCCTATCAATATGATTATTCCACGAAAGGTTACTGCTGAATTGCATTCCTAAGTATTTAACTGTATCTGTTTCCATAATTTCGTTCCCCTCAACAAATACACTTAATACTTCACTTGACCTTCGTGGCTTGAATCTGATGAAAGTAGTTTTATTTGAATTAAGAACCAGTTTATTTAATCGTGCAAACTCCCCAATTAAAGCCGCATCATACTCGATCTGTGCTTTAAGAACTGAAGAGTGTTTATATGGATAAAATAAACAAATATCATCCGCAAACATATAAATTTTCCCATTTAGGTTCAAGTTTTTGATATCGTCGATATAGATTTTAAATAGCAGCGGTCCTAGTACACTACCCTGAGGAACTCCACAACTTACAGAAACTAAATTACTTTTAGATTTACCAACTTGCACGTATTGCTTCCTATTTGAGATGAAACTTCTAAATAATTTCAATTCTTCGTTTCTCACGCCAATGAACTCAAGCTTTTGCAATAAGATTTGATGGTCTACTAAATCAAAAGCTTTGCTGAAATCATAGAACATTCCAGCTACTCCAGAATAAAGTTTAGTAATTCACTGTAGCCTCTTCCGTACCGGACCCTTTCCTAAAACCAAACTGATGAGAACATATCAAATTCTCCGTATCTAAATATCTGACAAACTGTTCACATATTAACTTTTAGCTGGTTTAAACCCCCTCTACCGACAATGGCACACCTCAGATAATTATAAATTCCATGAAAAACTTCTTGAGGACATGCAGTTTAGCCGTTCGCAGTGGGTATGATACAAGTAGGTCCAGTTTTTGATACATTGTGTACAAAATTTTATAAAACGCACAGCAGAATAGCTCATAAGAAGCTCTGTTAATGTCCTTTCAACGGCTGAAATGGCCAAATTGTTTTGGATTTTTTGTATATAGAAGAGCACAATAATTGCGTGAAAAATTGTAAGCATTTTGTAATGGTTTAAGGGGGTTTTTTATAAAATTAGTTTCTAAACAAACAGAAAAAAAAATGTTAAAAGCTATACCTATACATCTTAGAACTTATTCTAATCCGATGTAAGTAAAGTTGTGCAAAATAACTGTTATTAGCAATAAGAGTAGATTGAACAAAACTTTGTCTATGCCCTCTTTTATTTTTTAGTGTTTCTATGAAAAAAGTAAGGTATACCGTTTGTATATCAAAATCAATATCAAAATCGTTTAAATTTGCATTTTATCTTATTAGTAAATTGCAGGTAACGTACGGACAGTAAAACATTTGCAGGGTTCGCTAGTTTATACATAAAAAATAAATAACTGGTCATTTTAGCTCTTGAAAGGACTTTGACCTAGCTTCTTATGATCTATTGTATTGTGCGTGTTATTAAGTTTGTACACAATTGACCGAGAACCGGACCTACATGCTTTATGCCATGGCATTTTGATTACTCTCTGAGGTTTGCCATTGTCTGCAGAGAGGTGGCGGCCGTACAGAAAAATAATTTTAACTGAAATAATTTTCTGTTGCTGCTGGGATGCGAACCCTAGGTCTCCGGGTTCGTTGACATAGAGGCCACGCACTTTAACCAACTACGCCACGGACGCCACTAGATCTTTATATATAGATTTAAAAAAACCCTAAATACTTTTTAATGTATACTTGCTTAATAAAACATAATAAAACAATATAATCTCTTTTAGAGAGTATAATATTGCAATATCCAAGTTTGTACTAAATATCGAAACCTTGAAAGAATCTAGATGCCCATACTTCCTTATACTCTGTGTACTCTGAATGAACATAGGAAAAAATAAGAATTTTTTCGTATTGTTTTTTTTTTTTTTTTGAGTTAATGCATTAAAATGTAACTTCTTCGGCCTTAAATGCTGTGAATTCTTTTTTCCACTTAAGTTACTAGGCCTTTTATTTGTCAACACTTGCGTAAGCTCTAGTTTTTGATTAAGAAAGCGTGCTTTAAATGCTTTCTTTTAAAGATGAAATGAATGAAAGACTATCGGAAAAGCTGTTGTTGCCTTAGCTTAGCACTAGTAACAACAATTTAACAAGATTAACTAAATGCATTAAGCAGCTGTAAGTATTAAGCTTTACAAAGCAAAAGACATAGACATTGTTGACGTGTCTTAAACCTATAGTGATAAAAATTGATTCAATTGTTGCTTTCAAGCTAATGAAATAAGCTGGACTCGTGTAAATGCAAATCTTACATATGGAAAAGGAAGAAAGAAATTCCTTTATTTCAGGAATACTTATATACTATACACTCGTATGTAACACAAGGTTCTGCTATGCAGCGTATGAGACTAACATATGTTAGTTAACTTACGTGCGTTTTTGAATTGTTTGATTTGGCCTTTTTGTTCCCAACAACAAATATGTTTGAATAAATCGATACGTGGGTTAAGTTCATTAATGCTTGTCTGAGAACAGCTTTCTGTGGGTGTATTTCTTCGAATGTCATATCTCTTTAATAAGTATTCTCAAAGGCACTGTTGCCTTAACATCAAATGAAGGCAATTTTAAAATGAAACTTTTTATATTTGGGGAAATAATGACAAAGGAAAGATGGATAACAATTTTTCTTTGTGTAGTGCAATAAAAAGATACGAATATTCAGTCGCATCGAAATTTAGATTCCTCCGGTAACCGATTCAAAAGTTAGAGGGACTGTTAAAAAGGAACTCTTCCACATTAAATTTTTGTTTTTTATCTGAAGAATCCCAATGGCGCGGTTTTAGTTCTCTAACCCGCTTTTTTGCAACGAAATCATCTTTTATGCTTGCGACTTTTTTTAAGGCTTGTGGATTATCATGGCTCTAAATGCGGCATGTAAATCCACATAATATCCGATGTGTTCTTGAAAATAAATTTAAAAATCGGTGTTCTGGTGGTCTGGAGTCTATTCCTCATGAATTGGCAAAGCTTAAAGTTATGAAAATCCCATGAATGTTTGTGAAAATAACCAAATTTTTAATTTTTGGGGTCAAAGAAGAGTTGATAATAAAGAAAAAAATTTATGTTTTGTCCTTTTTAAGTCGGTTACAGGCTGAATTTATTTTTATCAATACAAATCGATCTGGCTTGGACGGATAACATGGACGTATTTGAATATGGATATCGATATGGATATGGATATGGATATGGATTTGGATATGGATGTGGATATGATATGTATATGGATATGGATATGAATATGGATATGGATTTGGATATGGATATGGATATGGATATGAATATGGATATGGTTATGGATATGGATATGGATATGGATATGGATACGGATATGGATATGGATATGGATATGAATATGGATATGGATATGGATATGGTTATGGATATGGATATGGAATTGGATATGGATATGAATATGGATAGGAATATAGATATGGATATGGATATGGTTATGGATATGGATATGGAATTGGGTATAGATATGGATATGGATATGGTTATGGATATGGATATGGAATTGGATATGGATATGGATATGGACATAGAATTGGATATGGATATGAATATGAATATGGATATGAATATGTATATGGATATTGATATGGTTATGGATATGGATATGGAATTGGTTATGGATATGGATATGGATATGGATATGGATATGGATATGGAATTGGATATGGATATGGATATGGACATAGAATTGGATATGTATATGGATATGAATATGGATATGAATATGTATATGGATATTGATATGGTTATGGATATGGATATGGAGTTGGAAATGGATATGGATATGGATATGGATATGGTTATGGATATGGATATGTAATTGGATATGGATATGGATATGGCTATGGATATGGATATGGATATGGATGTGGATATAGATATGGGTATGGATATGGATATGGATTTGGATATGAATATGGATATGGATATGGATATGGTTATGGATATAGATATGGAATTGGATATGGATATGGATATGGACATAGAATTGGATATGGATATGGATATGAATATGGATATGAATATGGATATGGATATTGATATGGTTATGGATATGGATATGGAATTGGACATGGATATGGATATGGATATGGTTATGGATATGGATATGTAATTGGATATGGATATGGATATGGATATGGATATGGATATGGATATGGATATGGATGTAGATATGGATATGGATATGGATATGGATATGGATATGGATATGAATATGGATATGGATATGGATATGGATATGGTTATGGATATGGAATTGGATATGGATATGGTTATGGATATGGATATGGATATGTATACGAATATGGATATGGATATGGATATGGATATGGATATGGTTATGGATATGGATATGGATATGAATATGTATATGGATATGGATATGGATATGGATATGGATATGGTTATGGATATGGACTTGGATATGGATATGGATATGGATATGGATATGGATATGGATATGGATATGGATATGGATATGGATATGGATATGGAATTGGATATGGATATGGTTATGAATATGGATATGGATATGGATATGTATATGAATATGGATATGGATATGGATATGGATATGGATATGGATATGGATATGGATATGGATATGGATATGGATATGGGTATGGATATGGATATGGATATGGATATGGATATGGATATGGATATGGGTATGGATATGGATATGGATATGGATATGGATATGGATATGGATATGGATATGGATATGGATATGGATATGGATATGGATATGGATATGAATATGGATATGGATATGGATATGGATATGGATATGGATATGGATATGGATATGGATATGGAATTGGATATGGATATGGATATGGTTATGGATATGGATATGGATATGGATATGTATATGAATATGGATATGGATATGGATATGGATATGGATATGGATATGGATATGGATATGGATATGGATATGGATATGGATATGGATATGGATATGGGTATGGATATGGATATGGATATGGATATGGATATGGATATGGATATGGATATGGATGTAGATATGGATATGGATATGGATATGGATATGGATATGGACATGAATATGGATATGTATACGAATATGGATATGAATATGGATATGGATATTGATATGGTTATGGATATGGATATGGAATTGGACATGGATATGGATATGGATATGGATATGGTTATGGATATGGATATGTAATTGGATATGGATATGGATATGGATATGGATATGGATATGGATATGGATATGGATATGGATGTAGATATGGATATGGATATGGATCTGGATATGGATATGGATATGAATATGGATATGGATATGGATATGGATATGGATATGGTTATGGATATGGAATTGGATATGGATATGGTTATGGATATGGATATGGATATGTATACGAATATGGATATGGATATGGATATGGATATGGATATGGTTATGGATATGGATATGGACATGAATATGGATATGGATGTAGATATGGATATGGATATGGATATGGATATGAATATGGATATGGATATGGATATGGATATGGATATGGTTATGGATATGGAATTGGATATGGATATGGTTATGGATATGGATATGGATATGTATACGAATATGGATATGGATATGGATATGGATATGGTTATGGATATGGATGTGGATATGAATATGTATATGGATATGGATATGGATATGGATATGGATATGGATATGGTTATGGATATGGAATTGGATATGGATATGGATATGGATATGGATATGGATATGGATATGGATATGGATATGGAATTGGATATGGATATGGTTATGGATATGGATATGGATATGGATATGTATATGAATATGGATATGGCTATGGATATGGATATGGATATGGATATGGATATGGATATGGGTATGGATATGGATATGGATATGGATATGGATATGGATATGGGTATGGATATGGATATGGATATGGATATGGATATGGATATGGATATGGATATGGATATGGATATGGATATGGATATGAATATGGATATGGATATGGATATGGATATGGATATGGATATGGATATGGATATGGATATGGAATTGGATATGGATATGGATATGGTTATGGATATGGATATGGATATGGATATGTATATGAATATGGATATGGATATGGATATGGATATGGATATGGATATGGATATGGATATGGATATGGATATGGATATGGGTATGGATATGGATATGGATATGGATATGGATATGGATATGGATATGGATATGGATGTAGATATGGATATGGATATGGATATGGATATGGATATGGATATGAATATGGATATGTATACGAATATGGATATGAATATGGATATGGATATTGATATGGTTATGGATATGGATATGGAATTGGACATGGATATGGATATGGATATGGATATGGATATGGATATGGATATGGATATGGATATGGAATTGGATATGGATATGGTTATGGATATGGATATGGATATGGATATGTATATGAATATGGATATGGATATGGATATGGATATGGATATGGATATGGATATGGATATGGATATGGGTATGGATATGGATATGGATATGGATATGGATATGGATATGGGTATGGATATGGATATGGATATGGATATGTATATGGATATGGATATGGATATAGATATGGATATGGATATGGATATGGATATGAATATGGATATGGATATGGATATGGATATGGATATCGATATGGATATGGATATGGAATTGGATATGGATATGGTTATGGATATGGATATGGATATGGATATGTATATGAATATGGATATGGATATGGATATGGATATGGATATGGATATGGATATGGATATGGATATGGATATGGATATGGATATGGATATGGATATGGATATGGATATGGATATTGGTATGGATATGGATATGGATATGGATATGGATATGGATATGGATATGGATATGGATATGGATGTAGATATGGATATGGATATGGATATGGATATGGATATGAATATGGATATGTATACGAATATGGATATGAATATGGATATGGATATTGATATGGTTATGGATATGGATATGGAATTGGACATGGATATGGATATGGATATGGATATGGTTATGGATATGGATATGTAATTGGATATGGATATGGATATGGATATGGATATGGATATGGATGTAGATATGGATATGGATATGGATATGGATATGGATATGGATATGAATATGGATATGGATATGGATATGGATATGGTTATGGATATGGAATTGGATATGGATATGGTTATGGATATGGATATGGATATGTATACGAATATGGATATGGATATGGATATGGATATGGATATGGATATGGTTATGGATATGGATATGGATATGAATATGTATATGGATATGGATATGGATATGGATATGGATATGGTTATGGATATGGAATTGGATATGGATATGGATATGGATATGGATATGGATATGGTTATGGATATGGATATGGTTATGGATATGGATATGTAATTGGATATGGATATGGATATGGATATGGATATGGATATGGATATGGATATGGATATGGATATGGATATGGTTATGGATATGGATATGTAATTGGATATGGATATGGATATGGCTATGGATATGGATATGGATATGGATGTGGATATAGATATGGGTATGGATATGGATATGGATTTGGATATGAATATGGATATGGATATGGATATGGTTATGGATATAGATATGGAATTGGATATGGATATGGATATGGACATAGAATTGGATATGGATATGGATATGAATATGGATATGAATATGGATATGGATATTGATATGGTTATGGATATGGATATGGAATTGGACATGGATATGGATATGGATATGGATATGGTTATGGATATGGATATGTAATTGGATATGGATATGGATATGGATATGGATATGGATATGGATATGGATGTAGATATGGATATGGATATGGATATGGATATGGATATGGATATGAATATGGATATGGATATGGATATGGTTATGGATATGGAATTGGATATGGATATGGTTATGGATATGGATATGTATACGAATATGGATATGGATATGGATATGGATATGGATATGGTTATGGATATGGATATGGATATGAATATGTATATGGATATGGATATGGATATGGATATGGATATGGTTATGGATATGGAATTGGATATGGATATGGATATGGATATGGATATGGATATGGATATGGATATGGATATGGATATGGATATAGATATGGATATGGATATGGATATGGATATGAATATGGATATGGATATGGATATGGATATGGATATGGATATGGATTTAGATATGGATATGGATATGGATATGGATATGGATATGGATATGGATATGGATATGGATATGGATATGGATATGGATATGGGTATGGATATGGATATGGATATAGATATGGATCTGGATATGGATATGGATATGAATATGGATATGGATATGGATATGGATATGGATATGGATATGGATATGGATATGGATATGGAATTGGATATGGATATGGTTATGGGTATGGATATGGATATGGATATGGATATGGATATGGATATGGATATGGATATGGATATGGATATGGATATGGGTATGGATATGGATATGGATATGGATATGGATATGGATATGGATATGGATATGGATATGGATATGGATATGGATATGGATATGGATATGGATATGGATATGGATATGGATATGGATATGGATATGGATATGGATATGGATATGGATATGGATATGGATATGGTTATGAAAATGGATACGGATGTGGTTATGGATATGCTTGTGGATATGGTGTTAAATATAAATACGCATACGGATATGGATATGCATATCAAAATTGATATGAATATGGATATGGATGCGGATATGTATATAAAAATGAATATGGATATGCATATGAAAATGGATATAGATATGGATATGAAATATGATATGGATGTGGATATGAATTTGAATATTAATATATATATAGATATTAATGTGGATATGGATACGGATATGGAAATTGTTATAATATGGATATGAATATGGAAATATATGTTTTTTTTTATACATGGGTGTGAATGTGAAAATAAATATGAATATAAATATGGATATAAATATATATGAATGTGAAATGTATATGGGTATGAAAAGGGGTATAGATATGAAAATGGATATAGATATCGATTTGGACATATAGATATGGATACGGATATGTATATGTTTAAGGATGTAGATGAATGAATAAAGATATAAATACAGATAAAGATTGCCATGAAAAAGTTTTCATGAGCATTTAATGGAAGGATTTTTTAAAAAATGTCTCTTATTTTCCATTTAATTCGCTTCGTCTTGATACCTTTATTCAAAAGTAAAAGTGTAAATCTTTATGCCTTTTTCGGACAAAATAATTTAATTACTTAAATAAAGCTTGAGCTTAACAGAAGCTAAACTTCAAGATTTTTGTGTCACGTGCTGCAGAACGCAGAACTGGTGAAGAGAAAACAAAGCGAAAAGGAATTCAGTAATAAAAGGTCTAACATTTTTAACAGCGAAAAATACCTCTGCTTCAGCAAAAGCAACATCGAATTAAACTCTTGATTGCTGCTATTAAAGGTTAAAGTGTCAATATCACGAAAATACCTTCATTTCGGGCTTGGAAAAAAATGTAAAAAATGGAAAATTAATTTAATGGATGTTGTATAGATTGCGAAAAGAGTTTTAACTTTAAGTATTACTAAGAGCAATAATAATTAAGTCGTCTATTGCTGACGAAAGCATTGAGTTGAATTCATGACTTTTGAGCTATTGCCGTAGAAATCTTATTGTTTATTTTTATTGTATTTTCTATCAATATAGTATGGTTGACCAAACATCTTTAAATTTTCTTTTGAAGTTGATCTATTCATTGGTTGTTAGAACTTTTGCAATTAATCAAAATATTCCACTCGTCCGCCATATCAATAAAATTCGCAAAGAGCTTTAAGCACGTTTAACAATGTTTTTTTTTTTTCAGACATGTCGTATGCGTGCATTTATTTCTTCATCTTCCTTGTGCTCACTCCTTAAGTGCCAGCCTTTTAAATGGTTTTTCTTCTTTAATGTATTATCATTAAATGAGTTTTTACTTGATTTCTTTTGGGAACATTCTAAACTTGCCTTCTGTTGGCTTCTTTTGAAAAGCATAAAAAGCACGCTTTGGCAAGTCAAAGGAAATTACAAATCTTTATTCCTAAGCAAATTTTAATTTCCCTCAAAGACTTTGCAATTATGTGGGAAGTTATAATTAAGAGCTCTTTGCTCAAAACTAAGGTTAAACATTTGAGAACTGTTTGTTCAGTTAGGATGTTTTCTTTTCATTTTTATAAATTACTCTTCAGCAGATCCAATTCAGTTGAATTTAGAATTAAAAAGCATTTCAAGTGCATCATTTGCAGAAGTAAATAAATAATTGATTGACATGTTTTGATGCTTGTCTAGCCATTTTGATTTGAGTGCTAATAAAGAGGGAAATCACACTTAGAAAATAAGTTCTGGGGCAAAATTATGAAGAAGATGGATCGAAAAGTCCGTACGTCATCACAACTCTTCGTTTCGCAACACAGTGGTAAATATTATAAATAACTTTGAGACAACTGGTTCAAGACGTCAAAAAAAAAAAAGAAAAAAAAAAACAAATGGCAGCCTATTCTATTTAGAAAAATAAATTTTTGGAAATTATGAAAAAGAAAAGAGTTATTTGTATTTATAAACAGCCGAAGGTATTGACGTGACAATATTTATGGGAGGGAGTTAGAATAAACTATGTCCGCCTGTTCATTAAATAACTTAAATAATATATACCTCATACAAATAATTATATGTGCATAAATATTTCTTTGCATTTTTCCTCCATCTGGAATAGTAGTATTTTTATGTATGCAGTTTGTTTTTGTAATTCGTTGATATTGTTTACCAAATTTTAGCATGCAGTTCGTTTTCCATTTAATGTACCGTTACATGAAAAAGTAAAGAATTATATGTGCATAACGCATTTAATTGGTGTTTGGTTGTTTAATTGATAGCTTCAAGTGCTCGCATTGGAAATAATTGTTGCGAAATACAAGGTAAGGTGTTTTCCTTTTAAAATCAATAAAGTTAATTAATTTATTACGTATAAGACATCGAAAATGTCTCCCGGAACGAGCCTTTCTGAACATGACCAGGGAATAATACTGGGAATGAGTGAAAAATCATTCTACAAAAGTATTATGCTGCTGGCGTATGCTGATGATATCGATATCATTGGCCATAATACGCGCGAAGTCAGTGCAGCATTCTCCAGGTTAGCGAAAGAGTCGAGTCGAATGGGTCTTGTAGTGAACGCAGATAAGACGAAATACCTAGTGTCAACAAATAAACAGTCCCAGCGTCTTGGAAACCACGTCACTGTTGACAACATCTCCTTCGAGGTAGTTAAGGACTTCGTCTACCTGGGATCCAGCGTAAACTCTTTCAACGATGTCAGTATTGAGATAAAGCGAAGGATAACTCTTGCCAACAGGTGTTACTTTGGGCTGAGTAGGCAATTGAGAAGCAGAGCCCTCTCTCGACGAACAAAACTCACGCTCTATAAGTCACTAATCATGCCCGTCCTATTATATGCAGCACAAACTTGGACGTTGAGCCGTTCTGATGAAAAGACTTTAGGAGCCTTCGAGAGAAAGATCCTTCGTAAGATCTTCGGTCCAATCTGCGTCAATGGCGAGTACCGAATTCGATGGAACCACGAGCTGTATGAGCTGTACGCTGACATAGACATAGTTAAGCGCATTAAAATCGAGCGGCTCCGCTGGCTAGGTCATGTTGAGCGAATGGAAAACGACGCTCCAGCGAAAAAAATATTCGATTCGGTGCCCGGTGGTGGTCAACGCAGAAGAGGACGCCCACATCTTCGTTGGAAGGATCAGGTGTTGGATAACCTGACTACACTTGGTGTTTCCAACTGGCGCCAGCAAGCGCAAAATAGAAATGGCTGGCGCAATTTCTTATACGAGGCCAAAACCGACCTTCGGTTGTAAGCGCCAGATAAGTAAGTAAGTAAGTATGAGTGAAAATGGAGCTGAAATAAAAGAAATAGCCAAAAAGCTTAATAACAACAGGAACACAATAACAAATTTTTTAAAATGTTCTAGTAGTTATGGCACAGCTAGACGGAGTGGTAGGAAAACCAACATCCACACTCAGTGTAAACGAATAATTCAACATCTTGCAGTAGTGGAAACAATGAGTAGCGGACAAATATAAAGTCAGATGGGGCTTAACGCAACAAGAAGTAGAATAGTTCAAATATTACATGAATTCCTAAAGTAACACCTACTTCCATGACGCGACAACCTAACCTTTTGCCTAGACATATTAACGCACGTTTGCCTTCGCTACCAAGCACCAATTTTCGGATAAGGAATGGCGTAACATTATCTTCAGTGACGAAAAAAAATTCAATTTTGATGGGCCTGATTGTTACAAGAAGTATTGGCAGCATAAGGATCAGTTTCGGCGCACCTGCCACCTGTGTGTTCATGGGGGAGGATCAGTGATGATCTGGGCTGCGTTTTGTTATGAAGGAAAGACTCGAGTGTGTTTCATATCAACACAAATGAATGCTGAAATGTACGTTAGTTTATTGGACAATGAACTAATACAATTTGCCGGCCAACTTTATGGTGATAATTGGACTTATCAGCAGGATAATGCGTCAATTCACTGTGCAAAGCATACAAAAGAGTTTTTTACAGCCAGAAATATACCATTTCTACAATGGCCAGCAATAAGTCTAGACTTAAACCCCATCGAGGATCTCTGGGGAATCCTCTCTGGATAAGTATATAAGAATGGAAGGGAATTTGAGACAGAAAGAGAGTTAAAAATAGCAATAGAGCAAGAATGGCAGAATATCAGTCCACCCCCCCCTAAAATCCTTGATTAATTCTATGCCATTCCGGCCGAGCCAAGTTATTTTAAAAAAACGAAAGCATTCAAATTACTTACATGAAATTTTATTTAATTTTTTTATTATTAAGCTTGAAAATAAAGCAAAAAACCACATATACTTGAGTTGTGCACATATAATTACTTACTATGAAAAAATTCTTTATTGTAAATTTTTATTTAATTTAAAGGACGATTGAATAAAGTCGTTGTTATGTTATGTTACTGTTGTCATAAATAATATAACTGCAAAAGCAGAATTTTGACACATTTTTATTTTAGCGCAAAAACAATTTGACCAATGGTACACATATAATTATTTGTATGAGGTATATATCGACGGTGCTTAC
This sequence comes from Pherbina coryleti, assembly GCA_943735915.1. NCBI lineage: Eukaryota > Metazoa > Arthropoda > Insecta > Diptera > Sciomyzidae > Pherbina > Pherbina coryleti. Next base: position 85,103,597 of record OX030952.1, on the reverse strand, counting down.
GAAAAAAATCTTCCGACAGAAAATTGCGGCGAAGAAAATCTCTTTTTTGAAAATGCGGCTGAAAAAATCACTTTTATCAAAATGTGGCGAAAAAAATCTTTTTATTTTATAAATATAAATAATATAATAAATTTCGAAAATTTTCATTGTTTTTTTTAAAAAGTTTTTATGTAAAATTACGAAACAATCATATGAAATATATCATTATGTTATATTATTTGTTGATAAAAATCATTTTATAGAGTACTGTTAGAAATTATAAAGATGAAGTTATAAATAGAAATAATTATTTGAAAACATATTTTTTTTTCAGAAAAATTGTTCCCTCCTTAAAAAATACAGCGTTGTAAACGTCACACTCTGAAAAGAGATTTTCTTCGCCGCATTTTTTGATATGGATTTTTTTCGCCGCATTTTGTTAAAACAGATTTTTGTCGCCGCAGCTTAAAAAAAAGGATTTTCTTGATCGCGTTTAAAGAAGAGATAGTCTTCGTAGGGACCGTCGATATATATAGCAAATAGAAAATTGGAGTGAAGAATGAGCTATATTTGCTCAGAACTGAACGATGGTACTAATTCTTTGTCCTTATGTTTGCCCCAGTCCCAGTTCATATCGGTATCCTTATCATTGTCCAAATATTTGTCCCAGTTCTTGAACTTATTCTTGTAAAAATCCTTAAACTAAAATTTGTCCTTATTCTTTTCAAAATATTGAACTTGTTCTTGTACAAATCCTTAGCCTAAAATTTATCCTTATCCTTTCTTTGCAAATACTTTTGCAAATCTTTACGTAAATCCTTATTCTAAGGTCAAAATCCTCATCCAAAACTTTTTAATCCTAATCATATTAGTCCTAATTCATGTTCTAATTTTTACTCAAATCCTTGTCGTAACCCTTTACTTTAGGTTTTGCTTTTGTTTTTGTTTTTGTTTTTGTTTTTTTTGTTTTTGTTTTTGTTTTTGATTTTGTTTTTGTTCTTTTTGCTTTTGATTTTGTTTTTGCTTTTACTTTTACTTTTGCTGTTGCTTTTGCTTTTGCCTTTGCCTTTGCCTTTGCCTTTGCCTTTGCCTTTGCCTTTGCCTTTGCCTTTTCCTTTGCCTTTGAATTTGCCTTTGAACTTGCCTTTGCTTTGGCTTTTGTTCTTGCTTTTGCCTTTGTTTTTGCTTTTGGTTTTGGATTTGGTTTTGGTTTTCGTTTGGGTTTGGTTTTGGTTTTGGGGTTGGTTTTGATTTTGGGTTTGGTTTTGGCTTTGGAGTTAGTTTTGACGTGACGAAGTTACGTTGTACTGCTCTAGTTTCCAAAAAAGTTAAAAAATGAATTTTTTAAAAATTTTTTAAAAATTCAACTACTGGTGCAACGGTAAATTTTAAGGAACGAAAACAAAGGTGAGGTCTTCGGGCATATGACAAAAATAAAAAAAAAAATTGACGGCGTGTCAAAGACCCTAAGGGAACCGCCTAATGTGACGCATATGCATCACTTTTGCCGGATTAATTGAAATAAGCAAAAAAAAAGCTAAAAGAAAAGCACCAACTCCAAATCCAACAACAACTTCAACTCCAACACCAACACCAACACCAACATCAACACCAACACCAACACCAACACCAGCACCAACACCAACACCAACACCACCACCAACACCAACACCAACACCAACACCAACACCAACATCAACATCAACATCAACATCAACATCAACATCAACATCAACATCAACATCAACATCAACATCAACATCAACATCAACATCAACATCAACATCAACATCAACATCAACATCAACATCAACATCAACATCAACATCAACATCAACATCAACATCAACATCAACATCAACATCAACATCAACATCAACATCAACATCAACATCAACATCAACATCAACATCAACATCAACATCAACATCAACATCAACATCAACATCAACATCAACATCAACATCAACATCAACATCAACATCAACATCAACATCAACATCAACATCAACATCAACATCAACATCAACATCAGCATCAACATCAACATCAACATCAACATCAACATCAACATCAACAGCAACATCAACAGCAACATCAACATCAACATCAACAGCAACATCAACATCAACATCAACATCCACATCAACATCAACATCAACATCAACATCAACATCAACATCAACATCAACATCAACACAAACATCAACATTAACATTAACAACAACATCAACAACAAGATACTTCGTCACGTCAAAACCTACGGGTGTGTCCACGGCACATCCAACTCTTTTTTATTTAGGTTTTGGTTTTGATTTTGAGTTTGTTTTTGATTTTGCTTTAGCTCTTGCTTTTGTGTGTTGCATTAACATTTTTTCTTAATAAATATGACAAATTCATGCAATGCTGGTGCATTTACGATACATTAATTGGTTCCCTGAGGGTGCTCATGAAGCCAAAAATTTTTTGTTATTGATATTGATGTTCTATAATGTGAACCGTTGCGCCAATAGTCACGGAGTAATAATTCCATTCCAAAACTTTCATAAATGAGAGAATTTAAAAAAAAAAATTATAAAACGTGTTGTGAACTTTTATACAATACTTAAAAAAATATATACTCTTATCCGAGCACAAATACTATCAAAATAATTAAAAATATTAAAAAAAACTGTTAGATTTGTCAAAATATTTAAATAAATTTAGATAAAATAATAAAATATGTCAAAAACTAATATTATAAAATGACAATTATTTCAGGCCAAATTGTGACAAAAAAAAAAAAAACTAAATAAAGTCATTAAATTCGAAAAAGCTACTATTTTAACTACGAAGCTATGTAGTTAAACATGTTTACAGCATGTACACATGTCTATGTCTACAGCATGTCTATGAATAACAAAATTTTAAAAAACTTTTTAAAATTAAAAGCTTTTTAACTACTGAACGTTTTAATGCTTTCTATAGCTGTTAAGCTCTAAAACTTTATTCAAATAAGTTTCATCATTTTCTAAATTGTTTTTGTTTTGCATGACAAAACGAACCTTTTCTTAATAGTCTCGTGTGTTTTTAATACATTTTGGAACCTACTACAATTAAATTTCAAAATTACCACCCCTCTTGGCTACCACCCCTCCGTATTGAAAGAGATGCATTTTTTTTCATAATCTCTGTCACCCGAAAAAAATTCAATGGCAACCTTGGGTAACCACTTAAAAACAAGAGAAACCATTAATTATTGCACATAAAAACTTGACGCAGTTAAAAAAATCAAAAACATAATTATTGAACTCATCCTCACGCAACAGCATCAAACGTTACAGATTTAATTACAACACAAACAAAAGCACCAAAAAATATGTCAAATTAAAAGAAGCAACATCATGAAATATAGAAATAATGTTGCTAGGCTCTCGCACGTATACTATTGATGTTTTGTAAAAAAATTGCAATTATTTGAAGGAATAAGTAAAGTAAGAATAAATAAGTGAGAGAAAAATGATTCCAAGTAGATAAAAGCTTCCGTAAAGCAGGAAAGAACAAAATAACCACAATAATAATAAAAACATCAAACTCTAAATAACAAAAAAAAAAAAAAATAAAGCGTCGAATTTCAACGGCAACACAACACAGAAACATTGTAAAACATGGCCACAACAACAGAGAAAACAACAACAACAAAAACAAGAACAACAACTACAACAACAAAGATAAAAACAACAGCAGCACAAAGTAAAGACCTGAAAATCCTTAATAAATACAACAATAATGGCAGCTTGAGCTAAAACTTGTTTGCACATAATCCATCAAAATAAACAAAGTTCCAAGCTCAGTACTTGTGGAGAGACATACAAACAGAACGAAATAGAACAGTAGAGCATAAAATGGGGTTTGGTGGGGTTTACTATTCAATATATAGTCGAGTGAAAGAAATTAATTTAATAATCACGCATATTTGTGGTATTGCAGAGGAGAGAGTTTGATGCTTTGTGCGCCAAGAAGCACCTCAACCTAAACCTCAATCTAACATTTTTCAAATAAGTTCTCATTGACCAGATGAGTCAAAATTTAGATTGCCGTTTAGCTGCTTGGAGTTTACTTATGTTATATTCTTACCAAGAAAAGCACTTTGTTTTTTCGTTGACTAATTTTCAGTACAAGCTTTTCAAATAGTTTCATCCAAAATGCATCGGCGTTGCATGGAATTCTTACTCAATGAGTGGATATGTGCCACAATAAATGTTATTAAGTAGAAATGATGGACTTATAGTTGACCTTACAACAAAAAAAAAAAATAAATTATAATGTCGTCAGGTCGCACAGGAAGCAGTTTATGCAACAAAAATGCAAAATTGTTGCATGGAATTATTACTCGCTGAGTAGAAGTGAAATATTTTATTTGACGATAGCAAAAAATGGTTCTTCGACTTCAAAACGAAAAAAAAAAGTTAATTTATGGAGCCACGAAGGCAATCGCTTAACGCAGTAAAAATGCAACAACAATGAATAAAACGTTGCATGGAATAATAACTCCGTGACTATTGCCCCTACGGTAAATTTTATGGAACGGCAGTAAAGCAGAGGTTTTCGGTCATATGATACGAATTAAAAATTCGTCCCTCAGCGAGCCCCTGAAAGTAACCTTAACGCACCAAATGCAAAAACAAGAATAAATATATAAAAAACTAAAGTAAAATTAATATAATAACAGGCATTAAGCCAAGGATTAGGGCAAGGATTACAAAAAGAATGAGGAAAATGAATTGGACAAATAATAAGATAAAGAATCGACAAAGATGTGGACAAAGATGTGAACAAAGATAAGAGCATGGAAATGGACATGAACTAGGAAAAGAATTTAGAGGAGGATTGTGAAAAGGTCAATGACCTGGATTGGGACAAGGATTAGGACAAAAATTTAGACACACCGAAAGCAATATTAAGAACAAGATGGGGAAAAGGAGAAGGATAAAAAATGAAAAAAGAAATAGAACAAGTATTTGAACACACTAAGGACAAGATTTAGGAAAAAGATTAGGAAAAGAAGTGGTACAAAGATTTTTAAAGGGATTCGAACCAGAATAAGGACAGGAATTTGCAGGGCAATTATTGGGACCAATACAGGAATAAGAATAAGGATAATCAGGTACAAAACTAAGAACCAGAATAAAGATACCTGCGAGTGCATCCACGATACAGCCAACTTATTTTTAGTTCTGTTTTCTTATTACCTTTAATATGTAAGAGATTGAGAGAAGGTCAAAGTGGTAAGCATTAAAGAGTTGAACAAAGACTTGTACAGGATCTGGGTGCAGTGTATTTCAGGGTAGCCTTGAAATCAAATAAAAATGTTCTGTTTGAAGCGAAGCCAACGTAACAAGCAGTGCATATTTTGAAAGTAAGTTATAATGAAGTAAAGGATGACCAATTGTAATGTGTTTCAACAGCTATCAAAGTCAGCTATCAATGATATTTAGCTGTCAAAGTATTCAGTAAGGTTTACAATTTCATCATGTAACGTTTAACGCTTGCCGAATGTGTAGAAATTATTAAAAAATATCGACATGATGGCTCAGTTGTAAATACGCAATGTGAATCGCCAAGTCGATCATGGCTTTAGTGCGTAGGCAATTCCTCGCACCGTGGAAAAGCTTGAGTGTGAGTCCACTCTTTTGGACTTTAAGGCACCAACCACATGTTGGCCAAAAAATCATCTTCTGTAATGAGGCCCATTTTTGGCTCAATGGCTATGTCAACAAGCAAAATTGCCGTTATTGGAGCGACTCCCATCCACGATTGTTTGACAAAGCATGAATACATCCACAAACATTTACTGTTTAGTACAGGTTATGGCACGTCCGTGGCGTAGTTGGTTAAAGTGCGTTGCCGCTATGTCAAAGAACTTTGGAGACCCAGGTTCGAACCCCAGCAGCAACAGAAAATTATTTGGTTAAAATAATTTTTCTGTACGGCCGCCACCTCTCTGCAGACAATGGCAAACCTCAGAGAGTAATCAAATTGCCATGTAAAGCTTCTTGAGAACGAGAACATTCCGTTCATCGCCGTTCGGAGTCGGCGTTAAACATGTAGGTCCGGTTCTCGGTCAATTGTGTAAAAACTTAATAACACGCACAACACAATTGATCATAAGAAGCTAGGTCAAAGTCCTTTCAAGGGCTGAAATGGCCAGTTATTTATTTTTTTTTTATTTTTTACAGGTTATGGCACGGCGGCATTATCGGACCTTATTTCTTTCGAAACGAGGAAGGAGTCATCGTTACCACCAATGGTTCTCGATAAAGACCGATGTTAAGCGACTTTCTACATCGGTTAACAACATCGATATTTCCAAGCTGTGGTTCCAACAAAACGGCGCTATATGCCTGATCTTGAGTTTAGCGAAGGCATCTGCCTGTTCGGCTCGATTCTACAGTGCTCCTTGGCAAGGAGTCGAGGTTCATGGAATTGACGCCCAACAGATAAATCTTCCGGGCGTTAGTACTCACACCAATGTCCATCCTACCATCTCCTGGGCGTCACTTCCATGACTCCAGACGCGACCAACTCCCTGTCCCAGTGGCTTGAACGCCGGCTACACACCATACTTAAGTGTTTATGTATTAATAAATATACTGTATTAATAGTAATCAATATTGGAACACAAAAGTACCAATTTATGAACGATTAGTTGGATCACAATGCACATTTATTGGTGGAAACCCAGAACCATATAAAATCTCTGACAATATTTGGTTTTTGCCAACCGGTGGTACAACTGCGCAATTCCACGCCGTCCTACGCTGGTTTGCTCGCGATATTCAGCTACCACAGCCAGCACGATACTCCCTGAAGGACCAGCCCGGTGATAGTCATCCGGGCAATATGGATTTACCTCGAAATAGCACTCACACACACTGACACATATGACATATATCACTTGACTGTGAATGGAACTTAAGTCACTACTATTTCACCAATTTTATTCCGAGTCACCAATAAACATTCAACAGTCACCTCATTTAACTCTAGTACTACGAGTTTACTAAGGTAAACTTTTCACCTCTTCGTACCCAAATCTGACACGTCAGATACACACTCAAATTGCTGACCTCCGAAATAACTCAGAATTATCCTTTCATTTCTCTGTGTCACCCTGACTCTCCGAAAGTACTCTAGTCAGCATTTCGCCCCAGAGTACCCTTACATACACTCAAACTACTAAGTCGAGCTATTTCGTCTCTTCGCATCTTCATCAGTCAATGTTCCAAAAGTACTCTAGCGAACTATTTCGTTCCGTCGTGCTGTGGCTACACTCTGAAAGTACTCTAGAATGCTATTTCGTTCTGCCGCATCCATTATCATCCCTAGGCCGTTTAAAATCTCTCGGTGGCTCTTCATTTTTTGCACTCAACACAAATTCCAATTTTGCAGTATATACTGCCAGCCTTATTTCAAACAACCAGGACTATCCCCGTGCGAACAAATTTATTTAGGATAATTGCTATGCTCTCGTAGGCATAACGCTACCGTTGTTTTAAACAACTGTCCAACCTACTCTCCTGATTGGGCGACCAACTCCAGGATCTGGGTAGTCCCTTCTTCATTTACACAGGATAAGGCAAACCCGTTGCCAGCAACCATCCTCTTTTATCGTGGCTTCGAACAGGCTCCTCGTGAGAACAGGCGGAGTTGGAGCTACATGGCATACAAGAAACGCAATGCTCGAAGTGGTGGGGGAGAAAATTGTCGAATGGGTCATTACACTGCAAGCGTTCATCAATTGAACGCCGCGATCATGCGACTTCATAGCTCTCGATTATTTTCTCTGGGGTTACGTCAAGTCCTTAGTCTACGTTAAGAAGCCAACCATCGAGGACGAGGTCGAGGCCAACATTCTATTGCCGGAATAACGCCCCGCATATTGGACCAAGTCATTAAAAATTGGAACGAACGGCCATTTAATTAATGTACGTAATGGCATGAATGTAACTTCGAAATAAAACCAGAATCAATATTATATCTTACACCGTTGTTGTTTTATTTAAATTTCTATTCCTATTTTTGAAGGACTGTCGAAATCATATTATTCGGAAAGGATCGAAATCGGTTGTATCGAGCTACAAGGAGATTATAATTCTGAGATTATATCAGAATAAGGAAAAAGATTGGGTCAATGATTGTGATAAGTGAGGCAAGAAAGATGAAAGGCAAGGATGAAAATGGGATTCTAGTGACAGATATCCAGAGTACACTGATGATGTGGAGGGAACACTTCTCTAGGCTTCTGAATGGTGACGACAACAACAATCCTGCCAATAGAGATGATATACCGGAAATCCCAATCGTGGACGACAGTGTTGAAGTACCGCTGCCCGACCATAGTGAAGTCTTGAAAGATATAATTCGGATTAAAATCAACAAAGCCGCAGGAACCGATGGCTCACCGGCTGAGCTCTTTAAGAATAAAGGCGAAGCTCTATTTAAATGCATTCATGAGCTTCTTTGCAGAATATGGTCGGAAGAATGCATTCCAAATGATTGGAACCTCAGTGTGCTCTACCCAATCCACAAGAAAGGCGATCCCACCATTTGCGCCAACTACCATGGGATAAGCCTTCTTAATATCGCATATAATGTCCCGTCGGGCGTATTATGTGAAAGACTGAAGCCAGCTGATTGGACCTTATCAGTGTGGCTTCAGACCTGGAAAATCCACCATAGACCAGATATTTACGCTACGACAAATCTTGGAAAAGACCCTAGAAAAACAAATCGACACACACCATCTTTTTGTCGATTATAAAGCCGCCTTCGACAGTCCAATAAGGAATCATATATACTCCACCATGTCTGAATTTGGTATTCTTGCAAAGCTCATCCGCCTTTGCAGAATGACACTGAGCAACACCAGCAGCACAGCTAAGATCGGGAAGTATCTCACTCCTCCATTCGATACCAAACGAGGCTTCAGACAAGGTGATTCCTTATCGTGCGACTTTTTCAACTTAATGATGGAGAAGATCATCCGAGCTGCTGATTTGAGACGCAGTGGCACTATATTCTACAAAAGTAGTATGCTGCTGGCGTATGCTGATGATATCGATATTATTGGCCATAATACGCGTGAAGTCAGTGCAGCATTCTCGAAATTAGCGAAAGACTCGAGTCGAATGGGTCTTGCAGTGAACGCAGATAAGACGAAATACCCAGTGTCAACAAATAAATATTTCCAGCGTCTTGGAAACCACGCCACTGTTGACAATATCTCCTTCGAGGTTTTTAAAAACTTCGTCTACCTGGGATCCAGCATAAACTCTTTCAACGTTGTCAGTATTGAGATAAAACGAAGAATAACTCTTGCCAACAGGTGTTACTTTGGGCTGAGTAGGCAATTGAGAAGCAGAGCCCTCTCTCACTAATCATGCCCGTCCTATTATATACACCACAAACCTGGACGTTAAGCAGTTCTGATAAAAAGACTTTGAGAGCCTTTGAGAGAAAGATCCTTCGTAAAATCTTCGGTCCAATCTGCGTCAATGGCGAGTACCGAATTCGATGGAACCACGATCTGTATTAGCTGTACGCTGACATCGACATAGTTAAGCGTATTAAAATCAAGCGGTTCCGCTGGCTAGGTCATGTAGAGCGAATGGAAAACGACGCTCCAGCGAAAAAATATTCGATTCGGTGCCCTGTGGTGGTCAACGCAGAAGAGGACGCCCACATCTTCGTTGGAAGGATCAGGCGATGGATAACCTGACCACGCTTGGTGTTTCCAACTGGCGCCAGCAAGCGCAAAATAGAAATGGCTGGCGCAATTTTTTATACGAGGCCAAAACCGACCTACGGTTGTAAGCGCCAGATAAGTAAGTAAGTAAGTAAGAATCAAGAAAGATTATGAAATGGATTAGGGCAAGAACTAGGATAAGAATTTTGACATGGAATAAATCAAGGTGAAAGAGAGGACAGGGATTTGCTAAAGAATTAGAATTAGAATAAGCATAAGAATTCAGACAAGGATGGAGATAAAAATTTGGACAACGCTTATGATAAGAATTGGAAGAAAGATAAGAATAAGGATTGAGACAAGTGGAACCAGAAGTATGTAATGGATTCGGATAAAGACTAGGACACGAATTTGAACCGGTATTAAAACAAGACTTTGAATAAGGATTTGAACAAGAAGTTAGAGATCAAACAAACGAATAAATAGTTATAAAGATAAGCACAAGCTTAAAGACTTTTTCACGTCAAAATCTACGGGTGTGTGGTTGACACAGTCAACCGCATCATTATGCCATCAAAATTATATAAAAATAACATTTTGCTCTTTAGATGGAAATTTTAAGTTCACTCCTGATAAGATTTTTTTCACTAAAATTACCTTACATTTGTATAATATTCAAATTAACTTGTATTTTGTTATGTTGAAAACCCGGATTTCCATTCTAACCTCCCTTAGAAAGCTAAAGAAAAGGGGTGGTACTCGTAAATTTTTCGTTTCTTCAAAAGTTTATTTTGAACGTAATGAAATTTTGTAAAGTTTAATCCGTTTAAACGTCATACTTTTTCTTTCGGAGCATGTAGCTTTTTTCTTGGTAGCTTTTAGGGTGGCTCATCATTATTAACGAGATTGTTACTTTCAAGATTTGTTCTTTTTTGTGTAGTGGACAGGAGATTGTAAGAAATTGCCTAAATCTCCATGTAAGAAATACCTTTTTTGCCTTTTTTTTTGCAGAGGGTTTTTTATGTTTCTTCTACCATTTCTGACTAATAAACTACCTTTCTGAGTAATAAACCAGATCGAAACATGGACAACATTTTAAATACATTTTAGGGTCGCAACTAAGCTCTTTCAAGAGCAAAATCTTGCATTTAATTCTAAATTAAATTTGTCTGCATAGATTTAATATTGAACATACGTTTTATTTTACAATCATTTCATTTGCTTAGGTACTTCTATAAGTAAGGAATATGTAACTAAATCTCTTGGATGTAATGTCATGGAGAATAAATAAAATCCAGGAAACTTCTTTACCGTCATACTCTAAAAGCTCCAATATTGCAACTCGAGTAAATTAAAGTGTGCTTAAATTCTAGGAAATTTTTGAAATGTTGTAATGATACAAAAAAGAGATGACACTCAAAGGACTTCGTTGAAAGATTTTCCTAGAATACAACACACTGGTATTGAAGGAAATCTTGTTATACCTAGACCACCCTGCCTGAAGGATAGTTAAATACATAACCTTAACAAGAATAACATAAATGAAAACAACAATTACAACAACATCAAGAAATATCAACAACATTAACTTACTACTACATCATTGAGAATAAATGTATTTGCTTGGGACAACATAGAGAGATTCACAAAATAATATTGCAAGCAAACAACAAGCAGCTCACCCTAAAATCAATGCCAACTGTTGATATAAAGTTGCCAGACAAGAATGTTCCATCACGAAATCGAACAAGTAGACACGTTTTGCCAACACCGGAATCACCCAGCAGCATCACCTGTTGAACAGTGAGGATGCAGAAAATATAGATGACTTTGCTTTTGTTAAAAACATAAACATAAATGATTAAGTCACATATAGGTATGAACGTACGAGTATTATGAATATATGTACGAGTATGTTAGCATGGACACGTACATATGCTGAAAAGAAATTTTGGTTTTTGTGCCAAGGGGAACACACAAACAACATCAAAAATAGATAAAAATTTGAGCTCTAATGAAAATGAAATGAATACTTAAAACAAAAAACATAAAAACACATTAAAAAGCCAAAGTATAAATAACTCAAAAAAAGGATATTAACGAATGTATGTGTAAAGGATAAGTTACGGAAAATTCTTGCATACGCAAGAAATACTTCAACATGTCACTTAAAATAGAAACACACACGCAGGTATGATAAAAAGTTGTTTCCAAAAAGGACATTTGGCAGGGTTGGAAAAAGAAGGTATTTTGTACTTTTTCAGTACCTTTTGATGCAACAGGCAAACATTTTTCGGTTAAGCTATGACAGTTCAACTAAAACTTTTTGTGATTATCCTCAAATAGTTTTTGGCAAATCAACACAAACCGAAAAGATTAAATTTCGTCCTCGTTTCTTCCACCAAAGTTTTCAAATTTCCAAATTTCCAATATCTTATCTTGAATTTTGAATATTTACAAAAATAAAGCCCATTAAAAAAGAATTAAATCGTATCAACAAGAAGTTTAGACTTTGTTTTTTAAATAAAAAAAAAATTTTAATCTTAATATTTGAATATGACCTTTCATTATTTATATTGAAAACAAATTTGAGCTTCAGGCCAAGTATGTTAACAACAATACAACATGAAGACAAAGAAAGCAACAACCAACAACAACAACAACAACGGCTCTGTATAGAGCAAATCACACAGCTTGACTATACAGACTGTTTCCGCTATACCAACTCATCAGTAGTCTTTGCATGTTCCATAAAAATATTAAAAAAAAAATAATTCGTGTGTTTTTCACAAAAAAAAACACAATGTTTTTCATAAAAAAATGGTCTCCACACCATCTTAGGTATACCATCAGTAAAACTAACTGAACACTTAAATGGAAGTGCGGAAAAAAGGGAGGAGCTAACAACAAAATAACACAACTTCAATATGCTCTGATAGCGGTAAACCGCTGTGATCCAATTTCGAAGATGCACATGAGTTAAGGCTATGCCTAAAAGTATGATACGATCTAGGTTAACCTTGATACAGGGTACATCGAAGTAGATAAGAACTCAGTCACTATTAAGCGTTCTCTCTGTCAAAATAAATTCTCGGTATAATTGGCAGTATAAGTAGAATCTAAGTAGCTTGAATCACAGTGAAAAGTCATGCAAAGACTACTGATGAGTTGGTGTAGCGGCCAACGAAACAGTCTGTATAGTCAAGCTGTGTGATTTGCTCTATACAGAGCCGTTGTTGTTGTTGTTGGTTTTTGCTTTCTTTGCCTTCATGTTGTCTTGTTGTGAACATACTTGGCCTGAAGCTCAAATTGTTTTCAATAAAAAAAAATTTTTTTTTGATATATCTTAAATTTTATCACTTTGACGATCACTACTGAACCGCTGGGAAATTTGCGAATCCAATATCGGATTCTAGTTCAGCGACCCCAAATTACTAGACAAAAGTGTAGCGAAAAACAATTTTATTTTTTCACTGCAAATGTGTGAAAAATTATGGGACCTATGTATATGTCCCGATGGTCGTCAACGGTAAAAATGTATGCGAATGTTTTCTCTCATTGACAGTATGCGAATGAAAAGTTTAAGGTCGAATTTTGATTAACTTCATAAGAACTGGTTGGTTTTAATCTATTTTGAAAGTTAACCAATGGACGTTTAAAAAATATCCTTTGCAATGGTATTATTTTGACCTCTATATGACTATTGGTTTAGGAGATATTCTCAAAATGGTTCAAAATTTAGTAAAAAATCTCTAAAATCTAACCTTTTTTGTTTGCTACGGCTTAATCTTTGACATGAGAGGTTAAAAAATAATCTATTTTTAAAGTAAATCAATGAAAGTTAAAAGTTTTAAAAATAACCTTTGCAATGGTAGTACCTTGACCTCTATATGACCATTGATTTTGGAGATATAATCAAAATAGTTAAAAATTTCGTTTAAAAATCCTAAAAGAATCGAACACCTGGCCTTCTTTATTTGTTGCGGCGTAATGTTTGACATCCAATGAAAGGTTAAAAAATAACCTTTCCAATGGTGGTACTATGACCTCTTTACGAAAAAAATTTAAATTTTTCAAAAAATCGAATCTTTCATTCGATGCCAAATATTACTCCGCAACAAATAAAGAAGGCCAGGTACTAGATTTGTTGAGATTTTTTAATGAAATTTTGACCTATTTTGTAAATATCCCTCTGAGTCGCAGAAAAGTTAAAGTACCACCATTGGAAAGAAAATGAAACTGTTTTTGATTTTGTAATTTTATTGAGTGGCGTCCGTGGCGTAGTTGGTTAATGTGCGTGGCCTCTATGTCAACGAACCTTCGAATCCCAGCAGCGACAGAAAATTATTTGAATTAAAATTATTTTTCTGTACGGCCGCCAAATCTCTGCAGACAATGGCATACCTCAGAGAGTAATTAAAATGCCATGTAAAGCTTTATGAGAGCAAGAACATTCCGTTCATCGCCGTTCGGAGTCGTCGTTAAGCCTGTAGGTCCGGTTCTCGGTCAATTGTGTACAAACTTAATAACACACACAACACAATTGATCATAAGAAGCTAGGTCAAAGTCCTTTCAATGGATGAAATGACCAGTTATTTATTTTTTTTTTATTTTATTGCAGTCTTACTATGAACACGATCGCCAATTAACCCTTAAATGCACAAGGCCCCCGATTTTTACCGAAAAAATATATTTTATGTAAAATTGAGTAAAAATAAAAACTGCGTTTTCAGTTTTGAAAAAAATTTTTTTTTTGTTAAAAGATTTTTTTAAAAAAAGTGGTTGTATCTATAAAGATACAATGTGAATTAACCCACATCTAAAATCCCTATTAAAATATATCAAAATAAAAGAAATGTGTTATGAAATTTTTCTTAATGCATTTATTTTATAAAGTTAAAATTATCAAAAGCTGCAGGGAGTACACACTGTATCTTTAAAGATACAACCAACTAAAGTGACCCAGTGAGGTGCCAATACGAACAAATTAATTACTAAAGGACATGTTTTGAAAGCATTCAGTATTTTTTCCTTATCAAAATTATTATCTGTTCCTAGAAGTTAAACTGTTAAAAATAGTGTTTATTTCATTAAAAAAAAAAATTTTTTTTTTGAATTTGTACATAATTTTTTTAAAAAGTATGACAAATAGAAGTAAAAACTATTTTTTTATTTAAGACTTATAATATTCTAAATAATAAAGAAACGATTTGAAAAAAATCAAACCAAAAACATAGCCGTAGGAATTTTTTGAATGGTTGTATCTTTAAAGATACACGGTGCATTTAAGGGTTAAATACCAAATTCCAAGTAGACTTGCGTCTTTTCTCCGATCGCTTTAATTTGAGTGTTCATAATGCCTACATTTGTAACAACAAAATATCTACGTCGAATACTGATTTATTTTCTTTATCTATGATACATTGGAAGTCCGCACGCTACTGGCTACTCAAATCATCGATTCGTTCACCAACTGCAAGAGACCACCTCGCGAAGTTGTAAGACAGGAACCTAAGCTATTAAAACTTGCGGAGGTCACTTTTTTGTCCGATCATTATCTCTGCAAAAGTGAGATGGGACGTAAGGATAACACCAAGATTATCGAGCCAATGCTATTTGTGCCTTTTGCAAAAAACCAATGATAAAAATTGCTTCAAAATTCATCATAAAAAATGAATATTCAATGTATTGATCAAAAATGCAAACAAATTTCTTTTTATTTCAAATAAATCAACTCTTTAAAAAAATTAAATATGTCATAGATTTTTACCGTTGACGACCATTGGGATATAGAGATCCCGTCAGATTTGATGGCCGTGTGGATATTCGAAGTGGTCCATAGTATTTTTATGTAATTTTTTGTTGGAAAGTGGAAGGTTGCCAGCAACTTCTTTAAAAATTTTGTACCTGTAGCTCCTTCCACCTCCCAAATATTGCAGCAAGAAGAAGGGGGAGAAAAAGTAAAGACTTTTCGACATTAGGATAGCCTTGTAGGCAAAAGGATGAATCTATCCGAAAAAACTAAGTACTTTCTCGCAATACTTTCCTTTTGACCTTGTAAAAAAATCCATTGCATAGATTTTCCAAGAAGAATTCGTTTAATTACGTGACTAGTGAACTTATGCACTATAACTTGATTGCTTCGTGACTTGTCTGGCACAGAGCACCGTTCTGTTGAACATAGAGGTTTTCTGTATATAGTCTATTGTATACTGCGAAAACAAAAAATTGTTTACAATGTCTCTGTAACACAGTTCACTGTCTCTAAATGTTCTTTCATTGTCATTTTCGAAAAAGTATGGCCCTATGATGCCACTGCCCCACAATCCAGACCAAACAATCACTTATTGTAAATTGATTGGCATCTCCTACGTACGTGCTGCGTACGGTGCTGCTGATGGTCCACTGGCTACAGTCCTTGAGTCGATAGGACTTTGTATACATACGCATGCAGAGACAAATCTTACGTCAATACGAGGGTTACTACATATATTTCAGAAATAAATATAGAGACCGAAATTCTTTTTTCATTTTGAAAAACAGACGAAACATTTTTTCAATTTTTGCGATGGTACCACATAAAATAAAAATAAGAAATATTCCCTTGAGTAAGGAAACCAAACAAGCGCCAAAGGTGTTTTTGAACACTCAAAACATCTAATTAATGGGTCATCCTGAGTTGTTAGTCCTGATTTGGCACCCAATGACTTCTTTTTGTTCAAGGTAAAACTGCGTGGGCAACAATTTTTGACACCAGAAAAAGCTGTTGATGCATTCACTAACTATGTTTTGGGGATGTTTCAAGCGGAATGGGGCAAATGTTGACGGAATGGCAAATGCAAAAATGTATTAATCATAACGGGGAATATTTCGAAAAATAATAGAGAAAAAAAATGCAGCCTTAATATTTATTCCCGAAATATATGTAGTAACCTAAGTATTCGCATTAGTGTGAAAGTGGAAAGTTCTTGAGCACGGTCACGAGTTGAGGCGCGTTTTCAGCACTTTCCTTCAATGTTTCGATATTTTCGGGTGAACGCCTGGGCCAGTCTCTTGGAATTGTATGATTATTTTGCGCAGATATATCTCAGAGGCACATGATTGCCAGGAAAGTTTGCTCGAATTTTGGTCTATCTTCTACTGGTAACGTTCCATGATCAATTTTCCGCTCTTATAAATGACAACATTTGAGAACTGCCAAATGACCAGCTGTTAACTACCAGTTATTAATACATACCAGTTATTAATACTTTACTACACTGCTTCCTTTAAAAATACTTCTTGATAATATTTCATTCAATAACTATTCTTCCTGAAGGTCTTGGCACTGTGACAGGGAAGTTATTTCTGCTAGGACAGCCTTTGAACCTCGAGTGACATGGATTCAGGAAAAAATTTTGTGAAATCACATCACATGGCATCACATCACATGGCATCACATCATATCACATCACATCATACCACATCACATCATACCACATCACACCACACCACATCACATCACATTACGTCACATCACATCACATCACATCATATTACATCACATCACATCACATCACATCACATAAAATCACATCACATCACATCATATCACATCACATCATACCACATCACATCATACCACATCACATCACATCACATCACATCACATCACATCACATCACATCACATCACATGCCACCACATCACATTACATCACATCATATCACATCACACCACATCAGATTACATAACATCACATCACATAACATCACATCACATCACATCAGATCACATCACATCACATCACATCACATCACATCACATCACATCACATCACATCACATCACATCACATCACATCACATCACATCACATCACATCACATCACATCACATCACATCACATCACATCACATCACATCCCATCACAACACAACACATCACATCACATCACATCACATCACATCACATGCCACCACATCACATTACATCACATCAGATCACATCACATCACATCACATCACATCACATCACATCACATCACATCACATCACATCACATCACATCACATCCCATCACATCACACCGCATCACATCACATCACATCACATCACATCACATGCCACCACATCACATTACATCACATCAGATCACATCACATCACATCACATCACATTACATAACATCACATCACATCACATCACATCACATTACATAACATCACATCACATCACATCACATCGCATCACATCACATCACATCACATCACATCACATCACACCACATCACATTACATAATATCACATCACATCACATCACATCACATCACATCACATCACATCACATCACATCACATCACATCACATCACATCACATCACATCACATCACATCACATCACATCACAATTCATCACATCACATCACATAAAATCACATCACATCACATCATATCACATCACATCATACCACATCACATCATACCACATCACATAACATCACATCACATCACATCACATCACATCACATCACATCACATCACATCACATCACATGACACCACATCACATTAAATCACATAATATCACATCACACCACATCACATTACATAACATCACATCACATCACATTACATAACATCACATCACATCATATCACATCACATCATACCACATCACATCATACCACATCACATAACATCACATCACATCACATCACATCACATCACATCACATCACATCACATCACATCACATCACATCACATGACACCACATCACATTAAATCACATAATATCACATCACACCACATCACATTACATAACATCACATCACATCACATCACATCACATCACATCACATCACATTACATAACATCACATCACATCACATCACATCACATCACATCATATCACATCACATCACATCACATCACAATTCATCACATAAAATAACATCACATCACATCACATCACATTACATCATAGAACATCACATCCTATAATTTCAGATAACATCACATCACATTACATCATTGCACATCACATCACATCATATTACTTCCCATAACATAACATTACTTCACATCAAATCAAATCACATCACATCACATCATATCACACCACATCACACCACATCACATCCAATTACATAGCATCAAATCACAAATTGCTCCGTTGCTGCAAAAGATCATAATTTATTTATGATTGGTTATAGAAAAATCACCTTTTGCACTTTATGAAATCCGCCCTTTGCCCACAAAGGATAAATCAAAAGCAACAGGTTGCAAAATAAATCACCTGACACACATTGAAGACAGCAATTTAGGCAGCACGTAAATAAGATTAACTCACAACAGTCTCTTATAAAAGAGTTGCCGGAAGTGTGCAGTCATACTAATGTCTTTTATTTTCATTCAAAAATTTGCATTTCAATCTCAGACAATCAGGCGGAAATCTACCTGATCTGATCTAAAGACTAAGAAAAGAAAAATATTTTCAATTTAAAACAGTTTCCTTAGCAACAAAAACTTACACTCGAAGTCACACAATTTAATTTAAACTCATTTTCCATGAAATCTCCAAGGAGTTGACGCATACATTAAACGGATGTTGGAAAGTGTGAAACAACCCAAAGACAGATAAATTCATGCTGATTATGAAAATGAAGTCAAAAGCAAAAAAAGAAGAAAACAGAAGATTATCGTAAAATAAATCTGTCTCAAGATTTGAGCTTAAGTGAACAGGATTTACGTGCAGCTGCCATCAAACTTAACGCCTTTAGTGTTTGCATTGTCGGTTGTGTCGGTAAAAAAAGGGAGTGAAAAAAAGCAAATGGGACCAACTACAACTTATACAGTTAAACTTTTTTCTATGGCCCACAAACTGTCTTTCAACAACTTTTTTTCAACAGAGCAAATCAGCAGGATAGCTACAACAACTACAACAAAAAATATTGTACTTTCCGAACCTCTGTTGCAGTGTCGCCAGATGAAATTACCAAAAGAATTCTCTTTTTCTCACACTTAATTCCCACAAATTGCCACACTCGCAAAATACCTCAAAAATTTTCTTTTGAGGTATTTTGAGGTATTGTGGTATTTTGTGGTAATTTGAGGTATTTTATGGTATTTTGAGGTATTTTTTTCGCACGAGTGGTAAATATCTCACATGTGGTATTTATTTTTCCACGCGATTTATTTATCGTGCTTTTCTGGCAACATAGCTCTGTTGTCTGCTGCTGAGTTGCTTTTGTCATTTACTTTTTGCTCTGCCATTCACAAGTGCTTAGAAATTTATGAATTTTTTAAAAAGAAATTTACTTTGATTATTTTCAGGATATTTTTAGTGACATCAAAAATATTTTCATCCCATTTTATGAAAACAAAAACAAGAAAAAATTGAATTTATATTTCTTTTTTTTTATTTTTTTTTTGTTTTTTGTTTTCTTTTTTAGTTTTATCATCATCAATGTTTTTGATTATCATTGATTGCTGGTACTTGAATATTTATTGTTTTCCTTTAACACAAAGTCTTTATTCCGTTCAGTCTTCCCAAGTGTCTTTATTGAATTAGCTGTTCCCGGAGGCCAGCATAAGAAGGCGTTTGTGTTGGTGTACATACATACCTATGTATATGTTGCAGTTCAGTTACAAAGTGTTGGTGAATTTTACGAAAATATTTTTTAATTCTTTCAGAGATAAATTTGAATTTTATGCAGTTGAGAAAAAGGTGAAAAGGTGACACCTATATTTTGTTGGTGACGCATAGATGAAAAAAAGGTCCTGTTACATAGGACGATTCTTTGTATTAAAAATCTAACTTAAAAACTTTTAAATAAAAGCTAAAACACAATGACCGCAACATGCGATGAACGTCAATTGTAAATTATAGGTAGAACGCATGTTTTCTTATATAAATTAACGTTTTGGAGACAACACTTCATTTGTTTTTTTTCACTTCAACTTTTCAACATTGCTTGTGTTTTCAATGGCGGATTGTGAGCGCTCTCTTCTTGAGTATATTTTTTGACAGGAGATGTTTTCCCAAGCAACTGTCAATGCTACCTTGTATTATTATACCATGATTTGACAGGCGACATAAGTGAAAATATGTGGTTATGTTTATGTTTTCATTTGTATGAAAGTGCACACTGTACAGTGGCTCACAGCTAACAAAAACTTAAGTAGCTACACAGCAAAATTCAATTAAAGGCAATAACATTTATGCTAAAATTGTCTGGTTAAAAAGTAACGGTGTCTTTTTTCGCTATTTCTCTTTGGGTATTTGATTCGTATTTTTGTTTTAGTTAGCAGAACATTAGTTCCCTTAGTTTTTTGCCTGAAAATTACGTATGTGTAGTTTAAGTGCTTGCTCTAGTGCGAAGTTCAATTAAAGGCAGTCCTATCTGTGATGATATCTCTTTAAAGATATCAAGGAATTATTATTGTTTTAATTTAAAAAACTTCAGTTGTGCGTTATTTGTTAACACCCGTTCGTTATGGGGTAGGGAAAAATATTTTCGGTAGAAAAAATTCCACAAACCCACGTCTACAAGAGTATAGAAATTTCTAAAAGGCAAATTGCTATAAAAGTGAAACGATCAGTCACAGTCGTCGACAATGTCGTCAAATAAAAAGCTGCATGCAATAAAAAACGTAACAATAATAATAATAGAAAAATTTTGCCACGTCAAAAAGCGGCCATTGTTTTAGCTGGTCTCCAAGAAAATGTAACTGCAACAAAAATTACATCGGATTTGCATTTAGAAGTTTCTAAATGTCAAATACAACGAGATGACCCGTTTGGAAGAAAATGAAGTCAAAGCCAGCGTTGAAAGATTTGTATAAAAATCTTAATTAAAGTTAAGAGGCTTGACATCTTTGACATCGTTGATATCTTTCTGCGATTTAATTACGTGATACATTGTTAGGTTGTCCGAATATATAACATGTGAAATATCCCTCAACACTATGGACAAGTCGGATATGAAGATATTGAATAGAAGAGGACCAAGGTGGCTACCTTGCGGTACTCCAGAGGAGACATCGATTTTCTTCGACAAGATTCCTTGGAATTTAACATATTGGGATCTACCATGGAGATAAGTTAATAGCCAACTAAGTAAAGATCCAGAGAAACCGATTTTTTCTAATTTATTTATTAAGATGCCATGATCAACACGATCGAAGGCTTTACTGAAATCAGTATAAATAGCAACTATTTGGTCTCCTTTCTCCATCTTGCTTAAAACGTCAGAAACCATGATCATGAGGTTAGTGGTGGTGGATCGACCTTTTCGAAACCCGTGCTGCTGCTCGTTTAGTCGAGGGTTGGCAAGGCGTGTTAACTTTTCGCATATAATTTTTTCGAATAGCTTTGGGATGGCTGACAAAATTGCTATGTCTCTATAATTTTCAACTAAACTTTTTTTCACCGTCTTTGTATATTGGTATTAGGTGGGAAGTTTTCCAGTAAGAGGGAAACACTCCAATAGAGAGTGATTTGTTAAATATTATATATAAGCGCAAAAGTAGTTGGTCTAAGCATAACGTGGGGGGAATTAGGTCTGGTCCAGGCCCTTTGATTGCATCTAAACCCTTTATTGCACTTGATATGTCGTCTTTCGTCAAGCTTCAGTTTTCAACCATGTGTTGTGAATTCGGAGTGGGGGGAAAACATCAGACTGAGTAGTTGGTGGACAAAATACCTCCTTAAAATGATCCGCAAAGAGGTTACATATTTCCTGAGGGTTGGACGAGGTAACATTACCTTTATACATGGATGAAGGGTAACCGGCTGATTTTCGCTTCAAATTGACAAAGTCAAAAAATGTTTTGGGGTTCTGGACAAGTTTTTCTCCAATTAAGTTTGTGTAAAACTTGTAAGCTCCTGATTTGAAAGAAAATTCTTTCGATAGCTCATCATATTTGAGCCTCATTTCTTCGCTTACATGTGCAGTGCTTTTGAGGAGTTTGCAAATTCTGTTTCTCTGGTTTCTCAAGTATCTGAGATCTACATTTAGCCAAGGTTCTAAAAGTTTGTTTTTTTCCCTTATTTTAGGCACATACCTTTCGATAGCTGTAGAAATGTAATTATAAAAACTCGAAGTAGCGCTATCTAAGTCTAAGTTCGACAGAATACAACTCCAGTTAATACCATCTAGAAAAGATATAATGCTTTCGTAATCGGCGTTAAGAAAGTCGTACACAATGCAGTTATTGAAAGACTGGGTAAAAGAGATATTAATTTAAGAGAAAGTAACTGTTAAAGCTGTATGGTGGACAGTGCAAACAAATTTTCTGCTTCGATGGTTGGACCTACCCTCACTTCGTCGTATGAGTTAGTAAAAATTAGGTCTAACCTTAGATTAGGTCTAAGTCTATTAGGTTTGAATAAGCTGTGAAATTGTTTTTGGTTTCTTCTTTCGCTTTTAGTTGTTATAAAATATTAAAAAAATAAATGAAAAAATAAATTAAATCATATTTGATAAGTTTGGACTAACAATCTGCATTTACGAAATGTTGATATCTTTCTTAGTTTGGTTATTATAGCTGCTTAAAGTTTTTAGTAGGTGCTGGTTGAAATAAGCTGTGAGCCACTGTATTTGTAAATCTTTTCAAGTCTTAACGCAAACCAATTCTTTAAAAATCTGTAAGTTCTTGCAACAGAATTTCTCCAAAACTAATCATTGAACCACAAAACATTTAAGGTAATCTTATTATTCCTAGAAATCTTAGACCTAAGCATAACCATCAACACAACCGCAGCACGTGCAGCACAACTCATCCTATCTCATGTTGAAGCACGCAAATCCATTCTTACAACAGCCTGAGTTGGCAAACTTTTGACCTGACCTTGCAAAAAAACAAATAAAAAAAAAACCCACAACAATTAAAGGCAAATAGAAATAAGCAATAAAATGAAAAAAAAAAAACACAACAACAGTGTAACAACATCTTAACAAAACGATGTAATAACAATAAAGGATATAATCACAACAAGCACAAACAACAATAATGACAACAATAACAACTTGATCATCACCTTGCCGAATATATCGCAAATTTCGCTATTTCTTCGTGCTGCTGCAGCAACAGAGCGTAGCAGCGGCTTGCCACTCGACTCATGGCAACCATTTGCATAACCATTCAAGCTGTCAGAACTAGCGCTGCCACTTCCGTTTCCGCTCACAGTGATGCTGGCATAAGCAGCAGCACCAACACCACCACTACCACCACCATTCATCATTATTGCAGGTTGTTGTTGCTGATAATATTGTTGTTCTCTTTGCTGCTGCTGCTGCTGATGTTGCTGCTGCTGTTGATGGTGATGATGATGATGATGGTGGTGATGATGATGCTTATGCGTATAGTCAGCATCATCATCGATGCCATTCACCTTTTCTAATGTTTTTGGTGATAATTGGCCGGGTGTGATATTCTGCCAAGTAGGCTTTACCAAGGATTCACGTCGTTCTCGCACAGGCGATTCTGTCTTCTTGATGCTGGAGCGTCTGCTGTTGCTGCTGCTATTGTAGTTGCTGTTGTTGTTGCTATTGTTGCTGCTGGCAGTTGAGTTGGCTGCAATATAGGCAGCTGTTGTTGCTGAGTTGCTGCGTGCGCTAATGGAACCACGACGCATTTTGCTGCTGCGTTTAAAAGTTGTGGCGTCGCTAAATTGTTTACATGCGTTGCTGTAAAGTTAATGATGTGCAAATAAAGTTTATTTAATATTTATGTACATTTTGTTAAGAATGGAAAGTAATCGTTTGAGTTCTACAAGCGCAAGATTTGTAAACTGTTTTTTCGAAATTTAATGGAATTTTAATTTTCTCTTGAGGTATATGTATTGTGATATGTTTATTGGAAACATTTTTCATCTACGTCTTACCGGTGCACAGTGTAACAAGTGCGGACAAAAATAGCTTACGAAAAAAAAGTCATCAATTTATAAATCTAAGTATGCAGAATAATAGTTAAGATTATTAATATTCTTCATGTCAGAGGAGGACTTTGCGATATCTTTTCAATTACGGACATGCCGCTCTTTAAAAGTTGACTTGAAAAGATGATGAAATTCTTCTTTTTGCAATTTGACACTGTATATATCTTAATAAGGCGTAAATTTTAGTATAAAAGATATGCAAAAAAATTAATTTATATATATTTTATGTGTTTTAGCAAAAACTTTTTGATTAAAAGCAAACGTAAAAAACTTGTTGTATAACTAAAGACAGGTTCTAGAAATCTAAAAAAACCAAAATTTTGAAAAGCAATAACAAAAAAAAGCATTGTTGTTTTTTTTTTTAGTTTTAGTATGCCGAATATCAACACTTTCTCAACATGTTCCCAAAATTTGGTTTGCCGAAATTTAATAATAACGACTTTACGCCCACTTTTTTGGAGCATTGTTTGGCGAAAATGAACAATTTTATATGAAAAAATAACAAATTTTTCACAAAGTTCAAA
The DNA here is from genome assembly GCA_943735915.1 of Pherbina coryleti. Taxonomy (NCBI): domain Eukaryota; kingdom Metazoa; phylum Arthropoda; class Insecta; order Diptera; family Sciomyzidae; genus Pherbina; species Pherbina coryleti. The sequence goes on along the minus strand of OX030952.1, from coordinate 85,078,447 downwards.
ACGCAATAAAATAAACAAAAGCATTTTTGTTTTTTTTTTTAAACTTTAATATGTGTAATATCAATACTTCTTAAATATGTTCCTAAAACTTGGTTTGCCGAAACTCAATAATAAAGACTTTACGCCCACTTTTCTGAAGCATGTTTTGTCGAAAATAAGCAATTTTATAAGAAAAAATAAAAAAAAAAATTTTCTCAAACTTAAAAAAAAAATAATTTGTTTAATAAAACTTTCAAATAAAACACTTTATCAACAAAAAAGCCAAAAAAAGGGGTAAAGGCAAATTATCTGAATCTTGTTTTTGCTAAAATGCCCTTCACGTTTATACTGGAAAATAAGTTATATGGGAGGTGGGCGTGCTAGTCGGCCGATTTGGTTAATTTTCACACCAGCTATTTATAGCTACAAAATAACCATGTGTAGTAAATTTAAATGATCTGGGGTAATTTTTTGTGAAAATATACCTGATTACCGATTTCAGTTATAAGGGAGGTGGTCATATTAGTGAACCGATTAAGTTTATTTTCACACCAGCTGTTTATAATTCTAAACGAACTATGTGTACAAAATTTTGTTCATCTAGGATAATAGTTTGGGGAACTATTTCATATTACCGATTTCGGTTATATGGGAGGTAGGCGTGCCATTCAATTTGAACGAAATTTTGTGAAAGTAATTCTTTCATCGTAAAACTCATTTTTACAATTTTACAATAATTCTAAGATAACTCCTTCTATTTTTGTCCACTCGCTATATGGGCTCGTCACACTGTGCGGTGGTGTTATCTTTATTATACTCCGTTAAACAGCAAAACATAAAAAAAAAAATTACAAAAATATAAAAATAAAAATAAAAACAAAAATAAAAAAATCAATAAGGTGCGGGAGCTGCTCATTAGTGCGCTTCATTGTTTTCTTATCACTTGAGCTACAGAACAGGAGATTGCTACAGTCACAGCAAAAACACAAACAAACAAAGCATTGGCTGAGCACATACCGTAAAGCAGTGTCATGGAAAATAAGTAAATACTGTCGACTTTTTTAATTGATGTTAAGCTTAACAGTTTTCAACTCATTCTTGGTACTGTATCCTTGGGCAATTCGGTCACTCTTGTTTTGGAGATTTTTACGAAAAGATTACTTTTTGTTCCTACAAGATTATTGAATATTTATGAACGTTTTTGACTTGGAGAGAATAAATACTAAGAAGTTTTATTTTTGGTCGACATGATACACATTATGTTGTTACAGGCTCGTAGCCAGGATTTTTCATGGTAAATTGCTTTGTAAAGGATTTTCCGTAAAAAATCTAAAAAATATAAGTACTTATGTATAGGGCAAATCAACAAGAGGTGTAGGGTTACAAAGGCGTATTATGTATTAGCTGTTACCTTGGTAGTTGTAAGATGTTAACACTTGTTATTTATAAAAGCGGGACATTTACTATAAAATTGTACCGAGTGAAAAATAGAATAGAATTCGTTGAATTTTATTAAAGAAATGGGCATTTCCATGTAAACTTACCCTTAGCAATTAAAAAATAAAGTCAATATTATTGTTGCATTTTAATGCTTAACTTATCAAAAACAAATGCATCTGCCACAATCAAGAAAGATTTCATAAATTTTTCTAAATTTTTGGAAAAAAATCACTTTGTATCTGGTGTGCTTTGCGAGTTCTTCCCTCAACATAATCAGTACTTTTTATACCAATTCAGCAACATTGTTTTAACGGTAATTGACAATGAAAACAATTATCAGCTGATAGTGCCGTCTTTCTTCTACACAGCTGCAGCAGTTTAGTACTTGTAGCTTTTTAAAAAACTTTTGATATTTGTTTCCTTAATAAGTCATTTCGTGTCGCACCCGTTACCGTAAAACACAAAAAGTTTAAAATATTGTGAAAATAATAAAAGTTATTAGAAAGAATATAATAGAGAGTAACAAAGTAAGCAAATTTAATAGTTTCGTGATAACAAATTTATGCCAGGAGATCAGTGTTGGGTTTTTTCTATTTTGAACAATGTCGCACCCGTTACATATTTTAGATTCACAACTATGGAGGTTCCAACCAAGATGCAAAAATACAGAAAACTAGTAAGAAATTATCTTCGACTGGGCCGAAGTTAAAATACCCCACGACCGAACCAAAGTATATTCAAAGTCTTAAGCAGTCAATAAAATGTTTATTTGTAAAAACATATTCATCATAGTTTTAACAGAAAACTTTTGCTTTTGTTTTTTTATAAAGTCATTTAGTATGGGAGGTGGGTGTGGTTTTCACTCGATTTGGTTGAATTTCATACGCAGAGTGTATATTAAATATCAAAGCTCATATCGATGGCTTAATATAGAAAAGGCGTAACTCGTTTTTTTTCGAAATAACGTTTTTAATATATTCTGGTGGACCACTCTCAAATACACCTCCCTTAAAAAAATCAATGCGATTTTTTGTTGTTGTTGTTACCTATTTTTAATAAAAACTGCATTAAAAAAGTTTTTATATCCAAAGTTTTCTAGATTTTATTCAGTTCTGTTCTTCTCCTGCAAATTAACAAAAAATCGAGTTACGCCTTGGCTATATTAAGCCATCGATATGCAAAGTTTCAAGTCCATATATTAATTTTTGTGGAATTATAAGAGATTTTACCGTTTTGGTAAAGTCACTTTGAATGGGAGGTAGGCGTGGTTTTCATCCGATTTGGGTCATTTTCGAACTTGACCTTTATTTTTTAGATAAAAGTCGAATTTCGTGATGATAGCTTAAAAATTACAGCTGTAATCGTGATCACAGACAGATAGACGGACAGAGGGACAGACGGACATGGCTAAATCGACTGGGGTGGTGATGCTGATCAAGAATATATATACTTTTCTGTACCGGCCACACCTCCTTATGGGCGTTACAAACGGAGTGACAAAATTAGTATACCCCCATTAACGTTTTTTAAACATGGGGGTATAAAAATCAGGCACATTTTAAGAAAGAAAGGGGGCGAGATAAGAAACGAAGATACGATAAAAAAGAATGTATGGATGATGAGAGCTTGGCTATGAAACAAAAACTGACAGCGAAATCAAAGGATGCTTCTTGAGAAAAAGAAAAGAGAAAAGAACGGAGAGGTTGAACTTGCGCCCTCATCGTCAAACATTGGAAGCTTTAAAACAATCCGTTCTCTTAAAATAGCAGTCACAACAGTAAAACGTAAGCTCCCGAATAGCCCTTAAAAAAAAAAATTGAAGTTGTTAAAAGTTTTGTACTGAAAATTGTTGGACCCGAATAGAATATATTTCCCACTAAACGCTGTGTAGAAAGAACTTATCGTATTTCCAGTTTGAACTTGAAAAAGCGAATTTTTTTTTTTTACTGAAGACATAACACATGGTCCAATAAGTCCCGAGACTAAGTAATAAAAAAACTTTTTTTTTACAAATATTCTTCTTTATTCATTGGCTACGTTCAGCAAGCACAACTGTTGTGCAACTGTTGTGCTCAACATGTTGAGGAAATGTATCAGAAAAATAAAATGATACTAAAAATTGACAGTTTTCACAACATGTTGAGCTGATCAGAAATTGATACTTATGCGTTCAGCAGGCAAACACTCAAAAGTTGCACAACAGTTGTGACTGCTGAACGTAGTCATTAACATAGGTTCCTTCAAGAGCAATGCATTCATTCCACCGCTTTTCTAACTTTTCAATACCGGTTTTGTAGAACGATTTGTGCTTTGCCTTAAAATACGCTTCAGTTTCAGCCATCACCTTTTCATTGGAGCCAAATGCCGGCTCAAATGCCGGCTCTTGCCGGCAAGCATTTTTTTGAGGTCAGCAAAGAGCTAGTAGTCGTTGGGGGCCAAATCAAGCAAATACGGTGGATGAGGAAGCAATTCGAAGCCCAATTGGATTTTCGCCATCGTTTTCATCGATTTGTGACACGGTGCATTGTCTTGGTGAAAGAATATTTTTTTTTTCTTTAAATGGGGCCGATTTTTCGTGATTTCATCCTTCAAATGCTCCAACAACGCCATATAATAATCGTTGTTGATTGTTTTTCCCTTTTCGAGATAGTCCATGCGAGTATTTTCGGTCGCTTTTGCCTGCTTTCATCGGTTGTTCTCCACTCAGCTAACGACCGTTTTGATTCCGGTGTGTAATGGTGGCTCTATGTTTCATCCATTGTCACATAACGACGCAAAAATTCATGTTTATTCTTTGTAAACAGTGCCAAACAGCTCTCCGAATCATCGACACGTTGTTGTTTTTGGTCCGGTGTGAGAAAACGCGGCACCCATTTGGAAAGCAGCTTTCTTATCGACAAATTTTCCTGTAATATTATTCCCATACTGCCTTTCGATATCTTCAGAGCCTCAGCTAGCTGGCGTACCTTCACTTTACGGTCGGCCAATACCATTTTGTGTGTTTTTTTATGTTTTGTGGAACAACTGCCTCATTTGGGCGTCCTAAACGTTCAGCATCATTTGTGTCTGCATGACCAAGTTTAAACTCAGCATACCATCGGCAAATGGTTGCTATTGACGGAGCAGAGTCCGAATAACACTTTCGAAGACATTGCTCAGCTTGGACGGTATTTTTTCCCAAAAAAACAGTGATAAATCAACACATGGAATTTCTTTGAATCCATTATTTTGAAAATATCAACATTAGCGTCAATCACTGCAACTTCTGAACTAAACGTTAGCTTGTCATGAAATTTTTACACGTATTGTTTGGCTGGAACTATCGAAATATTATATCGATATTTCGTTAGAGGTGCCACCTAGTAGTTAGTGTCGGGACTTATTGGACCATGTGTTATGTAAGCTACCAAAACCCAGGTAGGAAGGACTCAAAACGTATCAATGGTGTGCAAATGCAGTTTATATATCTGCTAAGGATGAGAATCCGCAAATCAAAATGGGAAAGTCGATGTTTTACAAAAATCGACCAGAGCATGTTCGCCTTATTTCAGAAACTCCAGTGAATCTGTGCGTCTGTATTCACCACGCCAATTTTGAACTTATGCTTAAGTCAGTTTCTTAAGTACTCCCTATTATACCAAAATTCTTCATCCGAGAGTGAATAACATAAAAATACATGATTTATGAATACTATATACATAGTTAAAAGTAAATTCATAATTTTTTCATACATTCCTTTTTGTACTGTAAAATGAAATAGATACGAACAATCATTTTGCTTTATTTTCATGTTGTCACACCCGTTACCTTTTGCTGTCGCACCCGTTACCTTTTAAAAATTAATTTATTTAATTTGCGTATGTCGTTATGCTTTAAACTAAGAAAATTCTTGTAAAAAATATATGAAAGGATTTAATGGGATTTTTTATTTTTAGCATGTCTTGCAAAATTTTACAATGTAAGAAACCTATTCTCAAAAAACGAAAACTGCATATTTGTAATGTCGCACCCGTTGCCATAACTTCCATGTATAAAAGCATTGAAATAAAATGTTTTCTGGATACTTCCTTTTGCTGATAAAATCGAAATGATTGATACTTCTCAAATTAAGAAACCTTTCTGGCGTGTTTATCCAAATTTTAGTTTTATTTAAAAAATATGTGTAAACCTGTCGCACCCGTTACTATGAAAATACCCAAATTCAAGTTCAATCGCAGTTATATGCGAAAAATTCGATCAAATTTTCCTCGTAATCATGTGCTGTCTGAGATGTGTGTGAGGAGCATAACCAAAAAATTGCAAGAAACTGGCTCAGTGTAAGATGTCGTAACACGTCAAAAAGATTTCGCCCCGGATGTTCGAATGAAAATATTGATGTAGTAAGGGAAAGTGTTAAATACGACCCAAGCACTCAATTCGTAACCATGCTCAAGAACTCGACCTCACCACGTCCCCACTGCAACGATAATTGACGAAAAATTTTGCTCTGCATGTGTACAAGGTTCCAATGAGGCTGTGTGCTATTCGGAAACTTTTCACTCGTGGTAGGAGAGAATTTACTGAGCTGACTACAATTTCTGTCTGTTGAAATAAAATTGTAATTTTTGATGTGCCAAAAGGACGATGAAATTTTGACAACTAGAAATTTTGACGTTTTAGATTTTGGTAGTGTATTAGCACAAGAATTAAGTTTAATTTGCGAAATTGTTAATGGGTCAATTGCATACAAAACGCTCTTTTTTTGTTCCCGTTTTTTTAAACTCTGTTTTTAGGTAAAAACAAAAAGAAAAAAACAAATAAAAAATGAGAAAGTGATCACCGAAGAATATTTATTGACAAAACATATTTTTCAGAATCCTAAAATTATTTACATATTTATTACGAAGAATATAACATTGCCATTCTCGTACTCGCTTAATACAAAAACATGTCCCCAGTTACACTTTTTGATGAAAAACGTAAAAAAAAAAGTTGAAAACAATGCAAAAATATAACAAATAATAACTGTTTTCTAATGATCCCATTTATTTCTTATGTTTTATTTTGTTGTTATTCTCAAAAAATTGTATCGCGAATTTGGCTTTCGATTCGATCCGCGCATTGTATTGAACGTCACTTTTTTTTACGCTTCGTTAGTTTTAATTTAGGTGTGGTATAGATGACTAGAAAGTTATATTAAGAAAGTGCAGAGACGATTAAATAATATTAAAGTAAATTTTTTTGTGTTTTCTCAGTTCACCATGATAAGTACGTGTAAAAATGTATTGAATGTCACGCGGAGTTTTATTAAAACAAAAATAGTAAATCAAAAAAATCCAGGTTTAAAATCATTGTTTCATAGGTTTTGATTAATATCTTTGTTTTCGTATATTTGCAAAATAAAATTCCTAAGAAAAAAACTAAAAAGTGGCAAATGTTGAACGTCACTTTTCAGAAGTATTAATTTTGTATTTCGTTTTTGTATATTTGAGAGTAAAATAGCAAAGTTAACGCCTGCTGAAAGAGCAAGAAGATATCGGGATAAAAAAGCTAGATAAGGAACGAAACGAAATGAAGAATATAAACGAAAGCAAAAAGAATGGTACCTATGTATGATTTTGACCTGATTTTTGCTTTTTGTTTTTACTGGCTGATATCGCCCATTTCACATTGAATCGATCAGTTGCACTGATCATCTCCGATTTCTCTCAAATATTTTTCTTGCATTGGTTTATTGATTTGAAAATCAAATTCGAAGTTATAAATTTTTAGAATCATTTTTCGCGGCTAAAATAGGGTCTATTTTGAGACAAAGTAGCTCAATCAACTTAAGACCGATTTCCATTCATATAGCATCATTGGAAAAGTTATTTCATCTTTTTTGAGGAAAAGTACAAAATTTTTGAAAATATTGCAATAAGTTGTCTCATTCTTAATTTGTTTAAGTTCAATACATGCCGGCAACACGTGCTATAATTTTTATTTTTTATAATTTTAATTTTTTTACGTTTTTACGTTAGGTTATACCTTTCCAATGATATAAAATGTAGATGTGGTTTTAAAGGGTTCAGAAGTTATATTGTAAAACATGAAGTCTAAATAAATTTTTAATTTTTATATAAAAATTTTAATACAAATATACTAGCTATTGACTTTTTTAATTTTTTGTAAAAAAATAATGAAAAAACTTAATTTTTACAATTCTTAAAATACATATTTTTTAAGAATTATATTAAGAGCTTTATGCCAAATTTGTAACTCATTAATGAAAAAAAATTGGATGAAAATTTTATGTATAGCTGAAGTATATACTTGATATTAATTTTTGTTTTTTTTTTTTTGTAAAAGAATAAACTGAAATTGCTTATTATTTAACAGTTTTTTATTGTTTATTACTGCAAGTCTACTACTTTGAAAATATTTTTTTATTGTAAAAATCGTGTTTTCTCACGAAGCTCATTTTTAAATTGGCGGCTACGTTAATGAATAAAATTGCCATATTTGGGGATCCGAAAACCCGCAAGACTGTGGCCAAGGCCAGAAATAAAAATGGCCGCCCTCGTATAAGCGTCATCAACTGGTAAACATTTTTTACCCTCAAAACAAAACTACATGAAGGAATTCCAATGAAGTCGATGCAAACAATCTTATTTATTTATATGTATGAAAACCCAAACTGTTATAAACACCCGCCAACGCTAAAGTCGCCGCAGGCTTCCAATGAGCTTCATGTAAAAGCATATCCTAATACCAGTAATTAACCACAATAATTTAATTAAACCTCGTGCGCAGGAAGCTGTTTTTAGTTTATTAGATTTACTCATGTTGGTTTTATTGATTTAATGCTATGTTGCATGTTGCCAACATCGAAGTTAATACGAGCATTATACAGTGAGCATATGGAAAAAAAAAATAAAAATATGAATATTATCCTTGTGCTGCTGGCAATGAACTTTGTTATGTTCAGAAGATACATATAGAGTTACATGGCGAGGACATTTGAATTCATAGAGACAAATTAAATAACATTTATTAGAGGATAAGGAGAACATGAGCAGCTAATTGCAATAATTTAATGATGTCTAATTAAATGAAGAAGTGATATGATGTATGACTAAATACAGGGTAAGTATATTTTATGAGTATCATAAATAATCAATGAATAATGATAGAGTATTAAGCTGATTAGAGAATGATCAATGGTAGTTTTTGAAGACAATCAAGGGAGTTGACTTTAAGCTTTGGCATGGCTATTTGAACAGAGGAGAGAATAATTTTTGTATTATGCGAATGAATCAAGAACTACGCTCTCTTTGGTGCCTGCCATGGCCAAGTGCGTTGAACAGTACGTGAACCGTTCGATGCCCATTCGAAACCAGGTTTAAAACCCAGCTGAGACAAAATTTTTTCAATAGAAATTAATTTTTCTGATCGGACTTCACCTCTCTGCAGACAATGGCAAACCTCAGAGAGTCTTGAGACATGCACATTAGCCGTTCGGAGTCGGCATAAAACTAGTAGGTCCAGTTCTCGATTAATTGTGCAAATTTGTAAGTTCTTTAAATAAAAATACGGAGCCATATTCACCAGTTTTTGCAACAGATAACAGATTCTCTTTTTTCGTTTCGGGAGAGAAGTTTTTGACTCTTTTAGAGCATCAACAATAGTGAGATTTGTTGGATGGGTTGCGCTTATTAGAGTGTGACATTGTTTGAATTTGCGCCGGGTGTAATTATATAATATTGGTAACATGTAAAGCCGATGAAGTTGTTGTTGTTTTTCATTGAATTTGACAATTGTGACATGATACAATTACAAGGTAGTCATTTTAAAATGGCCGCTCAAATTTGAAATTTTCCAACAACAAAGCTGTAGGAGCTACAAACGTCAAACGACAAAAGCAACGACAACAATTAGAAATACTCAAAATAACCACCTGATTTTGTGCCTATCTTGTAATTGTAGCATGTTCTGGATCAAGAATGATAGAAACCAGATTATGTGTTCCGCAAATGAGAGAGAGAGAGAGAGAGAGCATGACGTCACAAGCGATATTGTCAGACTTTGGAATAATTTTATTCCCACACCCACGCCTAAACATTTTTTTTTCTTATTTTTATAATATGTATTTGGGGCTCCTTAACCTATTGGTAAAATAAAATTTTATCAGTCTCAAATAGTTTAGGAGATAAAAATCTTGAAAGTTTAAAAAAATTCATATTTTTCGTGAACGTAAATATTTATCTTCTATATATATAAAAATAGTTGCATTGTGTATGAAATTGATGTTCTCTGTAATGCGTGAACCTATTTCGTTTCTGGATTTTCTCATGAAAGGTGACGTCAATACGAAGGTTTTTATGTATAAACGGTCTTTGTATGTGTATTGGTTCATGAATTATAGGCATTTTAGTGAACTTATACAACAATACAGGTGTGAACAAATACAGGTGCGCACATATGGTGTATATGGGGAAATATTTGCAAGGGAAATTGGAAATTCCCCCTTTTACCGCCTACAAATCAATAAAAATGCTATATTTAAGACGGTTTTGGTCGTATTAGACTAAAATTTGGTAAATAAGTTCGTATGGTTACTGTCGGCAACTATACTAAAACTGGGCGTGGTCTAACTATATATATACGCCCACAGAAATCATTATTATTCCTGAGTTGTACATGTTTTGATAGTGAAACTTGATATGTAGATGCTATGGGCCCAAGAGCCAGTTACTATATATTTGAGCGAACATTAGACAAGGGGGAATTTGGCCACACAGGCCAAATTTATGATATCGAATTGCTTTGGAACTAAATATCGTATAACAATGAAGGTCTTTCTACTGAAAAACTGGCACGGGCATTTGAAAACGGGGCGTGGCTCCACCTATATAAGCCAAATTTACGATACAGAATAGCTATAGAAGTAAAAGTCACAGAATATTGAAACTCAGAATGTAGATACCATTTGGTGATGTCGTTCTACTAGAAAAGGTGACATACATTGGACAAGGGGGTGTGTCTCAACCCATAAAAGCCAAATTTATGACACAGAAAAGCTATGGAAGACAAAGAACATAGAAGTAAGAATGAAGTTACTACTTGGTAATATCCTGCTACTAAGAAATGAAAAATGCAAAAAATGTACAATAGAGAACGCTGCTATAGACTCCAAAACTACTGAGCCGATTTAGCCCAAATTTGCGCAGTAACTATGGGGTCATTCATAAATTACGTTACCAATTTAATAGAGACAGAGGTTTTAAAATGTACTACGATAAGTAACGAATGGGGGGAGGGGGTCTCAGATATAGTATTGTGACCAAAAATAAAAAACCTCGAAAAAATTTAAATTAATGCAACCCAAAATTTCAAATCATTTTCATCCTTACATCTTATGTTTGACCGTCTAAATTGATTGTTAACTATTGGCAAGTGTAGTAAGGGCATAATTTTTCTTTGCTTGCTCTTCGACAGTTATTTTTTCTATTTTCGAATATTTTTTAATCAATTAATTTTTTTATTTCATATACTACGTTACTTTATGTGGGTGGAGGGGAGTGTTTTTGAAATGCACTACAAAGATTACCGGAGGGGGTAAAAAAAAAAATTGAAAATCGGTCACGTAATTTACGAATGACCCCTATGTTTCGAGTACGAAATGGTTTAGAAATAATAACGCTGAAGGCACTGCAACATTTTCCGGTAATTATCTAGATAAGGTGCAGCAAAGCGCACCGGGAAAAAGCTAGTATTTTTATACAGAAGAGTAGATATTTTTATTTTCAATTTCGTCAATTCGCCTCTCTTACACATTTGCATACGTTTTTGTCAAGCAAAAGTACTGTGTGACGTCATGCACTCAGTTGAGAAAGAGAGCATTAGATAACGGGACTGCGGAACTCGTAATCTTGTTTCTATCATGATACAATTATAAGGTAGGCTCATATTGGAGAGCAGGATGCGCTACTTGTCAAAATCAGCTGGTAATTTTTAGTTTTTCTAATTGTTGTTGTTGCTTTTGTCGTTTGGCGTTTGTAGCTCCTACAGCTTTGTTGTTGCATAATTTATGAATTGAGCAACCATCTTAAAATGAGCTTACCTTGTAATTGTATCATGGTTTCTATCATTTTTTGTTCTGAATGTGTTCTCAGCAGATTTCGCCGAGAGAGGACCGACTACCGATTACCACTTTGGTTCTGTTCGGGCTCTATAGCAGCGCGGATGGAATACGAGGCTTGCCTTTTAAGTCTTGCGCCTAACAATGAAAAGCTTTTATTCATTTATATCAGTGAAAATGGTTTTATTGTTTTTGCAAAGTATTCACCGAGATCTTCACAAAATTACTAAGTTGATCAATGCAGCTACCCATGTACAGATGGTTATACTACCCATGCTCTTTAGTCTATGACTAATATTTCCCCAAGTTAGACGATAAAACCAACGATGAAGGCGAAATTGAAATATATTCAACTTGAAGTCAATTTATGCTTAAACTTAAAACTCACAGTCTTCGACTTGATAACAAAAATAGCCACAACCACAAAACCGAATTGTTACAATCTTAATGTAAGCTAAAGCAAACTAATTTACAAGACGGGCTGCTGTTGAGGTTTTCTTTATCTCGGCAATAGCCGCAAGTTTTTGCATCTTATTGAAACATGCTGCCAGCAGCGACTTTAACCAAGCAACAAACAATGTGGGTGTTTTGCTAATCGCGAAGCAACAACAACGGCCACAAAATAAAAGGCATAGCCTGCTATTCAAAATTATTTGTCCCAATTTGCTGGCGCGTCAGAACATTCGAGCCAACCTCTTGAGTGTTTTCGTGCTAATAACATGTGCGTTAATGAGTGCGTTTGTATGTGTGTGCCTGTGGTCTTTTGAAACAAAATTAACGTTTTAAGTAGGTTGGCTCTTGTGAACCAAGAGAGAGAGAGAGAGAGATAAAGGCAGTGAAAATAAATTCTCATAAAGAGGCATCCCTGAAGCTTCTTGCTTTTGTGTTTAAATGAAATGAAATTCATGTTTTTTACCTACGAACTAAACGCAAAAGCTGGCAACACTGCAAGCTTACGGGTAGTTTAACTGCTGTCTTTAATTGGCTTGTGTGAAAAAGGATTGGAGAAAAGTAGTTTTTACACCTAAGGCTAGCAGCTTGTTAACTTGCGAATTCACTTTGCCAGAATTGAATTCAACCTCAGACTAATTAAATTTTTATTCCAAGTAATTTGGTTGCTTGTTTATTTGAAGATATATTTCAATTAAACTTTAAATGGCTAAATGGAAGCCTTTAAATTCCTTAAGTGTTGGGAGTTAAATGCTTAGGTTTGGAACTCGAATCAGAATTTATGTTCTGTATTTTGAATAATTTGAGGTCAAATGTTGAATTCTTTAACGAAGGATCATTTTTAAAAGGACTTATAATTATGAACCAAAAAATATTTTTGATACACATAAACATGCTGAAATATTAAAAAAAGCGGTACTAAAGAGGAGGGAAGAGATACGCATTTTTAGGCGAAAGAAAAGTGAAGCGGAAATGCGTGAGTGCGAGAAAATTGAGATGCATGGTGACAGGAATGAGGTCCGAAAATTTTTCGAAAAAATAAGACGCCTGGACGATGGTTTCAAGATCGGGGCTTCTTCCTGCAAACATGAAAATGGGAATATAGTGACAGATATCCAGAGTACACTGATGATTTGGAGGAAACACGTGTCTAGGCTTCTGAACGGCGACGACGACAACAATCCCGCCAATAGAGATGATATCCCTGAAACCCCAATTGTGGACGACAGCGTTGAAGTTCCGCTGCCCGACCATAGTGAAGTCTTGAAAGCTATAACTCGGCTTAAAAACAACAAAGCCGCAGGAGCCGATGGCTTACCTGCTGAGCTCTTCAAGAATGGAGGCGAAGCTCTATTTAAATGCATTCATGAGCTTCTATGCAGAATATGCTCGGAAGAATGCGTTCCAAATGATTGGAACCTCAGTGTGCTCTGCCCAATCCACAAGAAAGGCGATCCCGCAATTTGCGCCAACTACCGTGGGATAAGCCTTCTGAACATCGCATATAAGGTCCTGTCGACCGTACTATGTGAAAGACTGAAGCCCATCGTAAACCAGCTGATTGGACCTTATCAGTGTGGCTTCAGACCTGGCAAATCCACCATAGACCAGATATTTACGCTACGACAAATCTTGGAAAAGACCCTAGAAAAACAAATCGACACACACCATCTTTTTGTCGATTATAAAGCCGCCTTCGACAGTCCAATAAGGAATCATCTATACTCCACCATGTCTGAATTTGGTATTCCTGCAAAGCTCATCCGTCTTTGCAGAATGACACTGAGCAACACCAGCAGCACAGTTAAAATCGGGAAGGATCCCACTCCTCCATTCGATATCAAACGAGGTTTCTGACAAGGTGATTCCTTATCGTGCGACTTTTTCAACCTAATGATGGAGAAGATCATCCGAGCTGCTGATTTGAGACGCAGTAGCACGATATTCTACAAAAGTGTTATGCTGCTGTCGTATGCTGATGATATCGATATCATTGGCCATAATACGCGAGAAGTCAGTGCAGCATTCTCCAGACTAGCGAAAGAGTCGAGTCGAATGGGTCTTGCAGTGAATGCAGATAATACGAAATACCTAGTGTCAACAAATGAACAGTCCCAGCGTCTTGGAAACCACGTCACTGTTGACAACATCTCCTTCGAGGTTGTTAAGGACTTCGTCTACCTTGGATCCAGCTTTAACCCTTTCAACGATGTCAGTATTGAGATGAAACGAAGGATAACTCTTGCCAACAGGTGTTACTTTGGGCTGAGTAGGCAATTGAGAAGCAGAGCCCTCTCTCGACGAACAAAACTCACGCTCTATAAGTCACTAATCATGCCCGTCCTATTATATGCAGCACAAACCTGGACGTTGAGCAGTTCTGATGAAAAGACTTTGGGAGCCTTTGAGAGAAAGATCCTTCGTAAGATCTTCGGTCTAATCTGTGTCAATGGCGACTACCGAATTCGATTCGATGTATGAGCTGTACGCTGACATCGACATACTTAAGCGCATTAAAATCGAACGGCTCCGCTGGCTAGGTCATGTTGAGCGAATGGAAAACGACGCTCCAGCGAAAAAAATATTCGGTGCCCGGTGGTCGTCAACGCAGAAGAGGACGCCCACATCTTCGTTAGAAGGATCAGGTGTTGGATAACCTGACCACGCTTGGTGTTTCCAACTGGCGCCAGCAAGCGCAAGACAGATATGGCTGGCGCAATTTCTTATACGAGGCCAAAACCGACCAACGGTTGACAGCGCCAGATAAGTAAGTAAGTAAGTAATTAAGAGTGATTTAAACGTGATCCGAAAGGTTTTGTGTAACAGTTGAATGGGTACAACTAGCAAAACAACGGGTTGGGTCAAGTGGAAATGCTCTGAAGCGTCCAAAGACACAACAATCGACGGTAAAGGTTTTGAGTTTGGGATTCTCAAGGCATATTATTGATCGAATATCTTGAAAAAAATATTGTAAAATAACAGGTAAATATTATGCAGCATTATTGGACCATTTGAACGATGCACTCAAGACAAAACGACCATATTTAACCACATTTAAAGGAGAAGCAAAAGTATTTTTTTTTCTCAAGACAATGCATCCTTTCAAAAGTCATTGAAGCAATGGGAAAACTTAACGGAATACGCTTTGAATTGCTTTCCCATCCATTCTCCAGATATGGACCACAGCGATTATTAATTTTTTCCCAATCTCATGGGTTCATGGAACTTGGCTGACTAGACAAAAAACATTCCGAGTACTTAACTTTAGGAAGATTAAGGGGGAAAATGGGAAATAAATCCAAGATAATTCCGTGACTCTACTACTTGAAAAGGCGTGGCCGTTAAAAACAGCATTTTTTCCCATATATTCTGAAGAAAATCATGGCATTTTATGCTTAGATCTATTGCCCATTGATGACAAAATTCATAGAAAAAGTGATGTTTAGAATTTCAATGGATTTCAACATGTGACTCATTTGACCAACTGTAATTTTTCTACTTGTTGCCCGTAAATACTGAAGTATTAAAGAAAAGTAAGGTGCAGACTAATATGGCGCAGACGTATTTTATCTATATTTGTAAAAAGAAACAGTTTTTTTTTTGTTTTATAACTACCCAGTTAGGAGCCATAAATTTTATGCTTTACCAACCAGCACAAAATGTTCACCACCAGAAAACAGCAAACTTTTCAAAATGAGTAAAAATTTGTTACTTTAACGAGCGTCAAACAAAAGAAAACTTTTTAATTGCTTTTAAAATTTGGTTAACACTTCACCAGGGAGTATTTGCAGACAAATAAATTCACAGCCGTTCATAAGCTTTCGGTGTCGGGAGACTAATTTTGTTATAGGTAAATAAGGGAGCACCATTTTAGGCTGAAGCAAATGGCTCATTATTTGTAGCGGAAAGTATGTAACAAATAGCAAAGAATAATGTTAAAAGAATAAATAAACAATGATTAAAATACGATACAATGTGCAATACATTGACTTGATAATTTGATGAGTTATAAAGAAAAGATTGAGAGCATTTAGCGAGCTCAATCCTTTTCAACGCTTTTCTCAGAATGAGAAGCTAAATTACATATCTGAAAAATTGTGATGTTTATGATGTTTAGCATTTGTTCAAAATTGAACAGTACCGTGCAAATAAAGCAACAACGTTTAATTATTCTTCAATATTTATTTTATCATCTTCAAAATAATCACCATCCGAGGAGATACACGCCAACGTTTTTTCCATTCTTGGAAGCATTTTTGGTAGGCCGATTTCGGAATGACCTTTAGCTCCCTCTGCGAATTCTCTTTGATGACTTCATTCGTATTAAAAAGTTTTCCACGAAGCGACAATTTGAGTTTGGGGAATAGGAAAAAGTCACATGGGGCCATATCTGGCGAATATGTTGCATGTTGAACGATATTGACATTGTTTTTGGTCAAATAAACGCGTACAATGCGTGATGTGTGAGCTGGCGCAAAACCATGAATCGTCCTTCCATAATTCTGACCTCTTTCGCAGAATATTCTCGTGCAAACTCTTTAAAGCACTCAAATAATATTGAGCGTTGATCGATTGACCTTGCGGAAGGAATTTAGAGTGCCCGACACCTAGAGAATCGAAGTAAACAGTCAACATTACCATAATTTCTTAACGAATTTGTCGAGGTTATTTGGGTTTCGGTTCATCTGGATAGTGCCACTCTGTAGATTGTTGAGCTGTTTCGACGTCATACTTGTACACCCAAGTCTTTTTATCAGAAATGTGAAATGTGCTGAATGTCCGTATCTTCCATTAAAAAGATCTGAGCGATAGTTTTGCGAAACTCCCTTTGAAGAAAATTCAGAAATTTGGTAGAAGTCGCGCTGCAACTCGTCGAATGCCTAAAACATAATTTAAAATGATGTGTGCCGATCTAGTCGATATGTCAAGCTCGGCAGTTATAACTCTCACGGTCGCACAACGATTTTCGAGCGCAATTTCCTTTACTTTTTTGTTACTTTCATCGTTTATTGATATTTTTTTTTTTTTGTTTTTTTTTTAGACTAAACCAACGCTGAGGGGATGCCCCCTATAAATGCGTAAGCATTGAGTTGATTCGGAAGAAGGGTGATAGTTTAGTTGGAGGGTGGAAAGATTGAGGATTGTCGGTGAAGATTTGTTTTGAACCTAGACAGCTGGAAGCCATCGGGGAACATACTCGCAGGGAGATTATTTCACAATCTTACTGTGCGACCGAAAAACGAATTATCTCTGTAATGCGATGTTCTATTGGACATCGAGGCAATGGTATAGGGATGGGCTTGGAGTGCTGACCGAGTGGACCTGGGAAATACTCGAGCTGGTGGTGTCAGGTCTTGTACCTCCCTTGAACACTTCCCATGGTAACACCTATATAGAAGGCTAAGACACCCAACATTGCGTCGATGTCCAAGAGAGTTGAGAGAAGATGAAATATTTTCATCCCCTATCAAATATATCACACGTCGTTGAATTCTGTCCAGAAGCTCCAAATAGGATCTTGAAGCCCCTGTCCAAATGTGCGAATTGTACTCTATTTTCGGCCTGATGTATGAAGTGTAGATCATGCGGAGATCAGATGGGGTAAAATATCTTTTGCACCGTTTTAAGAAACCTAGGCACTTGGCCGCTTCCTTCGAAACATCGAAAATATGATCATTTCAACGAAGATCGGATCTTATCGATATGCCCAGAACGTCAAGAGCATCTGACTCCGCATCTGACTCGCTAAGGGGCAATTCATTCGTTTGTGGGTTATCAGACAACACTGGGTCTTGCTTGCATTAAACTCAACTCTATTAGCACGACCCCACTCAGAGATTTTTCTTAAGTCGTTAAGAAGTGTGTTATTCATATTTTGCCTCTTTCTCTCAATCTTCAAAGAGCTCGGGCGTTTTTTGAACGAATATGAATGACAAATGCTGCTGTCATCCGCAAAATAATGAATTGGGGTATGAGTCAACGACAGAAGGTCGTTGATAAAAACCAGAAACAAAGTTGGAGATAGGACTGAACCCTGCGGTACTCCTGCATTGATGGTGTGCTCTCTGGACGAAACGCCGTCAACAACGACACGGATAGATCTGCCATTAAGAAAGCACGAAATCCATCGGGCAAATGTACTACCGACTCCATATGCGATTAGTTTAGACACGAGCGCTTTATGCCACAATCGGGCAAACGCCTTAGAAATATCCAGAACAACAACTCTACTCTCACCGAATAAAGGAACGCATTGGTTCCATTTCTCTGTGAGGAAAGCCATAAGGTCACCAGTAGAGCGAGCCCTCCGGAAACCATATTGGCGATCACTGAGAAGTTCGTTGCGCTCCAAGGGTTCGCGGCATCGCCCTTTTTTGGTACCGGCTGGACATTTGCGATCTTCCAACAAGATGGAAATACTCCTGCCCTGTAGGCGATGTTGAAAAGATTGCGCAAATGCCGAGCTAATGTAGAAGCACACTTTTTAAGTACAATTGGTGGTATGCCATCAGGACCAGAGGCTTTGTTGATGTTGAGATTTCCAAGGACCTTTTTAACTGATCTCGCTCGAAAATATATATCCCGCATTGCAGAAAATGTACTTTCAACAAGAGGCAGTGGCTGATTGCTAACCGGGATTGTGGAGTTCTGTGCGAACAATTCAGTCAACAGGTTCGCTTTATCGGCCGGGTCAGTGAAGATTTGGTCATCTTTCAAAAGATTTGGGATTGACGCCAATGTTTTGGTTTGCTTTGCTTTGCTTTTTCGTTTTTTTTAATCTCCGAATTGGGCCTACCTTATAATTGTATCATGGACTCGAGGTAAGCTTGTTTAGAAAGAAATAAGAAAGAAACTACGTGACAGATCGCGCTAAAAATTAACGCCCAAGCCCATGGTATAATAATACAAGGTAGCATTGACAACTGCTTATTTTCTCTTCTACAAGAAAACATCTCCTGTCAAATACAGCTTTTATGAAAATGCATCTGCAGCTGCTGAGGTTGTTGTTTTTTTGCACTTCAACGTTTCTGATCCATTTCATCCCAAATTCTTGCCAAATGCTGCTTGAACCCATCAATTGTTAAGTCTTTTGTTGACCCAATTTTACTTAACATATAGCCCCAAACACAGAAAGCCAATGGATTGAGATCCAGTGAT
Organism: Pherbina coryleti; assembly: GCA_943735915.1. Classification (NCBI taxonomy): domain Eukaryota; kingdom Metazoa; phylum Arthropoda; class Insecta; order Diptera; family Sciomyzidae; genus Pherbina; species Pherbina coryleti. The sequence goes on along the minus strand of OX030952.1, from coordinate 85,059,321 downwards.
GTTGCTGGCCATTCTTCGGCAGAGAGGAAATCAGCCAAATTTTCTCGGCACCAGTCTGGAGAACGTTTTGTTTTATGGGAAGGTGCAGAGTCTTGTTGAAAGCAAAAATGCTCGTCTTTGTATAATATCCTGGCGTCGGAAACAAGATGATCTCGTAAAACGTATGCGAGGTAGTAGTTGGAATCAATTTTATCAACTTGATCTATAAATAGCAACGGCGATTTGCCTTTTTGTGATAATGCTCCCTACACCATGATTTTGGTCACTTTTTGATGTCGCTCAGCAGCCAATTCGTCTTTTGGAGCACTCGCAAGACTTCTTGAATACACACGGTTATTCTGTTAGTTATGACTGTCTTGCAGGAAGAACAGTTTTTCTTCTGAAAAGATTATCTCATCTCCATCGTGGCAGGCAACTCCTTACTTTTTACTACACGTAATTGCTTTTTCCTATCTGTTAGCCCATGTACGTGTTGCTTTTTATAGGCCTTGAGTTGTAGGTCATTTCTGATAAGAAGCTGCATTGAAGACATTGGTATTTTCCTTGGGACTGTAAGGCGGATGACCCATCAACTGCACGTTTTGAGTGCACAAAACTCTTTTGTTTGAGTTGATGTGTTGAAACTTGAGCTGCACTGTCGTGATGGAGAATGATCTTCCTGCGGTGGTTGGTTTTCCTCAATTCTGCGAAGACTTTCGGAAAGCAAATGATTGGGAACCATTCAGCATTGACAGTTCTCCGTTGCTCAAGTGGTACAGTTGCGACATGACCGGGTTTTTTTAAAAAACTGGAAACCATTTGCTTGGATGTGCTCCGTCCGTGCACAACTTTTGTCGGGTTTTGCTCACTTTGGAAGACCCGAACAGTGGATTGCTGCTTTGTTCGGGCTCATAAGCGTAGATCCATGATTCATCACCTGTGGCGATATCGTAGATGTGTTTTGAACCACCCCCGCTGGACTTTTATAGCATTTCTTTGCACCAATCGACACGAGTTTTTTTTGTTTTTGAGGAACTGTCAAATTATGTGGTATCCAACGGGAACAAATCTTCCACATGCCTTAGAGCTCATTTAAAATCGAATGTAGACTAGTCTCACGTACATATGTCCAAGGATGACTCCATCTCACGGTATGTCACATACCGGTCTGCTATCAACAGTTCGCGAACAGCATCGATGTTTTTTGCCACAACAGCCATTCTTGGGAGACGTTCACGAAATTCGTCTTGGAGAGAAAGACGACCACGTTCGAACTCATTGAACCAGCGTTTTACTGTCGCTGGGAGTACTGATTGATCACGAAAAGTCGAACAAAGTTGATCGATGCATACTTTTCTGGTCAATACACGTCGAAAACCGTAAAAAATAATCACCCGAAAATGTTCACGTGTAAATTCAATTTTTTTGCTGAAATACAATTTTCAAATCACTGTAAACAATACAATAAGCGCACATACACCAAAACATTGTGAGTAGGTTTATGCTAGAAAATGACAAAAACTTTTCAATTGGAACTGTTAAAATTCAATGCTTAGTGATGTCGAGGCGCAAGACTTAAAAGGCAGATCTAGTTTGTTTGCTAATCTCTGCAATACATTCGAGTTTTGTCTTGAGATTTTTTTTGCTCATATCCAAAATTCTAAAAAGATCCCTTAAAGCAAATCAACAAGATCTTATAAACTTTAAACTTGGCGCAAAATTTAACATTATTGACTTGCTCTTTAAAAGCTTTGTAAAAATTTAATTGAAAATTTAAACAAAAACATCAACAATAACAACTCAGTAAGTGATGCTATTCCCTAGCGCAAAAAATCTTGAAACTGGATATTTACGTTAATTACCAACTAAGTGGATGTTATATATTTTAAGCCAAATCCTTTAAGCTCAAAGTCCACAAAGTTCACAAGCCAACATTAACAACAATTGACTTTTCTGATAACGAAAACAACACCAACAACAAGGCCCAAGACACTTAAATTAATTGGTGACATACATTAATCAGACATAAATTAAGTTTTTACGTCTTTGCCGTTTGAAGGCAGAATTGATTGAAAGCTCTTTAAAAGCATTTCGCAAGGCCTGCCAACATTTCTTCACTATTTTTTCCCCCTCTGACATTCATGTAGTAGTAGTAAATCCTTGAATATGATTTAATGGCAACTTGACTAAAGAGCGCATTGAGATGATATTAATACACATTTTGTTTCTGAGTTTCTTCTGTTGATAAGAAAGATTTTCTGCTATTTTCGAGAAATAACTTTCACGAGTTTTGTTTTCTTGCTGAAGTGTGTTATTGGAATGCTTGAAGTGATTTGAATGTGTGCGTGCTTGAGATGTATTAAAGCAAATTTTTGTTTTTGTTTTTTTTTGTTGAAGCTATATTAAATAGGCACGTCAGAAACCAATTAAATGAAGTCCTTTTGAATATTTAAAAAATTATTCCAAGCAACATAATACTTTTGTGGAATATCGTGCCACTACGTCTTAAATCAGCAGCTTGGATGGTCTTCTCCATCAATAGATTGAAAAAGTCACACAATAAGGAATCACCTTGTCTGAAACCTCGTTTAATATCGAATGCGGGAGTGAAAACCTTCCCGATGCTGGTGTTGCTCAGTGTCATTCTGCAAAGAAGCTTAGAAGCTGAATGCATTTAAAATTTACATCAGTCATGAGCAGGAAAATAAATTGGTGGGCCAATTTTTTTTTTTTTTTTTCTAAACAAACACAATATTTTCTTCATTATTGCATTTGATCATCGTTGCAAAAATAATAAACTAGAAAAAAAAGATACAGTAGTTTCGACTATGTCGTAACACAAGACGTAGAATTATTCAATTCGCTTTTGATGACATCTTTTTTTAAAAATATTTAGCAAAATATTTATTCCATACACCTGAGCATATGACCTTTAAAAGAGTGCCGGAGAGGGTTAATATGTATGACCGACCCCCATTACTTTTGCAAAAGGAACATTTTTGCCTTCGCCACCTATTCCCTCCGACCACTCCTTAGGGGGCTCCCATACAAATTTTTGGTTTTTGTTTATTCCATACACCTGAGCATATGAGCTTTAAGAGAGTGCCACAGAGGGTTAATATGTATGACCGACCCCCATTACTTTTGCAAAAGAAACATTTTTTCTTTTGACACCTATCCCCTCCGACCATCCCTTAGAGGGGCTCCCATACAAATTTGTTTGTTTTTGTATATATATTCTTTACACCTGAGCATATGACCTTTAAGAGAGTGCCGCAGAGGGTTAATATGTATGACCGACCCCCATTACTTTTGCAAAAGGAACATTTTTGCCCTGGACACCTATTCCCTCCGACCACTCCTTAGGGGCTCCCATACAAATTTTTGGTTTTTGTTTATTCCATACACCTGAGCATATGAGCTTTAAGAGAGTGCCACAGAGGGTTAATATGTATGACTGACCCCCATTACTTTTGCAAAAGGAACATTTTTGCCTTGGACACCTATTCCCTCCGACCACTCCTTAGGGGGCTCCCATACAAATTTTTGGTTTTTGTTTATACCATACACCTGAGCATATGACCTTTAAGAGAGTGCCGCAGAGGGTTAATATGTATGACCGACCCCCATTACTTTTGCAAAAGGAACATTTTTGCACTGGACACCTATTTCCTCCGACCACTCCTTAGGGGCTCCCATACAAATTTTTGGTTTTTGTTTATTCCATACACCTGAGCATTTGAGCTTTAAGAGAGTGCCACAGAGGGTTAATATGTATGACCGACCCCCATCACTTTTGCAAAAGGAACATTTTTGCCTTGGACACCTATTCCCTCCGACCACTCCTTAGGGGGCTCCCATACAAATTTTTGGTTTTTGCTTATTCCATAAACCTGAGCATATGACCTTTAAGAGAGTGCCGCAGAGGCACTATATAATTATGGCATTATATAATATGTATAACCAACCCCCATTACTTTTGCAAAAGGAACATTTTTGCTTTGGACACCTATTCCCCTCCGACCACTTCTTAGAGGGGTTCCCATACAAATTTTATGGTTTTGTCGATAAAACCGGAAACTATCGATAAATAGGTAGCAAGTTTAAGCAAACAAAAACATCAAATGTTGGCTTTATATTTCATGTAATTGTGTAAAATTTATATAAGTTAGAGAGTTCAAACATGAATTCTTCTCCCAGTGAGGATCAAGCAGACCAACCAGTGCTAACATCAACATTGTACGATCAGTACTTTAGGCACACCAAAGGCTCAAATTGTGACCTAAATACCGACACCTGATCACTATCAACCACCCTACTTACCTCCGAGAATGACGTATTCTACGTCAAAAGGTCAAATCACTCCGACAAGACAAACAAATCATGTGTGTTTTTGCTTTACAATGAATCAAAAAAGTTTAGAAACAAAATATTTTCTCTCAAGCAATCATTGAAATTTTACACTTTTTAAGCTGTTCCAAAAATTTTTTTCTTATATCTTTATTCCATTTACATATATTCACAACACAATAACAAAAAAATGAAATCAAAACCAATTACAATATTCGTACAAGTGATAAAAACAACATAAAGGACATTATTTCATGGCCAAAAAAGTTTAGAAACAAAATTAAAGTTATACAGAAACTAGTAAGAAATGATCTTCGACTGGGTCGAAGTTAAAATACCCCCACGTCCGAACCAAAGTATATTCAAAGTCTCAAGCAGTCAAAAAAATGTTTATTTGTAAAAACATTTTCGTCATAGTTTTAAGAGAAAATATTCTCTTTTGTTTTTTGATAAAGTCACTTTGTATGGGAGGTGGGTGTGGTTTTCACTCGATTTGGTTGAATTTCATACACAAAGTACAAGTTATATATCAAATTTCATATGCAAAATTTCAAGTCCATTTATTAAGTTTTGGAGAATTTAAAGAAATTTTACATTTTTGGTAAAGTCACTTTGTATGGGAGGTAGGCGTGGTTTTCATCCGATTTGGTTGAATTTCATACTTAGAGTGTATATAATATATCAAAGCTCATACACAAAATTTCAATTTCATATATTAATTTTTGTGGAATTCTAAGAGATTTTACCGTTTTGATAAAGTCACTTTGTATGGGAGGTAGGCGTGGTTATGATCCGATTTGGCTCATTTTCGAACTTTATTTTTTACCTTTATTTTTTAGATAAAAGCTTAAATATCGAGTTTCGTGATGATAGCTTGAAAATTACGGCTTTAGACAGACGGACATGGCTAAATCGACTCGGGTGGTGATGCTGATCAAGAATATATACACTTTTCTATACCTACCACGCCTGCTTATGGGCGTTACAAACGGAGTGACAAAATTAATATACCCCGTTTACGTTTTTTAAACGTAGGGGTATAAAACTTAAACAAAAACTACCTATTGAATATTTTAGTACTTCGTTTGATAGCCTTCCGCATCAAGAACCGCTTGAAGTCTATTTTTCATTCCCAAAGATAGTTTTTCGCGCTCTTGTGGGTTAATTGCATTCCATTCTTCTAATATGGCTTGTTTAAGCGACTCTTTGGATGTAATATGATGATGCATGATCTTTTTTTCAATAAGGTCCCACACATTTCCAATTATGTTGAGATCTGGAGATTGTGGGGGTGTATGCAGCTGGTGTGGGACTTTGAAAAGCAGCCATTCTATGACCAAATGCGACTTGTGCTTGGAGTCATTCTTGTTGGAAAAAGAAACTTATTTCATCTAGCCCCATTTTGTTCACACTTTGCAGCAAATTTTCTCTCAAAATGGCTAAATATGTTCTTTATTCATTATTCCTTCAGTGAACTTCAAGTTTCCCACGCCAGCCGCTGAAACACACCCCCACACTATCACACTACCGCCTCCTTGTTTTATTGTTGCTTGAATGTTTTCTTTACTGAACTCCGTATTTGCCTTTCTCCACACCACACGACGTCCGTCCGCACCAAAAATGTTGTATTTCGACTCATCACTAAATACCACAGTTTTCCAAAATTGTTCCGATTGGTTGATGTGTTTTTTTGCGAACTCCAAGCGTTTATCCGCATTTCGCTTATTTATGAAATATTTTTTTCGAGCAACTCTACCATGATAGCCAGCCTTATGGAGCCTATTTCGAACTGTTTGGGCATTTACGTGGACATCATGAAATTTCTCTAGTGTCGCAGCAATCTTCGGAGCAGAAACGTTTGGAATTGCTTTTATTTCTGACAAAATAACTCGTTCATGGCGCCCTGTTAAAGAACTTGGCCGACCAGATCGAAGTTTTGGTTGTAATGATCCCGTGTATAAATATTTATTTATAATTTTATGAACACTAGAATGGCTTCCCCCGATTATTTAGCCAATATCACGCACTTTATTATTTTGAAAATACAGCCTTAGAATTAATTTACGAACGTCCAGTGAGATTTCGGTATTTTTTCTTATTTTTAAGACAAGAAGACAAATAATCTGCTTTTATTACAAAAAAGCGAGTGACTGATGCGTATGTTACTGACATTTATAGCTAAAGACTTTAGATCCCGTTATTTTTAAACTTTTTTCAAACGAAGCAATTCAAAGTTCCATCAAAAGCACAAATGTTTTTAAACTTTTTTGGCTATGAAATGTTTAGTTTTTTGTTTCTTTTTTCATTTGTAGTGATAAGAAAGTTGTTTTTTGGTTTGAATTTTTGATGTTGCGTTAAAAATATATATGAAATATAAAATATGTAAAAAAAATTTTTAGTTTTGTGTTAGAAGGGTAAAAATTGAATAAATATTTTAAAGAAACTGTTTTGTTTCTAAACTTTTTTGATTCACTGTATATGTTACAAGCAACGGGACAATAAAGCGAGTTAAAGCGAGTTAAAAATTTGGTGAACGTCGGTTTTGTTGTTGTTGTTTTTTGTACGTGTTGTGTTGTTGTTTTTACAAATGTGCAAACACAAATTTGATAAAATATAACAAATTTGTAGTTGAGCTAATTGTGCTTCTAGAAGCTTATATCTAATTTAAATAAAGCTTCGCCTCAATTCTTGAAGAGCTCAGCAGGTATTCTGTTGACTTTGTTGTTTTTAACAACGCTACTGACTACAAACAATATAAGGATCATCAACTAATTAAATAAACTAATTAACTGCTTCATCAATGATTACATTTGATTTTGATTTGGTAGTTCTTTTGGATGCTAGGAGAGGCCAGATGTTGGCAACAATATTTTCATTAAGTCTGTATTACATTAAATCCTCGAGTATAAACGGGTATGATTAAGTCGATTTTTTTCTGAATTCCTTTTGTCTTCCTTTCAATACCTCTTTAGACAAATTTACGAGCGGTAAGGAAAATTATGAAATAACTTTACATCCTTGTATAAAAACCAGGGAATGGAAAAAAACCTAAACGATCGGTTCGTTTTTGATATGTTCTGCATTTTTTAGAAAGCGCTACCTTTATTCCTCCTCATTCGTATATCGCTTTTCGACTCAATCATAAGCGCTACTCTTAGCACGCAGAAGAGAGAGAGTGGAACAGAATGGAGGAGTTGTGTTGAAAAAGCACAAAACATTATTTGCTCTGTTGTGGTTTTTGCTCGCCATCGTAAACAAGAACCAAAACCGTACCAAATGTTTCGTTCGTTTCTGCGTTTCTTTGTGCAATCATTTTGAAAGTATCCAAATAATTCAAAGAGCTTGTGTGGGAAACGCTAATCGTATTAGGACTTTTTAGGATTCTTTGGACTACTTGGACAAAAATTGATGATTTTTATTTTAAAATTGAAGATGGCGGACAGGGTTGCCACCTAATTTTTGTATTTTTACGAATTCGGTGCTGGGGCGAACACTAGGTAAAAATGGGTCGCTGAACCCGAATCCGTTTTCAGAATTTCAAAATTGTGTAATTTTTAACCCTATAGGGTTGCCACCTAAAAATATGCTTTTTTAAAAGTTTTAAACACGATCCTACAGTTTTAGGGGGTCGCTGATTTCGAATCTGATGTCAAAATTTTAAAATTCAAGATGGCTGATAGGGCTGCCACCTATTTTTTTTATTTTTACGAATTCGATGCTGGGGCGAACACTAGGTAAAAATGGGTCGCTGAACCCGAATCCGTTATCAGAATTTCAAAATTGTGTAATTTTTAACCCTATAGGGTTGCCACCTAAAAATATGCTTTTTTAAAAGTTTTAAACACGATCCTACATTTTTAGGGGGTCGCTGATTTCGAATCTGATGTCAGAATTTTAAAATTCAAGATGGCTGATAGGGCTGCCACCTAATTTTTTTTATTTTTACGAATTCGATGCTGGGGCGAACACTAGGTAAAAATGGGTCGCTGAACCCGAATCCGTTGTCAGAATTTAAGAATTGTAAATTTTTAACCCTATAGGGTTGCCACCTAAAAATATGCTTTTTTAAAAATTTTAATCATTATCTACCAGTTTTAGGGGGTTGCTGATTTCGAATTGGATATCAGAATTTTAAAATTCAAGATGGCACATTGTGGCAACCCTATTGTTGAAAATTTCATAATTTTTAAATTCTGACAACGGATTCGGGTTCAGTGACCCATTTTTACGATGTGGCGTCCGTGGCGTAGTTGGTTAAAGTGCGTGGCCGCTATGTCAAAGAACTTTGGAGACCCAGGTTCGAACCCCAGCAGCGACAGAAAATTATTTGAATTAAAATAATTTTTCTGTACGGACGCCACCTCTCTGCAGACATTAGCAAACCTCAGAGAGTAACCAAATTGCCATGTAAAGCTTCTTGAGAACGAGAACATTCCGTTCATCGCCGTTCGGAGTCGGCGTTAAGCATGTAGGTCCGGTTCTCGGTCAATTGTGTACAAACTTAATAACACGCACAACACAATTGATCATAAGAAGCTAGGTCAAAGTCCTTTCAAGGGCTGAAATGGCCAGTTATTTATATATATTTATTTATTCAGTTAGCGATGGCGAGTAAAAAACTCAACACAGCAAATTTTGGTTTATGCTCGAAAAACAATCCGCTACCATTCTGTTCCGATCTCTCATTTCTGCACTATGGTGCTAGTGCTTTTGTTTGAACCGAAGAGCAACAAACGGAATGCAGAGAGAAAAAGTTTTTGATCGCTTTTGTAGCGCTACGTATAAGGTACGGTTTTTTTTCATTCTCTGATAAAAACTTTATGAACACTGCTTGGCATATAATAACAGCCATATAAACTTATATACCTTCTGTTCAAAATCGGACTGTGCGAATGAAACAACAGTTTTCATAAAGCTAATGATTTTTTTTTAAGGCTGGTAATTTTTTTTTTTTTTTTTTTTTTTTTAGACTAAACCAACGCTCAGGGGATGCCCCCTATAAATGCGAAAGCATTGTGTTGATTCGGAAGAAGGGTGATAGTTAGTTGGAGGGTGGAAAGATGACCTGTGAATTTCAGAACAATGGGGCAGCCGCTAACCAAAAATCTCAAAAGGTACAGATAATATTTTGAAAATAAGAAACTAATACTTCAAATAAAATTACAAAAAAAAAAAAAGAATTCGACTGGATCCAAGAATCTTTTTCCTTCTAATTCCTAGTCCAACTTTGCTAAATTTTTATTATTTTTCCATACAAAATTGACAATTTCTCGCAAAAACTCACTTTTTAAACCTTCGTAACTTTCGTGTTTATGACAAAAGGAATATAATATGGGTATTCACGGGTTGATGCCGATTTGCAAAAATACGAAAATGCAACATATTTTTCGCACTAACACGTGAACATCAACATGGGCGTTGCCAAGGGGGGGGGGCGCAGGTAGGGGCAGCTGCCCTCCCCTAGAGTTTAAAAACTAAGATATATGCAAAGCAACCCTAGAGATTAAAAAATGAAGACATATCGCACTCCATCGTCAAAACAGGCACAACTCAAAATTTGCAAATTTGTACATTTACAGCCTTATTCATAAACACATTTTAGAGGCAGCGTAACTTTAAACGGGCTTTAAAAAAGAAAACGTTATTCATAAACATTTTTCGTAGTTGTTTAAGAGCTGCGTAACTTAAACGCCGAAATTGGCGTTTAAAGGTTACGTAAATACAACCATGATTTTTGTTTGTCTTTTCTTTTAATATCAAAGACATGCTCCATATGCGCCCTTTGCAGCATTTTTTTATGCGGCGGCCATTGTAAATCCATAGGAATTCTTAATTTTTGTAGAGATTTTCTATAGTTCAGACACAAACCTTACAAACATAAGCAGAAAATGAAAAAATGTTTATGAATAACAATGTTAGCAAGGTTGCATAGAAGCTGCGTAAAGCCTTAAACAGTGCGTAACTAAACAAGCGTTTAAAGGTTGTTTAAGGAAATCTATTGAATAAGGCTGTTAATGTTTAACTATTCGTAGTGATAACCTCCATCAACTTTCAAAATTTTGCACTCATCTTTTTACTCTTTGATTAAAAAATCGTTTTGTCTCCTTGTTTTGTATGGATTCCTTTGAAAAGCAAACTGGTTTTTTGCTTCTCCTGAAAATTTTGAAATTTTGAGTTGTGTCTGTTTTGAAGATGGAGTGCGATATGCAAAGCAACCAAAGCCACTTACTTTATTGGCTTTACCGATAATTCCCGCACGCCGGAACTCGATTGAATTCACTAATTCAATTTCAAGCATAATGTTTTACTGGGTTCACATTCCTCAATATTAACGAGCATTGCTGACCACTGTGAATACCCCTTTAACATTGCGTTTATAATTCTTCATTGGCAACACTTATTTTAAGTATTTAGTTTTTAAATTTAAACGCAACCCTGATGTTGATGTCTTAAAAGAGACCAAAATATTCTTTCTCGAAACGGGAGAAGCGTTGAAAATTTTGATAGCTTTTCCTTGGTTAAGAAGCACTATGGGGGAAAATCGTCTTAATGATCTGGCCATCATGAGTGTATTAATTTATGAAAACTAACAAGATTTTCAAAATAAAGTGGTCGAGAAGTTTACAACAAACCCCAATTACAAAGATTATGTTTTAATTAACTTAATAAGTGTCAAAAATTAATCTGTATAAACTCCTTTCATGTTCTTTTTCTAATTAATATAATTAATAACTATATTTACAAGTTTTATTTTAAGAGTCAAGAGCTCGTGGAGGCTTACACATTGGACTTTGTAATGTTCTTATTACAATCGCCGTGGGTAGAGGTAGTAAGACTCGCACTACAAACAAGCGTAAATTGTAGGTTCTGTTAACTGTACCTAGAATTTATACTTTTTCCATTCTCCATATAGCAACTTGCCGCCGCCCCTGGGTCATCAGCTGGCGACGCCCTTGAACATCAATATTGTAACTATACGATAACTGAAAGAATATATTGCCACCTTATTTGAAAATAACAAAAACTTAATAAAATCAACGCACAAACTTAGCCTTTTTAAAGTTTTACCCAGATGGCAACTATGCTTGATAACAACCATAAAATGAATCAGCTGTTTCGCATCACTCTTTGTGCGCTTTCGCCATGCACATTGGGCCAGAAATTTGAAAAAGTGGCCAACACTCATATCTTGGCGATGCATAGACATAATTAAATAAGAATTGGTACAGAATACTTAACATAGGACCTTCTTCAAGTGCGGGAAAAAAAGTGGGCGGGAATCAACAATGGGGCGTGGCAATATCAATAAAATACTGTATCTCGTCTAATAGTGGGACTAGGCTATTAAAAATGGGTACAGTGTTTTATGGGATATTTTCCCGAGCATGATAAAAAATTGGACTGGATTTAACAGAGGGGCGTGTCACTATTAATAAAATTCCGTATCTCAGTTAGTGTTTGGACTAGGGTATTGAAATTGGGTAAAGGGGTTGGTAAGATCGTTTTCGAGCATGTTAGAGAAAGTGGGCGGGACTCAATAATGGGGCGTGGCAATATCAATAAAATACCGTATCTCGTGCAATAGTGGGACTAGGTTATTAAAATTCGGTATAGTGCTTTGTGGGATATTTTCCGAGCATGATGAAAAATTGGACTGGATTAAACAAAGGGGAGTGTAACTTTAGTAAAATGCCGTATCTCAGTTAGTGTTGGGACTAGGGTTTTGAGATTGGGTATAGGGGTGGGTACAATCGTTTCCGAGAATTTTAGAAAAAGTGAGTGGGATCCAACAATGGAGCGTGGCACTATTTAATAAAAACTGCAGTTTGGTTATTATTTATTCTGTGGTATTAAAAAAAGGCGGGATACGAGACAGATCAAGGCGTTGCTTTTACCGAATCTGACATGTGTTGTGTGAACTAAAAATAAATATATATGGTTTTAGAAAATAACAATTTTAGAACAATAAATATATTATGAAATCGAGAAACAAAAAGCCCGCAATTAGCCTACATAAATGACATATGTATAAAGTTTTCAGGCTCACTACGTGGAGGTTGCGGAGAGAGCCCCATGCTTTTTTTTATTTTTTTCTGCTTTTTTGTTTTTGTAGTTTTTTTCATTGCACGCAAAAACAAATGAAGACCGTAACTATTTACATACATATTTATACATATTATACATATTTATTTTTTTGCAGCTAGTTTTATTCAAAATGATTTCTGCAAGTGGTCAAGTAAACCATTTTCTTATTTTTGGTTTTTTTTTTCATTATGTTTGATAACAACTCTTTATTAGCACATTTCCGTAAGATCTATCACGTAAAATAAAAATTACGGATTTTATGACGCTTTCCGTATAGCATGTTTTGGCGAAAATGAGCAAATTTATATGGGAAAGTAACAAATTTTTCATAAGTTTCAAACGCAATTAAAGAAAAAAGGCAGTTTTGGTTTTCTTTATTCTTGAGTATGTTTTAAAACAACTCTTTCTAGACAGATTCCCAAACTTTTTATTCTATTTAATGAAATTGAAGTTAATTTTGATCTCTACACTTTCTTCAACTGTAGATATTTATCTTTTAATCTTAGTTTTGTATGGGAGGTGGGCAAAGGGCGTGGGCAAAGGGCGTGCCCAATATTGATAAAAATTTGTACGATGATTCCTTCTATTTTTGTCCCCCATCCTAAGAACTCATTATACTGTGCGACGTTAGTTTTTTATAAATTTCTCAAAAGTAAATAAAAACGTGCAAAAGTGTGCATATCCCTCTTCAAGTAAATATCTTATAGAAAGTAATAGCATGTAAATTATTTCAATTACGAGCGGAATCTCAGGAATCTTCTTTAGGCGCCGCATTTTTTTTTAAACCCCATTTTTTTGTACTTAGTATGTGGAAAAAAGGATTAAAAACAAAAGAAAATATATACATATATATATATATATATACATATTTTTCAATATTGTATTCAATGTGTTTAAAAAAGTGGTAAACATTTTAAAGGAGTTTGAGAAATAGTTATACTGTTGATGATTTCAAATTTTAGATGTAAATAAAAAAAATTTTTGACTTAAAATGCCTCCCAAATTGTAATTTTTAATTTTATATTAATAATATTTCGTCTCAGGGTACCTTAATGTGTCCCGTTATCAGTCGTAAGAATCATTTGTATACAGAAAATATTTGACTTTTGGCCACTTATTGAAATTCCTGGCCCAATGTGCATAGGTTTAATAGCAGTGCGTAATAGCAGTGCGTAAGTGTTGCAAAATGGCTTCTAATGTGTTTTTTTGTTGGAATAATGCGAAATTTCGCAATCTTGCATTTTCGCATCGTCGCAACTGCGTTTCGCACTAAGCAATCTTAAAATAATCTTGTTTATTGTTTCTTTGAAAAAACATGCTACATTTTTCAAAATATAACTTACTTTTAAAGTACTTGATTTTCTTCAAATAAAAAGGTGTTGTACTATGAAGGCCTCGAATTTATTTGTTATAAATTTACATTTTATATAACTGAATAATATGATTTTATCTAGAATACTGATAAAAAAAAACAATACCTTTTCTTATTTTTGTGCCCATTCGATGCATTTGTGTCGTGAACGTGACATCGTGTCCTTTGCTACCAAACCTTTCTTTATCCTTATCCTTGTTCTTATATTTGCCCTAATAAAACTGCGCAGGTCCAAAAATCAAACAAGCTGAAGACATATCATTTCAACATAATTCGAGAACATTTAGAAAAACCATGTTTTCATTGTCTTTATCAGCATCATGGCAACAAGTGAAACATTACAGAACAGAAGTACAGTCTGATAAGTAAGAGCGTGTACGGAATAATTTAAAATCTAAAATAATAATAATAATATATATAATATTTATAATCTAAAAAATCTATAAATTTATTTAAGAACATTTTTCTTTACATACATACATTCATTATACATGTTCCGAACGCAATCACATTAATAAGATGTCCAATCAACACCAGCGTTAATAATCGCTTGACATCTCCGCGGCATACTTTCCACTAAATTTTCGGCATATTCGACAGGAAGAGCTCTCCAAATGCGTCGAATTTCTCGGAAAAACTATTTTAAAGTATAGGTGGGTCTCCTTCGAAGCTTCTGCTTGATGTAGCCTCAGACGTTTTCGATGGGATTAGCATCAGGCGATTGTGCAAGCCAATCTAATATGACGATGCCTCTATCGCGTTTCCAGTCGGTGCAGAGGCGGCTGAGATGTTTGGAGTCAATGTCCTCCTGCAGAATCCAGTCTTCGTTTTTGATTATAAATTGGCATTTGGAAGTCGGTAATAAATTTCTCCTAAATTCTTCCCTTCTCATAAATTTTTACCATTCTGGCAGTGTTAAGGTTCTCGGTAAAGAGGTGCAAAGTGCCGAAACCCTTTTTTGAGAAGCATCCCCAAAGATGAATTTGAATGGAATGTTTACGGTGCGCTGGAAAAAATTACTTGACGATGAAGACCAAGCCAGCGGTACAATCGAATAACCCCAAACAGAAGATTCGTTCGAAAAGAGTACGTTACTCCAATTGCGATCAATGTTTTCTGTTGCCCAAGCCATTTTTTTAGTAACGTGTTTTTCGGACAACAGTGGTTTCTTCATTGTGCTTCGTCATTTCAAATTATTTGTACGCAAAGTACAATAGTTACGTGCTATTATATACTTAGACCTTTTTGCCTCAATTTTGCTTGCCCTTGACGCAAGCTTAAGTCAGGATTCCGCGAAAACAAACGCACTATAATTTTTTCATCCTTCTAGGTCACGTTCCCTGTTGAGCCACGATCGGGAAGGTCATCGATGTTTTTAGATTCCTTAAAGCATTGCACCCACTTCCGGACAAAAGCCTTTGGGTTTTTCAAATGCTTTGCCGCCGCTGCATAGGACATTTTTGGTCCTTTTGGATGGTTGCAGAGGAAAAATGCCTCGAAGCGTTCTGCTTATGCAGCACTCATTATGCCTCACACACTGACAAAGTTTCGACCACCAATTTAACTTTTTAATTAGTGCGTCAACGGCAGAGGTTATGTCTACTTGTTGACAAAATTTCAGGGTTGCACTATTTCCGCTCTTACTTAACAGACTGTACAGAAGGACACAGAAGGTTGGTTACTTTGGGGTAATTTGTAATTTTATTTAGCGCCAATATATCAGGGAAATATTATTGCATCAAAAAGATTACTTGTTTCCCTTTAAACAAAGCTTTTATATAAAAAACAGCTTTATTTTATTTATGGGGTCAATTTGTACCATAAGAGTTGGTTTTCGAGAGTTTAACTGTTCTAAGAAATTATTCTTCAAGTAATTGTTAAAGTTAAATTTGTTGACATGAAGCCGATAAAAACAATGAAAAAAAGTTTTTCCTACAAAAATTGCATCAACATGTACTTGACCTTGAATATCTCGAAAACGGGCCGAAGGATTGAAGTAGGGTTGATGCCATTAGATTCAGCGACCTTAGGTTAGCTAAAATGATATGTCCCTAGCTTGTTTACAAAAAAAAAAAAGAAACAAAAATGACCGATTCTTGCACAGTGTAATTGTCCTGATCATGTCTAAATTGTTGTTTAAACCCAATTCCAAATTCCTGACCCATTTCTTGTTCGAATCCCTTTTTTTTCCTTGCCCCGCGTATTTTCCCAATCTAAGTCCTATATCTTGTCCTTATCGTGTTCAAATCCTGGTTCTATTCCTTAACCCAATCCTTGTCCTCATACTTTTTATAGTATTGCTCTTAATATGGCTTAAAATATACTTTAGTCTTTTTCCTAATCTTTGTTCTATTCCTTTTTTCAATTTTTGTCTGAATTCTTGTACAATTCCATGCTCTCATCCTTTTTCAAATCTTTGTTCTTATCTATATCTTTGTTCTTTTCTTATCCCGAATACTTATCCTAATTCTAATTTTATTTTTATTTTAAATATTTGTTTTAACTTTTATGTGGTACATATTAACCTTAGCGTCATGGTGTCAGGACAACGATAAGGATTACAACAAGGATAAAAAGTAAGATAAAGATAAACCTTAAATAATATTTAGGAAAATATTGGGAAAAGGACAACGACAAGAAATAGAACAAAGATTTACACACATTTTGGGCAAGTTTTAGGGCAAAATTGGGAAAAGAAGTGGGACAAGGAGAAAGAAAGGGACTGGGATAAGTATAAGATCAGAAATTTGGGCATGGATTAAATCAAGACTTTTGAAAAGGAGTAGGAGAATAATTAGGACAGATATAAAATTAAGGACAAGGATGAGGACACGTTTGTGAACAAATGAAAGTACTGGTTTCAAGAATAAGGACACGTATAAGGATACGTTCTCATGTTAAAGCCGAGGGCTGTGTCCACGAATACAGTCAACTACTTTACTTTAAATGGCTATTTGAGACATCTAGGTGTAAATTAGTTGCTCAATTTTGTAGGCTGAAAAATTTTCAAAAAATTTCAAGTTTTCAAAACAAAATTATGTCATTAAGTCATTAATTTTGACCACGAAAAACTTGCTTCTTTGAGCTTACTCAAAAAAATTTATTGTGTGTTTGCGTGGGAAGTTCTTAAATATTTTGTAATTTTACTGATTGAATTTGCTAGCTAATTTTTTTTTTCACTTTTTCATTTAAGCTATTAAATGTACACCGTTAATTCATCATAATGAAATAAATATTTAAATTTTTTTTCTACTTCCAACATTAGCCCCCATCCCAGCTGTCAACCAACGACCAACCGCAGTTTACTATTAAGAACTTATTCAAGGATCTTTTTTGTAATATTACAAAAAGACATTAAAAAGAAAGAAAATGCCAAAGGAAACTAAAAATATACTTTGTGCAACAACTCAATCTTATTTCCCTTTCATCATTACTTTAGTTGCTACTACTCACAACCCACAACCCACACCATTCATTCGTGACGACGGAAGTGTGGATACGCTTCCGCTTGCTTCTTCTACACATTTAAACAGCTGAACACACACACACACACATACGCACTCAAGTTACTCATACATATAAATACTGAACTGAACTGAAGCATGCAAAGTGCTTTAAAAAAATATTTTGACTACAATGAAAAAGTGCTGTTTCCAGTCACCCATAACATAATCCTCCTCTTCAGCAGCTACATTGTTGGAATAATAAAAAAATTACAAGCTTCCGCTTTAACCACATTACAAAGCTTCAACCGCAAGTCTTAAGCAGTGCTTAAAAAAATCAAAAGAGAGAGAGAGAGACAGAGCAATGTGTATAACAACAAAGTCTAATTTAGTTGAAAGCAATGATGTATTGAATTGTTGCGAAACAAAATAGAAAAAAAAAAAGAAGAAATCCTTTTTTTTCCTTTAGAGCGCGTCCAGTTTTTGATGTAGAAAAGCTTTTGTTTTACGCAGAAAAACTGGAAATATGTGAAAATTGATTTTTAATATATTGGTTTTTTTTCTCACTCTGCTGTTCTACACTCACTTCGCTATTCTGGCGGCTGTGACAGCACGCTCAGCCGCTTTCCTCACCTGACTACCAGGCATTAGCTTTAAAAATATGAATAAAATTGCGTCCTGCTGTGATTTTGCAATTCAATGTACACACACACATACGCACACACACAGCTCGCCACAATTAATATTCAACACATGACGGTAAAAAAAAGCGCCAACTTAAATGTGTTAAAAAAAGAAAAAAAGTGTCCGTGAGCCATATTTACGTACTGTCAAAAACAAGCACAGGCAAAGCACTTCCGCCGGATATTCATCGTTTGGTCGCTTATTAATTATGCTGCAAGCTCTTTTATTAAAATCACAGCCGCCATTTCTTGTAAAAAAATAGCGGAAAATAGAAAAAAATGTGTTTTCCTGCATATTAAAATTGTTGGGGAAAACTGAATTGGCTAAAAAGTCTTACCCCATTGCTCACACTTACACCAAGAAACAGCGCACAGTGGCTCGCTTAGACGCAATTCATTAAATAAAACATTAAAAATATACATTGATATAATGTGAGTATACATTGCATGAGTTTAAATTATGCATTAACATTTAAATCAAATTAAAAAATGATATAAGAATACATTAAATTAATGTAATCGAATACATAGAAGATAATATTAAATATTACATTAGTCTAATGTAAAAATACATTAAATCAATGCATATTTTGCATTAATTCCTTCATTGAAATTAAAAGCGATGCTCAAGTACATTACATTAATATAAAAAAAAACTTTTTAACAAAAAAAAAAAAAAAAAAAACCGGCTTCAAAATCTCTACAAAGTAAAAAATAATTTTAAATAACTTTTCCCATTCATTTCTTGGTCATATTTTAAAAGCTATTTATATGTATTATAATATTGGAAATCTTATAATTTTAATTTTTTCTATTTTGTTTTATTATCATCAATATATTGATTGCTTTATGTACATAAAAGCTTTGAAATTTTTGGCCGTAATTTGTAGTAACTGTACCTACCCATGTACTAAATTTCAGCACCCTAGTGTCAATATTATTCGATATATAGTGTGTTTCTAACAAAGCTGTTAAATTGCGATTACGATTAGTAATCAATTACATTATTTTTTAAAAAGAATTTTAATGATTATATAATCCTTAAGCAAGAATTTTATGATAAGTAATTGATTACGATTACAAATAATCAAAAAATAATAACGATTACTTGAGACTACGCAAAATAATCAAAAGAAATCAAAAAAATAATTCGATTACTTTTAAAGATTATCTTTGATTCTTTTTTGATTATTTTAAGAATTTCAATCTAAACTACGGAATATTTTGTGAAAGTGATGATGAAATTGACACGATTGGTTCTTCACAGGACACCGTTAAACCCGATTAGTGATCCCAACAGACCAACTCTTCTGTTACTTGCATGACAATTCAAGTGCTGAAAGATTTGGCAAAAGTATGGCTTGTTGAAGAAACCATTTCTTTCATTCAGTACTTCTTTAATGCCCTCAGCGCCAGTTGAGAGACTATTTTTTTTTGCCGTCATAGTAAACACTAAACCTCTGCACGAGTGCGCTTGAAATGCGTTTCAAAGCACTCGTTTGTAGTGCAAGCTTTTGCTATGTTTTGCTCTCATCAATGAAATCAAGCCTAACACTACAAAGAGCACTCGTCGCTTGAGCAGAACAAGAACAAACTAAAACCAAAACAATGTTAGGCACGATTCGAAAAAGAAGTGTGCACTGACTAGAAAGTTATGTTGTTATGTACACAACAGCAGAACGCTTGGAGTTATGCTGTCTTTGAATAGCTTTGGAAGTAAATGCCGTATAACAATGAAACTCAATATGTATGGAGTTCTTACTTGGTGATATCCTTCTACTAGAAAGTAGAATATGGGAAGTAGGGTACTGGGATGGGGATTTGACAAATGGGTGTTTAAGTGGCAACCCTAAAGGGTTAAAAATTTCACAATTTTGAAATTCTGACAACGGATTCGGATCCAGCGACCCATTTTTACCTAGTGTTCGCGCCAGCATCGAATTCGTAAAAATAAAAACAAATTAGGTGGTTACCCTATCAGCCATCTTGAATTTTAAAATTCTGACATCAGATTCGAAATCAGCGACCCCCTAAAACTGTAAAATAGTGATTAAAACTTTTAAAAAAGCTTTTTTTTAGGTGGCAGCCCTAAAGGGTTAAAAATTTCACAATTTTGAAATTCTGACAACGGATTCGGATTCAGCGACCCATTTTTACCTCGTGTTCGCCCCAGCACCGAATTCGAAAAATAAAAAAAAAATTATCTTTAATTTTAAAATTCTGACATCAGATTCGAAAACAGTGACCCCCTAAAACTGTTTTACAATGTTTAAAACTCGTAAAAAATACATTATAAGGTGGCAGCCCTTTTGTTAAAAATTTTATAATTTTAAAATACTGACAACGATTTCGGATTCAGCGACCTAGTTTGACCTAGTGTTCGCCCAAACACCGAATTCGTTAAAATAACATTTCTATTTGCCAATGGTAGAAATAATTACTTCGCCAAGGTTCTGTTGTGTTAGGTGTGATTGGTGCATTTTTCGCTGTTAGTAATTGTTCTGTTAAAGCAAACCGAGAACATGGTTTGATTTGAAACTGACGAGTGCTCTGCAGTGTTCGTTTGTTATCATTAAATCAGGGATTGCCAAAGAGTGATTTTTGAAGAGTGCAACAACAATTAAAACAAAAAACCAACAACATCAACAAATCGTTAGATGCGTAGTACAATAAGGAATTAGTAACAAAAAAAAAACACACAAAAAGCAGTAGGTGACGAAACCATACGCAAAATTACCAACAAGAAACCTTCAGCGTAGCAAGAGTTGTAAGCGGGTATGGGCACCACTACAGTTAAAGCTTCTGTGTTGTTTCTGTGTTTGGCTTTTGTCTTTGATTTGTTGTTGGGTTTTGTATTGCTACAGAAGCATTTGCTCTCAATTCTTGCTTTCAGCGCTCTAAGAGCGCTCTTTGCCCATACCCGGTTGTAAGCGATCGCATGCGCTATATATACCAACAACGACAAGAAAAAACAACAACAAACACGGTGTATGGTTGCGGCGCAGCTGCGCCTGTGAACGATTCGGCGAACTACAACAATCATAGAAATATTGAAGTTGTTGTAATAGAGTGGAAAGAGTGGAAAGAGTTAGGCGATGGCAATCGCTGCATTAAATGACTTGGATACGCTCTGCTTGACTAACAGAGTTCTGTAAAGCTCTGAACTCTGCACTGTTCGATCTACTGTTGTGGAAAAAACGAGTGCATTTGTGCAGAGGTTTACTAAACACTCCAAGACGGCAATCATTGTCTGATTTTTATTTTGAAAAATAAGTTCTTATGAATGCAAATAGTAATTTAGAGTAAAAAGTACATTTAAATTAGTATTTTTAGAGTACAATTTTTTGTACCTAAGACTGAAATTATTAAAATAATCAAAAAAGAATCAAAAATAATCTCGAAAAGCAATCGGATTATTTTTTTGATTACTTTTGATTCTTTTTGATTATTTTGCGTAATCTCAAGTCATAGTTATTATTTTTTGATTATTTGTAATCGTAATCATGTGATTACGATTACAAACAGAAAAGAATCGTACTTAATCAATTATTTTACCTTTTTGAAAAAAAGAATCGAATAAGTAATGATTACGACAAGTAATCATTACTTAACAGCTATGGTTTCTAATATTGCCACACCCATTTGTCGAATAACGCCCACTTTCTTTACAGTAATTTTAAAAAATTGTGTCTACCCCTGTACTAAATTTCAGTACCCTAGTGTCAATACTATTTGAGATACAGTGTTTTTTTAATATGACCACACCCCTTTGTCAAAAAACGCCCACTTTATAGACCATAATTTGTAATAATTGTGCCTACCCCAGTATTTGTACTGTAAATTTCAGTACCCTAGTGTCAATATTAACTGAAATACAGTGTTATACCACGCCCCTTTGTCGAATATCGCCCACTTTTAAAAAAAGGACCTCCGGGTTCATGGAATCTATCTGTTAACAAAAAATTACGGAAATCGGGCAAGTGCTTTGGGGTTATCGATGTACAGACATTTAAAAAAAAAAAAAAAAAAAAAGAACGGACAAACCAACGAACTTGAGAACCTCCTCCTTTTTGAAATCGGTTAAAAAAGACCATTGAACATTTCTTGACAATTCTAAATATTTAGATATCAAAAGTCGATTTGAACTTTTTCTCGTCTAACTGCAGTTAATAATCTACTGTGCAGTGTAAACATCCACAAAAACTGTGCTGACTACAAGTTGTTAACTCAATTTTCACTTAACTTAATATTTATTTATTTGTACGTTCATGCGAATGTTTGTTTGTATGTTTTATGCAAAAATTTTGCCAACAACTTGTGTTGTATTATTTAATTTCACGAATTCAGACGAATTGAGTCTTTCTAATGTGAGAATACTTGAGACACTTGTACTTGTAAAGCTTTTAACTGCTGCTCTCACTCCCCACCGTACTACATGCCAGTTCCACTTAAATATTTTATCAGGTTACAAGAGGAATTAATTGCTTTGCGTCGTTTTTTAATTTTGACTTTTTGTGTATTTTTCAATGTATAGGTACATCTTGTAATTGTAGATCTTTGTTTCATTATTAAGCTCAAATTTCATTCTTGTATTGAATAATTAAATATTTTTTTTTCATCTTACTTCATTGAAGTCATCATAAATTGGCAGCACGAGCCAAGAAATACTATTGTTAAGAAGTGAAAAAGATTGCATTCGTAGTACATTTCCAAGAAACACTTATATATCAGGCAGTGTGAACGTGCGATTGAAGAGAGTACCTATATAAAAAAAAAAAAACCAAAAAATACTTTTTGAAGTAAATAGTACAAAAATTTAGCCGGATAAGATGGGCCCACATCATTAGACCTCGGATTTTGCATATTTGCATATTTTTCATCAGATTGATACCAAACTTTGTATCTAGATATTTTATCATTCAAATATAACAAATTGTAATGCGTATCGAAAATATGCAAAATATATGCAAAAAATATGCCACAAATATGCAAGATATATGCAACAAATATGCAAAATATATGCAGACGAATTTCATCAAATATGCAGATAATATGGAGGAAATAACAGAGTAAAGAAAGATAATGTTTATCAACAAACATTGTTTGAAATAAAAAAAATCAATATGGTTTTTTCCCTAAAAAAAAGATACAGTAGTTTCGACTATGTCGTAACACAAGACGTATAATTAGTCAATTCTCTTTTGATGACATCTTTTTTAAAAACTACATAGCAAAATATTTATTCCATATACCTGAGCATATGACCTTTAAAAGAGTGCCGGAAAGGGTTAATGTGTATGACCGACCCCCATTACTTTTACAAAAGGAACATTTTTGCGTTTGACACCTTATCCCTAAGACCACTCCTTAGGGGGGCTCCTATACAAAGCTTATGTTTTTTGCATATATATGCCATACACCTGAGCATATGACCTTTAAGAGAGTGCCGGAGAGGGTTTATATGTATTAACGACCTCCGTTATTTTTGCAAAAGGAACATTTTTGCCTTTGACACCTATTCTCTCCGACCACTCTTTAGGGGGGCTCCCATACAAATTTTATGGTTTTTGTATGGGAGCTGATCAAAAGAGCTGATCAAAAATCGCCAACTATTTCGGGATTTTATATATATAAAATCGAATTTTGTGAGATTTGCCGAAATAATAACTTTCTTGGAAGCGAAGGGTCTACTATTAGCCAATGAATTAATTTAAAGAAGCTGAAAATATAGTTCATAACTGGTGATTTTAAGATGGTTTTAAAAAAGGAAATTTGATCATTTCAAAAATAAATATAATATCATTTCAAAAAAAAATTATATTTTAAATTTTAAAGATAAAGATTTGTCTGTACTTGAACCCGTCACAAATGAAAATATCATTAAATTTTAATTTACTTCTAAGTACTAACGCATATTTTGCTGATTTTATAATTTGCAGACGTTGTTTGTTCGTGTACTTTACCATGACGAAAATGTTGCGTTTACTGAATAAATTGACAGTGACAGTTCGCTGATTAGTGAAAGGGTGCGTTAAGAAATTTAATTTAAAGTTGTCAAGTCCCTATTAGAAAACATGGCCATATATTTCATTTCCACTTGTTTCTCACACTCACCTCACATGACAACGAGAATACCGCCATTCAGGTGACGTGACACTAGTGTGACTTCTTCTCACCTAGGTGACGTGACATCCAGAATAAGGATGAATAAAATTTCAATATGTATTCTAACTTCTGAATAGCTTTTATATTATTTTTTGATTTGTTCCTTCCTAACTTCCTATGTTAAAAGTTTTTGCATATTTTGCATATGCTTTGCACATGTTGCATATATTTTGCATAGTTTACATATATTTTGGCATATATATGCATATGCATTTCATGCAAATATGCCAAAAAATTTTAAATATGCATATCGTTTTCAACTCTATTTTCAATGAAACGAACTTTTCTGTCATCAGAATTAACCTATCTTAATCCTTCAAAAATATGCAAATATGCAAAATCCGAGGTCTACACATCATAAATATGATGTGCACAAAAAACTACCTTGGAGGACGATCCTCACAAGGCAACGCGTGAGGGTCAAGGGAGCGATCTTCACATGGCAACGTGTCTGACTGCCTCAACCTGGTGAGGCCAGCATTATACATGTCGAACTCGTCTCATCCTCTCCTCCATCCCTTAATTGAGATGGTGCCTCTATCCAACTGATAGATATCTTAGAAAGATACAAAGCTGATATCACTGCAATCCAAGAAATGCGATGGAAGGGACAGAGTTGCTCACGGCAAGCATCCTGTGATATCTACTACAGCGGCCATGCGGAAAAACATGAATTTGGATGCGGATTCGTGGTTGGCAAGAGACTACGACATCATGTTGTGCGATTCACACCTGTGAACGAACGACTTGCCATAATCCGTGTCAAGGCAAGATTTTTCAACATAAGCCTGATTTGTGCGCACGCTCCGACAGAAGATAAGGACGATGAGACCAAAGACAGCTTCTACGAGCGCCTTGAAGAGGCCTATGAGCGCAGCCCCCGCCACGACATAAAAATCGTGCTTGGTGACTTCAACGCCAAGGTGGGAAAAGAAAATATCTTTGGTCCAACAGTCGGAAAGTTCAGCCTCCACGACAATACCTCCGATAACGGAATGAGGCTGATTGACTTTGCCGCAGCGTGAAATATGGTCGTTAGTAGCACTAGATTCAAGCATCTCAATATTCATAAAGCAACTTGGCTGTCTCCTGATCAAAAGACGCGCAACCAAATTGATCACGTTTTGATTGACGGAAGGCACTCTTCTAGTGTTTTAGATGTACGCACGATCCGTGGTGCCAATATAGACTCGGATCATTATCTTGTCGCAGCCAAGATCCGTACACGCCTGTGCACAACCAAGAATGCGCGCAATCCAGCACAGAGAAAGCTAGACGTCGAAAAGCTGCAATCAAAACAAACAGCCGAAGACTTCGCTACTCGACTCTCACTCCTGCTTCAAGAAAGCACTCCTCCGATCGACGATATATGCGTGCAGTGGAATCATATTTCCCACTCTATGCGTACGGCTGCCGAAGAGGTGATTGGCTATCACCGCCCTCGCCGAAACCAGTGGCACGACCAAGAGTGTCGCGACGCCACTGCAGAAAAAGATGCCGCCTTCAAAGCCACCCTGCAGTCGGTTGTAACGCGTGCTGCTAAGGAGCGATACAAAGAGAAGAGGAGGGAAGAGAGACGCATTTTCAGGCGAAAGAAAAGGGAAGCGGAAATGCGTGAGTACGAGAAAATAGAGATGCATGGTGACAGGAATGAGGTCCGAAAATTTTTCGAAAAAATAAGACGCCTGGCCGATGGTTTCAAGACCGGGGCCTCTTCCTGCAAGGATGAAAATGGGAATCTAGTGACAGATATCCAGAGTACACTGATGATGTGGAGGGAACACTTCTCTAGGCTTCTGAATGGCGACGACGACAACAATCCCGCCAATAGAGATGATATCCCTGAAACCCCAATTGTGGACGACAGCGTTGAACTTCCGCTGCCCGACCATAGTGAAGTCTTGAAAGCTATAGCTCGGCTTAAAAACAACAAAGCCGCAGGAGCCGATGGCTTACCTGCTGAGCTCTTCAAGAATGGAGGCGAAGCTCTATTTGAATGCATTCATAAGCTTCTATGCAGAATATGGTTGGAAGAATGCATTCCAAACGATTGGAACCTCAGTGTGCTCTACCCAATTCACAAGAAAGGCGATCCCACCATTTGCGCCAATTACCGTGGGATAAGACTTCTTAATATCGCATATAAGGTCCTGTCGAGCGTATTATATGAAAGACTGAAGCCCATCGTAAAACAGCTGATTGGACCTTATCAGTGTGGCTTCAGACCTGGCAAATCCACCATAGACCACATATTTACGCTACGACAAATCTTGGAAAAGACCCTAGAAAAACAAATGGACACACACCATCTTTTTGTCGATTATAAAGCCGCCTTCGACAGTCCAATAATGAATCATCTATACTCCACCATATCTGAATTTGGTATTCCTGCAAAGCTCATCCGTCTTTGCAGAATGACACTGAGCAACACCAGCAGCACAGTTAAGATCGGGAAGGATCTCACTTCTCCATTCGATACCAACCGAGGTTTCAGACAAGGTGATTCCTTATCATGAGACTTTTTCAACCTGATGATGGAGAAGATCATCCGAGCTGCTGATTTGAGACGCAGTGGCACGATATTCTACAAAAGTATTATGCTGCTGTCGTATGCTGATGATATCGATATCATTGGCCATAATACGCGCGAAGTCAGTGCAGCATTCTCCAGATTAGCGAAAGAGTCGAGTCGAATGGGTCTTGCAGTGAACGCAGATAAGACGAAATACCTAGTGTCAACAAACAAACAGTCCCAGCGTCTTGGAAACCACGTCACTGTTGACAACATCTCCTTCGAGGTTGTTAAGGACTTCGTCTACTTGGGATCCAGCATAAACTCTTTCAACGATGTCAGTATTGAGATAAAACAAAGGATAACTCTTGCCAACAGGTGTTACTTTGGGCTGAGTAGGCAATTGAGAAGCAGAGCCCTCTCTCGACGAACAAAACTCACGCTCTATAAGTCACTAATCATGCCCGTCCTATAATGTGCAGCACAAACCTGGACGTTGAGCGGTTCTGATGAAAAGACTTTGGGAGCCTTCGAGAGAAAGATCCTTCGTAAAATCTTCGGTACAATCTGTGTCAATGGCGAGTACCGAATTCGATGGAACCACGAGCTGTATGAGCTGTACGCTGACATTGACATAGTCAAGCGCATTAAAATCGAGCGGCTCCGCTGGCTAGGTCATGTTGAGCGAATGGAAAACGACGCTCCAGAAAAAAAATATCCGATTCGGTGCCCGGTGGTGGTCAACGCAGAAGAGGACGCCCACATCTTCGTTAGAAGGATCAGGTGTTGGATAACCTGACCACGCTTGGTGTTCCCAACTGGCGCCAGCAAGCGCAGAACAGAAATGGCTGACGCAATTTCTTATACGAGGCCAAAACCGACTTACGGTTGTAAGCGCCAGATAAGTAAGTAGGTACTTATAAGAATTCATAGATGTTTTTGAAGAGGAATACAAGCTGTAGATATTACTCGATCTTGAACTGATTTCCTCTTTCTGCGAAGGACAGTACAAGTCGTATGGAATCTCCTTTGATCGTGAACATTCAGGCCTTATCGTCAAAGCCTGACGCAGTAACAAAGACGCAAATTTTTCAGACGCATGTTGATATACGGAAGGGATGCCAAAAGGTTCTTGTGTTAATGGAATTAACTTCAATTCGAAAATAAAAATTTTGTTGAGTTTTTTTTTTATTTTTGGTCACGTTACTTTCTCAGAGACCCCGCTCCCCCCTATCTTTACTTATCGTAGTACATTTTAAAACCCCTCCTCCCCCTAAATTGGTAACGTAATTTATGAAAAACCCCAAACGGCTTGTATGGTTTTTTTTTTGTTTGATTATTTTTTGTGTAATTTATGTTTTTGGACTTAGAGAATATCTAACAGATTATAAAAAAAATTTCAAAAAAAAAAAAATAGTCATTTATTGTCCTTAAAAAAATTATAGACTAGACTAACATACTAATTTTTTTTTTCTTAAAATCTACCAGTTTTATACTGTAAACTTGTTTAACAATAATAATTTGTTGTGGCACCAAGGTTTTTTAGAACTTCAATGCACCGGCAGCCCATGGAATTCATCACACGCAAGAAAAAAAAAACGTTTATTGCCAGTTTGCCGCAAACGAACTTCGTTTGTCGTGCTTGGGACCGTTATTTGCAAACATTTCAACAGTTTTCATAATAAAAGTCAGTTGTGAGAAACGCGTCATTTAGTTGCAGGTAATTAATTTCGTTTGTCATATGAGCGAATGATTTTTAAATTGCAGCAATTGAAAAATTTTTTTTCACAACTGAAAACTTCCTTTGTTTTTCCCTTCGTTGTATACACACAACGCTTATAATTCAGAGTTGCTTTATGGACAAACTGTTCTATATAAGCAAATTGGTAATTTGCTTAATACGCGGACGGTGATAGCAACAGAGGTGCGATGAACACAATCCATAAGAAGACGGACGGACATTGGGGTAAAGACAATTAATATAATAAATAATAATGACCCAAATAGCTTGCGGTATATATATATAAGACATATTTTTAAGTTGACAACTGAATACTCATTTGTGATAAATGCAACTTACAAACAAAGTTTAGTTGGCTAATTTTTCAGTTGCGGTGAACGAAAAATTTCTATGCGTATACGCTATCACCTTTATGTTTTATAGTTCAAGTATGGCACTCTTCTTTCGGAATGTGCTTTCAAATGCACTAGTTACTAGTGCATTTAACTCTTTTATGAGTTCTTCTGATGAAAGAAATGGATTTTGTTTAGTTTGTCGAACCTACATTACGTTAAACTTTGCATAGGTTGCTCGTTTTTGACCTCTTTTTTCTTTTTTGGTTCAAAATTAATTAGCAGAATTAGTTTTTGAAGTGATACTTCTTAGGCGGCGCTTCGAAATTTGAACGAGAATATTGAGGAGTGAAATTTTGAGGTCACTTTACTTCATTTCGTTCACGATAGAGAAGAAAGATATGTTTTATACATAGTAGAGTGAATGAGAGAGATATACATTGTGTAAAAGACTCAAAAAATTTCATTGTCACCGCTGAGGATCGAACCTGCGAACTCAAGATTACAAAGATAACGCTCTACCCAACGAGCTAAACTCTCCATATAAAAAATACTTTATATACCAATTAATCAAACTACTTTTGCTGTAGATGCCCAGCGGGAAAAGTAAAAGCGTTCCTAGAAATAGCGATTATTATGCGCATTTTTGGTATGATTTGAGGATGTGCTTTTCAGAGTTCAGAGTTGTGGAGCTCATATTTTTATACACATTTTGTTCATAACAAAAATAGCGGGGGAATAGCACAGCAGTAAGACATTTGATTGTAATGCCAGTGGTCCGAGTTCAATCCTCGCAACTTATAAAGTTTTCTCGCTTTGGTTTTTTGTTTTTTTTAAAGAGCTTTTTAACTATTTGTTTGTTAAGAAGCGCTTTCATCCTAGGATATCCAATATAAATTTTAATATGAATTTGGATTCCTTAAAAAGAGCTTCAGATGTGTGAAGCGCTATGGCAGAAGCGCTTGTTTAGTGCTTTTGAAGCGCTTCGATTACCGCTGGGTGGCAAAAACCGCAGATTGTGTGCTGATTGCGTTCTATGTGTTGTTGATAGGGGGGTTGCCATGACTCGGGTAGAAGAGAGAAAGATTTAGCGAAGCAGAAGTGAATAAGAGAGTTGCCCTGAGCGCATTATGATTTTCGCAAAGTAGACTCTCATACTAGGGCTGCCATGCCAATATTTTTTTAGAATACCAACGTTGGTATATCTTAAATTCAATATATTAATATAACCTCTATGAATTTTGCTCATATTACACATATTATATTATTATTAATAATATTGCGATATAAAATTATATAGAAACCCAAATTCATGAAGCATATGCTGTCTCCCATGACGCCAACTTGACACTGTGCGCACGAAAAGTTGGAATAAGTATATAATTTTATATCGAAATATTATTAATAATAGTAAGTATAATATGTTTGATATAAGAAATATTAATACATACATATGTTGAATTAAAAATATATTAAGTTGTATTTTGCAAAAAAATATTACATGGCAACCCTAGCGCTCAAATCAATGTTGCTTGCTCAGTGATTTCATATAAGGGGCATTTTAGAACTAATCTTCAATGCTTTGGATTTAACGCAGAGACCGGTTTGAGTGTGTGAGTGTGTGTGAAAGTTTTAGTTATCGTTTCACATTTAAAGTTTTGAACAAAAAAGTATTTATAAGGCTTAATTTTTTTTAAAGCAAAAATAAAAACTAAAATTTGTCCCATAGTTTTTGAGTACAAAATAACCGGTAATTTTTGATTTTTAGTTTTTAAGGCAGAAATAAAAATGAAAGTTAAGATCAAGTGTACCGCTGAGGTAGATTTATTGTTGTGACATTGTTCTGTGAATCTCCTTATTAATATGCCAAAAAAATTTTTTGAAAAACAATTTCATAAATGCACCTGAAGCTCCATTGGCAAAAAACATCGCTCATTGTAGTTATGT
The DNA here is from genome assembly GCA_943735915.1 of Pherbina coryleti. Classification (NCBI taxonomy): domain Eukaryota; kingdom Metazoa; phylum Arthropoda; class Insecta; order Diptera; family Sciomyzidae; genus Pherbina; species Pherbina coryleti. The sequence goes on along the minus strand of OX030952.1, from coordinate 85,028,712 downwards.
AAAATAAAATAATCCCTTTTATAGAAATTATTCTCTTAATATGCAGAATATGCAACACTTGATTTTCTCACGATCATACTCTCGCTCTCAAACTTTCTATAAAGCTACGCTCTGAGTTTTCTCCCTAGCGCAGCGATGTGTTCTATTCCAGATACATGGTATAATAATACAAGGTAGTATTGACAGTTGCTTGGGAAACCATCTCCTGTCAAAAAATATACTCAAAGTGAGAGCGCTTAGAATCGGCCATTGAAAACACAAACAATGCTGAAAACGTTGAAGTGAGAAAAAACAACAACCACAGCAGCTGCAGATGCATTTACACAAAAAGCTGTTTTTGACAGGAGATGTTTTCTTGCAGAAGAGAAAATAAGCAGTTGTCAATGCTACCTTGTATTATTATACCATGTTCCAGATAGAACTCTACGCCTGGTTACGTTGCGTATCTTTACGATTGCATAATCGAGCCTTTGCACTAAAATCGTTCTTATTCTAGAAGAGAAAGAGTGTATACAAAGAAGAAGTTTCACTTCTTTACTGTATACATGGTATACTGTATCTTTTCTTTTTAAAAAGTTGTTTGAAATGGAACCGTAAATTCTACTTTTACTCTCTCCCTGCAAGTTTTAACAAGTAAAGTACATGAACAAACCTATTGTAGTTACAAAATGACAAATGACGAGTTAGCAAAAATGTATTACTTTAAAATTTCTTGGAATCATCATGAATAAAGTTGTTAAAACATTTTGGAGGCGATTTTTATTCATCGATTTTACTCTCAAAAATGACAAAGTAAACAAATAAGATAAAGTTTCACTTGAATCTCATTAAGAGATAATATTAAATTTCGTTATTTTTGTATTGTTTGTTTTTTTTAACATTTAATAAAATTTACATTTCATAATTTTTTTCTATTTTAAGAATTATTTATTGAAGTCATGAACGAAATGGTAAAAATTTTATAAACTACATAAAACCAAATAGCTATTTCCATTAAAATTTAAGTGCTCATTTTAGTTCTTGAAAAGCTTTAAGAGATTTCTTGAAATAACAAAGAACTTTTTTAATTCTTCAAAGCTTTCTGAAAAGTTGCTTTGACCCTCTCTCAGGAAGGAGGTAAAAACAGAAATTTACTATTAATAAGAATATAACAATTTTTTATATTTCATCCGAATTTGTTTTTACATCAATAATTTATGAGCTTACCGTTAAGTTGCGTCTTGAGTTAAATTTAGCTTGAAAAGCTTTTCATATTTTTGCATTTCGTTGAAATCACTTTGAAATGTTTTCATTGTACAAATTGCGGCAAATAAAAAAAAAGAAATAAAAAAAATGGGTAACATCTGCTTGTGAAAAGATTTTTCGCAACAGTTTCTTTGACCTCTACTCCCCTTCCCACCCTCTTCAATTCCCAACCGACTACTGTCCACTTAACAAGCAAAAGCACAGCTTTTAATTGAACTGAACAAATTTTGTTTTACTTTAATTTTTATACGACGATCTTTTTTTTTGGTTTTTTGTTTTTCTTTTAATTGCTTATGGATTTTCATATTTTCTTTGTCTGCAGCTTTGACAGCATTCATTGCCAAGCGTTTTAATTAAATATTGAAAAAAAAATGAGCAAATGTATTACAACAACTCCAGCTACAAGTTGCAACAATGGTTGAAGACAAAAGCTTTTTGTACACATGTATTTTTGAAGTGAAACTTCTTAGGCGGCGCTTCGAAATTTGAATGAGAATATTGAGGAGTGAAATTTCAAGGTCAATTTACTTCATTTCGTTACACGATAGAGAAGAAAGATATGTTGTACAGTAGATAGAATGAGAGAGATATACATTGTACAAAAGACTGAAAAAAACTTCTTTGTCAGCGCTGAGTATCGAACCTGCAATCTCAGTTTTATAAAGCCAACGTGCTATATGCTAGGCTAAGGTCTTCATATGTAAATGTTGTCTACATACCAATTAATCAAACTACTTTTGCTGTAGATGCCCAGCGGGAAAATAAACAGCGCTCCTAGCGGGAAAATATAACAGCCTTATTCATAAACACATTTTAGAGGCAGTGTAACTTTAAACAAGAAAACGCTATTCATAAACATTGTTTTTTGTTTGTCTTTTCGTTTAATATCAAAGACATGCTCCATATGCGCCCTTTGCAGCATTTTTTTTATGTGGCGGCCATTGCAAATCCATTGGAATTCTTAATTTTTGTAGAGATTTTCTTTAGTTCAGACACAAACCTTACAAACATGAGCAGTGAATGAAAAAATGTTTATGAATAAAGCCCAAGAATGATAGAAAAATAGATTGCGCAGATAGTAAAAATAATTTTCTACGATCTGCGCATCTACGTTACGATAGACTTACGATATGAGCTTACAATATGGCTTTCTGTCAAGTCTTGTTAAAAATGTGAACAAATATGAAACAATGGCAAAAGATTCAAGAAACAAACTTGGTCTAGCGTGACGTCATGATCGTAAAAAATACTTTGTTCGTAGCTAGAAATGTCAAAATGAAAAGTAAACAACATATCGGACCTGCGCAATGCGTAATCTATTTTTCTATCATTCTTGAATAAAGCGTAGTATGCTGTAGAAACGAAAATTTCTTAGCATTTAATTCTACACCCGAACTATTAGTGTAGAGTCAAAAATGTTTGTATGGAGAAAAAAGTAACTACAGTACGACCTTGCTCAATGCAACTAATAGAAATTCGGGCAATTGACATAGTTAACGTTGAAGAAACGCAATTAAACTTCTAAACATAAAGCTTTATGTCTCTGAATCTTAGATATTGTGGGTTAATGCACTTTGTATCCTTAAATATTGTTTGAATAGATTTTTCATTAAAAATGTATTTTACAAGCAAAGAAGAACTGAAAGAATATAAGATAAAAGTTTATGCAAGTTTACGCAAATGCAAGTTGCGATAATTGTGCAATTCCATGACGCCAACTTGACACTATGCGCAAGAAAAGCTTATTCCAACTTTTTCCTTCTTTCAATAGATAACTATTTTATACATATCTTAGTTATATAATTTTATATCGAACTATTTACTATTAATAATAGTAAGTATAATGTGTGTGTGAAAGTTTTAGTTATCTTTTCACATTTAAAGTTTTGAACAAAAAAGTATTTATAAGGCTTTATTTTTTTAAAGCAAAAATAATAACTAAAATTTGTCCCATAGTTTTTGAGTACAAAATAAACGGTAATTTTTGATTTTTAGTTTTTAAGGCAGAAATAAAAATGAAAGTTAAGATCAAGTTTACAGTTGAGGTACATTTATTGTTGTGACATTGTTCTGTGAAACTCCTTATTAATATGCCAAAAAAAATTTTTGAAAAACAAATTTATAAATGCAAATCGCAAAAAAATCGCTCATTGCAGTTATGTAAAATAAAAAAAATCCCTTTTTAACCTTCGTATACTCGCGCATTGGTCTCTCAGACCGACGATTTACGTTTGACAAATTATTTTCTGAACAAAAGACGTTAAAATACTGTTATTAGCTAATATTATGTAATTAGCTAATAATGATAGATTACTTAAAACATGCTAAAATCGGCCTAAGAATCTCGGTCTCACAGACCGAGCGTGGGTATACTTATTTCACTATTTGACGCGAGTATACGAAGGTTAAGAAATTATTCTCTTAATATGCGGAATATGCAACACTTGATTTTCTCACGATCATACTCTCGCTCTCAAACTTTCAATAAAGCTACGCTCTGAGTTTTCTCCCTAGTGCAGCGATGGGTTCTATTCCAGATAGAACTCTACGCCACGTTACGTTGCGTAGCTTTACGATTGCATAATCGAGCCTTTACACTATTATCGTTCTTATTCTAGAAAAGAAAGAGTGTATACAAAGAAGAAGTTTCACTTGTTTACTGTATACACGGTATACTGTATCTTTTTTTTTTGTTGTTTATTTACAACACGTGCAGGAAAAAATCGCACAGCATGAGAATAGTTGTTGTTGTTGTGTCGTTGCCACCATTTTGCTACTATTGTGGTTGTTTTGTGGCGGCTTTGTGTGTGTTTGTGCTTGTTTGTGTGTGTGTTTGTCATATTCGTTGAAGCGTTAATAGCTCTTTTAAAGCACACATTTTTAAATTTTAATACTAGCTTATTTTTTAAAGTGAAAAAGTGAGAAATTTATTTGGTGTTATTTAAAAAATATTTCATACCTTATAATTAATTAATTTTTAATCTTAATATTTGAATTTGAATAATTTGAATAATTAATAATTTAATTTTATTTTAATGAAAATATTTATTTGATTTGATTTTAGTTGACCTCGGTAAATTATTTTGGTGTTTTTCGTCGGGATCGAGGTCCAATTAAAAACAGAAAAGTTTTTTGTGAAAGTTGTGTTTTTTTTAATCGTTTTTATTTTTATTTTATTTCAATATTTCGATTCTCACCGAGGATCATCATCAGAATGAAATCAAACAAGAAAAGCTTTTTTTATACCGAGTTTACAGTGAAACATTTAACTTTTAACGACGATCCTCCGGATTCGAACCCACGACATATCAGACGCTTGATCAGCCTGCTATCCGCTAGGCCATGCTGATATAGATAATGGAAACTGTACCAATTTATAGCAACAATATTATCTTCAGTGGCGGCCGTAGTGCAGTGGGTAGAGTGCGTCACCCATACGCCAGAGAACCCTGGTTCAATTTCCATCTGACACAGAAAGTTTTTTCAATTGAATTAATCTGTCTGTTCGGCCGTTACCTCTCTGAAGACAATGGCAAACCTCAGAGAGTAAATAATGCCATGTAAAGTTTCTTAAGAACATGCACATTAGCCGTTCGGAGTCGGCATAAAACTAGTAGGTCCAGTTCTCGATCAATTGTGTACAAACATTTAATAACACGCACAATAAGGTGCCTCACAAAAAAAAAGTTGTCCGGGTCTCCCCTTCAAAATAATCTTTGGTCTATGTTATAATGGCTCCCCAAATATTTCGGCTCTAACGTTAGCCGTCAGCTAGCTAGAATGGTTCGAAAAAACCTCTAAAAATCGCGTAATGTATGGATAACTTTTTTGCTATGATATTTTTAGTACAAAAAATTGTCATAAATAGTGTAAATCAAAAAATTACAGGGTTCTGCATCAAAAATTTTGGGAAATTTGCCTAAACATAAAAGATATGTACTTTTTTGCATTAATTTTTTGTATGAATTTTTTGCAATTTTTATTAAAATATGTATAACTTCTCCTGATATCTTTTGCCTGATTTTCAATTCCGAGGTATCATTGAAAAGGTGCTGACTGTTGCTTTTCAGTCTTTGATATTCAAATCAAAAACATCAACCTTAAGCGAAAAGATAAACTAAGTAACAGAGTTATGCTGTAGAAAATTTTAAAGTATATTTCAAACTTTTGTGCAGTAATTTCAAATCAAACCTGAAATCAAAACGAGTACTATACAACGTTCGGCTGGTTCTCAAAAGAGTTTGTACAGAATTAGCTGATCATGCACACCCTTTATATAACAACAAAAGGTCAGATTGCAGTGCTGTCTGTTTAAAATACAGTGTGTTTACCAAGAAATGAAGACTATACAGAGTATATTTCTGCATAGCATTTATTTTCTTTACATCTTTATGTTTTTGATATAAAATTATTCTACATATCACATAGTTTTATGACACAGTATGACGGCATTGAATGATAGTATGGTATGCTATGGTATTTTATGGTACGTATGGTATGGTATGGTATGTTATGGCATGGTATGGTATGGTATGATGTGATTGTTTTGGTGCGATTGTTTTGGTGCGATTTTTTGGGTGGCGGTCACACACATATTTTTTTATTGATGGTCACATTACTATGTCTGACATCCCCTCTGCCCCCTATCGTTAATTATCGTAGTGCATTTTAAACTCCCCCCCCCCTTAAATTTGTAACGTAATTTATGAACGACCTCTTACCTAATACTTAAATGTTTATATAAAATAATAAATTTTGACGTTTCTTAAATACTTACGAAATACGATCTTACTAAGCACTTGCAAAGTGATATGAATCCACATTATTGTGTTGTATTAACCAAACAAATATTTTTTCAAATGAAAATTTTTCAGAAATCAGAAATCAGAGAGTTAATTTAAACAAATTAAAAAAATCTCTAGAATTTAAAGAATGACGTACATTGTTGTGCATATCAAAAGCAACCAAAATTGGCGTAGCAAACTTCTGCATATTTTTTTATCGTCTTACTTCTTTCCTCAAAATTTAAATAGTAATTTTTACTTAACAATGTATTGAGCTCAATATAGCATCAAAAGAAATAAAGTAAAAAATAAAGGTATTTCAGCAATGAGAGCAATATATGGACAGAGCGATTTTTGACTATGCATAACAAAAGCAACTTACTTAAGTCAAATAATTTTTGCTCCGATTACCGGTAAATGTCGGTTATATTTTTAATTTTTTGCTTAGTTATTGCTGATTTAGACTGAAACGAGTCATTTGCAAATAATTCTTTGCGTGAAGAAGACATTTGAAATTACCAAAATGTAATTTCGCGTGATAAATACCCAAAGTCCTTTAAACAGCAATAATTGATGAGTATAAATCAGGAGCATCACTAATTTCTCTATCAAAAAGTACAAAATAAATAAATCAATAATTTCACGTCTTATAAAAAAGTTTGAGACTGAAAAAACTGTGACAACCCTTCACTTGTGTGGTCCGAAGTTTAAAACAACACAGAGAGAGGACCGACATTTAATCCTAGCTTTTCAAAAATATCCTTTTTTATCATCTCAGTCTATTGTTAATTAATTAAATTTAAACGTGGACTCGAGTACTGTTCGCCGACGTGCTTTGGAAGCTGACTTAAGAAGTTGCAGACGAAGAAGCGAAGAAGCTATTGCTTAAAAAAAAAAAAATTAGAACGAAGGTTTGCTTTTAAGACATGATCTCTTTTGGCGTACATCAAATACAAATTTTTATATTTCCAATTAAATTTTGTAAGAACTCATTAAATTGGTCTGATGACCAATGGAAGACAGGCCTTTTTAGTGACGAGTCCATATTTAATCTCTTTACCAGCAACGCACAGTGCGCTTTTTTCGATTTTAGGATGACATTTCCACTTTTTTCAAAAAATATAAAAGCTAGAGTAATGAAATTTTGCACCAATGCTTCTTGTGTTAAATTACACTTCTTGACAAAAAATAAGAATTTTAGGCCAACTGCAACGCCTACCTCCCATACGAAGTGACCCTTTTCAATAGCATAAAGCCCACTAATTTTGCTCATATGTGAACTTAAAAAATAAAATAAATTTTTTAACAACAAATTAAACATCATGCTAAAAATAAATAAAGATTGGACAACTTTAAGATTTTCCTCCCACATTTTGATGATATTTCACATGTTCGCTTGGGCATGCATGCATGCTTAAAAAAAAAAAGATTAAAAAAAGTTTTAATATTGTGTTACACAGTGCAACACGAAAAAAAATAACCATATACGGACACCACTACGTGATAAAAGACTAAAAAAAAAGACCCGTGTCTCCCAATTTTTCCCAAAGTCATGCACTTTTTTGTTTATGGGCCGCCAAAGATTTGGGGCCTCGGTATCATTTTCGCAAAAAAGTGATCATTTTCTCGGGCTCATATCTTGCAAACCGTTCAGAATTTCGATTTACTCTCTGAGGCAAAGTTGTAGCTCTTGTCATAAAGAATAAAAATTGCCAACATATAAAATCAAAAAACTTCACCTTCCAGATCAAAATCGCAAAAAACTTAAAAAAATTCGATTTTTTTTTACCTTTTTTCCCGTGTTCAGCTCCATAGGTAGCGAACCGTTCAAAATTCAAGGAAACAATCAACTACAAAAATTTACCTAAGATCTCAATAAACAAATTTCTAGAACATATAAACTTCCTGGAGATGATTCTTCATACTGTTTAGGTAGCACGCAAAAGTGAAAAATTTTCCGAAAATTTTTTAATTTGATTTTTTTTACCTTTTTTCTCCTGTTCAGGTCCATAGGTAGCAAACCGTTCAAAATTCAAGGAAACTTTGAAACTACTAATTACATAAATAGTTTCCATAAAACAAGGAAACTAATACTTTCTTTTTAACCGACTTCAAAAAGGAGGAGGTTCTCAATTTGGTTGGTTTGTCCGGTTTTTTTTTTTTTTTTTTTTTTTTTTTTTTTTTAAATGTATGTACATCGATAACTCCTAAAGCACTTGCCCGATTTCCGTAATTTTTTGTCAAGAGATAGATAGCATAAACGCGGAGGTCCTTTTTTAAAAAAGTGGGCGATTTTCGACAAAGGGGCGTGTCAATATAAGAAAAACACTGTATTTCAGTTAATATTGACACTAGGGTACTGAAATTTATAGTAAAAATACTGGGGTAGACACAATTATTAAAAATTACGATCAATAAAGTGGGCGTTATATGACAAAGGGGTGTGGTCATATTAAAAAAACACTGTATCTCAAATAGTATTGACACTAGGGTACTGAAATTTAGTACAGGGGTAGACACAATTTTAAAAAACTACTGTAAAGAAAGTGGGCGTTATTCGACAAAGGGGTGTGGCAATATTAAAAACACACTATATATCGAATAATATTGACACTAGGGTGCTGAAATTTAGCACATGGGTAGGCATAGCTATTACAAATTACAGTTAATAAAGTGGGCGTCATTTGACAAAGGGGTGTGGCAATATTGGAAAAACACTGTATCTCGAATAGTATTGACACAAGGGTACTGAAATTTAGTACAGGTGTAGACACAATTTTTAAAAATCACTGTAAATGAAGTGGGCGTTATTCAACAAATGGGTGTGGCAATATTAGAAACACACTATATATTGAATAATATTGACACTAGGGTGCTGAAATTAAGTACATGGGTAGGTACAGTTACTGCAAATTACGGCCAAAAAAGTGGGCGTTATGCAACAAAGGGACGTGTCAATATTATAAAAATACTATATCTTAGTTAATATTGACACTAGCGTATTAATATTTGGTATGCAGCTAGATAGGCAGGTAGAATCATTAAAAAAGTGAGCGGGATTGTACACAGGAAAGTACTATATTACGGTTAATATTGATACTTGGAAACTGAAATTTGGCACAGGGCTAGCTAGAATCATTATAAGGTACGGTAAATAAAGTGGGCGGGATTATAGAAAGGACGTGGCACTAAAAATTGTAAAGCAACAGAAATGGAAAATACCCAACAAACTTTCAGGAATTAATAAAATAAATTTTATAAGAACAAACTTTCATGTTTGAAATATTCCTCAAAAATACTATTACATAAAATATTTCATATTCACTAAAAAGGAAGAAATAAAAACTTTTTAACAAAAAAAAACCGACTTCAAAATCACTACAAAGTAAAAAATAATTTTAAATAATTTTTCCTATTCATTTCTTGGTCATATTTTAAAAGCTATTTATATGTATTATAATATTGGAAATCTTATCATTTTCATTTTTTCTATTTTGTTTTATTATCATCAATATATTAATTGCTTTATGAACATAAAAGCTTTTAAGTCGGCGCTCATCTTTGACACACAATCATGATCTTTTACCATCCGTGCACTATTTGGTGCCTTGGTGGCACTGTAGTAATTTTAAAAGCTTTGTACACATTACAATTGTCACTAAACTGGTTTGGGTGAGCTTGTAAAGCTCATATTGAATATGACATAGTGTGTAACAGCTGCACAAATAATGCATGGAACACATTGGCTACATTCAGCGTACTCAAAAATTGCCAATTGAAAGAAAAAAATCGCTAAGAAGCTTTTATATTCATAAAGTTAATAATATTTTTATGATAAAACAAATTAGAAAAAATTAAAATAAAAAGATTTCGACATAGTAAGATAAGCGCCGACTTCAAAGCTTTTATGTACATAAAGCAATTAATATATTGATGATAATAAAACAAAATAGAAAAAATGAAAATGATAAGATTTCCAATATTATAATACATATAAATAGCTTTTAAAATATGACCAAGAAATGAATAGGAAAAATTATTTAAAATTATTTTTTACTTTGTAGTGATTTTGAAGTCGGTTTTTTTTTTTGTTAAAAAGTTTTTGAAATAAATATTACACACTCTTTGAATGCTTGTAAGACACTCTCGTCTTTTTAACACCGTTTAGGTAGCGCTTAGGTAGCCGCAAAAGCGAATTTTTGTTCACCTAATTGTACTATTTACACTATGTTAATGTTTTCTTTTCTGTCTTTATTTTTTGTTTTCATTTAACAGGCGTACTTAATGGCCCTGACATTAGAAAGCTATTCAAGAGCAACTTTGATTCATCGCTTGATGAAAATCATTCAATGGCATGGATTTACCTTCAGCGTGTATGCACCAGAGTCTTGGGAGGGGATCGAGACGCGGAACCGGAAGCAAGAGAATGGGTGAAAGAAATGCTGCATTATTTTGAGATAATCGGCGCATCGATGACATTAAAGCTGCATTTTCTTCATTTTCATTTTGACGATTTTATCAAACAACTCCCTACCGAATCCCATGAGCAAGGAGAACGGTTTCACCAAACCACAATGCCCATGGAAAAACGGTACAAAGGCAAAAACCTCGACGCATTGCTTGCAGAGGTATGTTGGTGGAGTCACAAGATCACCCTATATGATGTTAATGAAGTATTTGAAGAAGAAAGAGCTGATGATGGAGGGCAGTCTGGAAGCAACGTGCCTGTGGACACCATAAGTTCTGAATCAGAGTCAGATTCGGACGATTCGGACGACGATTTGGATCCACAACTTAAGAGAGCGCGATTTGCAAGTCCAGGGCCATCAACATTATAAACATAATACGAATACTTTTTTTTAATATTTTTGTAATAGATAGCATAGTATCTCAATGTTGAAGTAAATAAAAAACAAATGAAATTAAAAAACGGTGTTAAGAATCATCTCTAGGAAGTTTATATGTTCTAGAAATTTGTTTATTGAGATCTTAGGTAAATTTTTGTAGTTGATTGTTTCCTTGAATTTTGAACGGTTTGCTACCTATGGACCTGAATACGGGAAAAAAGGTAAAAAAAAAATCGAATATTTTTAAGTTTTTTGCGATTTTGATCTGGAAGGTAAAGTTTTTTTTATTTTATATGTTCGCAATTTTTGTTCTTTATGACAAGAGCTACAACTTTGCCTCAGAGAGTAAATCGAAATTCTGAACGGTTTGCACGATATGAGCCCGAGAAAATGATCACTTTTTTGCGAAAATGATACCGAGGCCCCAAATCTTTGGCGGCCCATAAACAAAAAAGTGCATGACTTTGGGAAAAATTGGGAGACACGGGCCTTTTTTTTTAGTCTTTTATCACGTAGTGGTGTCCGTATATGGTTATTTTGCCATGACTTAAAAAATTACACACAGTGTTGTTTTCTGTTTATTTTGAATCAGAACTATCACTCAAGATTTTGAAAGACCTAGAACATTTGGAGTTATTTTTTATATTTAGGTGGTTGCCTTAAAGAATTTATAAATGGATCGGATGTAAACAGCAATCTGTGAATAAGGTCAAAATTTGTATGTGTTCTTGATGTTTTTCTTGTAAAAAATTAACTGAAGCGTCTATTGTCTTTTTTCTGACTTTTTGAGCCTCTTCGGAGAGCTGACCAATATACAATATACAATATACATATTTTTCTTTTACCATGGCAGAGAACCTACAAAACATAAATTAAATCACTATAAAAGTAATGATATAAGCCTTTACCTTTACTTTATGAACTGTGACTGGCATGTAATACCACGCATAGTGAGCTAAGTAGACATTTCTAGTTTCAATGGCATAAATTCCAAACGCCTTGGAATCAATGGGTAAACCACACCCTAAGCACTCTAGAATTGTGTGAAAACGTTGTATTAATGCTAAACTTATGCCTGTTATATCAGAAGTCGTTTCTGCGTTCCTAAAAAACTGTCTGGCAGTATTTCCATCATTAGAGTTTCCACTTTTTTGCTTTGGCATTTCGACCAACAGCCCCATTTCAGTTTTGAATTTTCGCTGTATTGTCATTATTTTCGCATGAAATCTAGCTTCGTGACCCGCCTTTAGCTTGCCACTTTTTTATTTCAATCTTAAAAGCTATATGGAGCAAACACTCCATGAACCTTATCCAGGCATTTAATGGCGAAAGACCAAAAGAATGCATTCGTCATTTTTATATAAGCATTTTGTATGGGAGGTTGGCGTGGTTTTCATCCGAATAGACTGATTTACGACCTCGACCTTTATTTTTTTGATAAAAGCTTATATTTTAAATTTCATTAAGATCGCTTCAATATAAGAGCTATAATCGCCATAACAGACAGACAGACAGACAATCGGACAGACGGAAACATGGCAATACGTGGGGGAAAACGAATATATATTTTACTAATTTTAAGTACCTTTGTTAATTAACACAAACACGACATCTTTTACAAACATTTTTTAGTTCAATAACAGAAGTTGTTTTGAAAATTAGTGCCTTTTGAGGAAAACTTGGTTTTTAAGCGTTTTTTTAAATGAAGTGTTTTTTCTTATGCACAACTTTGCGCAGTCAATTTTATAAGAAACATAAGGCAGATATAATATGTTTTATGAAAGTATAATTATTCGATTGTAATTACGTTGAACTTTTTAGATTTTTTCCACTAAATTTTAGTAAAATAAAAACTGCTTAATAAATTTAGAGATATACTTACACATTTTTTCTAATTTTTTTTTCTAATTTTTTTTTTGTTTGTTACAAATTCAATGGTAATTAAGTCAGAAAAAAATAAAAAAAATAAATTTAAAAATATGCTTTCTCTTCTAAGTAATAAATGTTTCAAATTGCCTTACTTTTTTAGCTTGGAATGCGCTACTTTTTGTCCGAAAAAAGTTTCAACTTTCAAAAATTCCATAAAAATATCAGAAAAGAGCATCAATTTCATAATATCATTTCCTTAATATTTCATCACTTATCTGTCGAAAAACAAAAAATATATTTTTGTTAAATTTAAAAAAAAAAAAAATATTTTGTCATCCTAAAATCGAAAAAAGCGCACTGTGCGACGGCATGGCCACAGTACATCGGCGAAAAGGTGAGAGCCTTAAACCTCAAAACTGTCAGGTCACAGTTTAGCATGAAGGTGGCTCGGCTATGTTCTGGGCTTGTTTTGGACAAAATCCAGTTTTTGAAATTACCCAAAAAATGGACCGATTTATTTATAAAGAGATTTTAGAGACAGTCATGTTGTCCTTTGCTGAGCGAGAAATGCCAACCAGGTGGATATTTCAGCATGACAACGACCCTAAGCACACTGCAATGATAGTTAAGACGTGAATTTGCGCAAAAGGGATTCAGGTATTGGACAAAGCTCAATCGCCTGATCTTAACCCAATAGAAAATCTATTCGGGATACTTAAGCGAAAAATCGGTGGGCAAAGGTTTTCTTATAAAGCTGTACTCGTTGAGACACTGACAGCAGTGGCGAAGAATATCACAAACTATAATTGACAACCTTATAGCTTCAATGCCACGCAGATGTGTTGCGTATTTTCAATCGATTTAAATTTCTTTAGTTTAAGTTGCTTTAGTTATGCACAGCAGAATTTCTACTTTGTACTTTATTTATTATAAAAAAATTGAAAAGCGTGCAGAAATAAAAACTTTTTAATTATTTTTTAACAATTTGTGTTTTAATGATTATAAAAAAATATATCAAACTAGAATTTTAGTAAAAACGGAAAAGTTTCTAGGTATAATTGACAATGGCTTTTTTGGTTGCTTTTGATATGCACAACACTGTATATCTTAAACGTATGAACTGTGCCCTATTTCACCATGTTACAAATTTGTGAATTGTAAGAAAATTTCAACAAAATTGTAAAAAAATCAATAATTTTCGTATCACCACTATTGTACAAATTGTGAATTAAAGTTGTAAAATACAAATCACAAATTTGTGTTTTATAACAAATTTGTTGATATTTGTTTCACCAAATGCGACTTGAAGTTGTAGATTACAACTCACAATTATGTAAATTGTTTACAAATTTTTTGTTTCCCGTTTCACCAAACTGTTATTTGATCACAAATTTATACAATTTGTATGAATTTTTTACAAGAAAAAAATTGTGTGTAAATTATTTACAAGCTAGTTGCGCTGGCGAATACATAGCAGCTCGAGTAAAAGCAGTGAAGAGGAGACCAAAATATCCAATATAAAAGTTTTTAGACAGCGAATAAATTTCTAAATAAATAATTTTTTCCAGTTTAATGAAAAATTTCGTTTAAGTACTTCAAAAGGAGAAAATCTTGTTTCAATTATTGGGCCCCCCGTTTAAAAAATGTAAAAGTGGATATAAAATTTGTTACTCCGTTCGTAACGCCCAAAAATTGCCAACTGAAAGAAAAAAAAAAAATCACTAAGAAGCTTTTATATTCATAAAGTTAATAATATTTTTATGATAAAACAAATTAGAAAAAATTAAAATAAAAAGATTTCGACATAGTAAGATAAGCGCCGACTTTAAAGTATTTATGTACATAAAGCAATTAATATATTGATGATAATAAAACAAAATAGAAAAAATGAAAATGATAAGATTTGCAATATTATAATACATATAAATAGCTTTTAAAATATGAGCAAGAAATGAATGGGAAAAGTTATTAGTATTTAAAGTTAGTTAGAGAGTTAAGTTAGAGTTAAGTTAGAGTTAAAAGTATTTCTTATTTAAAAAGAACACGATTCGAATCATAATCAATATGATTCGAATATTCTTTTTTTATTTTACACAAGCGATAACCGTCGCGCGTTGCTGCACCCGGCAAGTAATGGGTGTTTTTTTTTTTAGGGGTTTGTTTTTCGAATAGAGATAAAACTGGCATTTTGTGGTCAAATCTGGCAACTCTAATGTCATTTATGTTCAGTTTGGTTTGCCATTTCATAATGAACAGGTTGACAAAAGAACAACGCTTGCAAATCGTGCAAATTTATTTCGAAAATAATAGTTCAGTTCGCGAAGTTTACCGCAAGCTCCGTCCATTTTATGGTCGACATAATCGTCCATCAGAGCAATTAATTCGGTTAACCATGGGTCGTTTTCGCACTACGTTTACTCTATGTGATAATACGTATCCGCAGGGACGTCGAACAGTGCGCACCGAAGAAACAATTGCCGCTGTAGAGCAAAATGTTGAAGAGGACCCGAATGAATCGATTCGCCACCGTGCACAGCAATTGGAGCTTTGTCCATCAACTTTATGGAAGATTTTGCGCAAAGATCTTGGCTTGCGACCTTACAATATCCAGCTTGTGCAAGAATTAAAGCCGCGAGACCATGCAATGCGTCGTGATTTTGGTGTATGGGCCGAAAATGAGATTGATCTCGATGCTGATTTTCATCGCAAAATTTTGTTCAGTGATGAGACTCATTTTTGGTTGAATGGCTACGTCAACAAGCAAAATTGCCGCATTTTGAGTGAAGAGAATCCACATGAGATCCTTGAGACGTCATTACATCCACAAAAACTGACTGTTTGGTGTGCTCTATGGGCTGGTGGAGTCATTGGGCCATACTTCTTCCGAAATAATGCTGGAGAGTCAGTTACCGTTAATGGAGACCGGTATAGAGCCATGATAACCGACTATTTTGTTCCCGAATTGGATGGCGTGAATGTGGATGAGTTGTGGTTCCAACAAGACGGCGCTACATGCCACACAGCGCACGTCACAATCGATTTATTGAAGGAAACATTCGATGAGCGCATAATTTCGCGGAATGGACCTGTCAATTGGCCACCAAGATCGTGTGATTTGACACCATTGGATTATTTTCTTTGGGGATATGTGAAGTCGCTCGTCTACGCCAACAAACCAGAAACGTTAGGGGACTTGGAGGCCAACATTCGTGGCGTTATTGCCGACATACGGCCTCATATGCTCGAAAAAGTGGTTGAAAATTGGACCTGTAGAATTGGCTTTATTCGAGCCAGCCGCGGCGGCCACATGCCCGAAATCATATTTAAACATTAATGGCATAAAATTATCCTTCCAATAAAGCCAAATTGATGGACATTAAAACGATTTTCTTGTGTTTTATTTCAATTCGAAGTTCTATACCTCTAAAAAAACACCCTGTATCATCACAAAATTCGATATTAAAGCTTCTATCTAAAAAATAAAGATCAAGTTCGAAAATGAGCCAAATCGGATGAAAACAACGCCTACCTCTGATACAAAGTGACTTTATCAAAAACAAAGCGAATATTTTACGTTAAAACTACGACGAAAATATTTTTACAGATTAATATTATATTGGCTGCTAAAGACTTTGAATTTACTTTCGGTTCGGCCGTGGAGGTATTTTCAGCCCAGTCGGAGATTGTTTCTTACAAGTTATATCATGAAACAGAAAAAAAAATTTAATTTTCTCAGAAAATTTTCAAAAAAGTATTTCTATACTGTTTTTAGTACACTTTATTTTGTCGACTCATACAAAATACATACCCACTGACTTCCACAAATTTGTAAAAACTGCTTTTGCTTACATGTTTCTCTTAATTTTGGAGAAATGGTAAAAATTGTTGAATTGTAATTCACAATTTTATTTTTACAACTTGTAGCTTAGTAATTACAAACTTGTGAAATTGCTTCTTATTTTGTGAAATATTGATTTGTGATTCGTGCAATAAATTTGACGCTTCACAAATTTGTAATTGTGATTAACAAGTACAATTTTGTGATTGTAATTTGTATTTGGTGAAATAGGGCACTGATTCGAAGAAACTGAAACCAGATTCGGAGTGGGAAAAAATCATATTAAAACTGAGATATTTGTTTGCTGTTGTATAGTGTATAGTTATAATATAGTAAAGTTGTATGTAACAAAGTAATTTATAAGTTAAAAATGTTCACAGTGCTAATTAGTAACATTACGAAATAAATTGTTTTCACTTGTACAAATTATTTTTCCAATTTGGAACTCGAAAAACACACACAGACTCATAGAAATTGCAGTGCATCCCTCACCTTGTGTAATTGGTTTGCCACATTTTCCTTCAAAGTTGATAACAACTTCAAAAACAAATTCATCGATGGCACACACTTTATTTGATTAGAAACATTTTGTTGTGTGTTGATGAGTATTTGCATGGTTAGAAAGTTCTAGGTGAGTTCTAGGAAAGTTTTCGATTTTTTTTTTTTTTTTTTTTTTTTTTTTGGAAAAGCTTCGATATGAACTTGGGCTCCAGGAGAGCAATACAAGAAACCTTTTTTTTGGTTTTTCTTATAAATTTAATTATTTTTGTGTTCATTTTCTTAGAAAGAGGTTTCTTAAAACGGCACCATTTCGGAGGTTAAGAAAGAAAAAAAAAAAAAACAAAAATAATGGGGTTGTATTGGCTTAAAAAAAAATAAATTTTTTTGTCACAAAAATTTGATTAAATTGTAATTGTTTCTTAATGATAGGCTTCATTGCTCCTGAGAGACATTTTTGTTATTTTTTGTGAAAGTCTGTCCGTGGAAATATTTTTTTTTAATTGACATGTTCCATTTTTTGTATAGGAAAAAATTATTAAGTTATTTTGAGAAAAAAAAAGTTTCAAACTTTTTGTAGTTGTTGTAAAATTTACAAATCTTGGCTGTGTAGAACGCATTCCTCTTGATTTTTATTTAAGACAAGAAAGTGATATAAATACCTTCAAATGAGCGCCAACAA